>CM024757.1:16757311-17357311 GCA_014218235.1 Colocasia esculenta | reverse complement strand
GGCAACGTTTGGGAACAATGTGGAGGGAGATTCCAATGATTTAATCATTGGAAAGCTACTTTTCCTCCCTCTAACTCCCAAGTGAAAAAATGTACTTTTAGATTGTGGCTTTAGGATTTTGAGAGGGGAGGAGAGAGATAGAGAGAACATGTGAAATGATGAAGTCTAGGCTTTTGTGCCCCAAAAGCTGGTGTTGGTTAGCTTTTGCCCCAAAACTAGATTTTGAAAAAGAGGAAAGCCCTCCATTGGTTCCCAAACGATGCCTAAACATCTCTCACCCATTTTGAAAGCCACGCTCTATCGATTTGCGATGGAAGAGAGAGATGGATACAACACCGCCTCTCCCTCCACTTTTTCAAAAGTTACTCAAAGGCCGCTTCTAAAAATTTTTGGAAAAATGGTGTGCGCTGTGTCTGGCAAGAAAAGACAGTGTTTTACTTTTTTATTTTTTGATATTTTTGTGGGTGAGCACGGTTGACGGAGTCAAAAGCAAATGTCATACGCTTGTCCCTGCCAAATCAGCTTTCACCGATTTTTTTTTTTCGGGAGTGTTTTCAAATGAGGCCTTAGTCAATCATGATGATGTCTAGTGCAACAATCTTTACTACACTTATTAAGTGTACAACAAATATATAGTCAAAAACAGCAATTCAGAAGTGAATTCTTAATTTCAACAAATTTCAGACATCCTTATATCAGGTAAATTACGATAAAGGGATTATATTTGGAGATCGTAACTCGTGGTGATGATTTGACCTTGAAATAAGCATGAGACTAAGGTGGCGTTTGATAAAACTTAACACTTAAATCTTAAATCTTATTTATCATCTAAATTCTAAATCTGAAATTTAAAAAGAATTTAATATATATCAGATATAATATAAGAGGTGTTTGATAACTAATTTAGACAACATCTTAATTGTAGTGTAGTGGTTAAGATAATACACTTCTAATATGCAGGTCTTGAGTTCAAAACCTAGAATAGTAAAAAAAAAAAATATTTTTTAAATTGAGATCGCCGGCGGTGCCGCCACCGCTGTTGCCAGCGGCGATCGCCGGAGACCGACCGTCGCCGGCGGTTGCCGAAATCCGATGATCGTCGGATTCCGGTGCCCGAGGAATCGGCGATCGCGGATGCCAGAAAAGGATCTGAAAAACAAAGTGACACTACAAAAATGTAGGATATGTAGACGGCTGTAATTCGTAGCCGTCTATAAAGAGTAACATTTGTAGACGGCTATTTGAGTCGTCTAAGTATACGGGATATGTAGACGGCTAAATGACCCGTCTACATACCAGAGATACGTAGACGGCTATTACACCATCTACATAAGTTCGTCTACGTATCATTCATATGTAGAAGGATTTATAAAAACCGTCTACACATCGAGGATACGTAGACGGTTGCAATAAGACGTCTACATAAGTAATGTAGACGGCTTCATGTAGCCGTCTACGTATCCTCATTTGTAGACGGATTTCAGGAATCCGTCTACATATGTTTCCCCCCACCCCGCGAAAACACCCCTTTGCCCGCCCAGCCTCTCTCTCCCCCCGTGAAACCACCCCCCCTCCCCGCCCAACCTCTCTCTCCCCTCCGTGAAACCCCCCCAACCTCCTCCGCGAAAACCCCCGCCCAGCCTCTCTCTCCCCTCCGCGAAGAAACCCCCCCGCCCAGTCCCTCTCTCCCCTCACGCGAAGAACCCCCCCCCCTCGCAGCCTCTCTCCCCTCTCGATTGCTGGTTCGACGCCCTCACCGCCGCCGCCGATCTGCTGGTCCTGCGCCACCGCTGTCGCAACCTCCACCGGCGATTAGCGCCGACACCGCTACTGTCAGTCGGCACAAGCTCCGCGCGCAGGTTTCTCTCTCTCTCTCTCCTCTCTCTCTCTCTCGCTCTCTCTCTCTCTGGATTGGGAGGCTGTGGGGGAGGGTGGTGGTCGCGGGGGGAGGGGAGGGTGGTGAGGGGAGGGTTGGGGGATTCAGTGGGGGTGGGGCTCCGGCGATGGGTGGGGGTGTTGGGGGGGGGGGGGGGCAGTGGTGGTGGGGAACACCCACTGCTATAGAAGGAGTGGTGAGTTTTGAGGAAAATGTCCGAGAAACATCTACGGTTGTCGTCTGCTTGTTTCAGCCGGACCGTGCGAACAGGTGCGGCACGGCACGGTCTGGACCATGCCACAGAAATTCTAGTTCGCACTGGTTGAATGGTTGGCCAACTTGATTTGAATATTAAATCGTGTAATCTTAATTTGTTGTTGCTGGTTCCATACGAGTGTATAAGAAAATATGAGATTGAGGCTACATGCTAACACGGCTATTATGCCAGACACAGTAATGTATCCCACTAGGAGTCTCATTTTGAGAGGAGGAAAGTTTCCAAGGCTACTGATTGAATCCATGCCAAAATCTATATCTTGCTCCTGTGTTTTTTAGTATCCTATATATAACATAAAAACAACTTGGAGATTAAACAAGTTTTTATTGTTTGGATATATACCTTCATGTGATCCACTTGTTATATCAAAAGAGTGTTCGCGTTGTCAAAGCATCAATTCTTGTGCAAATGCCTTAGCACCGTTGATTGGCATTTAACCAGAGAAATAAATAACCATGGGTTATCCTAGGAATGGACCGTTCTTTGAATTAGGTTGAGTGAGTTATAAGATCTAATGCCAATCCCCAGAGTGTGGAAGCAAGCAAGAAAGTGAATTATTGGTTGTATTCTTTTCAGGAACACTTCTTATATTTCCTAAATCCCTAGAGTCAACTAAGCACCAGTAAGTTGCTGTTGTTGAAATGGAATGTACTTAATAGTTCTCCGTGTGGGGGGGGGGGGGTATTGTGAGCTGCACAAGAGAGTATAATAGTTCTCCAGTGTCAGAGAGCCAAAAAACTCACGAAAACAAATGGTAGGCGGAAATATCTTATGGTTGTAGGAATTAACATGGCCTTTAGCAGTCGTAAGAGAAGAGATTCAGTTCAAGCTACATGGATGCCTTTTGCTTAAGTCATATATCCTCGAAATATTGTCTATTGAGAATTTTTTTTTCTAAATGTGAAAATAAATGATGCAGGTGAAAGAAGGAAGAAGCTAGAGGAAGAGAAGGGCATCATTATCCGTTTTGTTATTGGCCACAGGTGACATCTACTTGTCCATAAACTCTAGGACTCTTTACTTGGGATTTAGTTCTTTGCTTACTTGTTTTCTTCCACTTGTTCATATGTTTATCTGCAGTTTTAGTTCTCATTGTTCTTTTAGTTTTAATTCTGTATATCATGGGGAAGTCTGCAAATGCAAGTGAATAATAACTTTCACACTTTTGGAGTCAAGTTTGTACCAGGAGACATTTTTCCCATTTTATTCCGGCTAGTTACCAAATGGCTGTAGTTTTGCTTAGGAAATATAGTTTGAGAGATTTAATATCCAAAAGAAAATGAGAAGATTATGTGAGGACTGAGGACTCATTAATGTATGCATCTTACTGTTTAGTTTTCTTGTAATTGTTGATATTCCTATCATGTTGAGTTATGTATTTAATAAATTGTGTTGGCTAATTATCCTTCTTTTTATTAATATATATTTTTATAAAATATGATGATAGATTTTGTTTGAAACATGTGCGTTGATCGATCTACTTGCTTTCATCTTTTGAGGTAAGATCCAAGGAGCCTGGGTGGTGGCTCATTTTTATTTAATCCAAGGAGCCTGGGTGGTGGCTCATCTTTATTTAATCCAGCGAGCCTGGGTGGTGGCTCAACTTTTATATTATCTATGGATGCGTGAATATATTTTTTACAGGATGTGTGAATGTATTTTAATGCAGGATGCAACGACTTTTGCATGTGAGTTTTTCTTCTTTTTTTTTTAATCTTTCATAACATTTGGATGGTTTTCTAAAATTGAAAGTGCTACTCTGGGAAATGCATTTAGTTAATCTGTAATGTTTCAAATATCTAATTATTACACAAGCATCATGAGGAATTGTGGGTTACATCAGTTTCAAGGGTTCTTTCTTACTGGAAACAATATATTATATCTACATTTTTATAATAACATGACATGAGTTTAGTTATTGATTCGAACTGTTTTGTTTTGTTTTCATGTTGTTGTCAAAGTTTTTTTTTTCACGAATGAACTGGAGTAGATGTTTTGCATGATAGAGCACTACAGGAAAGCAACCTTTCTGATAAACAAGTACGACAAGCAGACTTTTCAACATATATTGTTTGATCCATCACTTTTTGTTCATATCATCTATTTTTTTTCTCTTTCATGTTGTTTGAAATGTGATATTTTACTTGATTTTCTATTCGATAAACCCAAGTGGTATTAATGGGAAAACCTTCCAATTCTTCTGAAGCAGAGCTAGAAGCCATAGTGCAATTGTTTACATCTTATGCTCATGGTGTAATTCAACCACTCAACTTCCCATTTGTAATTGATGTGAAGAGCATTTGGATTTGTGTTGTCTGTTATTTAGACTTCCATGGAAGCATCTGTCTTGATGTTGTTTGCTAACAGTCTTATCTTGCGATGTAGATACCTTGTTCTGCTGATTTGATTGTTGGACAGTTTGTTTACGTTGTTCGGAAGCGCATTAAGCTCAGCCCTGAGAAGGCTATTTTCATTTTTGTGAAGAACATTTTACCCCCACAGGTCAGCTATATATTATTCCCAGTGGAAACATGGCCGCTTCAAAAAGAAATAAATCTAGATTGGTGTGCTTAATGATTTCTTAGTGATTGTTTTTTCTCCCTACAGCTGCTCTGATGTCAGCTATTTATGAGGAGAACAAGGACGAAGATGGATTCCTCTATATGACTTACAGTGGGGAGAATACCTTGGTTCTATCTGAAAGTGAAGCCTCGTGAAGTATCCCTTAAGTAAGTATGAAAAAGCAGCTGTAAATATGGTGTTTCTGAGAACCTGATTCTCTATGTGATGGATTTTAACCTTTGGCCTAACTGAATATTTGAAATTTATATGGCTGCATAATAGTTCCAAGTGTCCAGAGAGGTTCTGGTTTATTACAGTTCATTGTAAACTGTCTCTCTAAGCATAGCTAATCAGTGCCTTAATCACAAGCATGCATTGATGCCCTCCATAACTTAGCATGTGTGTATTATATTAAAGATGATTTATGTATGAGATTGTATTTGTTTTTGTGTGTGATTTCAACAGAGAAAAATAACAAAAATTAATAAATTTTTTAAAAATAATTGACAAACGTAGACGAAAGTACAAGCTTTGGTAGACGGCTTCGAAAGCCGTCTACATAAACCTTTGTAGACGGCTATGAATCCGTCTACAAAAGTTTATGTAGACGGTTCTAAAGCCATCTACGTAGTGTCTATGCTTTAGTAGACGGCTCCAATAAGCCGTCTACATATGCTTCGTAGACGCATTATTCGTTGACGGCGGTCTAGACGGCTTTGTAGCCGTCTACAAAACGAGTTTTTGTAGACGGTTTTCAGCCGTCTACGAATCCTTCTTCCCCAGTAGTCATGATTGTTCTTAGCTTAAAAATTAAATGGTATTTCAGATTTAAATGATTAATTAAGACATAATTTCAAATATTTTATCAAACAATCTGAAATCTTAAAAATTAAGTATTTCAGATAATAGACTTTATTAAGTGTAATCAAACACACCCAAATCTAGAGGAGCCCAATATTTGATTGCATTCAAAAATGTCGACGTTCTTTCTGGCATACATTAACCACCCCTCTAAAAAAAAAATTCTTGACGGCAAACACCCTAAAGTTTGTTTCAATAACAAAAAAAAGATATTGAATATAGCTATTTTATGATTGGGGGTGCATGCCATTTTATGACTTTTCATTGACTACGAGGCATTTATTTATTGGATCCTTCAAACGGCAGTGAAACCATTCGTAGATGATAGAATTTGATACAACAAAAATTAACAAAAAACTGAAAAAGACCACTAAGTCAGGTGAGGGGACCAGATAATGCCCACCATTTCTCTATCTCCTCCTTCCTCTGTGTTATGTGTGAATCTCTAGTTCATGATTTTTAAAAATTCTTTTTAAAGAAAAATCCAGGTCTATCTAGATCGAGTAACATGCTGTTTCAATTTTTTCTTTTAAAAAATAGTGTAATCTGTGTATATAGGTGTATATCGACGTTACCCTCCTATAGATGATCAGCTCTATCTAGAGGAATATTATATTCTTTATTTTTATTACTTTTGTCCATTATTCATTTGTGATAAGACACGTGTTTCTCAAGGTAATCTTTAATTACCAGGGCTTGTTAATAAGAGTGTCGTGCATGTATTACTATTAGAAAGTAGGACACTTACACTGCACATATCTCCAAATTTAGAGAATAAGTGGATTTATAAAATCTTCTTTCCCATGAATTGATCAGAGAATCATATGAACAGGAATCCATCAATGGGAAAATATCCAGCAGAGCATCAAAGTACCCACTTTCCCGAACTAATTAACTTGCGCCTCAACATAAACCACAATCTGAACGTAAACGGATGAAAGGCTACTGAAAGAAGATGTTTGATTTCCTAGTTTTATCACATAAGAGTATAAACAAATCAAGAAAAGAAAGGTTTAGTATATTTTTTTATTGCAAAGTGTAATATGACTAGACACTAAACTCATGTGACACCCCTCACATGGGGAGTGATAAAGTGGCAACCCAATTATTAGGTGCCACATAAATTTAGTACCTAATCATATTACACTTAAGTGTAATAAAAAAATACACAAAGCCTTTCTCAATCAAGAAATTATTTTTCATACAAGAAAGAGTCTAGCTCCTAGACCTAGAGCAAACGCGGCCAGGTGGGACCTGGGAGTTCCCGGAACCATGGATGGTTCAGGGCCTCCTAGGCCGTCAACCTCCTGTTCGGGTCGTACGCCAGCAGCCGCACGAGAAGATCGTACCCGGCTTTGGAGAGGGACACGCGAGGCAGCTTCTCCTCGAGCTTCTTGCCGCAAGGCTCGCCACCAGTGCCGGAGGCGAACCCCACATGCATCTTGGGCACAGAGGGAGGCGAAACCCGGCCAGGTCGCCTCGTCGGGGACCCCGAGAATGGCAAAGATCTGGTGCAGCTGGTCTAGCTCGTTCCTCCCAGGAAACAGGGGCGCCTTCCTCAGCAGCTCCGCCACGATGCAACCCACCGACCACATGTCAATCGCAGAGGAGTACCTGTCGGCCATGAGGAGGAGCTCCGGGGCTCTGTACCAAAGAGTGACAACCCAGTCAGTGTACGGCTGCTGCAGTCCAATGCCGTCAATGCAGCTGCGGGACAATCCGAAGTCGCACACCTTGAACTCACCCACACGGTTGAGCAAAAGGTTGGACGTCTTGAGATCGCGATGCAGCACCCCGTTGGCGTGTATGAAGTTGACGCTGTGCAGCAGATGGTACATCAGGTACTTGGTGTTGCCTTCGCTCAAGGGCTGCGTCGCCCTCTGGATCACCATGAGGAGGTCGTAGTACAGGTACCCCATGACCATATAGACGTATGTATCGGGCTGCCGCTGCTGTCGGAGACGACCTCCTTGAGACCTCCTTGAACTAGACGGCCGCTTCGTCTAGTTCTATCTTCTTCACGGCCACCACCTCCCCCGTCTCCTTCTCCATCGCCCGGAACACGACTCCGTAGGTCCCCACCCCGACTTGGTTCAGAATCTGGTAGCCCTCCAGGCCGCCGCACCGGTTCACTAGCACTATTACGCCTTCTTCACTGCCGCCTTCCCCGACGTCCGCACACAGCAAGGCTGTCCCGGCATCCTTCTCTTCTACGACCACCGTCACCGTCTCCCGGTCGCATTTCCGCTTCTTCTTAAGCGTGCGAATATCTACCAGGATTGTTCGTCTAGCGAACCTCATCGTCTTCCTCAGCGCCGACCACCCTTCCACCACCACTGCCTGGCGAACCTCCTCCGCCACTCTCCCCGCCACCCTACCCCAAGCCATACCTTTCTCACCGCCGGCTCTCTACTTGAGCTCTATCCGCCCCTCGTCCTCTGAAGGTAGCCTCTCAAAACCCACCTTCCGCCAAACCCCACTGCATGCTCAAAACCCCTCCTTCCATCGCTCCTCCTCTTTGCCGGTAACCTCTCAAAACCCCCCTTCCGCCATACGTCAATGACCAAGATCCTCCTCCCTCCTGTCGCCGGTGTTGCAAGGAGTGGAACAGAAGGTGAGGGGGGGGGGGGGGGGGGGGGGGAAATGAATCCGAGTCGTATTCGAACTTCGCCTTCTATGGATGAGAGTGAGGGAATTTCCCTCGGTGCAGTCGGTGTAAGGGGGGATATTTTGCACTTAAACTCCTCTCAATATCTTTAATGCAGAAATGTCCAATCCCCCCCCCCTCTTAAGAGTATTGAGCAAGTGAGGGGATCCCGAGTGTGGTTGGATGTACCACGGCAAACCGTCATGGTACGGCCAAATCGCACCATGCATGGGCTCTCACGAGTCCAGACATGGTCGGGTCATTTCAATGGGGGCGAATCGGTCCGGTCTGCTAATTCTATTTTTTTTTTTCATATCTCTCTCTTATTTGGTGCATTTAAGTGATCTAAATAGTGTCTAATTAAGATAAAAATTTAAACATAAATTAATTAAAAGATGATACAAATTATGGTAATTTTATTTTAATTTTTAATTATTTTTTCATCAAGTAAAAATTGTCCCAAAAATCATTAGGTCCACTTAATCTCAACATCTATGAATCAGTAATTCCTAATATTTATATTTTTAGAATCAGTACATTTTTTTAGAAATTATGATGACTTCAGATTTGACTTTATTTTCAGAACCAAATGTCGTCTCGTTGAAGTGCACAGAGGGTTCATCGTACCGCGACAAACTCTGTGTGCACTTAAGAGATCTAAATGATGTCTAATTGAGATACATTTCAAACATAAGCTAATTAAGAGATGTTAAAAATTATAGTAATTATAGTTGATACTGCTTGAGCGACGAGGTCAGCTCGAGCCTAGAAGACCCAAGAGAAGATGACAAGATCGACGTCGACGTCACCGAGCTCTTGACTTGCAAAGACCACTGAGGCTCCTCGGTGGATAGACACTTCGACAATCAAGTCAGCTCGGGAGGTCGGAGAAGAGAGTTTTAGTGCTAGAAGTTGCGTACCGTGCGACAGAATGTCTCTGCTTCTTTTATAGGACTAGGATGCTTATCTGACAGCTGTGGATCCTCGTAACTCCAGCCAGAGCCGTTACGACCTTTGATGGCGCCTGACCAAAAATAGCTAGCGGGATCACAGAGGTTGCACCCTTTATGGCTGTGATCACCACACATGCAAGGTCAAAGACGTGGACCGCGGGCATCACACGGTCCAATGAGCTATTCCCCGAGAATCATGCCTCCGCGCTGGATGCTGACAGGGCTCTTGCCATAAATGACTACTCGTCCCAGACTGCTAGGACATCCTCAGGTCGGATTGGCCGAGCATGAGCTCGGCAACTATTTAACGTCGTCTTAGAACTACCTGTATCACTGGCCCCCCAAGTTCGTTCCAGGGTGAAGATTCGTTCTAAGGTGAAGCTGTTTTCTCTACTATATCGTCGGCTTGCCACGTGATTGTCAGCGGTCATGCGGATCCTCTTGGTAATCCGTCACTGCCTCTGACGGCGCTGGTTGAGTCTGTTTGTATTCTGGTGCCGTCAGCGCCCCCCTGCCACACGCTGTACCATTCAGCCATAATCGCAGTATAGTTATATCAAATGTTGTATCGCTGCCTCGACTCCCCTGCTAAATGATGGCGTTCCTCGACGGTCGCGTACGTTGGGGATCCAAGTGGTCGCTCGTTGGGCGGATCGCCTTCCAACACGTGGTGAGATCGCAACCATTGTTAGCTTTAACATCCCCCGTCCGTTCGATCAAGCTGACCCCGTGGGCCTATAAATAGTGGGGATCGCCCTTCGAAAGACCACCCTTGCTTACACATGCGAGCATCCATCAGACGACCAGCCAATGACTTGCTGAGGATCCGACGATTTTCATTCCGATGATCTGAGCCTCCTGTCTGCCTGTCCCCCGTTTGCTTCCTTCTGAGGTAAGCGATGAGTTCCTCCTCGTCTAGTTCTTCCTCTTCCGAACCACACCCAAAGGGGGATGTCCTGGAAGGTTCTCCTTCTAAGAGCTTTTGTTCGTCGTCACCTATGTCCTCGCCTTCTCGTTCTGATAGGACTCCCACTAGGAATACCCAACCCGATGTTCTCGTGTCGGGTCCTACTGAGGCCTCCTCCGTTCTGGAGCTTAGTCTTGGGAAATATGTTCCTCGGATGCCTTCATCCCATACATCGGGCTCGCGCCGATAGGCTGACACCGTAGCCAACGCCAGATGCGAGACTGACCCCGACGCTTTCCGTTGGTTAGAAACTCATCTCGGTATGATCCTTCCTGTTGACTCCACCATCTACTCTAACAGACAGCTCTGAGCTCATTACACTATGGAGGGGGCATCTATATTTATTCTGAGGTGGTTTGGGTTGGCCTACGGTTCCCCTTTCATCTCTTTACCATTTTTCTTCTTCTTAAGTTAGGAATCGCACCTTTGCAATTGACCCCCAACTCCTGGAGGTCGATTGTCGGATTCCTAGTAGTATGTGCCATGGCCGAGGTCCTTCTGACCACATGCCTCTTCTTCCACTACTTCTCCATAAAAGCCTTTGGGGATTGGCTGTATTTTGCAGCTCGGTCTAGTCGGCAAATTCTTGGCCGGATGCCTTCCTCTGTCCATAACTGGAAGAGGAATTTCGTCTTCATCCATAACCCCTCGGGATGGCCTTTCCCAACCGTTTGGTCGGTGATCAACATCCGAGACAAAGCCTTCAGACCACCAAGCTCATTGCTTCCGAGCTCTCGGAGTTCGAGTCTCTGCAGGCGGTGGAGCTCCCGACCTGTTCGAGCCATCCGAGAAGTTGTTCAAGTTAATCACCGAGGCCACTCAAGATCATTACCTCCTCGATGGATTTTCAGTTGATTATTGTTTCTGAAGCCTGATGGTTCTCCCTTTTTGACAGTTATGGCTGACAAGGAGACTTCGTCAGCTCCAAAGGCAAGGAAAGGACCTTCTCTTTCTAAGTTGGCACAGAGCGAGGTGCTGTCGAGGGGTAAGAAGGGTGCCTCTCGACCAGCTAAGCGTGCCCACACCACGGAAGATGTTCCAAAACATGCAACGACCCCTGATCCACAGTCAGATCAGCCGGCGAAGAGGCCCACGGCAAAGCGCCCTCGGCTTCAGCCGACGTCCCCGCCTGTTGCTCCCTTGAATTCCACTCAGCCCTGAGAATCCGACCAGTCCGTCATCAACGCGACCAAATGGGGGTGTCATGCCCTTCCTGCCAAGGTGAAGGCGAATGCCTTGACCAAGAGGCCCCGTCAGATCATCGAAGAATTATATTCATCGGTGATCTACCAAATGTCGTCGTTCGAGACGCTCCTTCAACGAGTAGAGGCTTCTCGGTTGTTGGTCGAGTCGCGATTGTCGAAAGCCAACAAGAAAATAGCTGCCGAGAAGGAGCCCCAAGTAAGGGAGGCGGAGCGGGTGAAGAAAATTGAAGATGAGCTTCAGGCTTCTCTTCAAGCCGAGAAGGAAGCACTCCAAGCTGAGAAGGAAGCGCTTCTGGACGAGATTCAGGCCCATAAGAAGACCAAGACTGAGAATGCACAGCTCGTAGCCGACGAGTGAGAGAAGGCGGTGGATGAATATCACGCCTCTACTGAGCTCAAGGCCGAAGTTGCTGGCCTTTTCAGGGAAGGCTATAACTACTGCCTTGACCGCGTTAAGGACTTTCATGCCGACCTCGACCTGTCCAAGTTAGTGCTCTCGACACGGGGTGGAGAAGATGGCGGCGAGGACGACGGAGAGATCGCTGCAGTGGTCGATGAAGCATTGGCTGCTATAGTTGAGGAGACTCTCAGTGCTGCTGCCGACACTGTTATTGCCGAGGATCTGGCAATCCCTAGCCATCAGGATTAGGTCGGCACGAGCGAGGGTTTCTTTTGTACTCTTCTTGGCGTAGAGCCAAGGAATCTACTGTATTTCCTTCTCGTAAATACCAGCTTCCTTTAGAATTTAGTTCATCCTTTTATCGCACTAAACGAATTGACTCGTTTGTCGGAGTGAGCGTCGAAGCGACTTCATGTATGACTAGTGCCGAAGCGACCTAGTTTAAGGAATGAGGGCCGAAGTGACCTCATTTAAGGAATGAGTGCCGAAGCGACCTCGTTTAGGGAATGAGTGCCAAAGCGACCCCATTTACGAAGTTAGAGTGCCGAAACGACCTCGTTTAGGGAATGAGTGCCGAAGCGACCTCATTTATGAAGTTAGAGTGCCAAAACAACCTCGTTTAGGGAATGAGTGCCGAAGCGACCTCATTTACGAAGAGTGCCGAAGCGACCTTGTTTAGGGAATGAGTGCCGAGGCGACCTCATTTACGAGGAGTGCCAAAGCGACCTTATTCATGCAATTAGAGTGCCGAAGCGACCTCATTTATTGATATTTCAAGGATAATAACATCGGAGGTGCTCGGCATTCCATGTTCTTGGAATGGCCAACCCGTTCAAATGTGCATGACGGTACACTCCACGGCCAAGGTCTTCGACAACGCGATACGGGCCCTCCAAATTAGGGGAAAGCTTTCCTGCCGCTGATTTTGGATCAGAGACGGCGAGTTTTTGCATGACGAGGCTGCTTGTGCCAAAGCACCAAGGCCTGACACCTGCGTTGAACTTCCGCTTCATCTTGAGTTGGTAGGCTTCTATTCTCACAGTTGCCTCGTCCCGTCGTTCTTCGACTAGATCTAGCTCGGCATGTAGCGAGCAGCCATTGCTCTCACGCTCGAAGCCTAGGACTCTTCCTGGTGGCACGAGGAGCTCCATGGGGGTCACTGCTTCTACCTCGAAGGCAAGTGCGAAAGGAGATTCTCGAGTAGCTTCTCGGGGTGTCGCTTGGTAAGCCTAGAGCACGTGAGAGAGCTCGTCGGCCCAGCGGCCTTTATGGTTATCAAGCCACTTCTTTAGTCCGTCAAGGATTGTTCGGTTGGTCACCTCGGTCTGCCCATTAGATTGAGGATGAGCGACCAAGGTGAACCGATGATCGACTCCGAGCTTCTCATAGTTGCGGAGAAACCTGGCATTATCAAACTACTTACCGTTATCGGTGACGATCGTTCTTGGTAGTCCGAACCTGCATATAATATTTTTTCAGACAAACTCCCAAGCATTAGTTTCAGTTATTTTCGCTAACGGCTCGGCCTTGACCCACTTGGTGAAGTAATCAACCCCGACAATAACAAACTTCTGCTGACCCGACGCCGGTGAGAACAGGTCGAGGATGTCCATTCCCCACTGGGCGAAAGGTCATGGGGCAGTTATTGGGGAAAGACCCGAGGGTGGCTATCGGTCAATTTTACCGAAGTGTAACGTCGTGAAAATTTTATTTTTTAGGAAAACATGAATAATATGATTATTAGACTTGATTATTACTGTGAGATTGAAATGATTAAAATCTGGGATTAATTGATGTTAATAAACGTTACCCCAGTGTCGTACTCAGAGGTGCACGCTCCGATAGGGCGACACCAGAATTCTGTAACGAAAATGAAATCTGAAACACCATAATTTCCATAAAAAATGTGGTGATATCTGAAATGTAAATATCCGGATTTGTTGACGTGTAGATTTCGAGATTAAGCCGACGCAACTATTTTCTGGGTGATTTTTCACCTAGTACAAAATAAATTCTAAAAAATAAAATAAAATCACCATAATTTGTAAAACATTAGCCTATGGTTGAAAGTTTAACACAAATGGACATCATTTGAATATGTTTACATGAGGATCTTTGGGCCAGCTAAATTATGGGCTATTTACGGTGGTGAATTTTCTAGGAATTAGTTTGCCTACGTGTTGGGGGGTGAGTGAGCCACCTTACTGGGGGAGAGACTTACACGTTCATCTCATAGGTGTCACTATGGAAGCTTTGCATGTAAAACGTGTCTAGGTATGGTTTAAGGGGTTTAAACCTTGACACATGCATGCCCGACATGCTAGCATGCAAGGGAGCCTGGGAGCTTATATAAGCTTCCCTTCACCCATCGTGTAGGTTTTCCTTCTTGCTCCTACCTCTTTCCTGCCCTTGCTGGGTCGTAGCTATTGTTGTGTTCCTGTAGGAGCTGAGCTGCTCCAACTGAAGCTGCCACTGCTACATCATCGTTTGCACTGTCATAGCCGTTGCTCTTACAAATCCTCTTGTTTCTCTTCAGCAACTGTTGTTGCTACTGGAGCTGTTGCAGCTGTTGTTTTCTTGTTCTCCATCACACTGCTACTGACTCTACGTTGAGGAGAAGAACACTTACTCTAACCAATTAGGTAGGATTCACTTCTTGTTCTCTTCTTCCTATATCTAATTCTTGGATTAGTAGCCTGACGTTTAGCTTAACACCATGCTTTAACGTCATAACACCATGCTTATACCATTGTTCAGATCTTGAGAATAGCTTCATGATACTTCTTTTCTACCTACGTTAAGCTTGTTTCAGTCAGAGACCATGTTAGTCTCAAGTATGTCTTGGAATCCAAGTATCTATCTTGACCTCATGTAAACATGGGATTCAGTAAGCTTGTTTGATTACCTCCTTACCATTGAGTTTATATTGTTGTCAATCAACACATGTAATGCCCCGATGCGGAATATCGGAGAGGAATTACAGTTATTAAATAGTACAGAGCGAGAAATAAACGACAAACCATTGCACAATTAGAATAATATCAAATTAAATCCAACTTCATTAATAATTCATCATAGTCCATTACATTCACAAATCAGAGCCATATCTAGGGCCCATAGTACTTTATTTAATCTCAAACTAATACATATTGACTAACTGACGACTAAATATCTAACTACTAAGCAATGGTTGTCGAAACTGGTCACTCTTGAGCATCATCCTCAGTCCCTTCCTCGTGAGTGTGGTAATCCCCATCAGACTCACCTGAAACACATGAAATATAAAGCAGAATGAGTGAATAACACTCAGTAGAACTTAATATCTCATGTATACAAGTATGCTTTAAGTGTATAACATTTTATGAGGCGAGATACTAGAACGAGTAGACATGCATAGCCAAGAGAATGATGTAACAAGATAACACGAAACAGTAGCACCTCCACGAGAGTACAATACCACAAGTATGATAAAGAATTGGCCATATCACAAGATAGCAAGTAAACTAGTCACGATAGCAAGTATGGATCGATATTCTTTCAACCCCGAGTTCAAGTAACAAATAAATGATTGATTGATTGCCATAGATTAAATCTTGAGTGCCATGCGTTAGGTGTATGCCATCACCCAGAACATTAGACCCCCGCGAGTTATAGCCTTTCAGGTGCTCTTCCCAAGGACCAGATCGGGCCCTTATAATGTTGTCTAGCATAGTCATGTTTGTTATCTTAGACAATCAATTTGATGGCCAAATAAAGTACCAAGAATAGATGAGAGTAGTAGATGAATATATGAGAGTGTAGAGAGAACATGAACAGATGAGAGTACAAGAATAGTAGATGAGATAGGGGTATAATCATAAAATAATATTAAACACACGATAGTCACAGTTGCACGGTGCTAGGTCGGGTGCCGGCAGTCAGGTAGAAGTCACATCTGCCCATTAGCCCTGCTCTAAACACAGCCTAGATGGTCCGGCGTAATCCCAAGATAAGAAGGAAACACACTAAGGTTGTTGGATCATACTGATCTCTAAGGGTGTAATGGGATTTAAGGGTACAAGCAGCTCGTCGGCAACGGACGTGCGCTAAAGCCAAGAAGACTTACGGAGGCCTTAACAAGGAGTCCCTGTCCAGTCAGGAGTATTCCCGATGGAGAGGTGGTCCATACCAAGAGAGAGTGTGTATAAACCAAGTGTCTGTCGTGCCTTGAGTGCTCAAAGGCTGAGGGAAGCGATCATGGTATACAAATCATGCGATTAAAATGAAGACAAGGTCATCTAAATAATAGGGAAATTTAAGTGAAATAATTACACTTAATAATTACCAGATATATTATTGAGTATTTTAATAAGGTCTCATTGCAATTAACAATATTAGCGAGTGCACGTGTAAGAAATCATAAGAGTATGATAAATCGTGCATATGGCTTTTAATTTATATAAATATTGCCCATTAATGGTTAATTGGGTTGAAATGTTAATAATAGTGTTCAATTAAGGATAAACAATGGCTAAATAGCAAATTAGAATAGGGGTATAGGAGTAAATTCACATTTCTTGACAAAATCCTGAAATGCGACGGGTGTACTCGTCGCGATTCAAGTCGCGACTGGTTGGGCCGGCCGCGACAGGCGAACCGGCCGGCTGGCGCGGTTTAGGGAAAGAACGTGACGGCGTAGGCCCTCACATTCATAACGCGACGGTCAGCCCGACTGTGTCCCCTCTGAGGTCGCGACGGGTCGAGCCATCACGACTTCAGAGGGGCGGCCCGACCCAGAAAAGGGGTTTTTTTTTTCCTTTTTGAGTTCGGTCCTTCCCTCCCATGCATGATACAGAGCTCTTATAAAATAAATATAAAATGGCACGATGATCCAAAAATTATGAAACTATTTTTAAATGAAAGTAGGCTCATAAATCTATCAGCCGACATGAGTAGTTAGGAAATAGACAAGGTTTGTGCATGCTTTAACAAGGTTATATTTTGGTGCCCTAAACATGCACAGTTCATAGAAAAGGATTTAATTAGCAACACATACACAATGAAATTTAGGGAAAATAAGTGCGTTTGAAAGCTAACATCAAGTAGTATTTATGAGAATTATTTCAAGGTATTGGATCAAGTACATATGTGGATTGAAAACAATCATGATGGTTCGGGTGCATGGTGATGACTGAGTTTAGACGAATTAATACTCCATCATGAAGCCACAATAAATAGGGAAATCATGCTTTTAAAGAGGGGTACATGGACTACCTAGGGTTATAGTTTCACGATTTGTGCTTGAGAGATTGCCTACCTTTTGTCGTTAGTAATGAAAACCTAAGGTTGATGACGAAGAACGAGATCCCTCCTTGGTTCCTAGCCTCCTTCCCTTGCTCTCCACGTCCAGAACTCCTCCTCTTTGTCCTCTAGAGCTCCAACAACGATCTAGGGCTGGGTTGGTACGAATTGGGGGTGTATTGGTGGGTTTAGAGAGTCCTTCTTTCCAAAAACTCCTTCCCTCCGTTAAATCCCAAATTCTTATTTATCTCCTTCTTCCTAGCATTTATCCCCTTTTTAGGATGAAGGGGAGGTCTAATTTTGTGGGTGAGGAGTTAGGGTAGTCTAGGGCTCTTTTTAGGATAGATATGGATGATTTATTAATTATTTTAACCCCTTTACTAATTACCACTAATTTTTATTATGAATTTCAGTTAATTACCTCCCATCTCATGATGGGCTCTTCACATTTGGGCCCATCCTTTCATGCTTGGGCCATTAATACAACCCATTTCCAATTTAATCCAATGGGCTTTGACTTAATTCCCTTTTATTTCAATTATTCTCTCTTTATTCTAATTGTACTCTTATTTATCACATTTATTAATTAAAAATTTTATTTATTTTTGAGATTTAAAAATTAGAGTTGCTACATCCTCCCCCTCTTAAAAGAATTTGGTCCCCAAATTCATATGATCGTAAGAGGAAGAATGACTTACTGAATAATTCCGAGTAATTCCGTCGCATGGTTGCTTCGGGTTCCCACCTGGCTTCTTCAACTTCATGATTTCTCCATAGTATCTTGACCATAGATATGGGTCGGTTTCGAAGCTGTTGTATCTTCTTGTCCAAAAATTTCACCGGCTTCTCTTCATAGGTCATATCTTTGTTCAGAATGATATCATCATAGATGATTACGTGTGATGGATCATACACGTACTTTCTTAGCATCGACACATGAAAAACATTATGTACTGTTGAGAACTTGGGAGGTAGTGCCAGATGATATGCCACCTCGCCAACTCTTTCCAACACTTCGAATGGACCTATGAATCTTGGTCTTAACTTGCTTTCATCCCAAACCTTGAAATCCTCGAGTCGGGGATACTTTAAGTAGTACATGGTCTCCAGTTTGGAATTCTAAGTCTTGTCTTCTCTGTCTGTATAGCTCTTCTGCCTGGATTGGGCTATCTTAATCCTGTCCCTGATGATCTGTATGTCTCTGCTGGTGTCTGTACCATGTCTGGTCCCAGCCATTGTTGTTCACCTACTTCGTTCCAACACATTGGCGATCTACAGCTTCTACCGTACAGGGCTTCAAATGGTGCCATCTTAATGCTTGCCTGGTAGCTATTATTGTAGGTGAATTCTATCAATGACAATTGTTCATTCCAATATCCCTCAAAATCTATAGTGCACGCATGCAGTATATCTTCCACAATCTGATTAGTTCTTTCTGTCTGTCCATGTCTGTGGGTGGAATGATGTCTAAAATTGAGCTTAGTGCCTAGAGCAGATTGAAGTCCCTTCCAGAATCTAGAGGTGAATCTGGGGTCACGATCCGAGACTATGGATACGGGGACTCCATGTAATCTTACTATCTCTTTTACATATAAAGCTGCAAATACATCCACACTCCAGGTACTTCTGATTGCGAGAAAATGTGTGGACTTAGTCAATCGGTCCACAATGATCCAAATAGCATCAAGTCCACCACGAGTTCGAGGTAAACCCATGATGAAATCCATGCCAAAACTTTCCCTATAACACTCCAAAAATTCTATTACTAGAAAACTGTGAATAATTGGATCGTTAAATATAGCCACTATCATAAGATGTAATTAACTCTAATTTAAGATTAATTTATATTAGTAAATGCTATTCTAGTAACGTACTTAGAAGTACGCGCTCCGACAGGGCGACACCGAAATTTTGTAACAAAAATAAAATCCGAGAACACCATAATTCTTAGAAAAATGTGGTGATATCAAATATGTAAATATCTGGACTTTTTGATGTGCGGATTTCGAGATTAAGATGACGCGACTATTTTTCGGGTGATTTTTCACCAAGTGGAAAATAAATTCTAAAAACTAAACTAAAATCACCATAATTTGCAAAACCTTTTCATTAGCCTATGGTTGAAATTTCAACACAAATGGACATCATTTGAACATGTTTACATAAGGTTCAATGGGCCAGCTGATTTATGGTCCAATTACGGTGGGGATTTTCTGGGAATTTTGGGTTCCCTACGTGTGAAGCTTGGGAAAGGTCAGCGTTTCATGAGGGGAGAGGTTAACACGATATCACTTTATGTGTAAGGTTATAAGGCTGCATGGTAAATGTGTAAGCTGTAAAAACCAAAAGGTTTTTACAGCAACACGTAGCGGTTTGGCGTGTCATCTTGTAAGGCATGTGTAGGAGGCTATAAAAGCACCCCAAAGGGCGTCGTACTCACCTTTCCATTCCTGTTCTTGCACCCACCCTTATTCACGTAGTGTTCCTTGCTGCTGGAGCTACTTTCACCAAGAGGAGTTACTGTTCTCTCGTCTCGCACCTTGTTCCTGTTCGAGCTATTGCTAGAACTCTTGCTAGAGCTGTGCTAGGAGTAGCTGGGAAGCCAGAATAGCAGTGTTGGGAGGTGTTGTTGCTAAGCAACAGCCAACTACAATTGCTTATTCCTCTACTTGTGGGCATGTCTTCATCTTCTCCAAGCTAGGTAGGATTCTTTTCCTTCCTCTCTTACTCTTACCCCTGAACATACTATAAAACTTATTGTTTATGTGTTCAAGTTTTTAAGCTCTTGTCTGATTTTTGTAAGTACCTCTAGAAGCTTGTGTGCATCAAGTGTTGTTGTAGGATTCACTCTTTCTTCTTGTCTTCCTCTCTTGCTTCTCCTTCCTTTAAAGTCTTGGAGTTCAAGCATCCACTTTGATCTTGTGTTGTCATAAGGTTCGGTAAGCCTTTTTTATTACTTCTTTTCCTTGGGATTCATGTCTCTAAATTGACACTCATGTCTTTAGGTGTAGACTTATGTACTAGTAGGGTTCTCCTTTCTTTTCTAAATCCTTGTCTCCGACCTTTGTTAAAGAGTTCAGGATCCCTATATGCTTGTCTTAAACTTGTAAATCCTCTTATGAATGGTGTATCCATTCCTTGTAATCGTGTGTTAGTATGTATGTCTGTAGGTGATATATGCATAATTATTGATGATAATCATGATGATTTATTATCTATTGATGCTCAATTTTATATTAATCCATTACTATTTTGTTACAAAAAGAATAATTGATTAAATCTTTGTATGTGCTTTGTTTGCAGGATAATGGGCCACTCAACAAGAATTTGCTAATGGACTAAGATGGATAAGAGACAATGAGAAGAGATTCTAATTTTAAAATATTTTTTTCTCTCTTTCTTTCTAATTTTCAAACTCTCTCTATTTTTAAAACCCTTCCTCTTAATTCTCTCTTTCTTCCTCTCTCCTTCTATCTATATTTTAAAAGAATTTCCTCCCCTTTAAAAGACTCTCAATTCTTCTCCTAACCGGCTCTTTTTTCCTCTCTCCGCCGATCCCTTTCCTCCTTCTCTTTCTTCTTCCTCCGATCTCTTTCCTCCTTCTCCTTCTTCTTCCTCTCCTTTTCTTCTTCTTCTTTCTCTTTCTCTTTTGCCCCTTCTCTTTTCTCTCTCCCGGTCTCCCTCTTCTCGGAAGACAGCAAGCAGCAAGCAGCATCACAGCAGGCGCCCAGGCGCCTGCCGGCCGCACCGCCTGGCCCGCCTGGCCGAGCCCGCCTGGCCCCCTGCACCCGGCTTGCCCCTGCCGGCCGCACCGCCCGGCCCGCCTGGCCCGAGCCCGCCCGGCCGCTGCCCCGCCTCAGCCTGCCATGCCGCCCGCGCTCGCCGCTGCCCGCCACGCGGCCGCCCTCGTCGCCCCCCCTCCTCTCTACGTGCATGCATGCATGTAGAGGAGGAGAGCCGGCGCGCCTCCCTTCTCTCTCTCTCTCGCCTTGTCTTCCTCTCTCCTATCGCTCTCTCTCTTTCTCTCCTCTCTCTCTGCTCTCTCTATCTCTCTCTCTCCTCTCTCTCTCTCTCACGCGCTCTCTCTCCTCTCTCTCTTTTCTCTCACTCTTCTCTCTCCTCTAGTCTCTCTTATTCTCTCTATTCTTTTTCTCTTTGTTTCAGTATAATTGTTAATGACAGTTGGTTAGAATAAAATATTTGTTAAATATTTTTGTTATTCAATAGATTGCAGTTTTAAATATTGCTCGTGTTCTCTCATTCACATTTATCTTTCTCTCTCTATTTATTACTTAGCTTAGACTTATTTAATTCAACTTAGTTTAAATGTCACCACATTATTTTCCTACACAAAACTCAAGGTTTTCAACTCTAAAATCTTTTTCCCCGTGGATTCGACTCGGTCTCACCACTTAACTACTGTTAAAATGTTTAGTGTAGGCCGATACATTTGAGATTGTTAGTCACGTATTTAACGACGTATTCGTGGGCTATCAATTTTTGGCGTCGTTGCCGGGGAATTAGATTTTTAGTTTTGATAATTTTGGTGTTTTTTGTATATATTCAGGCTAACATTTTCTTTCTTTTTGTAGGTATCAAAGTGAAAAAAAAATCCGAAAATTGCATAAAAAAATGGATAAGTGAGGTGAGTTTCCTTCTCTCACTCTTTCCATTTGTTTTCATTTCCAAAGAACGAGGGATTGCGTTGAAGGTAAGTACCATTAAAACCCTCTTGATTGAGTTTCCTTTTCTTAGTTGCCATGTTTAGACAATTAATAAAAAAAATCAAAAAAATCAATCACTTGAATCCAATAAAAGATGTCATGTCAAGATTAGAAACTTTTCATCTTTAGGACATGCATCATTTAGACTTTCATCTTTAGGTAAGTTTCCTTTTTGAAAAGTTTTCTTTCTTGTCGAAGATTGCGGGAGGCAAGGTGAGAATTTGAACTTTCTTAAAATCATGATCATGCATTGCCATGCTTGCATAGAACCCCTTGCTTGATTTTGTGGTGTGCACATCATTTCTAAAATACTTTAAGGGCAATTTCCTTAACAGGATAAGGTGGGGATTTGATCACCCTTCCTTAGCCCACAAACCACAACTTCCTGCATCTTTTACATTCCCAAGCCCAATAAAAGAAAGTAGAAACTTGACCTAGGATTCGCTTTGAGACTTAGGCCCACTTGGGCCCACTATCAAGTTTGGAAACTGGTGTCTAAGGCTAGAGGTTCATAGGCAAACACCTAAGTGGATAAATGGTTATTTAATTAGGTCCCTGCGAGAGCAGGGGGAACCTCCCACTCTCCCACCTCTTACCTGGCTAGTTAACGGGCTTGAGAGTGGATTTGAGTTAGGCCTCAGTTGATTAGTGAGAAATCAAATGTTTATATTTTAGGGAACCATAGGTGTCATAGGATTAATTGTTTGCTAACTTGTGTGAAAATATTTAAAAAAAAATCAAATATTTCAAAACAACAAAAAAAAAATTAAAAAAAAAACAAAAAATAGGATTTATGTGGGTTGACAATCATGGTTATGAAATGGGCACATCATTTGGACAAATTGGATCAGCCCATTATGGCATTCACTCTCAACCTAACCCACTTTATCCATCAACCTCTACTTACCAGTCCAATGGCTCCAAATGGACTCAAGCCCATCTGATTCATGGTCACCCAATTAAAGATCACATGTATGATTCAGGGTGGAGGAAATATGTTGACCCATGTTACATCTCATCACCTCCCTCAACCCAAGAACAGACCCAAACCTTTCAAGTGTTATCCACACCCACTCCTTACTCAAAAGTTGACCAAGGTGTCTCCCCTGAAAAATTGAGTTTACTCTATCAAGATCCTCAAGGGGAAATTCAAGGACCCTTTCTAGGTGCCGAAATCATATCATGGTTCGATCAAAATTTTTTTGGCATTGATCTGTCGATGTGCTTAACAAATGCTCCTGAAGGCACACCCTTCCAACCACTTGGAGAAGTAATGCCACATTAACACTTAGAGATCAACCTATTCTGGCCCAAGCCCAAAGTCCACCTATCCACAACTTTCAACATTGGGCCCAATGCCACATTGACATTCATGACAAAAGCCATCATGAGGGACATGTATATCCACAGTCCACTTATACTTCTCCCCCACAATCAGGCCTATTTGATGATCAATTTGGGCAATTTATGCAAAAATTCCATGATAACCAACAAGTCTTTGAGCAAACATTCGCCCATAAACAACAAGAATTAGAGCAATCCTTTGTCAAAACTGACCTCCTGATTGCTCAACTCATAGAAATCAAAAGGAGGAAAGATGGCCAATCACCATGTCAACCCATTGACAATCATGAACATCATTATCTTGATTGTGACCAACAACTTGATTCTCAAATTCCATTCGAAACTTCTCAGTCCAATATGATTGTGGACATGCCCACTTGGAAAATAAGAGATAATATTAATGAGTCAAATCAAGAGGAGATGGGTGCCACTAAAAATCAATCCATACTCTTGGCCCAACTTGAAACTGATCATCAAGAAGACTTCATCCATAATGTCATACTTGAGGAAAGCTCTAGTGAGTTAGTTGAACTCAAGTTGGGGGGAGACGAAAAAGAATGTCATCTAGATGTTGGGCCCAAGTTTGATGTGACATTGTTTCAAGTGGGTGACAAAGAAGAAGTGAGTGTGGAGAAAGAGCTGGGTGTAATCATCAATCATTTTTATGGGTAAGAGATGAATTAGCAATTCTGCCTAAAGTCCACATTGACTGGGTCTCTCTTGATGTTGAGAAAGACATAGAATTCCTACCTCACCCTAACCTTGGCAAATCCAACATGTTCATGGACATGCTATCACTAGCTGATTGGTCAACTACACTTGAAGCTTTTAAGCATCCTTGTGTTGAAAGTCATATCCATTTCATTCCAGATCATGCTACTATTTTTGACACAAGTCAGCCTGTGGAGTTTAAACAATCCTCTGAGCATTCAACTCAATCTGACCTGAACATCATGAAAGAGGATCTGAAAATGGAAGTTGTGGGTGAAAATGGAGAAAATAATAAAGTCCAAATTGAAGTGATCAACACATATAAAGATCTTAAGTGTACAAATGAATATTTCTCAATTGAAGATATGATCCTGAATGCCTCAATTTCTCTATCATTACTAATCTGCAGGGTACATTGGACCACTTGACCCACCATGGCCGATGATGCCTTACAAAGCAAGAATTTGGCGTCAATTGATTGGGGGTGTTACGTGAGCTTGTTCCCCCCATGTGTCTGGCTGAAGACATTAAACTTAGCGCTTGTTGAGAGGCAACCCAATATTTTTAGGAAAATTGATTTCTATTGATTTCGTTTTTATTTTGTGTCTTAGGTGTTTGCTGGCTACTATTCTTTGATGAAGTTAGTGTGCAACCACCCGCATGTGATCATCAGGTTGCATCTCTCCTTTCTTAACTTACATTGGCTTTATTCTATTGTCATTACTTTTATGCCATTGAGGACAATGTCATTTAAGTTGGGGGGAGAGACAAATTATATTTCAAATTTTTGTCCCTAATATTGTGCTTCATGCTTCATATTTCATGCAAGAATTTTTTGTATACTTCTAGCTTGACTCATATTGTGTACTTGTGAAGGTGGTGAGTTGAAGGGGTGAATTAACTAGTTATGTTTTTAGCATCTTCCTCAGAATACATTTGAAATTTCATAAACACAATAAAGTATTATTTTGAGCTATTCAAATGGATGATGAGAGTTTTACCTAACATTCAGGTTGATTAATTGATATTCTACACTCCTATTGACGACCAATCGTGGGGAAAAAGCTACCTGCCTACAAATAAATGTGAAAATGTGTGTAGTAGTGAAAAAAGAAAGAAAGAAAGAAAAAAGAAACATGGAAAATGCCCCTGATCTTAGTAACTGGGTCTGTGGCTCCTAAGGTAAGAGTTGAGGCTCGCGTCAAACGGTGAAGGGAAGTGCAGCACCATGTAAATGAAAAGAAAAAAAAAGAGCATGAAAAAAAAAAGAATTAGGTGGAGTGAAAGCTACCTGTAATTCGAGGATCGAATTTAAGGAGTGTAGAGTTGATACCATCCTTGAGTGATAAGTAAAAAGCCCATGCATTCTCTTTTTGATGCTCAAACATTGAACAAAAAGTTATGAAATTTTGTGTGTATCTTGAGGAACTGTCTAATGACGTGAACTGACATATTTGCCTTTGACACTCTCAACTGGAACTTGAAATACTTATGATCAAGCATTCTCATTCTTACTATCTTGATATGAAAAATGATGTTTGAACTCTTGTTTGTCCCAATTATTCACTTGTGTGCATTGCTAAGGGACTAGCAATGAGTAAGTTGGGGGGTGTGATATATACATAATTATTGATGATAATCATGATGATTTATTATCTATTGATGCTCAATTTTATATTAATCCATTACTATTTTGTTACAAAAAGAATAATTTGATTAAATCTTTGTATGTGCTTTGTTTGCAGGATAATGGGCCACTCAACAAGAATTTGCTAATGGACTAAGATGGATAAGAGACAATGAGAAGAGATTCTAATTTTAAAATATATTTTTTCTCTCTCTTTCTTTCTAATTTTCAAACTCTCTCATTTTAATCTCTCTCTATTTTTAAAACCCTTCCTCTAATTCTCTCTTTCTTCCTCTCTTCCTTCTATCTATATTTTAAAAGAATTTCCTCCCCTTTAAAAGACTCTCAATTCTTCTCCTCACTGGCTCTTTTTTCCTCTCTCCACCGATCCCTTTCCTCCTTTCTTTCTTCTTCCTCCGATCCCTTTCCTCCTTCTCCTTCTTCTTCCTCTCCTTTTCTTCTTCTTCTTTCTCTTTCTCTTCTGCCCCTTCTCTTTTCTCTCTCCCGGTCTCCCTCTTCTCGAAGACAGCAAGCAGCAAGCAGCATCACAGCAGGCCCCCAGGCGCCTGCCGGCCGCACCGCCCGGCCCGCCTGGCCCGAGCCCGCCTGGCCCCCTGCACCCGGCTCGCCCCTGCCGGCCGCACCGCTCGGCCCGAGCCCGCCCGGCGCTGCCCCGCCTCAGCCTGCCACGCCGCCCGCGCTCGCCGCTGCCCGCCACGCGGCCGCACCAGCCCGCGCCCACGCGGCCGCCCACGTCGCCCCCCCTCCTCTCTACGTGCATGCATGCATGTAGAGGAGGAGAGCCGGCGCGCCTCCCTTCTCTCTCTCTCGCCTTCTCTTCCTCTCTCCTATCGCTCTCTCTCTCTTCTCTCCTCTCTCTCTGCTCTCTCTCTCTCTCTCTCTCTCTCTCTCTCTCTCTCACGCGCTCTCTCTCCTCTCTCTCTTTTCTCTCACTCTTCTCTCTCCTCTCGTCTCTCTTATTCTCTCTATTCTTTTTCTCTTTGTTTCAGTATAATTGTTAATGACAGTTGGTTAGAATAAAATATTTGTTAAGTATTTTTGTTATTCAGTAGATTGCAGTTTTAAATATTGCCCGTGTTCTCTCATTCACATTTATCTTTCTCTCTCTATTTATTTTCTTAGCTTAGACTTATTTAATTCAACTTAGTTTAAATGTCACCACATTATTTTCCTACACAAAACTCAAGGTTTTCAACTCTAAAATCTTTTTCCCCGTGGATTCGACTCGGTCTCACCACTTAACTACTGTTAAAATGTTTAGTGTAGGCCGATACATTTGAGATTGTTAGTCACGTATTTAACGACGTATTCGTGGGCTATCAGTATGTGTCATACCTCAAATCTTTCTCAGTTTCCTACGTACATGCTCATAGCTTCTTCAATTTCAGAAATCATGTTTCTTGTTTATTTCATGACGTAAGAGTTCATATGCTTGAACATCTTGTGAGTTGTGATAAACACCTTTATGTTAGGGAGAAGAAGATCCTTGTTTCACTATGAGATCACGATTTGTTATTCTTCTTCCACCTTTGATCCATGTTTATGTTATAGAGATTTGCTAAAAGTTTCGATATCTTTAAAACAGTGTGATTACTTTCCATTTGGATGTTTGTACCTCAAACCTTGATTTTGGAGCATTAAATACTTTGAGTTTGAGAGTTTATCTTGTGGAAATCTTTCCATCTAATCCTTGTAATAGGGGCCATACTACCAATACTATGTCATGCTTTGTTTTTAGCTAGACAAGTTTGAATTGCAAACCTCCTGTTTCATCCTCACTTGTTTAGCTTATAAACCATTGTGAGATTTACAATTAGACTCTTCTATTTGATATAAATCATGCCTTTATTCATAAGTTCTATGGTTAGAGTTTTTAGAGTGAATACAAAGTCACTTATGAGAGAAGAACTGGCGACTGTCGACAGACAACTCATAGCTGTCGACAGGCTAGTCTTCCAGAACTTCAAAATAACTGGGACTGTGGCTAGCTATCGACAGCCATCTTGTAGCTGTCGACAAATAGACACAGAACCAGCAAAACTGAGCTCTGTCTGCTGCTATCTATCGGCAGCCCCTTCCTAGCTGTCGACAGCTATAGTCCTGATCCGAATTTTAGCACTCTTTCATGTATGAATCCTTGCTAAAAGTTTATCCTAAAAGCCTATAAAGTTACCCCTTAATTCCTTGGGTATTTACTATCATTCTACTGTAAAGATTACCCACTTGGGATACCTTACTCACCCTTGAATTATCCTTGAAGTTGTCAACTAAGAGTGGTACCCAGTTGAGTCTATTCTTCTGTATTCGGTAACTAAGTTCATATAACCTGATGTCCTGAGAGTTCAAATGCTTGAACACCTTATGAGATGTGAATAATTTGTGATGACAATTGTGGATCTTCATCTTATTGGGTTCGTATGTGATTTCAATCTTCCGAAGTTATTGACTTTGAGTCATAACCCTGTCTCAACCAATTGTCTTTCTTAAATTATTTAACTCTGAGCAACTTTGTCACCAAGATATCTGTATTAATTCTCAATCAAAACTACCTTTGGATTTCCAATTTCTGTTATGCTCATGAAAAGAAATTTATGATATGAAGATAGTTCTCTCTTCAAAAGAGGGTTTAGGATCACTTGTGGTAGCACCATCCACTTGTGATCAGCTGAGGGCGATAGTTTGTAGGAAAATCCAAGTCAATGGACTGACGATGGTGGGTAATAAACCCCATTCTTGCGCAATGAACAAGATCCAAGGTGCTGGAATCGCCTAGGCACTGAGGATGTATTTACATCTATTTAGTAACCTCTTGAGAGCAGTGATGCCTGTCAAGTTCGTTTCCAAATCAAGTTATGGTTTAAATTCTGAAAGACAAATATGACTCTTATTCTGTAATTTTTTTGAGCTCATTAAGAAATCAATTTGAGCTATATGTTTCTGTTAAGTATGAAATTCATGAGCAAATGTATTTTGATCCATATATGCTTACTTTCACCTACTAAGTCCTTCCGACTCATGCCTTTGTTTCCTTCAACCCTTTCAGATTGAAGGTGAAGGTAACCTCAGCTACAAATGATCCGAAATTCCGCTGCTGGAGAAGAAAGGAAGAAAGAATAGCGTAGTTTAATGACTCTTAGAGATTTTGTTGTACTATTAAAGGTCTAGAAGAGAAAGTTTGGCTTTATGTAAATAATGAGTGTTGATACTAAGTTACTTTATTGAGGTATAAAATGTTCAAAGATGCCTCTGTGGAATAGTTGCTAGTCTTGGGCACTACACAGATTTGTCAGCCCATAACGAAGTTTGTTAGTGTAACCCCTCTTTCGATCAAGAACTATGTGATATGTGATATGTATATGTGTGTGTGCGGTCGGAGGAGGGTGTTACATTCCCACTTCCATTCAGGTATGTCCAGGGGTCTAAGTACACCCGCAGGACGATGGTGTTCAACCTTTACCTGTTGACATGTGAGGCAGTGCGCGGCATGCTCAGCCACCTCACGCTTCATGTTGGGCCACCAAAATGACATTTTCATGTCGTGGTACATCCTGGTTGCGCCTGGGTGAATTGTATACTTTGTCTTATGGGCTTCGTCCATTAGCTTTCTCTTTAACTCTTCATTGTCAGGCACACATGTTGTCACGTCCCGAGAATTTCGCAGCGGATATTAATAGTGCGGAATAATTCGAGTCGATATCCCGAGACGTGAACAGTCGGTAAATAAGCATCTAGCTAGTACACACTAAATGTATAACAACATACATCATCATAGGGCCCAAATATTTAACTCAACTAATCTTGTATTTAAATCTCTACTCATTGTATTCCAAATTGAAACTATTACAGGACTAAGACTCAATAAAAATAAAAGTACATTTTATTCCTCACTTTCTACTACACGTTCTAACACTCAAAATAAACTAACTATAGATAGACTCATATTTGGAACACTCATCACTCGGACGCATTCCCATCCTTGACTTGTTCCTCCTCTTGAACTTCATAGTCACCTAGATTGGGTAAAAGTAGGGGATGAGCAAACTAGCCCCGTAGAATTTATATCTCAATATGCGGGCAATGATATAAGTGATTAACAGTTTAGGTAAGCACGATGAATGTCATGATATGCATGTGCGAATAAAACTCATTAAAACATGATACATGAACAAGCTAGATAGAGTGATCATGATAGAACAAGATTTTTGAACAAGATGACAAGATAGAACTAAAAGATCACTTGGTACAAGCACGCAAGATTTCACTTGATGTCAATAGCTTTCAAGAACGCAAGATATCACTAATTGCAATAAATGCAGGATGGCCATATCACGCAAGCAAGCAAGAACACATGAGCACGATCATGTAACACTAATTAGGCACGTAGACACTAATGTACACAAAGAAAAGATCCATCAAGAATGTACACCAGGACACGTGTATGTGGTTATTGTATCTATCATTCAACATGCACGCATGACTCCTGTGGATACCGTTTCCGGTCCACAAAGAAGGGGGGAGGATGAATAGTGTTTATGTGTGTGTAGTGTGTGTGATATGGAGTAGATGGCGGAAAAGACAATAAAAATAAAAAGATCGTGATCGCCAGGCACGCGAGGGTGCCGAATGGAGAATGCACGAGCGAGGGATGCGGGATGACAGAGTGATCGCGGGTGTACCTTTTTAGCAGGGAGATTGCGCGGGGGATGATGTGGGTCCTCTCTTCCTCTACGAACATGGCCGGCCACGGTAGAGGGCGTTTCCTCGTTGATTAACCCCGATAAAAAAGGACAAAGAAAAGTAAAGAAAGGGGATTAGCCACGTGTAGTATCAAATCGTAAAAATAAAGAATAAATGAAATAAAAGACATGGAAGGGTACTTACCGGTTGGTGGCTTTTAAACCCCCAAAGAATGTGGGTGTGTGTAAAATGAATGCATGTGTGTGTTAAATAGAAGTAAAAGGGGCACGTGATGCCCGGAGGAGAAGAAAATATAAAGAGCCACGTGGGGCTCGGAGGAAGTGGAAATGCAAATAGAAAAGGAGGGGGGGTGCTTCCCCAAAACGAATGGCGTGTCGGCGCCGTTGCCAGTTGAAGGGAGGACGTGGAGGAAGACGCTTCCCTCCTCACACGTGGAATGGAAGGAGACGATGGCGTTGGGCTCCGAGGAAGAAGAGCGGATTGACGTGGAGGGCTCGGAGTCGAGGCACCGATCCGGCAGGGTTTCGCCGCTTCTGGAATCCCCCATTAAACAATACCCTCGGGGGTCTATTTATAGGCAACAGATTCTTGAATCGCGTCTAAACAGGAAGCCGCAATTAAGAATTAAAAAGCGTCCGGGCTGCAGGCCGCGATTTAGAAGTCAAATTGTTGGGACATGTGCACGGGGAATCGTTGCACTGTCATGTCTCTGAATCCGCCGTGATTCAGACTTGCATGGTTTCGAGGCAATCGACTCATAAATGCTCAGATTTTACCTTCTGAATCGCGTCCACTGTCACGGACGCGATTACAGGATTTTCTCATGATTGCACGACGTGACAATCTTAGGTGCGACGACTTTGCAGGCGTAGCCTTTTCGACTTTGAATCGCGTTCGGGCGGTAGGACGCAATTATATTAAAACATGTGCTCATAAACGCGTCCGCTGAAGCCGTCGCAACAAGGATCCTAAATCGCGTCCACATCTCCGGACGCATTTCAATGTGCTTGCCAAAAAAGTGGCCACTATAACGGACGCTAATCAAAGAATTGTTTAGCGACGGAATTGCGTCCACATCTCCGGACGTCTTTCAACGTGCTTTCTAGAAAAGCGGCCATTGTAATGGCCGCAAATCAAAGAATTTTTAGCGACGGATATTTTTTCGTCATTAATCCATCACTGATTGGCGACAGATTAGCGACGGAAATTTTGCTAGTTGCTATTCCGTCGCTGAGTCCCTTCTCACGCGGCTAGACCCCCTTGGGGAAGCACCCAAAAAGGAAGTGGATGAGATCCAAAAAGATGGGGAAAACACTCTTACGAGGCAAAAAGAGGGCCATTTGTGGCATTATGGCGCAATATGAAATTTCCCCGCGGTGGAGCCAAATTCACGTGTCTACAACTACCACGCCTTGGCGTCTGCTTTGCAGGGGAGCGAAGCGAAGAGACACGAAGTGGAACGAAATGGAGTGAAATGGAGTGTAATGGAATGAAAAGAAACGAAGCATAGCGAAGTGGATTGAAGCGGGAGCGGACTGAAAAGTAGACGCTAAGGTGAAAAAATAGACACGCGCTGATCAATGGGTGACTGCCACCTGATAAGAGTCTTTCACCAACACCCAAGGAAGTCACTACCAGGAAGAAGACATAAAGAAACAAATGCTTGGACAAAGGAAAAGGACAAGAAAGGAAAAGGCCAACTTCCAGCGTCGGGGAAGTACCTAAGGACACAATCCGTTAGGTTGCACCATCGGGGGCGTCTGCCATTGCCTCAGGTGGGTCTTGGGGAGAGAAGGAGAGATCAACTTCCAGCATCGGGGAAGTACCTATGGACACAATCCATTAGGTTGCACCATCGGGGGCGTCTGCCATTGCCTCAGGTGGATCTCTGGGAGAAATGAAAATAAAATGGATGAGTCCACACAAAAGGTTCTGAAGGAAATCAGCCTGGAGGCGTCAACAAAGGGAGTTGGGGTATTCGACCCGGAATTGAATATTTTAGATTGCTTTGGAATTGAAGCGTGGATGGCCTTCAGATTGGCTTGGAAGAGTGGTTTTCCACTGAGATTTCAATATGCATATATGTAGGGCTAAAAGGAAAATAAGTTTAAAAGAGGAGTAGAAAATAACCAAGGATAATATTGTTATGCCGGTGAGTCAGGACCGGGGTATGCATGGGTCCGTCGTCCTCACATGCCAAGCATAACGGCCTATCCGTATGGCTAAGGATCCACTGGGATAATCATTGTTTTTTATGAAGGGGAACTCAAATCTCAGATTCCTCAAAGCCACAAGGTCCTTGGTGTACTTTAATGGTATAACATATAGTAGATGCAGATAGGGATGGTGAAGGCAGCAGCAGCCTGGTGTAGCGCCATATGAGGTAACTCGAATCCTACGCTCAAAAACCTGTTAGCCAAGATAACAAACATCATGGAATAAACACATTCATTCATAGCATAGAGCATGTATAAAAGAGTCAACAACAGATGTAGCTCAAGTGATTTGTTTTTTTAAGACCATGAGGATGAGTGATCTCTGGCCAAGGAGTTGGGAGTGCAAGAGATGAGGAGCCATGACGGAAGGATTCATGCGTGGCATAGCCAGGATCTGCTTACCATGTGCAATACCATCAGTAAAAGATTTTTGGAATTTTTGAAAGTATTTGAATTTTTATGGAGTTTGAAAATATTTAAATTTTTATGGTGTTTTGAAAATATTTGGATTTTTTGTGGTTTTGAAAATATTTGGATTTTTGTGGTTTTGGAAATATTTGGATTTTTTTGTTGGTTTTGGAAATATTTGGATTTTTTGTGGTTTTGGAAAATATTTGGATTTTTTGTGGTTTTGGAAAATATCTGGATTTTTGTTGGTTTTGGAAATATTTTGGATTTTTTTGTGGTTTTGGAAAATATCTAGATTTTTTGTTGGTTTTGAAAATATTGTCATGCCATGACGACATTAGGGTTATGAAAATTGATCCGCGAGGGGTCCTTGTTACCTCCCGTGTCATTAAAGAATGCCCAGAATAGGGCGTGCATTTAAAGTGGTGCCCGGGGCTGATCGCACTTGGTTAACAGTGCCACCATCAAAGCCATGCCTGAATAGGCGACTGAGTCTGGCAGGGAGAAGGGAAGAAAACTTGGAGATAAGCTTGATATGGGTATTTGAAGAGTTGGGTGTTGGCTCCTGTAAGGTCTCGGGTCTTAGCGGATCCTTATTGGGTCTTGTAGAGGTTCGGGTGTGGTAGACGACAAGGTCCTTGGTCGTTGACTTGGGGTTGACGACCAGGGGTTAGCCGTTGATTGTGAGTTAGCGTCCAGCGATATGGACATTTGTTGTTGAACTCGACGACAAGCAGTTTGGACGTCAACCTTTAGGCGGTTCAGTAGGCGGCTAGAGATGTGGACGCCAATTGGTCGCGCCTGTAGAAATACGGCAGCCCAAGAGCAGAAACCTTTCTTCTCCTTTCCTTCCTTTCCCTCCACTTCTGCCTTTTTCTGTTTCCACTGCTTCTGATGGTTGATGGAAGATCGTGGGAAGGCTCTGGTATGCGTGGCGATGCTTGATCGGGTGGGAAACGCGAAGATTTGGTGTAATTCGCGTGGAGACTTCGAGGGGTTCCGGTGCGATTAGTGGATGTTTGGGAGTTTTTAAGGCGTTCTGAGGTAGGGACTTAACTCCTTTAACCCTCCTTAGCAAATCAACATGCTCATTTGTGTAGATTAGTATGCTAATTGCATTTTAGGGTTGGGTTATACCATGCCGGGATTTTGGGTGTTTTGGATGATTCAAGTGTTGGATCGTTTATTTCTGAAGTTCAGATAGTGTTAGATGATGTGAGGAAGTATTTCCCTCCATCAGTAGGTGTTCTATTAGGTGATTTTACCCAATTGGACTGACCCGGTGCTGTTCTGGGTCTAGGGGACTGGAGAACTTAACGTCCACATCTGTTGACGTTGAGATCTTCAAGGTTGATATAAACGACAAGGTCGATTGCTGTTGAGTTAGGGTTAGCGGCATGGTGAGTGCCGTCTACATCATATTAGCGACAATCGATACTGCCGTTAATATCTTGTGTCCCAGCAGGCTTAAGTCCTGTTCTGTGTTCAAGGTGTTGACATGTGATGTCCGCCCTGTTAACACATTCTGCCAGGCTTAGAGTGTGACTTCACCTGTGCATATGAGTAATTAGTTGTGACACGAGGTGTTCACTTACTGTACGGAGTTTCAGGTGTTGAGTGTGTTCCGTCTGTTGTACGTGCGTTGCGTTACCGCGTGCCCATTTCTGTTGTGTTTCCTAGGCGTGGGTGCGACTCCGTCTAGATGACTAGCGTGTGGTTGTCCTCCGCTAGTGAGCCAGGACGCCGAGTGCGACTCTGTCCTGTGCGTACTCCTTGTGGTGGTTTCGAACCGGTCTCCGTGGAGCCCCTTCTCTACCGCTAGGGTCAGGCGTAGGGGGAAAACCGGTCGTGGAACAGATGCGAGAGAGAGCGTCTGTAGTGTGCACATGTGGCTGGGGTTGAGAGCCTCTGTGGTGACGGGACGCCGAGCCACAGACCCTAGCTGAGTCCTACTTACTATGTGTGTGAGTGTGTGTTACTGAGCCGCGAGGTTTACAGTTTTGGGTTGTGATGCCACGTGTATTTACTTACAGTTTTTACTTTCCGTTCTTTAGTACTGTTGCCGGTGGGGGTTACTTTTCCCCACTGGGTCTCTTTTTTTGAGACTCACTCCCATCCCTTTCAGGTGGGTCGTCGTCGACTCCCGTTCCAGGCGAGTCTATCCACTCCGGTGTTGGTGCGCCCTAGCTGCAGTGAGTAGTACTTTTTGTTGTACTTTTGTACTCTGTACTTAGCTCGGACTCTGAGTTGTACATGTTATGTTCATGTATAGTGGAATTTTACAGCTTTGCATGGTGTGTATCTTCTTACATATAGTCTCCTCGGACGTTCACTTCCTACCCTTCCGAGCTTGTCTCGTGGGTTAGCGGGTCAGAATTCGGGTACTGGTTACTTACTGGTAATGCGGATTCTGGGTCGTTACAGCTTGGTATCAGAGCCTGGTCTATGAGATATATATAAGAAATACCCATCATGTAGACTTAGTACAAAGAGTACAGTTGCAGCTATTTAGCCCGGAGTTAGTTTAGGTATTCATGTGTGTATTTTGCTCTGTTATAGTCTATGGCACCTAGGCGACGTCCAAGAGAGATTGGCTGAGCAGAGGTACTCGTCAGGAGGCTGGAGACGCATCCGCCACCTCGCAATGCCGCCTTTGCCACATGACGCGCACAGTGGTATTGTTCCCTAGGCCACTCCTCCTCAGGTGCTCAGGGATTAGACATGACTCGATTTCTTGAGCGATGGCTCAGTTTGTAGCTCATACCGTGATGCGCCGGTACCCCAGTGTCCACTACAAGAAAAATCGGAATAGAGACCGAAATATTCGGTCTCTATTCGGTCTCTATTCGTGTCCCTAACATCTCAGAGACCGAATAGGGACCGAATAGTGACCGAATATGTCGGTCAGAAAATTTTGGTCACAAATCGTGACCGACTAAATTCGGTCCCTATTCGGTCAAAAACTAATAGACCGATATGGACCGAATAAGATCGGTCCCTATTTATGGACCGAATATAACAGTCTAGTTCGGTCCCTAAAAATAGGGACCGAATAGGGACCGATTTATTTTCGGTCCCTAAATAGGACTGAATTTAGCAGTCCTAATTCGGTCCCTAAAATAGGGGACCGAATAGGGACGAATAAGATCGTCCCTATTTGGGACCGAATAAACAGTCCAGTTCGGTCCCTAAAATTGGGACCGAATAGGGACCGATTATTTCGGTCCCTAATAGGACCGATTTATGCAGTCCCCATTCGGTCCCTAAAATAGGGACCGAATACAGACCGAATAAATTCGGTCCCCTATTTAGGGACCGAATTATCAGTCCTATCGGTCCCTAATCGTCCTCTATTTTTTTAAATATTTTTTTTAAAAAAATATATATATTTAGGAAAATAACCTGCTTAAATAAAATAAATAATATCCACAACAATAAATTTGTCCACCATAAAAATATCTACAACACAAATAATAAAAAACCACAACAAAACAATATAAAATGTCAACAACATCAACAATAATAAAAATATCCACAACACACATAATAAATGTCCCCAACATCAGAATAATAAATGTCCACAATAACAATAAATATCCACAACATCACAATAATATAATGCAACAACAATAATACAAATGTCTACAACACTAATAAATGAAATGAAAATCATGATGCCCTCGGCTTCGTCTTCGTCTTCATCCTCGTGTCCTCCCCCACTCCCCCGATGAAGGACCTACATATATATATAATCCCAATAAGTTAAAATTAATACTATTATAAGTAATACCAGTATTTTAGAAGTAAAATTAAATAAAACTATAAGCATGAGGTCAATTAGATGAGTATTTCTAACATTGGCCCTAAAAACGAAGTTTTTCATTTTTTAACTACTAACTTGGTTAAGACGACTTGGAGCGTCGAGGTCAAACCGGGAGTCCAAATTGAACTCCGTCAGTTTCCACAAGTGACACTCATCGGCCCGACCGTGCTGGAACAAACCGGAGGCCAATCGGATGAGTATTTCTAACATTGACCCTCAAATCGAAGTTTTTCATTTTTTAACTAAACTAATTGGTTAAGACGACTTGGAGCGTCGAGGTCAAACCGGGAGTCCGAATTGAACTCCGTCAGTTTCCACAAGTCACACTCATCGACCCGACCGTGCTGGAACAAACCGGAGGCCAATCGGAAGAGTATTTCTAACATTGGACCCTCAAACCGAAGTTTTTCATTTTTTAACTAAACTAACTTGGTTAAGACGACTTGGAGCGTCGAGGTCAAACCGGGAGTCCGAATTGAACTCCGTCAGTTTCCACAAGTCACACTCATCGGCCCGACCGTGCTGGAACAAACCGGAGGCCAATCGGATGAGTATTTCTAATTTTGGTCCCTCAAACCGAAGTTTTTCATTTTTTAACTAAACTAACTTGGTTAAGACGACTTGGAGCGTCGAGGTCAAACCGGGAGTCCGAATTGAACTCCGTCAGTTTCCACAAGTCACACTCATCGCCCGACCGTGCTGGAACAAACCGGAGGCCAATCGGATGAGTATTTCTAATTTTGGTCCCTCAAACCGAAGTTTTTCATTTTTTAACTAAACTAACTTGGTTAAGACGACTTGGAGCGTCGAGGTCAAACCGGGAGTCCGTTTGAACTCCGTCAGTTTCCACAAGTCACACTCATCGGCCCGACCGTGCTGGAACAAACCGGAGGCCAATCGGATGAGTATTTCTAATTTTGGTCCCTCAAACCGAAGTTTTTCATTTTTTAACTAAACTAACTTGGTTAACGACTTGGAGCGTCGAGGTCAAACCGGGAGTCCGAATTGAACTCCGTCAGTTTCCACAAGTCACACTCATCGCCCGACCGTGCTGGAACAAACCGGAGGCCAATCGAAGAGTATTTCTAACATTGGACCCTCAACCGAAGTTTTTCATTTTTAACTAAACTAACTTGGTTAAGACGACTTGGAGCGTCGAGGTCAAACCGGGAGTCCGAATTGAACTCCGTCAGTTTCCACAAGTCACACTCATCGGCCCGACCGTGCTGGAACAAACCGGAGGCCAATCGGATGAGTATTTCTAATTTTGGTCCCTCAAACCGAAGTTTTTCATTTTTTAACTAAACTAACTTGGTTAAGACGACTTGGAGCGTCGAGGTCAAACCGGGAGTCCGAATTGAACTCCGTCAGTTTCCACAAGTCACACTCATCGGCCCGACCGTGCTGGAACAAACCGGAGGCCAATCGGATGAGTATTTCTAATTTTGGTCCCTCAAACCGAAGTTTTTCATTTTTTAACTAAACTAACTTGGTTAAGACGACTTGGAGCGTCGAGGTCAAACCGGGAGTCCGAATTGAACTCCGTCAGTTTCCACAAGTCACACTCATCGGCCCGACCGTGCTGGAACAAACCGGAGGCCAATCGGATGAGTATTTCTAATTTTGGTCCCTCAAACCGAAGTTTTTCATTTTTTAACTAAACTAACATGGTTAAAGACGACTTGGAGCGTCGCAGTCAAACCGGGAGTCCGAATTGAACTCCGTCAGTTTCCACAAGTCACACTCATCGGCCCGACCGTTCTGAAAAAAATCGGAGGCCAATCGGATGAGTATTTCTAATTTTGAACCCCCAAACCTACTTAAGTTCTCCCTTTTTAACTAACCTAACTCGCTTAACAAGAAATTGTGTGTCGTCAACCCAAATTAAAGTTAAACTAGTTAACTAAGTAACTGTTAAAATTACCTCTGAAATAAAATATTTACTCACTGAGGGGCGTGTGCTGATGTCGATGGTGCTGCCTGTGGAGGAGGTGCTGCCTGTGGAGGAGGAATGTTGATCTGGGAGAAGGCCTGGGAGATAACCTGGGAGAGGGACTGGGAGAGCTGGGCCTGTAGTGCATCGGTCACCTGCATCTGCATCTGGGCTAGACGAGTCTCCATCGAATCCGTCAGACGAGACTCTAAGCCCGATATCCTACTGTCAATGAAGCCCATCAGCTGTCCTGGAGAAGTACCTGGAGTACCAACTCCTGCGTGGAATGCACTGGTCTGTGACCCTGAGCTGGATCCTCCAGATAACACCCGGCTCGTGTCGATGCTGTGCCCAAACCATACACATGGCCTTTCTTTGGGCCCCAGATGCCGCAACCCATACCTCAGGATCTAACGGCGGCTGCTCGTCCTCCCCGACGTACTTCTCTGTCATTTGTTGGCTGTATGACTCCTGCAAGAAACCAGAAAAAACATAGTAGTTAATATTCATATTAATGTGAAAAATTAAATAGTGAATATCTTCTAAATACTTACTGCAACAACTCGGGCTCTATCGCTAATGTATGCATCCGTTCCTTTTTTCTTGTGTGTTCTACTCGAACACCTCGGAAAATGTCGGCTGCCTTTTTAGCTCCTTCTCCTATTTCACAGAAAAACATGACATAAATGAGTACCTTTATAAATAAAAGAGACCAGAAATGGACAAATTACTTACCAATCTGGACTGATGGGTCGCAAAAGAGACAGACCCACCAGTATGCATGTTTGCTTCTGGATTCGCAGCCCGATTAACTTTCATTATTGAGGATGTTTGTTGCCATCTCTCTGCAGCCCAGATGTTGCAAAGAGTTTCCCAATATTCTCCCCTCATCCAACTGGGCGCCCGCTCCCTCCCTCCAAGAGTCGGGTCTGCACTCTGAGAATGTTTCTCTGCATTTTTTCTCACGTTATACATCAAATGCTTGAAATTTGATCTTGCGGTCATCGTCCATACAAATCGAGACCGCGCCTCGTCCGTACGACTCGTGAATCGATGCTGGCTCTATATACATAAGAGTTAGTGAACTGCATGTATGAATACGATAAGAATTAAATTACAATACGAAATTACATACCATGAACATCTGATACAAGTGCTCCTGGACCTCCATCGGAAAATCATTGAATCTATGAATTGGCCCAGGAAAATGTGCTTGTAACGTTCTTGTGATGAATTGAGATGCTTGAGTAGGCTCTATTTTATCACTGCAATGATGTAACTGCATAATGTCAATTTCTGAACTAAATTCACTTCATTGCCCATAAGAAATACATACGTGTTGATTACGTACCCATTAATCCAGACCTCCCGCAGAGTGCTCTCATAAAACTACCTCTGCCCTCCTGCAGACTACCAGCATCCTCTGGCACCGAACCTGGAAAATAATGATGAACAACATGAGTAATGTACAAAAATACTAAATAATGACTACAGAAATACCCTAACAGTTAAATATACAAATCTACTGGTGCATCTGGAGAATGTGTAGAGTGACCTGAGCATGTGACATTTTAATGGCATCAGAATTAATGCATACATTAAAGTATAACTTTACATATACATACCAGCTACTACAGGAGGAGACTCGGAGGATGCACCAACAGCTGTAACTAGAATAGAACGCATAAGTAATGAGGAAGATGAATGCACAATAAAAGTACATTTGTAAATATACATACCTGCAGGCACGGTAGGAGCAGAAGAACTAGAAACTGTAGCAATTCTAATAACATTAATATATATATAAATAATTACTACAAAAATACTTGGAAATTGAAATATACATACCTGCAGGCACGCTAGGAGATGCAGAAGAAGGACCAGCAACTGTAGCAATTCTAATAACATTAATAATATATATAAATAATTACTACAAAAATATTTGGAAATTGAAATATACATACCTGCAGGCACGCTAGGAGATGCAGAAGAAGGACCAGCAACTGTAACAATTCTAATAACATTAATAATATGTGTAAATAATGACTAAAAAATACTTGAAAATTGAAATATACATACCTAGTCCGCTAGGTAGAGGAGGTGTCCGCTCACTCGAAGGAGAGCAGAAACTGTAACAATTTTAATGGCATTAACACTACACAAGTACACATAAATAATATACAGAGAAAATACACAGCTGATGACGTTATTAGAAAAATACATACCAGATGCGGGGAACAAAGCCCTCCCACGAATGCCCCTCCTAGAACTGCTACCAGATCTTCCTCCACGCACCATATCTTCATAGAGAACATAAAATCATAATGTTTACTAGTCAATTGCTTATATTGAAAGTGAGCTGCTTTAAATATACTCTACAAGTGTGAAAAATTCTACCATAGTTTAATTGATATCCATTTCCTCCTCAGATGATGACGATATGTCTAATTCAACCCCATCTTCATCATCATCTTCACATTCATCACTGGTATATTCCTCTTCCTCACCAGAACTTTCATATTCAATATCTGTACGACGAGCACTACTGTCTTTCATCTCACGTGGATCGACTTCTTCGACCCTCATTTCCGTGAGACAAGGACATTGGTGCTTCGGATTCGTCTTCTCCAATATGAGTTGTCAACTCTACATCTTCAACAAAGTCTTCTTGAAAGAATTCTGCGTTGATCTCTTCAGCTGTCTGATCAGTCATGTCCAATTCATAATCAGAGAATAGTCTTGACTTAACTCTGCAAACTACCCCAATCATTTCGTTCTTTGTTTGTACATGAAGGATAGCTTGTATAATACACTTGCTGGGCTTGTGTGGCTAAGATGAATGGCTCATAAGTATTCAATTTTGACTTATGTTTAAGCTCGACAATCCCATGTGTTGTGTCATTTCGAATGGAATTCGGATCAAACCAATGACACTTGAACAAGAATATATGATTGTCTTGTCCTAGATATTGCAATTGTAGGATCTCCTCTACAATACCATAGTAGTCATACTCACTTTCATTGTATGTACTTCCTTTTACGCATACGCCACTGTTCATGGTAGATTTATTCTGCCCATAGTCTTTCGTATGAAACCTATACCCATTGACAATAAATCCAGGATAATTCTGTGCAATTTTGGATGGGCCGTAGGCTACCTGACGAACTCTTTCATCAGTAATTAATTAACCTTCTTGCACCTGCGTGTAGAAAAGCTAGTTATAAAATGAAATGAATTTTGTTGAATACTCTTTGACGGTGTACACTTACGCGTTCTCTTAGCCATAAGGCCAATGACTTCTCTCGTTCTTTTTCAACCTCAAAATCAGTGAGTTGTGGATTTTTTTGTATTAATTCTGAATCAAATTGTCTGCAATATGAATAGCAGATCACATTGAATAGGTAGAATAAAGGCAAAAAACTTACATATAAATTTAAATTGTGAGATTAGTACTTACTCAACATAACATTCTAGCTCAGAACAATTTAAAAGAATATATATCTCTGCGGCACATAACTCTCTGTCATCCAGCATTCGAGTTGAAGAACGTCCGAAGGCACGTCCAGGATGAGTAAATATTGAGAGTCGATTTGAACCGACAGATTCCCCCCCATCATCATTACGTGGAGGTTGTGTCCGACGAGTTTGAATGTCTGCTTCAAAGTACATTGCACAAAAGTTAGAAATTTCCTCCATAATGTATGCCTCAGCAATAGAACCCTCCACTTTTGCTTTATTTCGGACTTTCATTTTAAGGTCATGCATACACCTACATCCACAATGTAAGAGACAATTAGAAATGTGGTCACTTACGTAAGGTGCAATCGTACGAAGGAAAGTTCATATTTGCATATACCTCTCAAATGGATACATCCATCTATATTGTACTGGCCCTCCGACCTTTGCTTCATATGGTAGATGTACGAGTAAATGCTCCATTGAATCGAAGAAACCAGGTGGAAATATCTTCTCCAACTTGCATACAGTGGTGACCACATTCTGTTCGATAGTTTGCACATCCTGAAGCCTGAGTTCTGATGCAGATAGAATCGTGAAAAATCGACTCAACTCAGATAACGCTCCCCATAGCTGCTTCGGCAAGATGTCACGAAATGCAATAGGTAGCAACCTTTGCATGAACATGGCAGTCGTGACTCTTCATTCCATATATCTTTCCCTCACTGACGTTGACAGAACGAGCAATATTTGACACATAACCGTCAGGAAATCTCAGTTGTTTCAGCCACTGACACACTTGCTTTACTTGTCCTCCTCCAAGCACATAAACTGCTTTTGGTTTACTTGATTTCCCATTTACTTCAACAATTTCTAACTCTGGACGTTTACAGAGCATGGACAAGTCCAAGCGTGCATTCACATTGTCCTTTGTTTTACCTTTGATATCCATAACTGTGTTGAATACATTATCAAAGACATTTTTCTCGATATGCATCACGTCTAGATTGTGCCGCACAAGAAGAGTCGACCAATAAGGTAGCTCCCAGAAAATGCTTTTCTTCACCCAGTTGTGCTCCTTCCCAAAAAACCTGAAAGGTGTCGAGTACTGCCCATCTGTTGTGTGATATCTGGCAAATTTTCAACATGTGCTGCCATATCATGACCGGACAACCTCTCGAATATAACTTCATCTCGATCCTTTTTGTTCTTTAGGAATGCATCTTTTTGTCTTCTAAAAGGGTGATCAGCTGGTAAAAACTGACGATGGCAATCAAACCAGCAGGACTTCCCACCATGTTTAAGTACAAACGATTTGGTATTATCCATGCAATACGGACATGCTAGCCTCCCATGTGTGCTCCAACCAGATAGCATTCCATATGCAGGAAAATCACTTATAGTCCACATCAATGCCGCCCTCATGGTGAAATTTTGCTTTCTAGATGCATCATAAGTATTGACCCCCTCAGTCCATAATAATTTCAATTCATCAATCAACGGTCTTAGATAGATGTCTATATTTTTTGTAGGACTTTTCGGACCAGGAATCAATAAGGACAGGAACAAATTCTCTCGCTTCATGCACATGCTCGGAGGAAGGTTGTATGGTGTCACGAACACTGGCCAGCTGGAGTAGGAAGCCACTGAACCTCCAAATGGATTAAATCCGTCAGTGCATAAACCAAGCCTCACATTACGTGACTCCCTTGAGAAGATAGGATAAACGTTGAAATGAATCCAAGCTTCGCCATCTGCAGGATGAGTCATAATATCCATGTCCCGACGTACTCTTTCTGCATGCCACCTCATATGTCCAGCTGTCTTTGAAGACATATACATCCGCTGCAGCCTGGGTGTAAGGGGGAAATATCGCAATGACGCATAAGGTATATCCTTTCCCCTAGAATTGACCCCTCTTTTAGGTTTAAATCTATCATGACGGCAAACTGAACAGGATACCATATCTGCATTCTCTTTGTCATACAACATACAATGATTAGGACATGCATCTATTTTCACATATCCAAGTCCTAAATCATTCACCATCTTCTTGGCACGATAAAAATTTGGAGGCAGCTTTTCATCTGGAGGTAACATGCTCTTGATGATGAGGAGGAGACGATCAAAGCAATTCTCAGAAATATGAAATTCAGATTTCAAGTTCAACAACTGTGACACCGCTGACAACCGAGTGTGCTTTTGACAACCATCCCACAATGGCTCATCAGCATCCTTAAGTAACTGATAGAATCTTTCGGCTCCCTTATTCGGCACGTCTTCAGCGTATACAGGATCCACATGTACACTGAATGCCGGACCAGCAGCATCTACAACCATATCCACGTACGTACTTGTGCCTTCCACATTACTAGGCTCGTGCGACCAGAAGTCCTCACCATGACATGTCCAATTCATATAACCTTCAACAAACCCTTTTCTGTATAAATGGCGTTGAACTTCCCATGGGAATTCCACTTCAAATTTTTACAAATCATACAAGGACATCGGATGCCACCTTGCCTGTCTACTTCTGCATTTGGATTCCCCAATGCAAACTGAACGAAATTCTCAACTCCGACCCTAAACTCCTGGGACACCACATGATCAACTATTCTGCGATACATCCATGAACGGTCTGAAGCCATTGCTGTCCTACGCCCAAACAATATCAATAGACAAATAACTTTAAAATTCTAAATCACATCCGTCGACGCAACCGAAATGAATAGGAAGGATTTATTATTTAGATTATCACTTTTTACCCATCTGTGAATATTTGATCGCACTCAGATGACCATTTACTATGTGATTGTATTATTTGCTGAAAATTTCGGCAGCATCTCCCCACACCTCTCCGATATACCAAAATATTTATTGATTAAGATATTTTCTTAAACACTTACTAATAAGTGGTTAAGAAATATTCTAAATCAATAAAGGTATATCAGAGAGGAGTGAGTAGACACACCCGAAATTTTCAACAAATAATACAACCACATAGTAAATGACCACCTAACTGCGATCAAACATTCACAGACTGTCCAAAACGGGACAATTCAGGACTTTGAGTTAGATATACACGTTCTCATCTTTGAAAATAAGACTCGTGCACATCAATCCCAAAGTCTTGAACGGGAGGTTCATTGACACGGGCTTAACACGCTCTCGTGAAGTGTGTGCAGTTAAAAAGAAAATAAAAACTAAAGCATGCATATAAACAAGTGCAATAATAACCCACATAAATATGAAAAGAAAATAAAAACAGGGAGATAGTTTATTGATATTTTATCTCCAATGCTGATAAGTTCTAATAAAATTACCTGCATGCAGTCATAACTTTACAATTGGAGAATCCTATTAAAGAATAAGTACTAATATGTGAGTTGGCTATCAAGAAGCCTATTAGATTTTTTACATGCATGTTGAATAACATATGAAAGAGACTCAAAATCTACCCACCTGTCTGAGATTTAGAAATTCCCAATTGCATTAGTGTTATCATATTCATGGCTTTCTGTCACCAAATTGAAAATAATTGTCTTTCATCTCTAAGCTTATAAATTACAGGAGGAGTTAAATGATCTATAGAAGCTGAATTTTGATAATTTTAGTATATATAAATTAAGTACAAAAAATACCTACTAAGGCAGTTAGAAACTGGATAGAATCTGAGTAGTAACCTCCTTTCCCTGCACATATGGTTAATGAAAGGTATTATTAGTTCCTAGAACTTAAGTTAATAAAAAATTAGAGTGAATACAAAATTTAAAGAAAAAGGAAAAGATAGCACCGTAGCTACATTGCGACAGTGCTACAGCGGGAAATGAACAAAATAGAGTTGCAAACTGTGCTTAAGACTGTGCTTAAAACTATCCGAAAATTATGGCATTATAGAGTTGGCCTGAGTTGTTAAGCATACCCTGAAACCAATTACCACCTTTACAACATTTATAGCTAAACAAATCTAATTCTACCATCTGTGGACATTCTTCATCAAAATCTGCCAAAACTGAGCATGTGAAAGGCTGTCCCAGGAGAGATATCTCTATATAGAAGAAGCCTTCCATCTTTCCTCTTCAGAAGAATTCTCACATTTATCATAGTACATTTTGCAATTCAAAATCTGCAAAAAAAACCAAAAGATGGGCACTCATGATATCAGAACCGTGGACAGCATCTTACAAGAATGAAAAGAATGATAGACCCACAAAGATACAAGCAGAAAGTCCAGAATTTGCGTCAATATTATGCTCAGAACAATTCTATGGCTGAGATAAATATAAAGAAAGACGTAGGATGTCTGAACAAGCAGAATTATGGGTAACAGTGCCTCGTTTGATTCAAGAAATTATTATTTTGATGCTTCTGGGAAATGGCTCAATAAAAAGTTTAGATGACAATTTTGACTGCATACAATAATTAGCAGTAAACACGACAATGGACAAGGATTCAGAATTGGATCAGAATCTGAGATCAGTTATGCACCCAATGGAGTGGAAATAGGATCAGCCTGAAATTGGCTGATCTTAGATCAATTGCAGCTGATTCAAGCCAATTGGTAAGCTTCTTTTTTCTTTTTTTTTTTCCCTTTTACTTAAACAAGAGATCTGATTTTCCACTTGAAATCAGAAAAGAATCTGGTGACCACGGTTGTGATCAGCCAATTCTGCAAGCCATCATAACTGCCACTTATCATTCACCGTTATTCCAGGGCCATAAGATTCTGCCACAATAGCAGCAATTCCCTCCTTTACAAGTTTAGTCTAGCAATCATCAGAGTAGTGCCATCCAACAATTTCCATAAGCATATATAGTAGACACCCTTGAGACAAGTTCAAATAACTTTCAGGGTAATCAAATTGGAGAGCTTTCTTGATAAAAATGAAAAAGATACAAATAATGTCAGGAAATAATAGTGCATGATTTGAGATGACAATAGCATATTTGAGCAAGGTCAAATAAGCTAGTTTTTCACCCAAGCAACTAGGAGATGCAACCAGATCATGATTACAAGCCTTTTAGAATCTAAGTTTCCAAGAGACAATGTTATCTCAAAGATTTACTTTATTCTTAGACAATGAATCTAAGTTTACAAAGAACGAATAATACGTCAATTTTGATTGAGTACCTTCACATGTGAAAATTCAATATAATTTGCTTCTGTTATGTAATTCCCGCTTCCATTCAATTGTCTTATGCATGAAACTCTATGGTTGTCAAACCCAAAAGCTTGAATTCTTTACTACTGAGGGTATCCCTCCTACAGTGCTTTTTTTTGCATGTGTGACGTAGTATTATTCCTATCATTATTGTTTTAAGTGATTTTTCTAAAAGAAAGCATATTGTGCCACCAATTTTATTAAGTAAATAGTTGTAAGGGGCATCCTATTTTTGCTATTGGTGTTGGACTAAGCACATTTGACAAAGCATCTGTAAAATGTTCAACTGATTTTAGATATTACATAACCCAATAGATGTGTTTTGAGACAAACCAATTTTTTGATAGGATTATACATTATACTATAATGTATACCTCGCCAGAAGGAACAGTGATGATGTGTGGAGTGAAATTTGCACCAAGCCGAGCATGCAACTCGGAGTATTATAAAAAGAAATTTGCTTATCCATCCTGAAAGAAATGCTATCATAAAAATCAACCAATAATCACTGAAGCTTAGAAAATTGACATGGATTGGCTAATTTGTATAAAATGTTGGCAGACTGATCAGATCCTAGCTCATCTTTCCCATCCTTTTGCCAAGCTCATCTTTCCCATCCTAATTTGTATAAAATGTTGCAGTTTTCAGAAAATTTAATAACTGGAGAACCTTAAATTGGCCTGTAGCTTCTTCCCAGCGGCTTGGAGCATCTTACATGTGACATTACTTCTTCCAAAGGTAATGGATGACATATCTTGTCAAGATGAAAAATATAGGCCTCATACAGAAGTATGCATCTGAAAAAGATAGATTCAGAAATGACTAACTAGTAACTAGCCTGTTAGAAAACGCCTTTCAACAAAAAAAATAGCCTCTTCGAAAACAAGTCATCAGCTTCCCACTCAATGAGATATTTCTTGATTAAAGTAGGGCTATCAATCAGCACCCAAAACCCCAATCGCCAGCCTGGCTGGATCCTCATTAAGCACACTTGGCTAGTAAAATTGAGTTTATTTCATTTCCACACTGCATTTGCAACAAATTTTAAGCACATCTCTTTCAATCGAATGATTCCAGGTCAATTCATTCTAGTCCCCTGGACGTTTCTTTTCTAAAACTGGCCACCAGAACTGGACCAGATCTGGACCAGTTCCAGTCTGAACAAGCTGGTTTCTGACCTTGCCGAGTGGACATCTAAACAAATCATATGGCATAGCTACATGCCAAAACTTGAACAAGTTGGTTGATGTACATTGAATTTTATTTCCAGTCAGTTTACAGCAGATCTATGGAGCAAAAATGTTGCAATATCAAAGAATTAGCATTCACAAAGAAGAATTGCACAGGACATGACAATAATAAAATGTTACATAAGAACTATCACAAAAGTGTAAGATGTAGGTATTTTGGAGCATACCACAAGAAGGCATAGGTAGACATAGTATTCAAAACACTACCTTAAGATACTCTCCAAGGTACTCTTTCCATCATCACATTGAGTATCCTGACGTCATCATGGAAAAGTACAACAAAAATATCAGTAATTGAGATACAAGGAGTATCTTAATTAACAGTCTATGAGAATATAAAAGCACTCCCTAACAACAATTCCCTTCCTAACTTTCAATTAAAAAGGCAGTTACATCAACCAGCTGCGGTATCTTTCCTATTCACACATAACCCATTTATACCAAGCCCACATATTTCCATATCTTAAGCCAAAAGAGAAAGACAGCAAAATCAGATGCCCAACCCACAGAAGCTTGCCTTTATCTTGCAAGGGAGAAAAACCCTTTGCAATTAAAACATGGACATGGTGAAACCAAAAGGAGAAGTACATCTAACTACCCAAAGAAAGACAAATGGTGGAATTTTGCTCCTCCACTTTTATTACAGAAGTAGTTTTAAAGGAATTGAGTGAGTTCCATTCAGTGATAAAAACATTCAATGTAGCATACTCTACTGTTTTGGTACATATGAGATATGACATTCACCAAGAAGTCTGTCATTCCAAGATACACATTGTTATGAGTTATGATCCAGTGAAATTGTTTAAATAGAGATCCAAGCTCACCAAGCTTGTCAAGTTTCCCAGATCACTAGGAATCTGGCCACTTATGTTGTTGCTGTAAAGTTCCCTGTTGTGGATGTCAAAGAAGCCCAAAGAACAGTGAGACATTACCATAAAAAATTCTGACATAATTCCAAAATACAAAGCATAACATCTCACATTTTTTAATACATAAGATAGAACATGCAAACTTTTCTTCTTGAGAGGTAAATTGAATGTACTAAAGGCACTGAAAAGCCATTTATTTATGCTAAGAGTGTTTATTAAAAGAAATCCCGTGACAAGAACACTCAAATCTTAGGTGTAGATATCAACTTTTTTCTGAATTTCAAAGCTCTACTATTACACATTGTCTGTTATATGTTGTTTTCTGTTACTTATCTGCAGTTCTAACTGCTTATAGAATGAAATCCAATAGACATAAGAAACAAGGAGTTTCTATGGTGTAGATATGCAACTTTTTCCCTGGATTTCTGAGTCCTCGCCTACTATACCTTTTCTCTTATATGTAGTTTTCTGTATTTCTCTGCATTACTCAGATTATACAATGCAATCCAATAGCAATAAGAAACAAGGAGTCTCTTGAGCAACCCAGTAGACATCAGAAAACAGTACAGTGCACATTTATTCAGAGGCTAAAGCATATTCTGATAGTTGTGAGCATCTCAGAGAATTATTTCCTCCAAGGAGCTGCCTCAACTCCAATACAGCATAATCCATATAATCCTTCTTTTAGAAAAATGCTCAACCCCAATACCACATAGCATCCCATATAATCCATCCTACTAAAAACTGAATATGGAGGGCCCATCACACCCTTTTGTTTTGGATAAGGCAGAAAAGGAAAGAGATAAAGACACATGAAAAAGTATTATGCAGTGGAGAACTACATACAGCTTTCCGTGAAATAACCACTGCCTCCTCCCCACTAAAACCCCCAACCCCATCACTGGAGCCCCAACCCCACCACCCCCTCCCCACTGAACCCCCCCACCCTCCTTCTGCAAAGTCCCCACCCCCCCCGTAGAACCCCCCCTCGCCTGTGACCCCCCTCCCCCCCACCAGAACAGCCCCCTCCCTGCACAGCCCCCCCCCCCATCCCCACACACACAGCACACATACACACGCAGAGAGAGAGAGAGAGAGAGAGATCAGAGACCCCCCCCATCCCGGCTGTCTACCCTCCACCCACTGTGGCCCTCCCTAAGCTCAACACAACCCACACACACACACACAGGCACACACCAAACACACACACGTGCATAGAGAGAGAGAGAGAGAGAGCTTACCTGCAACAACGTCGATGTGGACCTCCGGCGGCGAGGGAGAGACGATGAAGACAGGGACGACACGGCGACCCGGACAGCGGTAGTGACTGGCCGGACAACGGCGGCGACGCGGACGACGGCGGCGATCTAGACAGCGGCGACGGTGGGGCGACAGTCGGAGGTGTCGACAAGAGAGAGAAGAGACGTCTCACTAAGAGAGAAGAAAAGAGAAGGGGGGAAGAAGGGCTGACGGTGGGGAGGTTATAAAGATATTAGAGACTGAACAGAGACCGAACATTTTCGGTCTCTATTCAGTCCCTAAAACCGTATGAATTTAGCGACTGAAATTTTTCAGTCACAATTCGGTCTCAGATCTGAGACCGAATTGTGACTGAAAAATTTCGGTCACAAATTTTCCCTCTCAATTCCGCCACCAAATATTCTTAGTGACCGAAGTTTTTCAGTCACTATTCGGTCTCAAATCTGAGACCGAATAGTGACCGAATTATTTTCGGTCACTAAATCTAAATTTTAGTGACCGAAATTTTCAGTCACTATTCGGTCTCAGATCTGAGACCGAATAGTGACTGAAAATTTCGGTCTCTATTCCCGCAATTTCTTGTAATGTTATATATTTGGGACCGAATATTTTCGGTCCCTATTCGGTCCCTATTTTGGGACCGAATAGGGACCGAATTATTCGGTCCCAATTATAGAGACCGAATAATGTCGGTCCCAGGACCGAATAGGGACCGACATTATTCGGTCTCTATAATTGGGACCGAATAATTTCGGTCCCTATTCGGTCCCAAAATAGGGACCGAATAGGGACCGAAAATTTCGGTCTCTAAATCGGTCTCTATATGCGCTTTTTCTTGTAGTGGGTGGTACTGGGAAGGTGTTAAGGGAAATTTTGCAGTTTCAGCCTCCTCAGTTTTTGGGCCAGCCTGATCCAGATGCAGCGCGGGCGTGGTTAGATGCAGTGGAGCGGACTTTCCATTCCATGGAGTGTGTTCCCGAGGAGCGAGTGTTGCTAGCTAGTTACCAGTTGCAGGCTCAGGCGTTGACTTGGTGGTCCTCTGAGTGGGAGACTACTTTTTAGTCTCGCCCACTGAGACAGATTCCGTGGCAGGAGTTTGTCATTTCTTTTGAGAGAGCCTTCTGTCCTACTTACGTCCGGACGAAGAGGTTGTACCAGTTTCTGGACTTGCAGCAGAGGGACTTTACTGTAGTGCAGTACAGGGCCAGATTTGTAGAGCTAGGGTGTGACGGAACGCCTCGGCCAAGCCCGTTAAATTGATAACGTACTTGATCCGAGTCCGCCTCTCGCGAACGGGCCGAAGCCTCACAAGGGATACCAAACCACAGTCCGTGTAAACACAAAGGAACACACCACATTTTATATATATTTCACAAGTTTACATAGCCAAATTTCCAAAAAACTGAAAAGAAGTACAAGATCCTGGGGCATACCCCGAGGTACAACTGAAGAAAGTAAACAACTAACTAAGCTACACTGCTAGAGCTGCCACTACACAGCTGGAGGTACCGACCCTGTACCGCTACGGCGCGGCTTTGAACCGGATGACGGTCGTGAAACGTCCTCCTCGCTCTCACCTGTGGGGGTAGGGGTGAGCCTCGCTAGTCACTGGCTCAGTAGGGAACTCCCCCAACACCGAGCAAACCAAAACCACAGGTACAAAAGCAGTAAACAATACCAACAATTTATAGAACAGCTAAACAGGATATTAAAAGCTGTAAAAGTACTCATCGTCTGCCAACTACGAGAAACAACTTTAATAATTAAACGGCAAACCAGTACAGGTGTACAAGCTAAAGTAGAGGCTGCCAAACACGAGCCATGTGAACTGGTTCGCGACACCAGTAACTGACTCGGACAAGCTAACACAGGTCTACCTCTCAGTCTCGCAGCCACGGATGAAAGGTCCAGCTGCCGCTCCGCGTGAAAAGGTCAAGCAACTGTGGAGACCATCTAAACACCACCACCTGCGGACCACACGGTCACAGGCCCATGCCTGACACCTCAGGAGACCCTGGCCCGGGCTCTCTAGAGTGAGGCACTGGAAAAGGACTAGCTGGGGACCAGTGTCGACTACTGGTGTCCGTACCCCCAACTACGAGCGCGCTACAAGTGACTAAAGACAAACACAAGTGTCACTGTCCCACTGTCGTCTTTCCCTCAGCCGGACGTACAACTCAAGCACAAGAGTGAGGATGTCCAGGTCAGACGACACAGACCTCGACGGTACAACAAAAGTACCGGGACAAAGCCCCGAGCTAACAGCCTGGCTCACAAAGAACCTGGGGCACCCAACTGGAGAGGTAACCACGGTAGGCGTCGTACTACTCGCCACGTACACAGAACCACGTGCACGTCACACACAAACCACGTGAAACCTCACGTAAACCACAAGTAGCAACGTTCCACTACACGTGAACCTAACTGGACTCGCGTAAATAACGCGCAGCCACGAAAGTAGGTAACTAACTGCATACCTTGTATGCTAAACACGAAAACTATGTGCACTCAGTGCACCACAGGTGCCAACGCATATGCATTATCGATAAATACCATAATTAGACATTTCTGTTTATAACCAGTATGCGGCAACATCGACTGCCGCTTACAGGAAATCGACGGCAAGGGATCTGGCCGTCTACATCCTGGCTGATGAGCTTGGCGACAAACGATGTTGACGCCAAGTTCTTCGGCCTCTAACCCTGCAGAAACCCTAATCCGAAGCTATGGGTTTTCCAACCGTTAAAACAACGGAAAAAACAACTGTAATGATCCCTCTAACATCCATGCATCATATTTAAACCAAAACAACATGTTTTACTGCCTAAATTCACCAAACCACCATTAACCCCGCATGGTGCAACTTAACCCGAAATGCATTAAATCTGTTGTTTCAGGTGGTTAAGTCATATTTAATGCTACTAGAGCTAACAGGGTTCGTCCCCTACCTCAGAACACGCTAGAACCTCCCACAATCTCCCGGTTCACACCGAACCCTCCGTGAGCTCCCACGGGAATTGCACCACGGTACGACGTTTCCTCGTGCAATTCAGCGACGCCATGCTTTCTACGATCGTCCAACCACCCTTCGGTACCTGTTGGAAGCTTTAGAAACACGGGGCAACAAGCTGGGGCAAGGGAGAATGAGAACCAGGTAAGAAACCTGCCCTCGGGTGACCCTATAACCTGCAGAATTCTCAGGTTGGCGTCAACCCCTCTGCCGCCAAGAACAACGCCAGTCTAAACGTCCACATCCAATGCCGTTAAGATCATGCAGTCAACGGCCACTACCTGGACGCTAATAGGTAACAACCACCCCTGGCCGCCAACTCCAACTGAACTGCTGCAGGTCCTATTTCATTTCAGGACCAAACCGCACTTCACCTGCTCAAGCCACACATCCACACCAAACATTCCACACAACCAACTCACATTGGCTCACAACGGCCGCCACAACCACAACACACATGATCCGCATGGATCTGAAAAGCACGCGACGTTACATTACTATCATCTAAAAAGAAAATTCGACCTCGAAATTCATAACACAATTCAAAGTCAAACAACTTAAACATATACATTTTTACAAGCACTATCATCTAAAAAGAAAATACAAAGGCTTACATAAACAGATAGGGATACCCTTTAGCCATTTCCTCGGCTAATTCCCAGGTATTCTCACCACCCAACCTATTTTCCCATCTCACCTTAACCAACTCAATTTCTTTATTTCTCAGCTTCTTCATCTTTCGATCTGTGATCTGAACCGGATATTCTGGCATAGTCATGTCCAGCCTCAGGTCACCACCTTGATATTTGATTATTTGAGCTGGATCTTCAATACATTTTCTCAACATAGAAACATGGAAAATATCGTGCACATCTGCAAAATCTGCTGGAAAATCCAGCCTATAAGCTGTTTCCCCAATCCTTTCTAACACTTGAAAGGGTCCCACATACCTTGGACTCAACTTTCCAGACTTACCAAACCTCATGATTCCCTTACTTGGAGAAACTCTCAGGAAAACAAAATCTCCCACCTCAAACTGAAGTGGTCTCCTCCGGATATCTGCATAACTTTTCTGCCTACTTTGAGCTGCCTGCAATTTCTCTTTAATAAGCTTTACTACTTCAGTGATTTGCTGAATCAATTCAGGACCCACTAACTGCCTTTCTCCCACTTCATGACAGTTCAATGGGGTTCTACATGGCCTTCCATATAAGGCTTCATACGGTGCCATCCCAAGACTGGTATGATAACTATTATTATAGGCAAACTCAACCATTCCCAAATGATGTTCCCAGCTACCTCCCCAAACCAAACAACAAGCTCGCAACATATCTTCAATTGTCTGGACAGTCCTCTCTGTCTGACCATCTGTTTGGGGATGATAAGCGGAGCTATACCTCAACTTAGAACCAATCACTCTTTGCAGACTTCTCCAAAAACCAGAAGTAAATCTTGGATCTCTATCTGACACAATAGTCTTCGGAATACCATATAGTGGAACAATTCTTTCAACATAAATATTTGCTAATCTGTCCACTGTCCAAGACATACTCACTACCACTAATCTGCACACTTTGGTCAATCTATCAACAAACACCCATATTCCATTATGCCCTGAACTCGATCTTGGTAAACCTGCCACAAAGTCCATAACAATATCATCCCATTTCCACTGTGGAATGGGTAACGGTTGCAATAGACCTCCAGGCTTCTGATGCTCTGCTTTAATCTGCTGACAAATAACACACCTCGCAACAAATTCTGCTATTTCTTTCTTCATAAGAGGCCACCAAAAATGCTTCCTCAAATCATGGTACATTTTAGTACTACCCAGATGAATAGTGTACCTAGATTTATGAGCCTCTTCTAATACTCGCTGCTTCACCTCTCTTTCTGCAGGAACAAACAACCTGCCCCTGAGCCTGACCACCAATTATCATCAATAGAAACTCCTTCCATCTTCACAATTTCAGGTAAACTTGCATCTGCTCTCTGAGCCTCAATAATCTGCCAATATAAAGACGGCTCTACAGTACTATAGCAGGTACTGCCGTCGCTGACTACTGGGCACATACAAGGAGTTCTCCACTACCTCTTCATACAACTTCCATTCTTTAATCATCATCAAATTCATGTATGCCTTTCTACTCAAGGCATCAGCTACAACATTGCCTTACCCGGATGGTAAGCCAAACTGAAATCATAATCCTTCAAATATTCAATCCATTTACGCTGGCGAAGGTTCAAATCTTTCTGCGAGAAGATATACTTCAAGCTTTTATGATCTGTAAAGATCTCAATCTCTCGCCATACAGATAATGCCTCCACATTTTCAAGGCAAACACCACAGCTGCCAATTCTAAATCATGAGTAGGGTAATTCTCCTCTGCTGGCTTTAATTGCCTGGACGCATAAGCTATCACTTTACCATGCTGCATAAGTACTGCGCCAAGTTCTCTCCTGAAGCATCAGTATACAACACAAAACCACCACTCCCAGTCGGCAATGTCAATATAGGTGCTGATGTGAGTCTTTTCTTCAAGTCCATAAAACTTTTCTGACATTCACCGGACCACACAAAGGGCACCCCTTTCCTAGTTAATTTAGTCATAGGTGCTGCAATCTTAGAAAAATCTTGAATAAAGCACCTATAATAACCTGCTAATCCCAGAAAACTTCTAATCTCGGTTATATCTTAGGCACTTCCCATCTCATCACTGCTTCCACTTTACTTAGGTCCACTGCTACTCTTTAGCTGAGAGACATGACCCAAAAACTGAATTTCTTTCAACCAAAATTCACACTTACTGAATTTAGCAAACAACTGGTTATCCCTTAACAACTGCAGAGTAAACCTCAAATGAGCTGTATGCTCCTCTTCAGATGCTGAGTAAATTAAAATATCATCAATAAAGACCACAATGAATGGTCTAAATATGGATGAAAGATTTTATTCATCAGATCCATGAAACCTGCAGGAGCATTAGTCAACCCCAAAGGCATAACCACAAACTCATAGTGACCATATCTAGTTCTAAAAGCTGTCTTATCTATATCCTCTTCTTTAATTCTCAAATGATGGTATCCAGACCTCAAATCAATTTTAGAAACACTTTTGTTGACTACAACTAATCAAACAGATCATCTATCCTCGGCAACGTGTACTTATTCTTAATGGTCACATTATTTAATTTCTATAATCAATACACATCCGAAAACTTCCATCTTTCTTTTTCACAAATAAAACCGGCGCTCCCCACGGGGAATGACTCGGTCTAATAAACCTTTCTGCAATAACTCTTCTAACTGCTTTTTCAACTCTTTAAGTTCTGCTGGTGCCATCCGATATGGAGCTTTAGAAATCGGCATGGTACCTGGCAGCAACTCAATAGAAAGTCCACCTCCCTATGTGGAGCTAAACCAGGCAAATCTTCAGGAAAAACATCAGCAAATTCCCTAACCACAGGAACTGCTTCTACTGGCTAACTGGCTTCTACCAGACTTACTGAGGTTAAATAAGCCACACACCCATCATTTATCAACTTTCTAGCTTTAATTTCAGAAATTAGAAACTTGGAGGTATAAAAAGGCATACCTTGATATTCAAATACTGCACCATTAGGATGACAAAATCTGATCCTTTTCTTTCTGCAATCTAACATTGCTCCATACATCTCAAGCCAATCTATACCCAAAATAATATCATAATCTGACAATTGCAAGACATACAACAACCCGGCATCTGGTTCCCTTCAATCATAACAGGAGCTTCATCTATATAGCTCGAAGTGAGTAAAAACTCACTGAAGGAACCTCCACTACTAACTCACAGGTCTTCTCCTCTAGAGAATGAGCTATACAATCCAGAAATTCTTCGAAAATAAAAGAATGAGAGGCACCCGAATCAAATAAAACTCTTGATGAATATTCATAAAGAGGTAAAGTACCTTCTATCATATTCGATGCCTCCGCCTGGGCTCGGGTGATAGCCATAACCCGGCCTCTTCCTCGCTGCTGCGGTGCTCCTCTACCACGACCTGACTGTGCTGCTGAAACTGCTGAGGCTGCTGCTGCTGCACACCTCTTCCATACCTATATTCTCTCGGATAGGGACAATTGCGGATCAAATGTCCCGGCTAATTACAATTATAACATCGATATCCTGGTGGAGTAACGGGCTGCCTGGTAGTACTCTGCTGCGACTCCTCCACCTCAGGCCTACCTCGGCCCTGCTGAAACTGCTGACGACCTCCCCATCCTCTTCCTTTACCTTTAAATGCTTGCTTTAATTTCTGGCCCCATTTTCCAAAACCTGATGAAGAAGGTCCTGCTGGTGCTTTACCCTTACTCGCACCCACTGACTGCTGCGGTAGCCGGAAACTACCTGAACCTGACTCGCCCACCTGACGAGTCCGAATAGACCTCTCCAATGTAGCTGCTCTCTGAGCTGCCTCTTCCACTGTCTTGCACATGAGAGGTACTATCGCATCCTGCAATTCCACTCTCAAGCCTCTGATAAAATACTCAACCATCATATTATTATCTGAAACCACATATGGCGCATAACGGCTAAGTGCCATGAACCTCATCTGGTACTCTAAAACTGAAGAGTTACCTTGCTGGAGAGTCCGAAACTGCTCCCTTTTTACTTGCTGCACTTGGATCGGAAAGAATGTATCATTAATACATCGAGAAATTCCGACCAAGTGATAGCCTCCTCGTCCTGCCTGCAAAGGTGGTCTGCATCTTTAGTCGCCAGCATTCCAAAGCAAAACCCCTCAACTGATAAGCAGCTAACACCACTCTATCTGCTGCCGGACACCTCATAGTCGCAAAAACTCTTTCAATCTCATGAACCCAGTGCTCTGTTGTATCTGGATTCAGCCCTCCTGAGTAAGTAGGCGGCTGCAATCTCAGAAACTTCTCCACCTGCATCACTGGTTCTTCTGTTATCAGCACTGGTGGTGGTGGTGGCACAGGTGCTACAAAAGGTACCTCCACTCTCGGCGGAACTGGAGCAACAGGTACAGCCTCTCCATCCCCAGTGGCACTGCAACCGTGGTACCGGCGCTGCTGATCCATCCTTGCCCGAATATCCGTGAGGCTTTCCCAATTCTTTCAATCATACGCTGGGTACTTTCCTCCGGATCATCTCCTCCACCACCCCAATCTCTTCTATCAGCCATTCTAGAAATTTTTCTACATAAACAAAACACTAAACAAAAATCAAAACAACAAATTATCAAAAACCAGGGTCCCTACCAACAGTGTATAAAGACCGAAATAAGGCTATGTATCTTTCTAGTTCCCTTATATTAACACAGACCTTGCTCTGATACCAACTGTGACGGAACGCCTCAGCCAAGCCCGTTAAACTGATAACGTACTTGATCCGAGTCCGCCTCCCGCGAACGGGCCGAAGCCTCGCAAGGGATACCAAACCACAGTCCGTGTAAACACAAAGGAACACACCACATTTTATATATATTTCACAAGTTTACATAGCCAAATTTCCACAAAACTGAAAAGAAGTACAAGAGCCTGGGGCATACCCCGAGGTACAACTGAAGAAAGTAAACAACTAACTAAGCTACACTGCTAGAGCTGCCACTACACAGCTGGAGGTACCGACCCTGTACCGCTACGGCGCGGCTCTGAACCGGACGACGGTCGTGAAACGTCCTCCTCGCTCTCACCTGTGGGGGTAGGGGTGAGCCTCGCTAGTCACTGGCTCAGTAGGGAACTCCCCCAACACCGAGCAAACCAAAACCACAGGTACAAAAGCAGTAAACAATACCAACAATTTATAGAACAGCTAAACAGGATATTAAAAGCTGTAAAAGTCCTCACCGTCTGCCAACTACGAGAAACAACTTTAATAATTAAACGGCAAACCAGTACAGGTGTACAAGCTAAAGTAGAGACTGCCAAACACGAGCCACGTGAACTGGTTCGCGACACCAGTAACTGACTCGGACAAGCTAACACAGGTCTACCTCTCAGTCTCGCAGCCACGGACGAAAGGTCCAGCTGCCGCTCCACGTGAAAAGGTAAGCAACTGTGGAGACCATCTAACACCACCACCTGCGGACCACACGGTCACAGGCCCATGCCTGACACCTCAGGAGACCCTGGCCCGGGCTCTCTAGAGTGAGGCACTGGAAAAGGACTAGCTGGGGACCAGTGTCGACTACTGGTGTCCGTACCCCCAACTACGAGCGCGCTACAAGTGAATAAAGACAAACACAAGTGTCACTGTCCCACTGTCGTCTTTCCCTCAGCCGGACGTACAACTCAAGCACAAGAGTGAGGGTGTCCAGGTCAGACGACACAGACCTCGACGGTACAACACAAGTACCGGGACAAAGCCCCGAGCTAACAGCCTGGCTCACAAAGAACCTGGGGCACCCAACTGGAGAGGTAACCACGGTAGGCGTCGTACTACTCGCCACGTACATAGAACCACGTGCACGTCACACACAAACCACGTGAAACCTCACGTAAACCACAAGTAACAACGGTCCACTACACTTGAACCTAACTGGACTCGCGTAAATAACGCGTAGCCATGAAAGTAGGTAACTAACTGCATACCTTGTATGCTAAACACGAAAACTATGTGCACTCAGTGCACCACAGGTGCCAATGCACATGCATTATCGATAAATACCATAATTAGACATTTCTGTTTATAACCAGTAGGCGGCAACATCGACTGACGCTTACAGGAAATCAACGGCAAGGGATCTGGCCGTCTACATCCTGGCTGATGAGCTTGGCGACAAACGATGTTGACGCCAAGTTCTTCGGCCTCTAACCCTGCAGAAACCCTAATATGAAGCTATGGGTTTTCCAACCGTTAAAACAACGGAAAAACATACTGTAATGATCCCTCTAACATCCATGCATCATATTTAAACCAAAACAACATGTTTTACTGCCTAAATTCACCAAACCACCCATTAACCCCGCATGGTGCAACTTAACCCGAAATGCATTAAATCTGTTGTTTCAGGTGGTTAAGTCATATTTTAATGATCCTACGGAGCTAACAGGGTTCGTCCCCTACCTCAGAACACGCTAGAACCTCCCACAATCTCCCGATTCACACCGAACCCTCCGCGAGCTCCCACGGGAATTGCACCACGGTATGGCGTTTCCTCGCGCAATTCAGCGACGCCACGCGTTCTACGATAGTCCAACCACCCTTCGGTACCTATTGAAAGCTTTAGAAACATGGGGGCAACAAGCTGGGGCAAGGGAGAATGAGAACCAGGTAAGAAACCTGCCCTCGGGTGACCCTATAACCTGCAAAATTCTCAGGTTGGCGTCAACCCCTCTGCCGCCAAGAACAACCGCCAGTCTAAACGTCCACATCCAATGCCGTTAAGATCATGCAGTCAACGGCCACTTACCTGGACGCCAATAGGTTAACGACCACCCCTGGCCGCCAACTCCAACTGAACTGCAGCAGGTCCTATTTCATTTCAGGACCAAACCTGCACTTCACCTGCTCAAGCCACACATCCACACCAAACATTCCACACAACCAACTCACATTGGCCTCACAACGGCCGCCACAACCACAACACACATGATCCGCATGGATCCGAAAAGCACACGACGTTACATAGGGCGTTATGCTCCACAGATTATGGCAAATGAGGGTCTGAGGACTCAGCAGTTTGTGAGGGGCTTGAGGCCAGAGCTCAGGCAGGCGCTGATAGTTGCACGTGTCACAGACTTGGATGCGGCCTATCAGACAGCGGCAGCGTTGGAGGCAGACACTTTACGGACCCGTGCTCGGAGCGCAGAGGTTCAGACACAGGTAGTTCCTTCTCAGCCTCGACAGTAGCAGGGTAGTGTGCAGACGACCCCGAGGACTGCGACTTCCTACGCGTCCACTTCTACTGGGACGACGGCGAAGTCAGGATCTCGGAGGAAGTTTCGGCGTGATAAGAGGCAGGCAGAGCAAAGACAGCAGTTTGTTGGGAGTGTTCAGCAGCCGGTAGGGCAGCCTTTGCAGTAGGTACCACGTTCTTTTGCTGGTCAGTGTTACCGGTGTGACCAGATGGGTCACATGGCACGAGATTGTCCTTTGCTACCTCGTGTGCCGTAGCAGCAGACCCAGTCACAGCCCCGTGTGCAGCAGCAGCAGTAGGCACCCGTGCAGCAGCGTCAGCAGACCAGAGGTTCTAGTGGGTCGAGAGGTAGAGGTCGTGTTACTCACTTGACCCGTGCAGACGCGGAGGCAGCTCACCTAGTGGAAGGTACTATTACAGTTTTTGGTTATACAGCTAGAGTTTTGTTTGATTCCGGTGCCTCTCACTCTTTTGTGTCTGAGGAGTTTTTAGACTCCCTTGGAGAGTTGAGTACGGGAGAGTCTGTTGAGCTAGCAGTAGAGTTGCCGACAGGGGACTTTGTCCTTACGTCCTACTGTCTCGAGGAGGTACCTGTGCAGTTGCAAGATCAGTGGTTGTCAGCTCGTCTGTTTGCTTTGCAGTTACATGATTATGATGTGATTTTGGGTATGGACTGGTTAGAGCGGTATGGTGCAGTGATGGATTTCCAGAAGAAGAGGGTGCACTTGCGGATACCTGGGGAAGCGGCGTTCTACTTCCAAGGTATCGTACCTCTTACTTCTCGCTTTTTAGTTTCTGCTTTGAGGGCAGGGAGGTTGCTTGCCTCTGGTTGTCAGGGTTTTCTAGTTTCTGCTATTACCCTTGATCAGATTGCCACGGGAGTGGGGGACATTCCTGTAGTGTGTGAGTTTCCGGATGTTTTTCCGGAAGAGTTGCCTGGTTTACCGCCAGAGAGAGAGATTGAGTTTACTGTTGAGTTAGTTCCTGGCACTGTACCATTTGCTTAGGCACCGTACCGTATGGCACCAGCAGAGTTGAGAGAGTTGAAGAGGTAGCTTGAGGAGTTGTTGGAGAAAGGCTATATTCGTCCTAGCTTTTCTCCATGGGGGTCACCTGTTCTGTTTGTCAGGAAGAAGGATGGTAGCCTAAGATTGTGTATTGATTATAGGAAACTAAATCAAGTGACCATCAAGAATAGGTATCCTTTTCCTAGCATTGACGATCTCTTTGATCAGCTTCAGTCTGCTCATGTCTTTTCGAAGATTGACTTGAGGTCGGGCTACTATCAGTTGCGGATTAGAGATTCTGACATAGAGAGGACTGCTTTTCGGACCAGATATGGACATTTTGAGTTTTTGGTGATGCCGTTTGGGCTCACCAATGCTCCAGCGGCCTTCATGGATCTGATGCACCGGGTGTTCCACCAGTTCTTGGACCGGTTTGTCGTAGTGTTTGTTGACGACATTCTGGTGTACTCCGCTTCGGAGGAGGAGCACGCCGAGCACCTGAGGATCGTGTTGCAGACTTTCTGAGAGCACCAGTTGTATGCCAAACATAGTAAGTGTGAGTTTTGGCTACAACAGGTTCACTTTTTGGGGCATGTGATCTCAGGTGAGGGAGTTTCTGTGGATCCAGCGAAGGTCGAGGCAGTTTTGCAGTGGGAGAGTCCCAGATCTGTGTCTGAGATTCGTAGCTTTTTGGGCTTGGCAGGTTACTACCGCAGGTTTGTTCGGGACTTTTCTCAGGTTGCTGCACCCTTGACTCGGTTGACGAGAAAGGGGATTCCGTTTGTGTGGTCGGAGCAGTGTGAGCAGAGCTTCATAGAGTTGAAGCGACTACTTATGTCAGCACCAGTCCTTGCCTTACCTTCAGGTGAGGAGGGTTTTGAGGTTTGCACAGACGCTTCAGGTGTTGGTTTGGGTGCGGTTTTGATGCAGCAAGGCCGGGTGGTGGCTTATGCGTCTCGCCAGCTTAAGCCCCACGAGGAGAGTTACCCGACCCATGACCTAGAGCTTGCAGCTTGTGGTGTTTGCTTTGAGGATTTGGCGTCTTTACCTGTACGGAGTGAGTTTTGTAGTCCGTACCGACCACCAGAGTTTGAGATATGTCTTTTCTCAGAGGGATCTGAATATGAGGTAGCGTCGATGGATGGAATATCTGAAAGACTATGATTTTAGCATTGAGTATAAGCCTGGAAAAGCGAATGTAGTTGCAGATGCCTTGAGTAGGAAAGCACAGATGAGTCATCTGATGCTTAGAGAGTGGCAGTTGTGGCAGTCTGCGACGGAGAGGTCTTTCAGAGTTTCGTCCAGTCGTCGACAGTGTGTGTTGGGCAGTTTGTTGGCGGCTCCCGCCGTTGTGAGACAGGTTGCTGAGGCTCAGCAGGCAGATCCCGAGTTGCACAATGTGTTGCTTCTCCCAGAGGTTGAGCTTTGCGAGGATGGGACTGTTAGGTTCCGAGATAGACTCTATGTTCCTGTTGAGGAGTCTGTCAGGAGAGTTGTGTTGCAGGAGGCACATGGTTCTAGGTACTCGATTCATCCAGGGTTGACCAAGATGTATCACAGGTTGAGACGTCAGTTTTGGTGGCTTGGGATGAAGAGAGACATAGCGGCTTTTGTTGCTAGGTGTTTGGTCTGTCAGCAGGTGAAGGCCGAACATCATCGTCCAGGAGGACTTGTGCAGCCGTTAGAGATTCCGATGTGGAAGTGGGACGATGTGATGACTGACTTTGTTTGTGGTTTGCCGAGGACAGCTGGAGGTTTTGACAGCATTTGGGTTCTTGTGGACAGATTGACGAAGACTGCCAGATTCTTGCCTGTCAGGACTAGTTGGGGTGTGAGTATGTTGGCCGCGTTGTACGTAGAGCGGATTGTTCCTTTGCACGGAGTGCCGATCTCTATTGTGTCAGATAGGGATCCTCGCTTCACTTCTGGATTCTGGCGCAGTTTCCAGAGAGCTTTGGGGACAGAGTTGGCTTTTAGTTCCTCCTACCACCCTCAGTCAGACGGTCAGTCAGAGCGGACTATCCAGACTTTAGAGGACATGCTTAGAGCTTGTTGTCTGGAGTGGCAGGGATCGTGGACAGCTCACCTGCCGTTGGTCGAGTTTGCATATAATATTAGCTATCACTCCAGTATCGGTTTGGCACCATATGAGGCTTTGTACGGACGACCGTGTCACACTCCTCTTGACTGGTTCGATTGTTGGCGAACGGATTGTCACAGGACCAGAGTTAGTACAGCAGGCAATTGAGGTAGTTCAGCTTGTGGGCAGAGGCTTCAGTCAGCTCAGAGTCGGCAGAAGAGTTATGCAGATCAGCGCAAACGACCGCTCGAATTTCAGGTAGGGGACCAGGTGTTTGTTCGTGTGTCTCCTATGAAGGGAGTGGTGAGGTTTGGTAAGCGTGGAAAGTTCAGTCCTCGCTTTATTGGACCTTTCACCATTTCTGAGCGTGTCGGAGGTTTGGCGTACAGACTTGAGCTTCCGTCAGAGTTGGCAGCAGTCCACGATGTGTTCCACGTGTCGATGCTTCGGAGGTACCTTTCTGACGAGTCTCACGTTCTCCAAAGCACAGAGTGGTCTGAGGTGACTCCAGTGTTGACTGTACTAGAGTTTCCGTTGCATATTGAGGATCGCCGAGTTCAGAGGTTGAGGAACAAGGCAATCCCTTTAGTTCGTGTTGCGTGGCAGCGGCACTTAGGTGGTGAGTCGACTTGGGAGCGAGAGGACGAAATGCGCGAGCAGTTTCCGTACCTCTTTGGTGAGTCTTCTTTCTTTATGTTGTTTGAATTTTGAGGGCAAAATTCCTTAAGGGGGGAGGGCTGTAAGGTCTCGGGTCTTAGCGGATCCTTATTGGGTCTTGTAGAGGTTCGGGTGTGGTTGACGACAGGTCCGTGGTCGTTGACTTGGGGTTGACGACCAGGGGTTGGCCGTTGACTGTGAGTTAGCGTCCAGCGATATGGACGTTTGTTGTTGAACTCGATGACAAGCAGTTTGGACGTCAACCTTTAGGCGGTTCAATAGGCGGCTAGAGATGTGGACGCCAATTGGTCGCGCCTGTAGAAATAGGGCTGCCCGAGAGCAGAAACCTTTCTTCTCCTTTCCTTCCTTTCCCTCCACTTCTGCCTTAGTCTGTTTCCACTGCTTCTGATGGTTGATGGAAGATCGTGGGAAGGCTCTGGTATGCGTGGCGATGCTTGATCAGGCAGGAAACACGAAGATTTGGTGTAATTCGCGCGGAGACTTCGAGGGGTTCCGGTGCGATTAGTGGCTGTTTGGGAGTTTTTAAGGCGTTCTGAGGTAGGGACTTAACTCCTTTAACCCTCCTTAGCAAATCAGCATGCTCATTTGTGTAGATTAGTATGCTAATTGCATTTTAGGGTTGGGTTATACCATGCCGGGATTTTGGGTGTTTTGGATGATTCAAGTGTTGGATCGTTTATTTCTGAAGTTCTGATAGTGTTAGATGATGTGAGGAAGTATTTCCCTCCATCAGTAGGTGTTTTGTTGGGTGATTTTACCCAATTGGACTGATCCGGTGCTGTTCTGGGTCTAGGGGACTGGAGAACTTAACGTCCACATCTGTTGACGTTGAGATCTTCAAGGTTGATATAAACGACAAGGTCGATTGCCGTTGAGTTAGGGTTAGCGGCATGGTGAGTGCCGTCTACATCATATTAGCGACAATCGATACTGCCGTTAATATCCTGTGTCCCAGTAGGCTTAAGTCATGTTCTGTGTTCAAGGTGTTGACATGTGATGTCCGCCCTGTTAACACATTCTGCCAGGCTTAGAGTGTGACTTCACCTGTGCATATGAGTAATTAGTTGTGACACGAGGTGTTCACTTACTGTACGGAGTTTCAGTGTTGAGTGTGTTCCGTCTGTTGTACGCGCGTTGCGTTACCGCGTGCCTGTTTCTGTTGTGTTTCCTAGGCGTGGGTGCGACTCCGTCTAGATGACTAGCGTGTGGTTGTCCTCCGCTAGTGAGCCAGGACGCCGAGTGCGACTCTATCCTGTGCGTACTCCTTGTGGTGGTTTCGAGCCGGTCTCCGTGGAGCCCCTTCTCTACCGCTAGGGTCAGGCGTAGGGGGAAAACCGGTCGTGGACCAGACGCGAGAGAGAGCGTCTGTAGTGTGCACATGTGGCTGGGGTTGAGAGCCTCTGTGGTGACGGGACGCCGAGCCACAGACCCTAGCTGAGTCCTACTTACTGTGTGTGTGAGTGTGTGTTACTGAGCCACGAGGTTTACAGTTTTGGGTTGTGGTGCGACGTGTATTTAGTTACAGTTTTTACTTTCCGCTCTTTAGTACTGTTGCCGGTAGGGGTTACTTTTCCCTACTGGGTCTCTTTTTTTGAGACTCACTCCCCTCCCTTTCAGGTGGGTCGTCGTCGACTCCCGTTCCAGGCGAGTCTAGCCACTCCGTGTTGGTGCTCCTAGCTGCAGTGAGTAGTATTTTTGTTGTACTTCTGTACTCTGTACTTAGCTCGGACTCTGAGTTGTACATGTTATGTTCATGTATAGTGGAATTTTATAGCTTTGCATGGTGTGTATCTTCTTACATATAGTCTCCTCGGACATTCACTTCCTACCCTTCCGAGCTTGTCTCGTGGGTTAGCGGGTCAGAATTTGGGTTATTGGTTACTTACTGGTAATGCGGATTCTGGGTCGTTACAGCTCCCTTCCTTGGCACAACCGTCAGAAGGTTCTATCTGATTTAAGCATTGGGGCTTTTCCAATTATTTTGGAATCTTGAGTGATGACCACTTGATTGTAGGGACATGCGTATGACCGGGTCCATTTGGATCTCCGCGGGGACTTTGCCACTCTTTGCCATGCCCTATTATCATTGATTTAATTTTGATTTTTGTATGCATACGACCGGGGTCCATTTGGATCTCTGCGGGGACTTTGCCACTCTTGACATGCATTGGACTTTATTTTGATTGGTCATTTTGATTTTGCCCATTTTGAGACATCCTCTTCGTCAGGGAGTGCTTCGGGTCGGTTTCTTCACCCAAACTGCCTCTACTACCCATACTTCGGCCGAATAGGAGGAGAAATAGACTTTTTGTGCCATTTAGGCATGGCTGTGACGGTGACGGTGACAGTGTCTACCGAGGTAATCAGCTTAGGGCGTCGTGAAGTGTGTGTGAGTGCCCATACCAAGGGCAAACTTTGTCATGCCCCGCCAATTTAGCAGCGGAATAAATCAGGGAGGCATGAACAAAGAGTATGGTAACGTAAATTGCGCATACATTCGCAAATATCAGAGCAACTAATGAACAATAATTGCATTAAAACTCATCATTTTATTGATAATTCATCTAAACTATTACAACCACTAATTCAGAGCCAAAACATAGGGCTCAATGACATTATTACATTGGAAAAGAAATCTAAAGCAAATATCTAACTAGACTCTAAGGTACTAAGGACATTCCATCGCTATGACTTCAGGACGCTCATCACTCCAGTTTAATCTCGTTGTTGTGTGTAAGGTCATCACTGACTTACCTGAAAACACAATGACAAATAACGAAGGGTGAGCGATAACTCTCAGTAGGACTTAATATCTCATGAAACAAGCAGGCTTAAATGATTAATGTCTGTATAGCAGGTTAACTAGTGAGATCGATCAAGTAAAGTCAAGAGAGTAATAGCACATTAACTACGAGAGACGATAGTAAACGAGAGGATGATAGCATATTCAAAAGTAATTGCAACTAGTATGATAGAGGATTGGCCATATAGTGAAAGAATATGTAACGTCTGCACCAAGGTGCACTAGCACTTCCCCGGTCGAGCATCATGTCAACCCAGAGATATAGTAAAGCGATTGTTTGATTGTCATAAATTAATTGTATTTGTGTTGAATGGCGCTGGATGCATGCCGTACACATCCTGATCATGTTACCCTTGCAAGGAAATAGCACTCTTCGGGAGCTCATCCCAGGACCAGACCGGGCCCTATTGCTTTGGCATATAGCACTTGCTGTTTAATTAAGACAATCAATTGTATGTCCAAGAGAGTACCAAGAAGAGATAAGAGAGTACTAGACGAGATAGATGAGAGGTAGAGAGAACGTGAACAGATAAGAAGATATAGATAGTAGATGAGATAGGGACAATTTCGTAAAAACGACGATAAACACACGATAGTAATGGTTGCACAGCACCAAGTTGGGTGCCGACAGTCTGGTAGAAGTCACAACCGCCCCTTAGCCGTGCTGTGTACACGGGTCAGGTGGTCCGGTGTGAACTCAAGACGAGAAGGAATATACTAAGGTTTGGATCGTACTGATCCCTAAGAGTGTAACGGGTTTTTGGGGTACAACCAGCTCGTTGACTAAGGACGTGCGCCAAAGCCAAGAAGACTTACGGAGGTCTTGACAAGGAGTCCCTGGTCCAGTCGAGAGTATTCCCGGTGGAGAGGTGGTCCAAGTCAAGGGAAAGTGTGTAAAAACAGGTCCGTCGTGCCTCGAGTGCTCGTAGGCCGAGGGAAAACGGTAACGGTAGATAAATTACGCGAGTCAAAACGGAAACAATTGTATATAACAAAATAGGGTAATTTAGTCATTTATTTTGATAATTTACCGAATACATTATTGCATAATTATCAAGGTCAAATGGCAATTTACAATGTTAGTGTGTGCAGTGTAAAGAAATCTTGAGGATGTGACAAGTCGTGCAAATGTCATTTTAATAATTAATGTATATCATTAATGCCAATTATTAATTACCAAGTCGAAATCAATATAACATGGGTTAATCATGGCTAATTAAGAAGTATATAGACTAATCAGCAGGGATATAAGCACAATTATCTGTTCTGGCCGAATTTCAAGAAGGCGACGGGGTGCCAGGGCGCGTTCTTCATGGTGTCGCGAGGGTATCCGTCGCGTTTCTGTCCGCGGCGGTGCGGCCGGCGCGACAGGCGAACCGGCCGGCCTGGCCGGTTCGGGTTTGGGAATGCGGCGGCAAGGCCCGTCGCGTTCATGACGCGGCCTGAAGGCCGACCGCGACACGCCTGTTATCGCGGCGGATCGCGCCGTCGCGATAACAGGTGGGTTTGCTCTTTTTCCCTTTTTCCCGGGGCGAGTCCTCTGTGATACAGGGACGTTCTAAATTCCATATAAAATAGCACGATGATTGAAAAAGCACGAAACCAGTTTTAAACGAAAGTAGACATGTATATTTATTAACATGTATGATTAATTTGAAAATATACAAGGTTTAGACATTAATTAGGTTACTTTTCGGTGACCTAAATAGGCGCAGTCAAGGTTCAATGAATTAATTAGAGATGTATATGATGAAAATTATGAAACCAGCGGCGTTTGAAAGCTAACATGTAGCAGTATTTATGATAATTTTATCATGGAATGATGTCATGTTTGCATGAGGTTAAAAAGGAAACAAGTAGGGTCGAGTGCACAGGTCTGATAGATATTCAAGATTTAATTCTCCCTCATGGGAGATCGAAATCAACCAAGACCAGGGGCGTTTGAAAGATAATAAGATGTAGTATATCTGAGAATTTTATCAAAGCATGAGAGCAAGTACACATTGGGGATTATAGAAAATACAAGATCTCAGTTCGTGGTAACAGCAGGACTTCATGAATTAAATTCGCCCAAATGGGTGAACGAAATACCACAATACCATAGGTATTTTGAAGAGGTACATGAAGGCTACCTAGGGTAATTATTTCACGATTTTAGCTTGAGAGATTGCCTACCTTTTTCGTGAAGTAAGAAAGCCCTAGTTTGAATGACGAAAATAAGAGAATTCTTCTTGCTCCAAGCCTTCTCCTTCCTTGCTCCTTGGTCCAGATCTTCTCCTCTTCCTCTCCAAAAGTCTTAGCACGAAATTGTGGGGTGCTAAGGTCAAATGGGGGGTGTTTTGATGGCTTGTAGAGTTCTAAATCACCTAAAACTCTTTCCTCCTCATTTATTTACGAATTTCCATAATTATCACATATTTTTCTTGCTATATCTATCTAATTGGGTAAGGGAGAGGTCTAATTTCGTGGGTAATAGTTTAGGATAGGATTAGGACTCTTATTAAGATATATACGAGTCATATTAGTGCCTTAATGACCCCTTTTTAAATAGGAGATAATATAGTTACGAATTTCCCTATTTAATTTGGGTCTCTTATATTTAACCCAATTGTCTCTCATCTAAATCCCAATTTTAGATTAGGATAGAGTCCTATTGAGTTATACTAGGTTTAGAACTCTTTCTAAGATGATTAAGAGTTAAAATACTCATTATCTTAACCATTTTCTATTTATTAATATTTTAGGTACGAATTTCACTTATTTAACTCTCATCTCATGGTGGACTCTTCATAATTGGGCCCAAAACTTTATGCTAGAACCATTAGTAAAACCTATTACTAATTTGACTTAATGGGTATTGATTTAATTCCAATTATTCACCCTTTATCCTTATGTAAATCTATTTATCACACTTATTCAAGTAATTTCATATTTTTAATTTGATTAAATATTATTCATGCCAATAATTCTAACCTTCATCATTTGGGCTCTTACTCTTGGCCCAATAACTCGTGTGAGCTTAATTGTACAACCCATGTACTTACTTTACTTAATGGATTTATATTTATCCGTTTATTAGAGAATTTATTCATGGCCAAGATTGTCCATTGGTCTAAATCATAATGGGCTATCATCCCATATTATTTAAAGTCTACCCACATGTTATTTTATTTATAATCCACTATGGGTCATAAAATAATGTGTTCTTCGACTTATTCCTTAATATGCTATAAGTCGCATAAATTCTTAAACTAAGTCCAAACGATTTTTCTATGCCCAAATTTCATGATGGGTCATTAGAGAACATTATTTATAGTATAACTACTATTTTTACGAAATTTTTATAGGGGTTTATATGCATGCAATAATGATAGTACATTTTAACTAGTTCAAGTTTATTAATTGAAAAAAATTCAATTTATCTTATTTTTAATTAATGAATTTCTGGGGTACTACAAACTTTAATGACTCGGGAGGAAATTTTGGACTCCTGGTGCGGAATCCTCATAATCGAAGATGTTGCGGTAGCATGGCAATATTGAAATATTCATCTTTTTATGGATTTTATGTTTTAAACACCGATAAAATATAGTAAGAATTTTGGAGGGTAGAGGAAAGAAGAATGCCCAGCGCTGGGGCGAGACTCAGATGTCTACAAGAATTTACAAAATTTTATTGGAAATTAAAAGGACATGTGGGGGCTAAAACCCCGAAAATAGTGGGAGAAGGGTCGAAGGACCCGATTGAAAACAGAGAGAAGAGGGAGTGGCAGAACGAGGACGAATGCCCTACACTGGGGGTGAGACTCTGAGGTCTACAAGGATGTACATTTTTATTTGAAATTAAAAAGACATGTGGGGGCTAAAACCCCGAAAACAATGAGAGAAGGGTCAAAGGACCCGATTGAAAACGGCGAGGAGGAAACGGAGGAAAGATCTTGGAGTCTCTGGCAGGGTCAGAGGGGATTGGAGAAGGAGGAGGGCGCGGTGCCCTGAGAGGGGAAAGGAGTCCGGATGAGCCGGAGGAGAGGAAAGAAAAAGCAGGCCACGAGGGGCCGAAAAGGAGGGTGCGCAGCGTGGGGTGCAAGATGGAGATGTGCCACGTGGGGCACAAGAAGGAGATGTGCCACGTGGGGCACAAGAAGGAGATGTGCCACGTAGGGCACGAAATGGAGGTGCGCCGCGTGGGGCACAGAAAGGAGATGTGCCATGTGGGGCACGAGAAGGAAAAGTGCCACATGGAGCACGAAGAGGAGTGCAAAATGGGGCGTAATCCCCATCATAAGAAAAGGGATTATACCAAAGATGAAAGTAAAACACTTCCCGTGGGGAGGGAATATGGAGAACCCACGGGAAGGTGCTAAGCAGCAAAAAAGAGGATTGAAAAGAAGAGGGGGTGAAGGTCCCCTGGCCTTTTGCCTTGTCCGGCATTTTGATTTCCACTTGGGGGCCGATGTTTTGACCCTCAATTATTTCCTCACATATTTTGCCCAGCGGGTAGATGGTCTTGCTCTTCTCCTCTGAATAGAATGGCTCTCAATGATTGGGGGATTGTTGACTTCCGTCAGAGTTTCAAATGACAGTGGCAACTCCCTTGGAATGTAGTTTAAAGAAAGGGTGGGGAGTTCCACTGGGGGAGTTGGAAGCAACGATAAGGGGGTCGTGCCCAAAGATTGTATAGTGTTTGATATGGAAAGGGGCACAACCCCTTGAATAATAGACTGTGCCAAGGATTGGGCATTGGCGTGCGTAAGCACAATCTGAGAAGCTGACCCCTTCACTAGAGCGGGAAGGTTCACAACAATTGTGTGAGGGGTCATGAGAGCTGGGAGGGAGAGATTCCCTATGAGTATCTTGAAATAACGTCGGCCGGAAATTGGAATGATCGACATTAATCTAGAAGGCCTCTTGACGGCCATGATTGGAGGGGAGGACTCCAGCTCGATAAATATGCCCGGTATAGAAACAATGACCGGCATGCGAGGGATGTAATCATGAATCTTGAAAAGCATGCCCGGTCCGGGGGCCTCCTTCTTTTGCTGACGCTTGCTCCTCATTTGGATGCACCTGCTCCATTGGATGGGGGTGGATGCGGATGTAGTGGAAGGCTGTATGGCCAGTGGAGGCATGACGGAAGGTTGCATGGCCGGTGGATGCGTGATGGGTGTGATAGTAAGGGGTTGCTCAGGTTCGGTTGCCAATGGTGTTGGCAGTGTGGGAGGTGTGATGATCAGCTTAATGGTGGATGTAATGGTTGATTTAATGATGGAGGGTTCGATGATAGTGGATGGCATTGTGGGAGGGTTAGGTAAATGGCATACGAACATGACCTGGGAAGGCATCATCGTTGTAGCACCAGTGGTTCCTGGATGGGTTCGGGTGGCATGGCAACTTTAGCCCGAGAAAAAGGCTGTGGTGGAGGTGGAGGTTGTTGGGGTTGTTGTGGTGGAGGCATGGGAGCTGGCATGGGTGCTGGAGCAGGCGCAACGTAGGGCGCAAGAGCTTCTTCATAAAAAATAGGGGCATCGTAGGGCCCAATTGGAGGTTGCTGAGTCCGAGGAGGACGAATCAGTGGATGCCTGGGTGGCGGCATGCCATAGTAGATGGGTAGTTGTGGAGGTGCATATGGGGCGGATGTTGTATGTTGGTGAGGTGGATGGTAAATGGCGTCCACTGATCCGTTCTCTCTCAATTTAATTTGATCAAAAAGATCTACGATCGGGGAGTCCATTAGATGGGCTTGGATGTAACGTCCCCACTCGTAGAGCTCTTCCATCGTTTAGATTTGGTTCATGGCCAAGATGTGTCTGAACCTCGGAGTAGAGTTAAAAATGATTATTTTGATTTTCTCTGACTCCGAGAGCACATGCTGCATTCTGGTGGCCATTGACCTCCAACGGTCAGCAAATTGCACAAAGACCTCGTTGGCCCCCATCTTCTCGGATGCTAGATCCGTGACAGAGAGATAAGGGCTGACGCGGTCTTTGTACCTCCGAAGGAATTTCTTATGAAGGGGGCGAAAGTCTCTTGCCTCACTTGGATCTAGGGAGTATAACCATTTAAGCGCAGGGCCATCAAGAGATTTTCTAAATAAATATGCCAAAGTAACAGGGTCACATTTCCAACGAGAAGACTCGTAGAGGAATTCCTTGACATGAATGTAGGGATTCCCCGTGCCATTATATAGTCGGTACGACGGCATCTCCGAAGGATGAATGTAAATTTTTGGGAGAGTCGGCATGGCGGTGACGGGGTTACCCTTGGAATTTGAAAGCTTATTTATTTGTTCCTCCAGATTGTTCAATTTCTGGAGAAGAGCATTTTGGAGTGGAGTGGGTTGCCGCTAGGCATGTGAGGGAATACATGGGGGTGGCCTTGAATTGATGGGCCTTCCCAAGGGGCGATCTGTTTGGACCGGGGCATGGGAGTGCAAATGGCCAGGGGGCCGAGGTGATGAAGGATGTACAGGAGTATGTGGCGAAGTCGCCGGAATATACAAAGGCGGGTGCCTGGGAGTAGGAGAAGGGGAGGGAGTCGCTGCAGGAGTCACACCCTCAACTAAAGATTGGATCAGATTGAGTTGTTGAGGTGTGAGCTGATCAATGGCATGTAGGACATGCTGGACAGTGAAATCATGGTGGGGGACAGGCTCTTTCCGGGTTTTAATTGGAGGTAAAGGTGAGGGGACATCAAATTGGTCAGCGCGCGGTGTGCGCACATGATCATAGAAAGTAGAAGGTTGTCCCTCACGGTGGTGAAATGGACGGACATGGGATTGAAAGGATGGAGAATTGACATAATCCTCATAGTCCTCATAAAGAATCATCATGATAGTATGGGTCCATTTTTATAAGCAAGCAATCAAACAGGCTGAACAAAGATTAGTCAAACAATATGGTTCAAACAAGTTATGATGCTTAGCGCTTTTTTAGGAGTTTGACACTTAGTTAATGGATTGAAAAATATTGTGTCACTCCAGATGAGATTCTAGTTGGGTAGAAAATGAATACTTCGGGGTACAACTAAAATCACCTCTTACCACGCAATAAGATAGCTAAACGGGTCAACAGAGTGGCACCGCCAGCTCGGTCCGCCGTGAGGGAATCCACGGGGTATGGAGTCATACGGGGATCTTGGCAAAGGTTCACTAGTCCAATGAGACGGAATGCCTAATGGAGAGTTTACCCTTACCAAGAGAGGTGTGTGGAGCCTAGGATATGAGGGAAGGAGGTCCCCCGACCAATGCAATAATGCCCTGTATGCAGCAGTTTATAACAAAAATGGCAAAAGGGGCGCATTTCTGTCAGCACTGTGAATCGCGGTGGGTACAGGTGCCGCGAATCAAAAATCACGTCCAGTCTTGTTTTCCTTCCACCCGTACTATTCATTTGGTTCTTTCCACTCTTGTTTTCCTTCCACGGCTGTAATAACTCCATCTTAATCCTCCAGATGAACTATGGTATAATTACTAGATTATCCCTTTCTAATTTCTCCTTATTGATCTCCCCCACTTAGAAATGTACTAATAAGAAAAACATCATAAGATCAGTCTAGGGGTTTAACAAACATACCTCCTTCCAGGAGCTCCAATTGCATTATTGCATTCACGCTTCCTTGATGCTTTACCACTCTGTGATTCCTTCCAACTTCGTCTTTTAGCATGGGACAGTTTGATATACGATGTTCCTGACTCCCACATCACAGGCAAGCCCCGGCCTTCTTCCAGCACTTGTCCGCTTGGTGCCCAAGCTTGTCGCAAAATTTACAATACTCCACCGTCATTGTTTCTTCTACTTTGATCTTTTTCTCCATGCCATAGTCCTTCCCAGTGGTTGGCCTTTTGTTGTTGTTGTTATTGTTGTTATTGGGGAAAGTTCCAGTTGTATTGACTGCTCCCCTTTTTATAAAGGTCGGCTTTGAGATGCCTTTCCCCTTTATGCCTTCCACCTTAGCCATAGTGTCTTCTACCAGTTGAGCTCTTTGGACCATCTCATTGTAGGTTTGGATGTTGTGTGGTTCGAGCTTTTCAATGAACATGGGCTTGAGCCCATCTATGAAACTGTTGGCCTTCAACCTTTTTGTGCCCACCATATGTGGGGCATACACTGCCAAGCGAGCGAACTAAGCTTCATACTCAGCCACGGACATTCCTTTCTGTTTTAGTGCAGAAAACTCCGCCACTTTCTTCTCTTTCACTCTTTCAGAGAAGTATTTTCCCCGGAATATCTCCAGGAATCCAGCCCACTCCAGTTCGCCGACATTAAGTAGGTGGGCCGATGTGGCCTTTCACTATGCTTAGGCATCCTTAGTGAACTAAAAAGTGGCCAGTACCACCTTCTCCCTGTTAGTGCATTGCATGACTTGGAAAATTCGTTCTATCTCCTCTTGCCAATTCTCTGCCTCGTCTGGGTCAGGGGATCCAGAGAAACGAGGAGGGTTCAAACTCCTAAAGTTACGGTGTAGATCACTGGCTCCGGTCCTAGCTGCAGCAGCCTGATTTCCAGCCTGAACTACATTTTGTAATGCTTGAGCCAATCCAGCCACGGTTTCTTGCATAGCTTGCCACTCATTGCGAGCCATTGCAGTTGAGTGTAAGAGTTATGAGGGTTCCTGAGAAAAGGATGGAAACCAATTAATGTCCCTAGATACATTATAAGAGTCAATAGGTAGGAGTGTTTAATTCTTTCTAACATATTCCCAGTCTCTACCCATTCTCACTAGGTACTGTATTTAAATTTCATGACCTAGGTTCCATAAGTATCTCCTAATCCTTAGACATATATTCTATTTGGTATTCCTAGGCTCTGATACCACTAAACTGTCACGTCCTGAGAATTACGCAGCGGATATTAATAATGCGGAATAATTCGAGACGATATCCCGAGACGTGAACAGTCAGCAAATAAGCCTCTATCTAGCACACACTAAATGTATAACAACATACATCATCATAGGGCCCAAATATTGAACTCAACTAATCTTGTATTTAAATATCAACTCATTGTATTCCAAATGGAAACTATTACAGGACTAAGACTTAATAAAAAGAAAAGTACATTTTATTCCTCACTTCCTACTACATGTTCTAACTCTCAAAATAAACTAACTATAGATAGACTCATATTTGGAACGCTCATCACTCGGACGCATTCCCATCCTCGAATTGTTCCTCCTCTTGAACTTTATAGTCACCTAGATTGGGTAAAAGTAGGAGATGAGCAAACTAGTCCAGTAGGATTTATATCTTGATGTGCGGGTAATGATATAAGTGATTAACAGTTTAGAACTAGGTAAGCACGATGAATGTCATGATATGCATGTGCGAATAAAACTCATTAAAACATGATACATGAACAAGCTAGATAGAGTGATCACAATAGAACAAGATTTTTGAACAAGATGACAAGATAGAACTAGCAATAGATCACTTGGTACAAGCATGCAAGATTTCACTTGATGTCAATAGCTTTCAAGAATGCAAGATATCACTAATTGCAATAAATGCAGGATGGTCATATCATGCAAGCAAGCAAGAACGCACGAGCACGATCATGTAATACTAATTGGGCACGTAGACACTAATGTACACCAAGAATGTGCACCAGGACACGTGTATGTGGTTATTGTATCTATCATTCAACACGCACGCACGACTCCCAGCGCAGATGCAACACCAGTAATCATTATACTCTATGGTTAACAGTATATTTATGACTCTCCGTCATTGGGGCTAGATTGGAGCCCTTGGACACTCGTCGTGCTCGGTCAGCATCTCACTTAAATTTTAAATGTAGATACCCACAGTCATTAATAATGGCCAATGAGAGTTTCAATAAGTAAGCATGTGTAATGTCATGTTCATGATGATGATGAGAACAAGTAATAAGTAATTGAACATGATTTCACAATAACAATGGTCAAGAGATAAATTTGGCAGCATAACGGCATGATTATACTTTAATTCAATCTTTACATTAATGGCTTTAGTCTAGATTGTAAATCACACTCACGAGAACAAGATGAGAGAGGAAATGCACGCTATCTCTAGGGAACTTCAATGGTACAACCAACTCATCGGCCATGTGGGAATCCCTGGTCAGAGGAGATTTATGGAGGCCTTGGAGAAAAGGTCACTAGTCTACCGATTCGGAATGACCGATAGAGAGCTTCCAAATCCCCAAGAAAGGGCTACCTAGATGTGCAAGTGTGTAGTGATGTACGCATGTCTCAATCCACAATCCATCGGTTTCAAACTCGCGGAAAGCACTTAACATGATGGCACGCAATGAACAATGCATTTAACTACACATGAGTTTGCAAGATTTTAAGATAATAATCATCATTTTAATCAAGCTAGAATAGTAACAAGAGCGAATCACAAGTTTCATGAATGGTCACGTCATTAAGAAAGCAATTAGAATAATGTTCGTGTAATTAAAGTTTTTTAAATGGGTTGAACACTTTTAAGCCATTAAATAGACATCATGTAATGATCAGACACAAGATATGCAAATGACACACTGGATACCATGTTAAACAGACCACGGGTATGCCTTGAAATATGCGTCCAACACAGTGGATGCACTTCGGAACACATTGCACAGTGAAAACCAGCGAAACGGGGAAAATTCAAAATCGCGTCCAAGAGGGTGGCCGCCTTCATGCTTGAAACACATCGGGGGATGCAGACGCGGTCAAGGAAAATCATTTAATAAAGGCCTGGGCGGGAAAAAGGCATGAAATGCGTCGTGGTCGGCCACCGCGATTGAGAGTGGCGCTGACTCCCAAGCAAGCGCGAAGACCCACGCAGGCCGTTGATGGGTCAATGCCTTAAACGCGTCGCGATAAGCAGACTCCTTTACAAGGGTCACATCACCCAGCAGCTTCGTGACACCAGAGGCTTGAAACGCGTCCTCGGGACCGGACGTGTTTTAATGAGCGGACCGAAAACATCCAAAACGCAGGAACACAGGGGTGCGACTCATGCAATGCTTATATCTCCTAAACTAAGGCTTTTCAGACAAATGTCTCAACATGAAAGTTGTTGGAAACATGGAATAGGTGTGAAGTATGATTTTTAAATAATTTTAAACACCTCGAGATGCATGATAAATCAACACGAACATAAAAAGTCTTAAACATGTGCGACTTTGGCAAAACGCCTATAACGCTACATGTACTCATTGGAATTCAATGAAATCAGTGGGAAACGAAAGTTAACTTGATGCTCTACACATTGGTATAGAATTTGTTAAGGTTTGGCCCTAGAAAACTTACCTTCTGGGTTGATGAAGTCTCATTCTTTAGAAATCCCTTGTTCAGACCACTGTTTAAAGAACGCTTAATACTTCGTGTATACTGCACGAAAGTTGTGCATTCTAGTTGGGTTACAAAGTAGACTTGAACCTCTTTCCAGGGGTATAAGCCTTGCAAGGTTTGGTTATGGTTTGACTCACCTTTTGTCAACCACAAGAAGGGTTGTCTGCACAGGTTGAAGCAGAACGCAGCAGGGAAGAAGCTCCGAGTTGGGGCAGTTTCCTCCTCCCTTGGGTGCTCAAGACCAGCCTCCCACGACCCCAACAATGTATATTTTCGTCCCCTAGGGTTTGGTGAAGAGTATTTAAGCAACTATGGTGTTTAGGAGTCCTATTGTGACAAGGAAACTATGGTTGCGGTTTTAGCTTATTAGTTTCCTATTTTGAGGATTTCTTCCTCCATTTGAGTGTGTGAGGCTTTAGGAAACTTCCCACCATAGTTAAGCACAAATTTGGGTTGCCAAAAATGTATGTTCTCATCCCAATTCAACTCTAATAATTGCCTCTTTCTAATTTCAGCTTAATTAAAGTTACGAATTTCTATGTATTTTCTTGCTTCATTTGATTTTTGGGTCAAATGATGTCCATTGGCCCAATTATGATATTGGAGCATTAATATATAATGTTAGAAATTTCTCCAACATTTTTATTTAATTTATGGTTGCGTCGTATTTCCGTGTTAACGCTTTTCCGACTTGTTTCTTAATTTGGATAATCGGTCACAATAACTCTTAAACCTAGCCCAAATAATTTTTATTGACCCAAATTCTTGATGGGTCATTATAGGATATTATTTGAAGTCCGTATATGATTTTTATTTTAATTTTCTGACTCATCCAAGTACGTGTGATAATGATTTTCTGACTTATTCATGAATTACGATAATAAGTCGCGAAACACTTTAAACTTGGCTAATCCGATTTTTCTTGGCACAAATTTCTTTGTGATACATTTAGTAATAATGTTTGGGGTCGATTTATAATTTTTATGGAATTTTCCTATGTGTTTTAGCACATACGATAATGATACGTATGTTTTAAATACTTCGATATTATGAAAATTATTTATTTTTATTTATTTGAATTTTTTATGTAATTAAAATTTCCGGGGTGCTACACATATCCTAGCTTGGAATAATAATCTCCCATCCTCCATGATGGAGAAATCAGGTCTGTCTGCTATGGTCTCCCTGACTCGGACCAAGAATGGGTCATTAGCCTACTGTTCTCTAATCTCTACAAAAATGTCGGGTTGAGCTCTAAGGTTAGCCACTAACATCTGATCACTTCTCTACTCAATGTTTAGAACCAAGCTGGCAAATTGCTCAAGTAATTGCATCCCGCCCATGACTAAGCAAGATAAGGACGCTACTGGCTTCCTACTACATGCATCAGCTACTGCATTACCTTTGCCTCGGTGATATTAGATATTGAAATCAAAATCCTTCGGATACTCCAGCCATCTCCTTTGTCGCATATTGAGCTCCTTTTGGGAAAATAAATACTTCAGACTCTTGTGGTCGGAGTAGACAATGAATTGCTCCCCATACAAATAATGACTCCATATCTTAAGTGCAAATACCACAACAGCCAATTCTAAGTCATGGACAGGGTAATTAACCTCATGTGGCTTCAACTGTCTTGATGAGTAAGCTATCACCTTTTCATTCTGCATCAGTACGCAGCCTAGACCAATTCCAGATGCATCAGTGTAGACTGAGAATCCTTCGCCTTCGATTGGTAACGCGAGGACAGGTGCAGAGGTCAAGCATTGCTTCAGTGTCTGAAAGCTTTTCTCGCATTCCTTGCTCCAGACATAAGGGTTCTCTTTTCGCGTAAGGCGAGTAAGAGGTGTAGCTATTTTGGAGAAGTCTTTTATGAACCGTCTGTAATAACCAGCCAGTCCAAGAAAGCTTCTGATTTCAGTGATATTGGTCGGTCTTTCTCAGTTGGGTACAACTTCTACCTTGGAAGGATCGATAGCATTACCATCCTTTGATATAACATGGCCTAGGAATGACACCTCCTCGAGTCAGAATTTACACTTGCTCAATTTGGCGTAGAGTTGGTTGTCCCGCAAGATCTGCAGAGCGATCCTCAGATGCTCCTCATGCCCTTCCATGGTCTTGGAGTATATGAGAATATCATCAATAAAGGCCACGACGAACTTGTCGAGGTATGGCCGATGGATGTTGTTCATCAATTGCATGAAAGCTGCAGGAGCATTGGTTAGTCCAAAAGGCATGACTACACATTCATAATGACCATATCTGCTCCTGAAAGCTGTCTTGTAGATATCTGCATCCTTAATTCTGATCTGATGATATCCCGATCTAAGGTCAATCTTAGAGAAGTATTTGGCTCCTGATATTCAATCAAACAGTTCATCAACAAGAGGCAGAGGGTATTTGTTCTTGATAGTGAGGTGATTCAACTGCTTGTAGTCGATGCATAATCTCATGGATCCTTCCTTCTTCTTGACAAACAACACTGGTGCTCCCCAAGGAGAAGTACTTGGTCGGATAAATCCCTTTTCCAGCAGTTCCATCAATTGCTCCTTTAACTCTTTCAATTCAGCGGGGGACATTTTGTAGGGTTGGCGTGACACCAGTGCAGCTCCAGGTGTTAGATCAATCGAGAAATTCACATCTCTTTAGGTGGAATGTCTGGCAGCTCATCGGGGAACACGTCGGGGAACTCTTGCACTATATGTATGTCTGATATCTTAGATGCTTTCTTTTCTACTACAATGGTGGCAAGAAATGCCACACAACTCTTCCTCATCATGTTTTGTGCCTTAATAGCAGAGACGAGAGACAAGTGCCTCTTGTGTCTACGTCCCATGAAAGTCAGTTTAGGGAATTCACTAAAGGTAATCTTCCCCCTTCTATAATCAACACAAGCCCCATATGTGGATAGCAAATCGGCTCCTAATATGACATCGTAGCCCTCCATGGGCATACAGATCAGATCGGCTCTTAGATTGAGTTCCCCAATCATGGCATCAACGAATGGAAAGTATTTGTTCAGTTGGGCTTTCTCCCCTAGTGGTGTTGTGACAGGTAGTGTAAAACCCATTGATACAGGTTTAACAGTTAAGGTATCAGCAAATGCTTGTGATATGAATGAATGTGTAGCACCAGTATCAAACAAAACAAATGCTGAATGAGAAAAGACTTGCAATGTACCTTCCACGACTCCACCCTCCTCGGTGGTCTCTACTTTCTGTAGGGCTTGCAGTTGGTCAGGCTTCTTTTGCCCAGTCGGGCGTTTCTCTTTCTCCTGCTCTTTTAGCACAGGGCACTCGAAAATGCGGTGATTACGATTTCCCCAGCGTAGGCAAGCGCCTGCTTTCCTCCAATATTTAGCGACAGTGTGACCAGGTTTGTCACAATGCTCACAATTGGTCTTGTTGGTGTTTGGGGGAGTGGGTATCTTGGGCTTCCTTTCCTGATTCTGCCCTCCGGTGATGCTAAACGGCCGCTTCTTACTGTTGGTGGGCTTGCTTGAGGAACCTGATGTTGGCTCCTTCTTGACCAATCTACCCTTAATGCGATCGGTAAGGTCGGTCGCATCCTTCAGCAGTTGGGCCTTCTTGACCATCTCAGCATATGTCTGAATGTCTAGAGGGGCAAGTTGAGTAATGTAGGTAGGCTTAAGCCCATTAAGGAATCGCCTCGCCTTCATCTTTTCTGTGCCGACAAGGTGATTGGCATAGCATGCCAGTCAGAAAAATTGTGCTTCATACTCAGCAACAGTAAGGTGCCTCTGCTTCAGTGCAGCAAATTCGGAGGCCTTCCTCTCTTGGACTCTTTCAGAAAAATACATGGAGTTGAAATGCTCGTTGAATTCCTCCCAGGTAAATTATGCATTAGCCCTTATGGATTCAACAGATTCCCACCACGCACGGGCGTCTCTCTCAAGTTGAAATGTTGCTAGAAGTAACTTGTCACGATCCGCGCATTGCATGATGCGGAAAATACGTTCAATCTCTTTTAGCCAGTTTTCTGCCTCGTCGGGATCAATGGTCCCACTGAAACGAGGCGGATTCAGATTGTGGAAATTTTTGTGTAAATCTCCGACTCCGCGGTTACCATTGGCTCCAGCAGCCTGAAGTAATGCCTGAGTGAGCTGTTGAATAGTGTGTGCATGTCACTGAGTTGTGCACGCTCCGCTGCCATTGCTATGGCTTAAGTTCCTTCAAAAGAGAATTTAAATGTAAGATATTGAGGTTGCACTAAGTTTGTGCGTGTGTGAATTTATTTTTTATCTTATTACCCTTGGTTCTACCCATCTCTCACATAGGTATGGAATTAGACACTAAGTCGAGGCAGATCAAACCTATATCATCCTATACTTAAGAATAACCTAGGCTCTGATACCACAAAACTGTAATGTCCCGATGCAGAATATCGGAGCGGAATCACAGTTATTAAATAGTACAGAGCGAGAAATAAACGACAACCATTGCACAATTGGAATAATATCAAATGAAATCCAACTTCATTAATAATTCATCATACTTCATTACATTCACAAATTAGAGCCATAACTAGGGTCCAGAGTACTTTATTCAATCTCAAACTAATACATATTAACTAACTGATGACTAAACTATCTAACTACTAAGCAGTGGATGTCGAAAATGGTCACTTCTGAGCATCATCCTCAGTCCCTTCCTCGTGAGTGTGGTAATCCCCATCAGACTCACCTGAAACACATGAAATATAAAGCAGGATGCGCGAATAACGCCCAGTAGGATTAATATCTCGTGTATACAAGCATGCTTTAAGTGTACAACGTTTTTTATGAGGCATGATACTAGAACGAGTAGACATGCATTGCCAAAGAACGATGTAACAAGATAATGCGAAACAGTAGCACCTCCACGAGAGTACAATAACACAAGTATGATAAAGAATTGGCCATATCACGAGATAGCAAGTAAACTAGTCATGATAGCAAGTATGGATCGATATTCTTTCAACCCCGAGTTCAAGTAACAAATAAATGATTGATTGATTGTCATAGACTAAATCTTGAGTGTCATGCGTTAGGTGTATGCCATCACCCACATCATTAGAACCCCGCGAGTTATAGCCTTTCGGGTGCTCTCCCCAAGGACCAGATCGGGCCCTTATAAGGTTGCCTAGCATAGTCATGTTTGTTATCTTAGACAATCAATTTGATGGCCAAATAGAGTACCAAGAATAGATGAGAGTAGTAGAGGAATAGATGAGAGTGTAGAGAGAGCGTGAACAGATGAGAGTACAAGAATAGTAGATGAGATAGGGTTATAATCGTAAAACAATATTAAACACACGATAGTCACAGTTGCGCGTCGCTAGGTCGGGTGTCGGTAGTCAGGTAGAAGTCACATCTGCCCATTAGCCATGCTATGAACACATGCTAGATGGTCCGTCATGATCCCAAGATAAGAAGGAAACACACTAAGGTTGTTGGATCGTACTGATCCCTTAGGCTGTAACGGGATTTAAGGGTACAACCAGCTCGTCGGCAATGGACGTGCGCCAAAGCCAAGGAGATATACAGAGGCCTTGACAAGGAGTCCCTGGTCCAGTCAGGAGTATTCCCTATGGAGAGGTGGTTTATGCCAAGAGAGAGTGTGTAAAAACAAGTGTCCGTCGTGCCTCAAGTGCTCGTAGGCCGAGGGAAGCGATCACGGTATACAAATCATGTGATTAGAACGAAGACAAGTGTCATTTAAATAATAGGGAAATTTAAGTGAAATAATTACACTTAATAATTACAAGATATATTATTGAGTATTTTAATAAGGTCGCATTGCAATTAACAATGTTTAGTGCGTGCACGTGTAAAGAAATCATGAGAGTATGATAAATCGTGCATATGGCTTTTAATTTATATAAATATTGCCCATTAATGATTAATCGAGTCGAAATGGTAATAACAGTGTTCAATTAAGGCTAAACAATGGCTAAATAGCAAATTAGAATAGGGGTATAGGAGCAAATTCACATTTCTGGCCAAAATCCTGAAATGTGACGAGTGTACCCGTCGCGATTCAAGTCGCGACGGGTTGGGCCGGCCGCGACAGGCGAACCGGCCGGCTGGCACGGTTCAGGGAAAGAATGCGATGGCGCAGGCCGTCACATTCATAACGTAACGGTCCGACCGACCGCATCCCATCTGAGGTCGTGACGGGTCGGGCCGTCGCGACTTCAGAAGGGCGGCCCGACCCAGAAAATGGGTTTTTCCCTTTTTGAGTTCGGTCCTTCCCTCTCATGCATGATACAAAGCTCTTGTAAAATCAATATAAAATCACACGATGATCCAAAATTTATGAAACTAGTTTTAAATGAAAGTAGGCTCAAAAATCTATCAGCCGACATGAGTAATTAGGAAACAGACAAGGTTTATGCATGCTTTAACAAGGTGACATTTCGGTGTCCTAAACATGCACAGTTCATAGAAAAGGATTTAATTAGCAACGCATACACAATGAAATTTAGGGAAAATAGGTGCGTTTGAAAGCTAACATCAAGTGGTATTTATGAGAATTATTTCAGGGTATGAGATCAAGTACATACGTGGATTGAAAACAATCATGATGGTTCGGGTGCATGGTAACTGAGTTTATACGAATTAATACTCCATCATGGAGCCACGATAAATAGGAAAATCATGGGGCTTTCAAAGAGGTGTGCATGGACTACCTAAGGTTAAAGTTTCACGATTTGTGCTTCAGAGATTGCCTACCTTTTGTCGTTGGTAATGAAAATCTAAGGTTGATGATGAAGAACGAGATCCCTCCTTGGTTCCTAGCCTCCTTCCCTTGCTCTCCACGTCCAGAACTCCTCCTCTTCATCCTCCAGAGCTCCAACAACGATCTAGGGCTGGGTTGGTATGAATTGGGATTGTATTGGTGGGTTTAGAGAGTCCTTCTTTCCAAAAACTCCTTCCCTCCATTACATCCCGAATTTCCTTATTTATCTCCTTCTCTCCTGGCATTTATCCCCTATTTAGGATGGAGGGGAGGTCTAATTTCATGGGTGAGGAGTTAGGGTAAGTCTAGGGCTCTTTTTAGGATAGATATAGATGATTTATTAATTATTTTAACCCCTTTACTAATTACCACTAATTTTTATAGAAAACTTCACTTAATTACCTCCCATCTCATGATGGGCTCTTCACATTTGGGCCCATTCTTTAATGCTTGGGCCATTAATACAACCCATTTCCAAATCAATCTAATGGGCTTTGACTTAATTTCCTTTTATTTCAATTATTCTCTCTTTATTCAAATTTAACTCTTTTTTATCACATTTATTAATTTAAATTTTTATTTATTTTTTAGATTTAAAAATCAGAGTTGCTACAACACCCATGTCTTTAATTGTAATCTTATGTTCTGGTAGGATTCTATCTTCTCTTCATACCTCTAATCTCTACTTTTGTTAGAAAGATTATAGCCTCGTACATGTTGCCTTTGAGCTTGTCAACCAATCTTGGATTAGTGTGTACATCTCCTATATACGTGGTTGTAACTCCAGACTCTTGTTTGACTCCCTAACTACCTTTGGAACTATGTGTTTACCAAGAAGAAATCTTCTTTCATAGTTGTTTTTATAGGAATTATTCTCCCAGTATCCTGATATGTTAAGTTCCTAACTAGACATGCATAGGTTGTAATTTCAAGTTTCATATTGTCCAACTTGTAAGCCTATTGAAAGAGTTAGAAACAAGTCTTTCCATTTGATATTGTTCATACTTTGATCCATAGGTTCCACGATTTAAGTTTTAGAATGTTCATAGAGTCATTTCTGGAAGTGGAACTGGCAGCTGTTGACAGACAGGAAGTACCTATCGATAGGCCCAGGCTTCTAGAACTCCAGACTGCTAGAAACAACAGTAGCTGTCAACATAAAGTACTTGTCTGTCGACAGATACACTGCCCTGTTGATAGACAGATCATGCCTGTCAACAGGTACTATCCCAGAACCATAAATTTGCTTCTGGATGCCATCACCTGTCGACAGCCACCTCCTGGCTGTCGACCACCCCTGTTCTAGCCAGTGTTCCAACACCTTCCTTTGCCCAGTCTTGGTTAACACTTCATACTATTAGCCTAGCAAGTTAACATCATACTTTCCTTGGGTATTCACTGTTATATCACTACACAAATCATCTATAATGCTTCCTTCACCTTTCTTTGAATTATTCTAGAAGTTACCAATTACGAATGGTACCCAGTTGATTCTATTTCCCTATGTTCAGTAACTGAATTCATAACTTTGATGTCCTGAGAGTTTGAAGGTTTGAGTACCCCTATTGATTATGAATAACCTGTGATGACATTTATTGGGTCCCTGGACCCCACTTGATTACTATGCCTGTGCAAATAGGGCTGGTCCAGTCCTGGGAGGAGCACCCGAATTCATTTACGGGCTGTACAGAATGATAAAGGACAATGGGATGTTTGGCATTGCATCAATACTAGTTTGATTATAGTCATCATGTTACATGTCCTGTGTGAATATATATGAGCCAGAATTATGAGTTTCATTGTGAATTCATGAGCATGCCCTGTGTTTCAATACTACTGTTTCAAATTCACTGTCATGTTAAGATGTTTAATTGTCCTTCTTTGATATCAGTCAGGTCTCTTACCTTGATCATCATATAGTCTAATCCTTTTGATTTGAGAGTTTGAATCCTACTGGGCTAGTTAGGTCATCAAATCCTACTTTTTCAGGTATCTACAGTTCTAGAAGGCGGGAACTTTGGGATTTGTGTGTGGAGAGACCAATCTTGGCAACGTCTTACTTTTGAGATTGTAAATTGGAAATCTTGTAATATTCATAGAATGACAATTATTAAATTTTTATTTAGTAGAGCTCCCGAGCAATTTGCTGCTCAATTAGTTTAAATTTTACTCTTGATTCCTCATGCGTTCACGTTCCGGTATTTATAGTTATATTAAATGACGGGACGTGACACGAAGAGCTGACATTACCGATAATTTCTGACGTAGCCTTCGGCATCCTTCAGCATGGTTGGCCACCAGTAACCCTGTCGGGTCACTCTTCGAACCAACGACCGAGGTCCTGCATGACTTCTGCATATGCCCTCATGCACCTCCTGAATGATCTCCTCAGCTTAACTTGGGTTTACACAATGAACGTGTGGGTAGCTGAAGCCTTTTCTATACAAGACGTCGCCGATCATGAAGAATCTTGGTGCTTGCCTTCTCGTCTTCGTTGCTTCTTCTCGGTCTTCTGGGAGCCGCCCGCTTCAGATGAACTCCACAATCAGAGTCATCCATGTCGGCTCAGCTTTGGTGCACAGAACTTCTACAGACCCCACAGAAGGCTCGCAAAGTTCTTCTACCAGTACTGAGGACTCTGGGTGATTCTCTAAGGTGGCCGCGTATTTAGATAAAGCGTCTGCTTGGGAGTTCTCGGCCCTCGGAATCTTTTGCAGCTCTGCTGACTCAAAATCCCCCATCATTCTCAGGACCTCAGCCAGGTATGATGCAAGCTTCTCCTCTCTTGCTTCAAACTCCTTGGAAACTTGGTTGACGACTAACTGGGAGTCGTTGTAGACGAGGACCCTCATCGCTCCCAGCGATTTGGCCATTCTGTGCCCTAAGATGACAGCCTCGTACTCGGCTACATTATTAGAGGCAATGAAGCCAAAACGAATCGCATACCTTAAGATGAGGCCATCAGGAGAATGAAGGATGACACCCACCTCGCTACCCTGCGAGTTAGATGCTCCGTCTATTGCCCAGCTAGCAAGCCCATAGGGGGGTGAATGGGATTCTTAAAATATGATTATCTAAACCTATCAACAAAAACGTTCACACAAAAACACTACGTTTGACTGTTAGTGTTAGTAGTAAAGAAAACAACAATCACAAACAAGCAACCGCACTACGCAAGGATTTTATCCTGGTTCGGACCTCCTTTCCACAGAAGTCCTACGTCCAGTCCCTGAACAACAACTCAGGATTCCACTACCCAAGGGTACAGTCCCCCTCAAGGACACTTACACATTCAGCCGCAGCTGGCCTTCTCTTCTTCACCTGAAGAGGAAAACAACACCCTGGAACCCAAGTCTTCCTTCAACACGAAGGGAATAAAACCACATGTTTCAATAGGTCCTCTCTTCACCCTAGAAGAGGAACTTCATAGGAATGTGAATAAAGGCGAAATGCCGCTAGACCTGATTTACAACAAGTATCAGATCTGAGGCTGAGACTGAGAGAGAAAGATCTACAAAAGTGAAGTCTCTCAGAACTCAAAAAGGCTCTCTAAAAGATTTTGACAAGAACACAGAGAGCAAGAGCTACGAGGATTGGAATGGACAGAGACTCTTCTTCTAAGACTGATTGGCTTGAACGCTTTTCTATCAAGTTGATCGTTTCAAAAGTTCTTCCTCGAAAAGTTGTCTGCCAAGAGTCTTGAGTCTTGTATTTATATCTTCTCTTGAGGAAGTAGCCGTTGATATGTCTGTTCTCTCTATGCTCTGGTATCCGTTAGACTGCATGGTATTGTAGAGCTTCCAGTCAACGGTTCTTTACGTTCCACGCATGCAAAGAGAAGATCTTTCTTGATATCCTTCATCTTCCATTTTGTCCAACGTTGTAAACGGTTGTGCTGTCAGAGACCTGCACACAATAAATGCTAAATGATAGACAGCTATGCTATCTCTTGTTGTCAGTCAACGTAAGAGCGAATATACAGCAAAATAGAACTATCAATTTGTTTTCCAAAAAGATGTTTCTAATATAAGCATAGGAATAGAAGATGTCTGTGCATGCATTGTGCAGTGAAATGTTCAGTCATAATAAATGCATGGATATCAGAGAAAAATGAGGGAAGACTTTTGACTTTCAAAATATTTGAAATATGTTTAAATATCAAGCCATTATAACTCATGAAATCATTGTGAGTGTGACTTATGAAATCGTTATGTGAATGAGTCGATGTTTATGTAAATCGTTGCATATGTATAAACAAATCGATGTGAACACAAATCATTATACAATCATAACCAAATCGTTGTAGAGACAAATATTTATGAGAGTATAAGTAAATCGATATGAGCAAGTCATTATGAACGAGTTGTTATAACCAAATCGTTGTTTCACTTATCGAGTCGATATAGTGATCAAATCGTTGTTTTGCTTTATCGAATCGTTACACAGACCAAGTCGTCGTTGTGACTTATCGAATCGTTACAACAAGCAAATCATTATGTAACTTATCGAGTTGTTATGAGGACCAAATCGATGTGGAACTTATCCAATCGTTGTGAAGGCAAATCGTTGTGAGATCGAAATCATTATGCTCACTTAGCGAATCGTTGTGAGAGCAAATCATTATGCTTACTTAACGAATCGTTGTGAGATCAAAATCGTTATGAACACTTGACGAGTCGTTGTGAGATCGAAATCGTTATGCTCACTTAACGAATCGTTGTGAGACCGAAATCGTTATGCTCACTTAACGAATCATTGTGAGACCGAAATCGTTATGCTCACTTAACGAATCGTTGTGAGACCGAAATCGTTATGCTCACTTAACCAATCGTTGTGAAATCGAAATCGATGCAACACTTATGAAATCGTTATAAAACCAAAATCAGTATGATACTTTATCAAATCCTTGTGAAAATGAAATCGATAGAAGTGGAAATTGTTATGACTCTAATGAATCGTTATAACACATAGGAAGTCGATGTATACTTAGAAATTACATGCTTTGTACTTTCAGATGTTAAGAATACTTACTTATTTGCTAATTCATTCCTATTTATTCCTATAACTTAGCTTCATATAAACTTGTCAGAAAATATTTGTTAGGATTTTGTTAATCACCAAAAAATATATAATAATTAATATTATATGGGGATGGACTGATCATCAATCTCCCCCTTTTGGTGATGACAAAATATAACAAGATATAACATGTGCTGAAATAAGCTATAAGAATTTCTAAAATAAATAAATAAATTATTTTGATATATATTTCAGAATGTTTAGTTTTCTCCCCCTTTTTGTCATTAAGCAAAAAGAAACCATTATGAGACAAAGAAAGAGAGAAAAGATAATTATGAGAGCAAAGGTAGGTATTTGTATTACTCTTGTGAGGGTAAAGGGAGGTAGAAAGCAGGAGACAAAAGTAGGGCATGGTGAGAGATGACCTCCCAAGCCTTAAGTTCCTGCTCTTCAAAATACTGTCGAAAGACGCCACAAGCAATAGAGTAGGAAGGCCCCATGACAGGAACCATCCTCTGGAGATGAAGGTCCCGCTGCTCTTCTAAGAACTGAGCATAGCAGTCTCTATCAAAGGAAACTTTGTAATGGCTGGTTTTGCAAAAACTAGCACAGGAGAGGAACTGATCAATGGAGACAGGATAAAAGATCTTCTTCTACTTCAGCTCAAGTCTCATGATGACATAAACCTTGTATCTCTCAACCCATATTTCAAATGGAGTCTCGAACAAGGTGAATGGAATTCATGTCCAGAAATTCAGCAGCTGAAACAGGAGGCTTGTTGATTTTGGCTTGAGAAGCATTCAGATCTGCAAGCTGCTGAGCAGAAAGTGGATAGAAATCCCACTCAGCTGGATCGATAACCGCTCACATTCTGACAAGAGAGGGGAGAGAACATCTGCATTAAGTGGCGTGATGGTATTCTCGGAATAGGAATTTATTGATGCGATAGAGTTACGCTCTGCACGTGAATTCTCCCCCTGACTCTGGGCAAAACACTCACAAGATGATGGAGCCAACATCGGAGTCCATGATCAGAGAATGAAGAGGTGGTGGAGAAGAAAGACCACCTCGGGTAACTTTAAAGTGGAAAAATCAACCCTGTGTTGCATCGGTATGAGCATCATGGGAAACAAGATTACGAATAGCTTGCCGGAATTGACCAAGCTAAACTTCAGGTAAATTGTTGAGATAGCGATAGTCATTGAATATTTGAAAATACCTGATCATCTTGATCTCCTTTTGGACAAACGGAGCCCAGGTGTCCTTGTGAAGAATCTGGAACCATTCTGAGAGTGTCAAGGAGTCATCCCGGGGAGGAAACCTGGCTGAACTGGCATGCAAAAACTTATTGTACAAGGTCTTGTGGCCCCGAGCCCATTGCTCTTCAATTTTGGCTTCAGCCACAGAAAAAATTTTGGATTCTTCAGATTTTGGTAGAGAAGAAAAGGGGAGAATGATATTAAGATGGCTGAGGAGGGTTGAGGTGGGGAAGACCAAAGATAGTGGCAAAAGCAGTTTTCTGAGAAATTCTCTATACAACGATTGTTTTTATTATCTACTGTAAGAGAAAACCAAGGGGTGGATAACAAGGTCAGAAGAAAAAGAATGAATGGAAGTTAGTCTTCTTTTCTTGGGACAGGGCTAGAAGAGCCTATCCTATGAACATGAGTACTAACTTTCAGAAATGAACGAAGGATAGCTTCTTCAAATTCATCTTGATGGCCCTGAGGAAGGGGGCATCAATTTGAGCACTCTCTGGAATAATAGAGATAAAGGAGGGAGGAGTAGGAGGATGAAGGAAGGAGCGAGTTGCAGTGGGAGGAACATCAGTTGGTCCACAGGAGGAAGGACCAGAAGAGGAAGTCCCACCGGATGAGGAAGCTGGAGGAACCTCAACTGAAGGAGGAGGAGGAGGAATGTGAGTGAAAGAGGCAGGAGATGAGGTGGACAGAGAAGGGAAAGGTGTAGGAGATGAAATATTCCTGGGAAGAGGTTGTTTGAAGGTGGTAGGTGCGGGAGGTGCTGTAGAGGAGGATGGTGGAGAAGGAGGTGCTAGAGTAAGAAGAGGAGAAGAGCTAGGGGCCTCAGGGGCTGCAGCCTGGTCTTCTGCTCTTGCTGGAATAGCCTCAAACACCATTGGCCCTGATGGCCTAGACTCATCCAAGCTTGGCCCTGGCGGCCTTGACATTGACTGATCTTGCTCAGCTTCCATAGGCCCTGATGGCCGGACACTCTCTGCTTCAATTGGCCATTATGGCCCTGCAGTCTCTTCAGAATTTGGCCCTGTTGGCCTAACCTCTTCATCTACTTGACTGGGTCTTGAATCCTGAGGAATTGAGGGAGCAAGAGTGGCATGCACGGATGATTGTGCTTTTACCCATTTGAAATATCAGACCAGAGAAGTCTTCATGCTTCCATTTCATTCGTTATCCATCTCAAAACAGACTTTACCATACCCATTCTATTGCTGAAGAGTTCTGGCTTGCGTAATAGAGGCAACATCGGATTGCATAGAGAAAGAATTTTCCTTGATCACCAATCTGCGAATTATTGGCTCAAGTTGACCTTCAATTTCTTTTGCCTGAGCCTCCGGTGCGGGAGAGGGATCTCAGAGGCTATCTCTTTCCCTCTGTCACTTGCCCCTAGCAACGGGCTCCACATTTTAACATGTATTTCTTCTTGAAACTGAGCATCAGCAGGGGCATTAGTAGTGTGCTCCTTGTGAGTTTCTGCTTCTTTTGCAACCAAGTGCTCCCCCTCAACAGGAGCATCCTTCATCAAGATATCCTCACTGTGGCCTGCTGCCACATTTTCAACCACAACTTCTTGCTCCCCCTGAATGGGAGCATCTTCCAAGACAGCATCGACAGTGTGGCTTGGCGCCACAATCTCTGGACTGACTTCCACAAAATCTGCTCTCTTGCTCCCTTGAGTGCTGGGAATGGAGTCCATCACATTTCTAAGAATGGAAGCTACCATGGAGGTGGGGGTGGCAGCCTCTTCAAGCGCCCACAACGGGCTCAATGTGCTCTAAAGGAATGTCCTCAATCCTATTCACTGACTGCAGGAACCTCAACACTGACTTCTGTTGATGCTGCTGCTGATTGGCCTTCCTGAACCACTGGAATTTCGGCTCTGACCATTTCCTGCCGCTCTTGGATTGCTGGCACTTCTGCCCTGGAATCATCTTACTGAATGGAAGAGCTGGTTCTGCCGCTGCTAACCTCTGTCTGAGCTGCCTCTTCTTGGACTTCTAGGGCTTCGCCAATAATGGGCCTCGCCCTCTGCTGTTGAAGTTTTGGTCAAAACTCCAGCAACAAGCGAAAATCCATCTCTTCTTTAAGTTTCTGCTTCGAATAGCTTGACCCATCTTCTCAGAGACTGCCCCAATCAAATTAATCCCATAGTGCTGGAAATTTTTGGTTATCAAATGGGCATACGGAAGGGACACATTCAGCTTACTTTTCTTGTCCCAAATCTGAGCGGTTGTGAACTTCATTCATTCCATAATAACTTCTGCCATGTTGATACTCTGGTTCTAGATGGCCCAGAACATCATGTTAGAGTCCGCCTTGATGCAGATGGAAAAGGTGGCACTTCTAGGAACCAAAATCCGACACACGATAAAGTGTAGGATTCTGTTGAAAGCATTCAACTGGTTAATGTCGATCTTTCCATCCTTGAGCTTGTACTCAGGACCAACTATCCCCAAACCCTTAGCCTGAACATCGACGGTGTTTACCCCGCTGTGACCGGAGGTAGACACTCCAAACAAAGACTCCAATAGCTCATATGTGATGCGAATCTGGGTTCCTTTGACAGTAGAGGTCAAGGACCCATCTGCTTCTGACTTCAAGCAAACTTAAAAAGCTTTAACCAGGTCCTGATAACTTGCCTCTAATAGAGTTTCCATCTTGGTCCACTTCATTCTCTGCATAGCTGCAACGATGATGTGCATCTCATTCTTCTCCAGATCTGCAATATCAACTGCCTTGTTCTCGCACATCTTCGTCTTCACGGTTGTAAACCTTTCCTACTACTCTACGGAGAGGAAAGCAACCCCATAGCCCCCGACGATGCCGGAAACTCTAGAAACGACCATGGTTTTGATCAAGAGAGGGTTCTGGGAGGTCGTGAAGAAGATTGGAGCAAAAGCCCTCAGGAAATTTTTCACGGGAAGGGATGGAAGCTTTGAAATCGCACAGAGTTAATGCCGAAGTCGATAGAGCTTATCGTCTCAGGCAAATTGAAAGAGATGAGAGCGGGAGGTGAATCGATATGGCACAGATTTTGGGTTTAATCAGATAAAGATAAAGTGACTTTTGAGGAGATGGCGCCATAAATGCGGAAAACGATGGAAAAGAGACAGGTTCGAGATGAATAAATACTTTTAAATTAACGAACCGTCACAGATATTTATGATGCATGCAATCTTTAAGGATTTTGCTCAAATTCAGGGGAGAGAATAATTATTATTCTGAAATAATTAGTATTTCAGTTATATACAGATAAATCTATCACAAATTACACATGCCTAATTCCCTTCTAAGAGACGTAAATCTCTCTTCAGGTAAGGCCTTTGTGAAGATATCTGCTAACTGATTTTGAGTATCAACAAAGGAAATATCTATATTACCATTGGCTACATGATCGCGAATAAAATGATATCTAACCTCTATATGTTTTGTCCTTGAGTGTTGAACTGGATTCTTGGTGAGATTAATTGCACTGGTGTTGTCGCATAGCAAGGGAATTGTCTTGATGTGTAATCCATAATCCTCAAGTTGCTGTTTAATCCATAGGAGTTGTGTGCAACAGCTTCCAACAGCCACGTACTCAGCTTCAGCAGTTGACAGTGCTACTGAGTTCTATTTCTTTGAGGACCACGAGATCAGACATCCTGCAAGAAATTGACAACATCCACTGGTGCTTTTTCTATCTACCTTGCATCCAACGTAGTCAGCATCAGAGTATCCTACTAGAATGATTTCACATGATTTTGGATACCATAATCCTAGATCATGGGTTCTAGCTAAATATCTAAAAATCCATTTGACGCTAATTAAATGAGGCTCTCTAAGGTCTGCCTAATACCTAGCACACATGCATACACTAAACAATATATCAGGTCTACTTGATGTCAAATAAAGTAATGAACCTATCATACCTCTGTAGAGCTTTTGGTCTACCTTCTTACCATCCTTGTCGTTGTCTAGCCTTGTAGATGTGCTTATTGGTGTTGACAATGGCTTGGCATTTTCAAATCCAAATTTCTTCAATAATTATTTAGTGTACTTTGCTTGACAAATGTGTGTTCCTTCATTTCCTTGCTTGATTTGCAATCCGATGAAGTAGTTGAGCTCCCCATCATGCTCATTTCGAATTATCCCTGCATAAGCTTCTCAAAATACTTGCAAAGAGATTCGTCAGTAGAACCAAATATTATATCATCTACATAAATTTGTACAAGCAATACATGTTTGATTTTAGACTTAACAAAAAAGTACTATCTACTTGACCCCAAATAAAACCATGATTCAATAAAAATGCACTGAGCCTTTCATACCAAGCTCTAGGTGCTTGCTTTAAACCATACAATGATTTATGCAACTTGAAAACATGATTTGGAAAATCAATATCTTCAAAACCAGAAGGTTGTTTTACATAAACTTCCTCCTTTTTATAACCATTTAGAAATATTGATTTAACATCTATTTGAAAAAGTTTTAAACTCAATGCAGATGCATAAGTAAGTAAAATCCTAATTGCCTCAAGTCTAGCCACTAGTGCATAGGTTTCATCGAAATCTACGCCTTCCTCTTGGGAATAGCCTTGAGTTACCAGTCTGGCCTTATTTTTTGTGATCACACCAGCTTCATCCAATTTGTTCCTGAACACCCATTTGGTGCCAATCATAAGATGATCTGATGGTCTCGAAACAAGGGGCCATACGTGGTTTCTCTTGAACTGATTAAGTTCATCTTGCATGGCTAATATTCAAGATTCATCAGACAATGCTTCATTGACTGTCTTAGGCTCTATTTGAGATACAAAGGCTAAATAATCACATGGGATTACGTTACCTCTAGTTCTTACCCCAACCGATGGATCTCTAATAATATTATCCAATGGGTGATCCTTCTTGTATCTCCATTCTTTTGGAAGATTACCATGTGATGTCTCTTTTTATTGTAGATCTTCCAAGGGTGGATCTTCCTTGTCCTCGATGGATATGTTCTTTAACTTCTTGTACAATTCATCTATATCATCAACATCACTATCTACTTCCTTTCTCAAGAAAGGGTTAATTTCATCAAAGATAACATGTACTGATTGTTCAATTAATAAACTTGCTTATTAAATACTCTATATCCTTTGGGTTTAAAAGTATACCCCATGAATATACCTTCATCTAATTTTGAGTCTAGCTTACCAAGGTCCCTTTTTCCGTTGTTGTGGATGAAGCAGGGACATCTGAAGGTTCTGAAGTGACTGATCCTTGGTTTCTTCTGCTTGAATAGCTCGTATGCAGTCTTCTTAGAATTGGCCTGATCATCACTCTGTTGATTATATAGCACGATGTGTTGATGGCTTCGGCCCAAAAATATCTTGGTAAGTTATACTCTGACAGCATTATCTTGCCATATCCAATAAGGTTCTGTTCTTTCTCTCAGCAACTCCATTTTGTTGTGGTGTCCTTGGTGTTGAGAAATTATGTTATATTCCTTGATCATCACAGAACTTTACAAATTTCTCATTTTGAAACTCTCCTCCATAATCTGATCGAATACTGGCAATGCTATACTTCTTATCTTTCTGAACTTTCTTGCTGAAACTAACAAAGCTATCAAATGTGTCATCCTTGTGCTCCAAGAAAGATACCCATGTAAATCTGGAATAGTCATCCACTATGACGAATCCAAAGTTCTTTCCTCCAAGACTTGTGGTTCTCATTGGTCCAAATAGGTCCATATGTAGTAATTCCAATGGTTTTGAAGTTGTTACCACTGTCTTTGACTTGAAGGATGATTTAGTGTGCTTTCCTTTTGCACACGGCCCACAGATGCCTTCCATTTTTGTACTTACTTTGGGCAGTCCTTCCACTAGATTTCTCTTGATTAGCTTTCTAATTCCATCCAAGCTACAATGGCAATCTTCTATGCCAAAGTTCTGTTGACTGCTCTTTGTTTGGTGCCAGACATACATCTTGATCTTTCAATTCTTCTAAATAGAGCACATACAAATTCTTTTCCCTGTTGGCTTCAAACACAACTGCACCATTTTTCATGATACTACACTTTGATTCTTGAAACTTAACCTGATGCCCTTTGTCACATAGATGGCTGATGCTAATAAGATTGTGCTTGAGTCCTTTTACACAAAGTACGTCTTCAATAATGATTTTTCTTTAACTGCCAACTGATCTGCAACCTATCACTGTTCCTTTACCATTGTCACTATATGTTACTGTGCCTTCTTCGGCTTCAAGGTGAGAGAACAGCTTCCTGTTGCCTGACATATGCCTTGAGCATCCGCTGTCCAGGTACCACTTAGATGCTCGAAGGCTTCCCTGTAATGAAAACACTAAGCTTTAGGTACCCAAGTTCTTTTGGGTCCTGATTGGTTAGTATCATCATTTTTTCATTTAATTATCTATTTTATATATTTGGTTGGACAAGTTATTTTAATGTGACCTAGTTTATTACAATGGCTACAACAAGATGTTTTACTTATTTTTTCAATTGGAATATATTTAAGATTAGACTTGTATGTAGTATCTTGTTCAGCTACAAACTTGGGTGTTGGATATATCTTAGGATGTACTACGGCTTCTTCATTATCAGGAGGGGTGTATCCTAATCCATATTTCTTCTTTCTTGACCTTCTAGCTCCCTTTAGTATTAATGTAGTTTTTCCATTTGTAAACTTTTCTAATGTGCTTGATAATTTTTCATTTTCTTCTGTTAGTGTGTTAATTTCTTGATTTAGTTTACTTACTGTTTCCTGGTTTTCCAGTATTGCTATTTGTTCATTTTTATTTTTCAAATCCTCACACACTAATTTCTTTCTTCTTTTAAGTTCAGTAACTTATTTTTCTAATTGCTCATTTTCAGATTTTAAATCAGAATTGGTATTTTCTAAACAAGCATGATTTTTCTTACTGACTTTTAACAGTTTACACACATCTTTGTATTTACTTTATAGTTCATTAAAAGAGTCTTCTAAACTATCGGATTCAGATTCATTGCATGATGAAAAAGATGAGTCAGAGGATACCTTATCATCAACATTTGCCATGAAGGCCAGGTTGGCCTTTTCTTCTTCCTCTTTGCTTGAGCTCGACTCACTGTCTGAGTCGCTGCTGTTGTCCCAAGCTGCTGCCGTGGTTTTCTTTTTGTATCTTCTGAGCCTTCTGGAGCTGTCTTTCTTTCTGACTTCAGTCTTCTTTAGCTTCAGACATTCTGCTTTGATATGTCCGGGCTTCTTGCACTCATAGCATATGGGCTCAGCTCTCTTTGAGTTTTTACCTTCTGGCTTCTTAAAATCTTTGTTTTTCTTGAAGTGTCTCCTTCCAGACTGGTACTTCTTTTTCGCAAGGATCCTTTGCAGTCTTCTGGAGAGGAGAGCTTCTTCATCTTCACTACTCCCCATGCTTTCCTTGTCATTTGAAACTTCTTCTAATGTGTCTTCTTCATCTTTGAGAGCGTTGGTGTTGTTCTTTCTGCTTGATGACTCTGCCTACCTCTCCATGTTGATCTCATGGGCCATTAGGGACCCAATGAGTTTCTCCAGTGACATTCTTTTTAGGGCATTTGCTTCTTCGATAGCTGTTACTTTCGGAGTCCATGAGGCTGGTAGAGATTTTAGAATTTTTCTTACCATATCTCCCATTTCATAGTTCTTTCCAAGACCAGCCAATTTGTTTGTGATGTCTGTAAAACTACTGTACATCTGTGTAATTGTTTTTCCTGGTTGCATCTGGAACCTCTCGTACTGTGTCACCAGAATGTCTATTCTTGTCTTCTTTACTTTATTCGTGCCCTCATAGGTGATTCTCAACTTTTCCCACATCTCCATAGTGGATTTGCAGGCTGAAATTCTGTTGAACTCCTTCTTACTAAGAGCACAACACAGTATGCTCTTAGCCTTGTAGTTGAGAGAGATCTTCTTATCATCTTCTATCCATTTGTCTTTCTCATTTGCAACCAGAACATCTCCTTCTTCTATAATAGACCAAATCTGATAATCGAGCCCTTGAAGGAAAAATTCCATTCGTGTTTTCCAGTAGGTATAATCTTCACCATCGAACAATGGTGGTCTGTTGACGGACTGACCCTTGAAATGCCCTTGAGCTGCCATTGATCTTTTCTCTTCAGATTGTTAGATCTTCTTTGTCGAAGAGACTTGCTCTAATACCACTTGTTGCCCAGCTAGCAAGCCTAGAGGGGGGGGTGAATGGGATTCTTAAAATATGATTATCTAAACCTGTCAACAAAAATGTTCACACAAAAACACTACATTTGACTGTTAGTGTTAGAAGTAAAGAAAACAACAATCATAAACAAGCAACCGCACTACGCAAGGATTTTATCCTGGTTCGGACCTCCTTTCCACAGGAGTCCTACGTCCAGTCCCTGAGCAACAACTCAGGATTCCACTACCCAAGGGTACAGTCCCCCTCAAGGACACCTACACGTCCAGCCGCAGCTGGCCTTCTCTTCTTCACCTGAAGAGGAAAACAACACCCTAGAACCCAGGTCTTCCTTCAACATGAAGGGAATAAAACCACTTGTTTCAACAGGTCCTCTCTTCACCCCAGAAGAGGAACTTCACAGGAATGTGAATAAAGGTGAAATGCCCCTAGACTTGATTTACAACAAGTATCAGATATGAGGTCGAGACTGAGAGATAAAGATCTACAAAAGCGAAGTCTCTCAGAACTCAAAAAGGCTCTCTAAAAGATTTTGACAAGAACACAGAGAGCAAGAGCTACGAGGATTGGAATGGACAGAAGCTCTTCTTCTAAGACTGTTTGGCTTGAACGCTTTTCTATCAAGTTGATCGTTTCAAAAGTTCTTCCTCAAAAAGTTGTCTGCCAAGAGTCTTGAGTCTTATATTTATATCTTCTCTTGAGGAAGTAGCCGTTGATATGTCCGTTGTCTCTATGCTTTGGTATACGTTAGACTGCATGGTATTGTAGAGCTTCCAGCCAACGGTTCTTTACATTCCACGCATGCAAAGAGAAGATCTTTCTTGATATCCTTCATCTTCCATTTTGTCCAACGTTGTAAACGGTTGTGCTGTCAGAGACCTGCACAGAATAAATGCTAAATGATAGACAGCTATGCTATCTCTTGTTGTCAGTCAACGTCAGAGCGAATATACATCAAAATAGAACTGTCAATTTATTTTCCAAAAAGATGTTTCTAATATAAGCATAGGAATAGAAGATGTCAGTGCATGCATTGTGCAGTGAAATGTTCAGTCATAATAAATGCATGGATATCGGAGAAAAGCAAGGGAAGACTATTAACTTTCAAAATATTTGAAATATGTTTAAATATCAAGCCGTTATAACTCATGAAATCATTGTGAGTGTGACTTATGAAATCGTTATGTGAATGAGTCGATGTTTATGTAAATCGTTGCACATATATAAACAAATCGATGTGAACACAAATCGTTATACAATCATAACCAAAATCGTTGTAGAGACAAATCGTTATGAGAGTATAAGCAAATCGATATGAGCAAGTCGTTATGAATGAGTTGTTATAACCAAATCGTTGTTTCACTTATCGAGTCGATATAGTGATCAAATCGTTGTTTTTCTTTATCGAATCGTTACATAGACCAAGTCGTCGTTGTGACTTATCGAATCGTTACAACAAGCAAATCGTTGTGTAACTTATCGAGTCGTTATGAGGACCAAATCGATGTGGAACATATCCAATCGTTGTGAAGGCAAATCGTTGTGAGATCGAAATCGTTATGCTCACTTAGCGAATCGTTGTGAGAGCAAATCGTTATGCTCACTTAACGAATCGTTGTGAGATCGAAATCGTTATGAACACTTGACGAGTCGTTGTGAGATCGAAATCGTTATGCTCACTTAACGAATCGTTGTGAGACCGAAATTGTTATGCTCACTTAACGAATCGTTGTGAGACCGAAATCGTTATGCTCACTTAACGAATCGTTGTGAAATCGAAATCGATGCAACACTTATGAAATCATTATAAAACCGAAATCAGTATGATACTTTATCAAATCCTTGTGAAAATGAAATCGATAGAAGTGAAAATCGTTATGACTCTAATGAAATCATTATAACACATAGGAAGTCGATGTGTACTTAGAGAAATTACATGCTCTATACTTTCAGATGTTAAGAAATACTTACTTATTTGCTGATTCATTTCCTATTTATTCTCTATAACTGAGCTTCATATAAACTTGTCAGAAAATATTTTTTAGGAATTTATTAATCACCAAAATATATATAATAATTAATATTATATGGGGATGGACTGATCATCACCGTCTACGAAGACTTTCCATCTTTTGACAATCTCTTCTGACTCGAGCGACCTCGCCATTCCTTCGGAGATGAAGTCGGCAAGAGCCTGGGATTTGATGGCAACCCAAGGCCTATAGGTAATGTCGAACACACCGAGCTCGATAGCCCACTTTGCCATCCTCCCCGAGGCCTCGGGATGACAGAGCACCTGTCTGATGGAGACGTCGGTGAGGACGACGATCTTGTGGGCTTGGAAATATGGTCGGAGTCGCCGTGCGGCCATCACCAGCACATAACCTGCCTTCTCCAGGTCATAGTAGCGCTGCTCAGCTCCTCGCAAGGCCTTACTTGTATAGTACATTGGGAGGTGATTCTGCTCCTCTTCTCGTACGAGCACCGAGCTGATTGAGTGGGCTGTTGTAGAAATGTACAACAGTAGCTCCTCCCCTGCCACCGGCTTGCTAACTGTAGGTATGTGGGCCAAATAAGCCTTGAGCTCTTTAAAGGCCTTCTGACACTCCTCGGTCCACTCGAATCGTCCTTTCCTCAGCACATCAAAGAACAGCCTACACCACTCGGCCGACCTCGACATGAACCTGCTTAGGGCGGTAGCCCGACCATTGAGCCTCTGTACTATTCTGAAGGTTCTCGGGGCCATCATGTCGATGATCACTTGTACTTTGTCATTGACCTCGATTCCTCAGCTCGGGACGAGGTAGCTGAGGAACTTTCCCGCTCGTACGCCGAAAACGCACTTCTCGGGATTCAGCTTCATCCCGTACTTCTGCAGTACCTCGAACGTCTCGACAAGATCCCGAACATGGTCCTCGACTCACCGACTCTTCACCAACATGCCGTCGATGTATATCTCCATCGTCTTCCCAATCTGTCACTTGAACATCATGTTGACGAGCCTCTGGTACGTTGCCCCTGCATTCTTCAGTTCGAAAGGCATTCGAGTGAAACAATACAGACCTTTTCTGTGGTAAAGGATGTCTTTTCCTCATCCTCTGGGGCCATCCTGATCTGATGATACCTGGAGTAGGTGTCGAGGAAGCTCAGAAGCTCGTGTCCCACAGTAGAATCGACGAGCTGGTCGATGTGCGGAAGTGGAAAACTATCCTTTTGGCAGGTTTTGTTCAGGTCGGTGAAGTCCACGCACATGCGCCATTTCCCGTTCGCCTTTCTCACGAGGACAATGTTCGCAACCCATTCGGGGTAGAAGGCCTCGTGAACCATCCCAGCACGCAGGTACTTTGCGAGGTTGCCATCCACGCCTCTTGCCAGTTGGACGACAATGGCCGCTTCTTCTGCTGGATAGGTCGGACCTTGGGGTCTATGTTCAGGTGATCATAAATAACCTCTGGGTCGATCCCCAGGAGGTCGTCTTCTGACCACGCGAAGTCGTCGTCATTTCCTTTGAGAAAATCAACCACCTCATCATCCAGCTCCTAAAGCTCGGTGTCGACCACCAAAGCCCCTTTTGCGACTTCTACCTGTTTTGTCTACTCGGTGGGATCATACCTTTCTGCATTCTCATCATGGACAGGCTTATACTCAGAAACGACTGGTTCTTTTGCTTTTATAGAGTTTACATAGCACAGAAGGGCTTCGGTCTGGTTCCCCACGACCTCGCCTATCCTGTTGGTGTTGGGAACTTCAACTTCTGGTGATAAGTAGAGGGGACTCCTCCCAATCTCCCCAAGAGACCCTGACCAAAGATCGCGTTGTAGGCCAACTTCACTTTCACCACGAGGAATTCGACCTCAACTGTTGCATGACGTGGTTGGGTGCCAAGCGTGACCTTTAGCTTGATCGAGCCCTCAGCACTCACAGGGGTTCCGCTAAACCTAAAGAGGGGCATAGTGACTGGCTTGAGCTCGGTGCTCAGATTGGTCATTTTTACAAAGCAATCGTAGAAAAGGACGTCCGGCGTGGCTCCATTATCAACTAAATTACGATGTACATCATACCCATCGACGTCGGCATGTATAACTAGCACGTCGTCATGCGGGAAGTTGACGCCAGCCACATCCTCCTCGGAAAAGGTAATAACTCCCCGAGCCCCCGGCGCCGGTCTGTTTGAGCCAAAACTTGCTGCCAATGTGTACGCCTTCCGCTTCCTTCTGTTGTCGCCTCCGCCTGCCGAGCTGCTTGCTAGTACTAGAACCGCCCCCTTGCCTCCGTGCGTTCCACGTTCCTCCTCAGGGGTGCGCGCCTTCGGTCTTCCGTCTACAACATCCTTCCCGATGATGCTGTGCTGCAACATCTCCGCAATCTCCACCTTGAGGCTTTGGCACTGGTTGGTGGTGTGCCCGATCTCCTTGTGGTACTCGCAGTACATATTGGCTCTGTGCCTCAACGGGGTCCTCACCATCGGCTCAGGCTGCCGAAACTCTGGAAGCCTTTTGATGATGGGTAGGATCTCAGGATGTAGCCTGCCGAACTATGGTAGATCCCTGATCCACCGGGACTCATCTGGTCAGCGGCTCGGATCTGGTCGCCTTTCCCCGCGCGCTGTGGGCTCCTCTCTCTTTGGCTTCTTTTGGGTGGGAACTCCACTCGTGGACCCCAGCTCGGATGGACGCCTGAGCTTGTCTGCTGCGCCGAGAGTGGACTCCAATCTCACGTACTTCTGTATACGAGAGAGGAGGTCGGAGAGACTTCCAGGGGGTTTTTTAGAAATAGAGGCCACGAATGATGTGTTGGAGCAGACCCTCATCAATATGTTGACTGCCGTCCTCGGGTCAAGGTCCACCACCTTCATAACCTCTAGTTGGAATCTCTTCGCATAGTTGCGGAAGAGCTCGGCCTCCTTCTGCGTGACCAGCCACAGGTGATCGGTGCATAGGGAATGCTGCACTATATTTTAGAAGTGGTCTAGGAAGCTTTGCACCAGGTCTAGGAAGTTGGCCACCGATTGGGCCGGTAGCGCCTTGAACCACTGCAATGCTGTGTCGTCCAGGGTAGACATAAAAGCACGACATTTCAAAGCATCCGAGATATTTACCATCTCAACCTATCCCTGGAAGTTGTCGAGGTGATGCACTGGGTTGGTTGTCCCGCTGTAACGCCGAAACTTTGGGAGCTATAGCTTCATTGGGACAGGTGTCGAGGTTATCTCCTCAATGAACGGCGAGGTGGACAATAGAGTCGCCACCGACAGGACACGGGAGCCACGCTGTAGGGCCTCAATCTTTCGATGCATCTTCTGAAGATCACTCCTCCATCGAGGTTTTGCAGGTAGAAGGCTCGTCGGGGCTGGCGTTGACTCGGCCGAGAAGTGGTCGACTTTAGTTCTAGGCATGTCGTGCTCTGTTGCCGCGGAAGGGGCCACGGGCAATGCCGTGACCTGTGGCGGGATCGGTATCGAAAGCACAGGTGCCACCGCGTGGATGTCGACGTGGCTAGCCGACATTGTCGGGGGAGCAGCATGGGAATCGGTGGTCCTGACGTCGCCTAGAGCAACTGCAACGGGGCGATCGGACGAATAGCGGCCTCCCCTTGAGCCGTTACCGCTTGTTGGTTCTGCTCCATTCGAGCCAACATCTGATGGAGGCTCGCGATCATCTGCTCCGCGCAGTTGAGATGAGAGGAGGTGGTTGAATCCTGTTCTCCAGAACCAGAAACGCCTCTGATGACTTCTTTTTTTTTTCAATCCGGCATTTTTAGATTTTATATATTTTCTGAAAGCATATAAAAGTAGAGGGGTACATAGAACCGGGGCACTAGCTGAAGACCTCTGCACAGAGGGGTCTTAGGTACGTGGTGCATCCGTGAAAGCAAACAGAAAACAAAGCGCAGATTCCGATGACTTCTTCAACAGTGGTGGCGGGGACGATCTCGTCACCAGAGGAATGAGCCATCATCTTTCCCTTGGGTGCCATGAAAGCTTTTTGTAAGTTTCCCATAGACGGCGCCAAAATGATACTGCTTGAACGACGAGGTTAGCTCGAGCCTAGAAGACCCAAGAGAAGATGACGAGAACGAAGTCAACTTCGCCGAACTCCTGACCTGCAAAGACCACTGAAGCTCCTCGGTGGGCAGACACTCTGACGATCAAGTCAACTCGGGAGGTCAGGGAAGAGAGTTTTAGTGCTAGAAGTTGCGTACCGTGCACAGAATGTCTCTGCTTGTTTTATAGGACTAGGACGCTTATCTAACAGTTGTGGATCCTCGTAACTCCAGTCGGAGCCGTTACGACCTTTGATGGCGCCTGACCAAAAATAGCTAGCGGGATCACAGGGGTTGCGCCCTTTATGGTCGTGATTACCACACATGCGAGGTCAAAGACGTGGACCACAGCATCGCGCGGTCCAATGAGTTGTTCCCCGAGAATCATGCCTCCGCGCTAGATGCTGATAGGGCTCTTGCCATAAATGACTTTTCATACCAAATTGCTGGGACGACCTCAGGTCGGATTGGCCGAGCACGAGCTCGGCGACTATTTAACGTTGGCTTAGAACTACCCGTATCAATAGTTTAATTTTTAAAATTAATTTTTTGTCAAGTAAAAATTGTCTCAAAAATCATTAGGTCGACTTAATCTCAACATCTATGCATCAGTAATTACTGATATTTATATTTTTAGAATCAGTATATTTTTCTAGTAATTATAATGACTTCAGATGACTATATTTTTTAGAATCAAATGTCGTCCCGTTGAAGTACACAGAGGGTTCGCCATACCGCGGCAAACTCTGTGTGCACTTAAGAGGTCTAAATGATGTCTAATTGAGATGAAATTTCAAACATAAGCTAATTAAGAGATGATACAAATTATAATAATTATAATTTAATTTTTTAAATTAATTTTTGTCAAGTAAACATTGTCCCAAAAATCATTAGGTCGACTTAATCTCAACATCTATGAATCAATAATTTCTGATATTATATATTTTAGAATCAATATATTTTTCTAGTAATTATGATGACTTCAATTTTGACTTTATTTTTGGAACCGAATATCATCCCGTTAAATTGCACACAATAATAGATAGTACCAGAATTATATTAATAATATGAAAATATTCTAAAATTAAAGATAATTATGTTTTATATAACTGATCATGTCTTATGCATAATTTACCCACTCTTTTAATTTCTTAGTGTCACATTAATATTTATTATAAATTTTAAGACGTTACAATTTTGTTTCTATTTTTGGATTATTGTTGTTGATCTAATGGAATATATTTGTCATATCATGAACAACTTTCATGAAGAGCCCAAAGACTGGATCACCCTCGTTCAGGCTGTAGAGAGGTGGCACTCATTACTAGTTTGGATCGCGATATGAGACAGAAGTCAAGAATAATTCATTGTATCTTTGACCACATACCTTCATTTGATGTGATTCTAGTTGGAGCTCGTAGAGGAAGTCGTATGGAACAACTTTCATGAAGAAGCCTCGAAGAGATATCCTCTCATTTGAGATGTGTAAGGCATGATAATCTTGTATATGTAGATCATTATATGAGAGAGAATGTGAAGAATAATCTGCTATAACTTTGGGCACATACCACCAATTGAGGTGATTCCACTTTGATGACGAAGCTGAAGAAGAGTAAAACAACTTTGATGAAGACCTCGTTAGCATATCAGCCCTTTTTCAGGCTGTAGAAGGCGTGATATCCCTAATAGTTCTGGAGAATATGAGAGAGAAAGGGGAGAGAGAAGGGGAGAGAGAAATGGTGCAACGTTGAGAATGACTTCTCCTCTGGTTTTAGGGCAATAGGACTTGGTGAGCAGAGCCTCCATGGGTCTCTTCACGTGGTGGTAGTCTTTTCCTATCCTATAGAGTCCTAGGATGTGTTTAAGAGATAGAGAGAGAGAGAGAGAGAGAGAGAGAGAGAGAGAGAGAGAGTACAATCTCGAGTTAGAGAAAGAGTCCATACATGAGAAGAGATGGAGAGTCTATCTTAAGTTTGGATGGAGAGTCTTCTTTTGAAGTTTGCTCATTTTAAATATTCACCAAGTCACAAAACTAAAAAAAAATAAATCAAACAAGCCATTTTCCCACTGTATCTCAGCAGTACGGTACAGTATCGTACCTTCCCACAGAGAATGTGGCACGGCCGATCCAGACGGTACGGCGAACCTTGATCCCGACTCCTTTCAAATCCCCCCCCCCTCTTTTTTTTTGCATATATGTATATTTGTATCTTAAAATAGATCTTACATATAAAAAAAAAAGAAAATTTAATTAAGAATCTCTTTTAGAGAAGTGGCTTATTTCTTAATTTCTCTCAAGATATCAGAAGAGTCCTTACTTTTTGGTGTAATTTAATTTCTAGTCCTTATTTTTTATCTTTCAATATTTATAAACCTTGAAAGATAATTTTTGCCATTTTGACACCAATTTTTTTTCCTAATTCTTGTTTTAATTTTGTATCTTTTCATCTTCCTTCATGTGAACTACAGACTTATATCACTTCCAGTAAATTTTCATATAACTTATCGTAAGATTTGATATCACTTATAGTAAATCTTGATACCACTTATAACTGTAAGTTTTTAGAAAATAAAAAAATTCTATTTATTTGTGACTACTAGAATTCGAACTTAGGTCTTCACAGACCTAACGTGAAATTTTCATCACTAAGCTATAACAACATTTGTGCTACAATATTGTTGGCCCTTTTAGTACGGCAGCAAGCTAACCTAGAGGGGGGGTGAATAGGTTTTTCTAAAATCTGAAATAAAAATTTAAACACAGAAAATTAACACTTCAAAGTTTGGTTAGTTTAGTGTGATAAAGAGTAGTAGTGCGGAAGCAAGTAAACAATCACACAAATAACACAAGGGATTTATCCTGGTTCAGCCCTTCCCACATGAAAGTCCTACATCCAGTCCCCAAGCAACCTCTTGGGATTTTACTAACCAAGGGTACAGTCCCCCTCAAGGATAATACAACACCCAGCACCCCAGCTGGTCTTCTTCTCTTTCCCGGGCAAGAAGACAACCCACTTCTCTTACAGGTAAAGAAGCCAACCTCCTGGTACAAACCCCAGTGCGGTTCTGCTAGACACAAAACCCTAGCTGGGTTAACTACTGTATACAGTCCTACAGTTGGACAGGATGTCTTTCTTATAAAAGAAAGAACAGTGCTGAGAGTTCTACAAGAATGGCCTCTACCCAAAAACTCTCAGCAAAAACTCTCCCCAAGAATTACAATAAGCACAGGGAGAATGAAGAGAGAAAAGAAAGCTTGAAGGCTTGAATGCTTGAGACGCTTTTGCTTGCTTCTTCTTGGCTCAGGCTCTTTCTCTCTTTCTTTGAGTGTATGTGGCGTTGAGGTTGCTCACTGGATGTACACTCCTTCAAAGATTTTCAGGAAAGCTCTGTGTTTGATCTTCATCCTTGCTTCATCTTTTATATGCGAGGCTTTGAATAGATCCGTTGGAGCTCTTCTAGACGTTGCTGATATTCTGCTCATTTGTCTTAATCACCCTCTTGTGATCTTCGAGGTCTGTAAGCATGGAAGAGAGTGTTAGCATAAAAGGAGTATTTATAATAAACTGTGCATACTACTGTGTTTCTGCTCACTTGACAAGAATAGTAGGTCATATATCTTTTTCTGACAGGAAACTGAGATACGCAAGCCTTTTTGTCAGAAGATATTTGACTTTTCATTTAGGTGCGAAAAGCACTTTAAATCATTAGAGAAATCGATGTGAGTATGACTTATGAAATTGTTATGATCAAGTGTTTACCAAAAAAATCGTTATGAGCACTTAACAAGTCGTTATAGAAAGCAAATCGTTGTATTCATTAAAGGAATCGTTATGAATACTGATGAAATCGTTATGAGCGCTAAAGAAATCGTTATGAGCGCTAAAGAAATCGTTGCACAAAGCAAATCGTTATGGGCGCTAAAGAAATCATTATGAGCGCTAAAGAAATCGTTATGACGAGCAAATCATTACAACGTCTTAAGAAATCGTTGTGAGCGCTAAAGAAATCGTTGCGCAAAGCAAATCGTTATGAGCGCTAAAGAAATCGTTGTGAGATCGCTTTCTTAACAAATCGTTATGGCCACTTAACAAATCGTTGTGAGATCGATTTCTTAAAAAATCGTTATGGCCACTTAACAAATCGTTGTGAGATCGATTTCTTAACAAATTGTTATGGCCACTTAACAAATCGTTGTGAGATCGATTTCTTAACAAATCGTTATGGCTACTTAGCGAATCGTTCTGAGATCAATTTCTTAACAAATTGTTATGGCCACTTAAGAAACCGTTGTAGCTACTAAAGAAATTGTTATAGCGCTTTATAAAATTTTGGCACTTGAACTGAAATCGATGTATATAGATTAGACATCGATTTTATCATTTTAGTGCACCAATATTGCATCAATGTGAGACTCAGCATTTAGCTATGAGATTGATGCGACACAGATGAAACAAAATATTCAATTTAAGTTACATCATAAATTTTGTTAGCACCAAAATATGAAGGTAATAAAGAGTGGTTCAACAATCTCCCCCTTTTTGGTGATGACAAAATTTATGTGAATTTTCTGACACAATTATATGAAGCATAGAGAATGTAGAAAAATTCATAGAAGATACAAATTCTCCCCCTTTTTGTCACTAACCAAAAAGGAAGGATCTTACCATGCATTCTTTCCCCTTAAAAAAAATTCTTACCATCGAGGGGTTCAACAATAATAGACATTTAATGAATGACTCCCCCTTAGTGTAGGCTCCCCCTGAGCATGAGACTCCCCCTTAATGTGAGGCAAGTCAGATCTTGTTGCTCTTGACCTTTGACATGTTGTTTGTCAAGTCTTCAAAATTATTGCCTTGAGCATCCTTGATCTTTGATGCTCTAAGGCTAACCTGCAAATAAATTACTCAAAGGTAGGTACCCAAATCCTTTTGGGTCCTTGATGGTTAAATGCATGAAGATAATCTTTAGGAATCCAAACTAAGTGCCTTGTTGTGCAGTTATTTACAGTGTGTCCTAATTTATTACAATGAGAGCAACAATGAATATAGTTTATTTTGCAGTTTTGATTGCTCTTGATTTGAACAAACTTTTTAAAAACCTTTTTATTTTGATGCACCTTGGATATTTCAGGTTTCTTTTTATGAGGTGTGTTGGTTTCTTTTACAAATTTTGGTAAAAGATATTTACCTGGAATTGTGGCTTGTTTTTCCTTTTCTGGGGGTATGTATCCAAGCCCTTGTTTATTATTTCCAGATTTTGACCCTTTTAAGCATAGGGCTAAAGATGTTTTTCTTTTAGTTAATTTTCTAACTGATTCTTTTAAATACAGATTTTCTTCAGTTAGAGTTTTTAATTTTTTTTCTAACTATAACTTCTCATTATTCTTGCTTTTCAAATCTTCATTTAAGAGATGATTATTACATTTACATTCTTTCAATTGTTCTTCTAATTGTTCCATTTCTGATTTAAGATCAGAATTAGTATTTTCCAAACAAGTAAGGTTGTTCTTGATATTTTTCAATTCTTTTACAACAACCTTATGTTTATCATAAAGTTCATTAAAGACTTCTTCCAAGTCTTCAGATTCTGACCCTGAATTTATGCATGAATTAAAAAATGAGTCAGAATTTACCTCATCTAGTCCTACCATGAGGGCTAGACTTACCTGCTCTTTTTTCGATTCTGAGCTTCTGGCCTCATCATTTTCCCAAGCAGCTGCCATAACTTTTCTTTTAATTTCTTGTGCTGCTTCTTGGGCTTCTCGGTTTGACCAATCTTCTTGAGCCTTGGACAATCTGGTCTCAGATGTCCAGGTTTTCTGCATTCATAGCATACTGGTTCTTTCTCCTTTTTCTCTTTTCTTTGGATCCTTCTTGATCCGTTTTTCTTCTTCTTTAAAATCTTCTGAAGCTTGGATAATACTTCATCCACATTACTATCTTCAGAATCTGCATCTTGAGAACTAGAAGAAGAAGGAGCAGCTATAACTTTAAGAGCATTAGTACATTTCTTCTTAGATGAGCTTTTAGATAACTGCTCCATATTTATTTCATGTGCCATGAGAGAACCTATTAAATTTTCAATTGACAATTTGGTTAAATCATGAGCCTCTTCAATAGCAGTTACTTTAGGTGTCCATGAAATAGTTAAAGACCTAAGTATCTTTCTAACAGTTTCCTCATTAGAAAGAGTTTTACCAAGAGAGCTTAAACCAACTACTATGCTTGAAAATCTATTATACATCTGAGTAATGTTTTCGTTTGGAAGCATTTTAAATTGTTCGTATTGTGAAACAAGAATATCTATCTAGTTTGTTTCACTTTATCCGTTCCTTCATAAGTTATCTATAGTTTATCCCAAATTTCTTTAGCAGATTTGCATGCAGATACTCTACTGAATTCCTTTTTAGATAAAGCACAACATAAATATTTTTTTGCTTTAAAATTTAGAGATAGTTTACTTTTATCAGCAGGTGTAATGGCAGTAGTGCCTTCAGCGGGAACAATAACATAGTCACCTACCTCTATTACCTGCCACAGATCAAAGTCTGTGCCTCGAATGAAGCAATCCATCCTCATTTTCCAGTATTCGTAATCTTCTCTATCAAAGAATGGAGGTCTGGTGACTGATTGACCTTCAGCATATCCTTGAGCTGCCATGGATCTTTGCTCTAAGATCGTTGGATCTTCTTTGAATGTTCAGAGACCCTCTCTGATACCACTTGTTGGCCCTTTTGGTACAGCAGCAAGCTAACCTAGAGGGGGGGTGAATAGGTTTTTCTGAAATCTGAAATAAAAACTTAAACATAGAAAATTAACACTTCAAAGTTTGGTTAGTTTAGTGTGATAAAGAGTAGCAGTGCGGAAGCAAGTAAACAATCACACAAATAACACAAGGGATTTATCCTGGTTCGGCCCTTCCCACATGGAAGTCCTAAATCCAGTCCCCAAGCAACCTCTTGGGATTTTACTAACCAAGGGTACAGTCCCCCTCAAGGACAATACAACACCCAGCACCCCAGCTGGTCTTCTTCTCTTTTCCGGGCAAGAAGACAACCCACTTCTCTTACAGGTAAAGAAGCCAACCTCCTGGTACAAACCCCAGTGCGGTTCTGCTAGACACAAACCCCTAGCTAGGTTAACTACTGTATACAGTCCTACAGCTGGATAGGATGTCTTTCTTATAAAAGAAAGAATAGTGCTGAGAGTTCTACAAGAATGGCCTCTACCCAAAAACTCTCAGCAAAAAATCTCCCCAAGAATTACAATAAGCACAGGGAGAATGAAGAGAGAAAAGAAAGCTTGAAGGCTTGAATGCTTGAGACGCTTTTGCTTGCTTCTTCTTGGCTCAGACTCTTTCTCTCTTTCTTTGAGTGTATGTGGCGTTGAGGTTTCTCACTGGATGTACACTCCTTCAAAGATTTTCAGGAAAGCTCTGTGTTTGATCTTCAGCCTTGCTTCATCTTTTATATGCGAGGCTTTGAATAGATCCGTTGAAGAGATCCATTGGAGCTCTTCTAGACGTTGCTGATCTTCTGCTCATTTGTCTTAATCACCCTCTTGTGATCTTCGAGGTCTGTAAGCATGGAAGAGAGTGTTAGCATAAAAGGAGTGTTTATAATAAACTGTGCATACTACTGTGTTTCTGCTCACTTGACAGGAATAGTAGGTCATATATCTTTTTCTGACAGGAAACTGAGATACGTAAGCCTTTTTGTCAGAAGATATTTGACTTTTCATTTAGGCGTGAAAAGCACTTTAAATCATTAGAGAAATCGATGTGAGTATGACTTATGAAATCATTATGATCAAGTGTTTACCGAAAAAATCGTTATGAGCACTTAACAAGTCGTTATAGAAAGCAAATCATTGTATTCGTTAAAGGAATCGTTATGAATACTGAAGAAATCGTTATGAGCGCTAAAGAAACCGTTATGAGCGCTAAAGAAATCGTTGCGCAAAGTAAATCATTATGAGCGCTAAAGAAATCGTTATGAGTGCTAAAGAAATCGTTATGACGAGCAAATAGTTACGACGTCTTAAGAAATCGTTGTGAGCGCTAAAGAAATCGTTGCGCAAAGTAAATCGTTATGAGCGCTAAAGAAATCGTTGTGAGATTGCTTTCTTAACAAATCGTTATGGGCACTTAACAAATCGTTGTGAGATCAATTTCTTAAAAAATCGTTATGGCCACTTAACAAATCGTTGTGAGATCGATTTCTTAACAAATTGTTATGGCCACTTAACAAATCGTTGTGAGATCGATTTCTTAACAAATCATTATGGCCACTTAGTGAATCGTTTTGAGATCGATTTCTTAACAAATCGTTATGGCCACTTAAGAAATCGTTGTAGCTACTAAAGAAATTGTTATAGCGCTTTATAAAATTTTGGCACTTGAAATGAAATCGATGTATATAGATTAGACATCGATTTTATCATTTTAGTGCGCCAATATTGCATCAATGTGAGACTCAGCATTTTGCTATGAGATTGATGCGACACAGATGAAACAAAATATTCAATTTAAGTTATATCATAAATTTTGTTAGCACCAAAATATGAAGGTAATAAAGAGTGGTTCAACAAATATAACATCTCTTATTTTCTCATAAATTTGCAATAGTTACAGTAATTCTTAATATCATTTACAGTAAGTTTTGATATCACGTACAGTAAATTTATACATCACTTATAGTAAGTTTACACATCACTTACTATAAGTCTAGATATCACTTACATTGTATTTTTTACATCACTTATAATAAGTCTTTATATCACTTATGGTATATTTTAATACCTCACTTACAATATATTTTTATATCATATCCACTAAACTATTAGATTATACATAATAATCTGTTACAGAATAAGTTGTAATATTACATAATAACTATAACCACTAAATTGTTACAGTTTTATACATAATAATATGTTACATTATACATAATAATCTATTACTTATAATAAGTGATGTATTTTTTATAATATGTTTTTTATATCACTAGAGCCCACTGTTAATTAATTTCAATATTTAATGTAAGATTCTATAAATAATTGTAAGAATCTATAATTACTAGTATTGTAAGAGTCTCTAACTAGTAATGTAACAAATTACACCATTACTGTAACTACTTATATCGAATACTGTAACACGTTACAACTTATATTGTAATAGATTATAATGTATAATGTAGCAACCTATAATTGAAGCATATATCAACTAGAGATATAACAAATTACATGATTACTATAACTACTTACAACGAATACTATAACATGTTAAAACTTATACTGTAATAGATTATTATATATAATTTAATAGTTTAGTGGTTATGATATAAAAAACATACTTGTAGAGGTATTTATATATATTGTTATATATATATATATATATATATATATATATTGTAAGTGATATCAAGACTTGCAGTAAGTGATGTATTTTTCTATAGTATTTACAATATATATTTTATATCACTAGAGTCCATGGTTAACTAATGTCAATGTTTAATGTACGAGTCTATAACTGTAAAAATCTATACTAGTATTGTAAGAGTCTATAAATAGTATTATAACAACTTACATTAACTGTAGAAGTAACAAATTACACGATTATTGTAACTACTTACATCAAATATTGTAACACGTTACAACTTATACTGTAACAGTTTAAAATATATAATGTAAAAGTCTATAATTGCAAGCTTATAACAACTGAAGATATAATAGATTACACGATTACTAGAACTACTTATATTGAATACTATAATATGTTACAACTTATATTGTAACAAATTATTATGTATAATGTAACAGTTTAGTGGTTATGATATAAAAAATATATTGTAAGTGAGGTAAAAAAATATATTGTAAGTGATGTAAAAAATATAATATAAGGGTCACTTTAGAGAGGGGATAATATACTCTCAATTATTTTAATCGGGGGTTGCTTAATCCCACTTTTAAAGAAAAATAGTTTGGAAGAGTTAAGTGGGACCAGGGGTTATATAAGGGTTAGCCTAACCTCCCTAGATAGATGGGGTATGCTACCCCTCCTTTAACCCCATATTTAACCAGTTAACCTATATTTTAACTGGGTTACCCAACCCCCCTGCCAAATTACAACTCCACCTTAACCTCCGGCATACCCCTTCCTAACCCACTCTCTACCCCCTGCCAAACTAAGTGATATCAAAACCTACTGTAAAGGATATCAAGACTTACAATAAGTGATTGTGGACGTCGCGTTTCGCCTCTGTTGTCGTGGCCGATGTGTGTGGCCCTCCTCGGCGGTGGTTCACAAACGTGCCGCTCCCTCGTTGGCGATGAAGGACATGCCAGTTGACCTCGTTGACTCCCCATTTGACTGAGTTGACTGAGGAGAAACAAAAGGAACCGGTGAAGTATGGGAGATGTTTACGATCGCCAGGGCCTTACCTGTGCCCAAGGGGTTGCTGTGATCACGTCGGTGCAATAGCCTCGCGTTGCGGGTGATGGTGGGACCTCAACTTCTTCTCCTTCAGCCGGCCAAAGGAGGAGAGCTCCGCGGTCTTCTACAGATCGTTCCTGCCACAGTAAGACACTCTATAAGACTCTAAGAAGTATAGCAAATGCTCAAAACGAAACAATACATGCCCAAAAGGAGAGTCCCGTACCGGTTGCGGACTTGAGAAGAGGGGTGGCCAAGTGTTATGACCACCCTTCTTCCCTCTGTTTTTGGTTGGGAAACCCCTTTCTAGGTATGTAGGAAGGTGGCCTACGTGCCTAGAGTGTGTGTGAACGTGGGTGTAACATGCAACTAGTAAAGAGAGAAAAGGAAGAGGAGAGGAAGAGGGGGGAGTTGATCCTCGTGGTTGATGATGCTAGCTCCTTGCAGAGGCTCCTTCAGCTCCAAAGCAGCCTTCTTGGACGTCCCAAGTATTGAGAGGAAGAAGAAGATGAGTGGTGGAAGGTTGGGTACAACTTTCTCTCTCCTCTCTCAAAGCATGAGCATATGGACGTCCAGCCTCCTCCCCCTTGCTTAGAGGACCCTAGGGACTATTATATAGACAGTGGGGTCGGAGTTCAGAGGCCTTGGATGCTCAAGTGTGAAGAAACACACTTGTACACTTGGCAATCCTTGGCAAAATGCTCAAACCAATGGGTAGAGGCCACATAGGATTTTTACTGGGTCAAGGGGGTGCCAAGGTGGCCCAAATGCCTGTTGGGAACGGTCCCATGCGGTGCATGGGCGAGAGAAAGGTGCTAGTGGGCTATATTCTCGGGGTAGTTGCGCAGACCAGGTAAACGAGATTGATGTCAAGGGATCCTGCCGCCAACACCATGCAGACGTCCATGGATGTGGACGTCAGGATGGGTCAACGTCAAGGGGGCTTGCCGCCAACCAGTAGTCGGCGTCCATCGATGCTGCCGTCTACATGGTATCCGAGGCTGGTCAACAAATGGTCAAACGAGGCTTAATGGGCCAAAAGAGCCTTGCGGGAGATGGGCCAAATCGCGCGTCTACAAATGCCCCTCCGAGACATCTGGTCTTGCAAGGGAGCAGAGCGGACTGAAAGGTTGGTGTCTCGATAAACAAAGGACGCGGAGATTTAATGGAAGGGCCATCTCCCGAGGATAGGAATTCTAGCAAACCAAACGAAAGAGTCAGGCTAGAAACAGATGACGTATCGTTTGAGAGACAAATAGGGGTAAGAAAAGGGTGATCTACCCGTGTAACTACAACTGCGACCCAATGGTAGGGTCCCTGGCATGGCCGTGTCGAACTTTGACTAGTTTCTGGTGTGTCTAAGTCAAAGGAGTTGTAATATGACGGTTGAATCAGGAGAGTCTCACAACCGGAGCTCATGGGCTCGCTGGCCTAATCAGGACGTCGGTCCCGAATTTAGGGGGTCGTGAAACAAGGAGTTGGTTGATCTCTCAAGGATTATCAAAAGATTATAACTGGAATCACATGCTTGGAAAGCCTAAAGTCCGGAATTAAGCTCGCGACTAGCGAAGGCTCAAATGAACTCAATAAGGATTGCTTGACTATTTGTGAAAGACACGGTGGGACAAGTGGAGAAGGGGGGCAACAAAGACCCGATATCAACTTGGATAATCATAAAGGACGGACCCGGTAGGCTACCTGAGCTGGGAGAGCCATAGAGCAATCATATGATCGAGGAAAATCACCATTTTTTTTTTAGTGTTAGTAAGAGAATGCTAGCAGTGAAGATGCATGCTAGTGTGGGTTGCCTATCTAAAATGCAAGTTAGCACTAGAGGAAAATTCTAAAGGCCATATGAATAACTGAGAGATCACAAACCCATCATGGTTTTTGATGAAGGGGAACTCATGGTTCACGGTCGCCAAGTTATTCGCCTCTGGTGGGGTCCTATGTTAGACATACCTGTAACGCTCAAGGTCGCATGAGCGTTCCGAAATTGAAGCATAGCTTGTGCTTAAGATATCTGCAAAACAACTTGAAGCACAAGATAAAAAGGATGATGATGGCCATATAAAGGATAAAACATTGAAAGATTTCCGGACGTAAACGTCCACATCGAAGGCCGCCAGAACCAGGTTAACGTCCACTGATGTTGCCGCTAACCTACTACTGACGTCCACTGATCTGGACGCCTACCTGACAGCGGATCAGGCCGAAAAAATAGGTGATGGGAGTCCATAAGGACTCTACCATCTCCTACCTCCGTCTCTCCCTGCTCCTGCTGCGAACCAGAGAGCTGAGAGACAGAAAAACACAGCGAAATGGCCTCTTCATCGACCGGACGATCCACAGGCGTGAACCCCGGAGTTCTGAGTGAAATTCCGGGACACCTGAGCACACGACTGACCGACGGAGAGGTAAGCAATGATTATTTCTGCTTCTTCCTGGGCTGAAAATGCCCTGAACAACGTTCTTACAAAAAACCCCATCCCCATGCAGGAAATCCCAGCATTCCCGAGCCAAGGCCAGGTACGGGCCTTTTCCTAGCTCGTGAATCTGGTGAACGCTATTACGCTGGACATGCGGGGCTTCGTTGGCATGTGGAACTTGAGCTTCATGGTGGTTCTGGCCAAAAACATGAAAGATATGTGGTGGGGGTTCGATGCTTTGGGGGCGCTGATAGAGAGATGGCACCCACACACACATACTTTTGTGTTCCAGGCGTTCGAAGTGAGCGTCTTGCTGGAGGAGGTTGAGCTGTTCCTAGGATGGCGGCGGTGCCTGGAGTATGATGCAGCGACTCCTCTCCTCCCGTGGGAAGAGATCCTCGCGGACATCGTACGGGACAAGAAGGAAGTGTTACGGATGACGAACAAGAACGGAATTTTCCTGGACCGACTGGCCTGGTGGCTGATCCAGCATGCTAAGGAGATTGGCGGAGAGAGGGCGACACGAGGACTGACGCTCTGCCTGGCCGGGGTCTTTTTATTCCCCACGAGTGGAGATTTCATCCTCTACGAGCACATTGGAGTACTTTCTCTGCTGTGGCGCGGGCAGTCACTTGCCCCTGCAGTGCTGGCCCACCTGTACAGTTCGCTCACCACAATGAGCCTAGGCGGACGCACATGCGGGAGTTTGTTTCTGCTCCAGGTATGGATGGAAGCTCATTTAAAATTTGATTTTATTGACAGGAAACCTTCCCCCTCCATAATCTTTCTTCGGAGTTCGGTTCACTGTAGCAGGTCATGGTATGAGCCGGAAGATGAGATCAAGTGTGTGACAACACACTTGAAGAGCAGAGATGCCTGGAGGGATCATTTGGCATATTTGGGAATGGATGAATTCATCGTGAGGCCACTGTTCATGAGAACCATTGAGTTCAGAGCCCGAACCAGGGAGGACAGAGATTTGTGGCTGATTGGAGCTGATCGGATGGTGGTGTACCAGCCACACCGGTGTCATTGTCAGCTTGGGATTCCACGGGGAATTCCCACCTCATCCAACTGCACCGACATGATAGTCACTGGGAGAAATGAGAAGCTGATGAAGAAGGCCATGAAGACTTGGGCAAGGTACACGGTGAGCAAAAAAGTGGGCTTGGCTGTGCAGGAAAATTGGGAGGAGATTTGGAAATATGAGGAGTTCAATGATGGCATTTGCCCCACTGCTTGTGATTTTTTTATGGCCCATAGGGCAAAATGATGTAATTTCCCAATTTCCAATAAGTGTAACCCAAATTAGATGAATAAAGGTGGATTTCATTTGTGTTGAATTGACTTGAATTTGTTTGACTTGTGGAATGTGTGGGATGAAATGGCCTCAAAAGGTTCAAAAGAGTGTGCTGTGAGGACTGGGTGCGGGGTAGTTGGCATCCACATCGATGGCCACCAACTACAGGTAAACGTCCAGGGACCGTCGCCAACCACTGAGACAGAGGATAGACGTCCACTGAGGTGGTCGTCGACATTCAAACTAGACGTCCAAACATGGTCGTCGACCAAACTTCGAGGTCTGACATTGAAGAGACATTGACGTCCATACCATGGCCGTTGACGGTACGTTAGCGGCCAGGGCTTGACGCCAGGAAAAGTTAAACGGCCTGACCTTGACGTTAAACTAGGAAACTGCCTTTTTTTGAACCGACGCCTTCTCCCAGTGCCATTCCAACTTTCTAAGCGTCGGAGCCTCTCAAACCCTTCTCGACGACTTTGGACATGATGACGAGGGTGAAACGCCAGATGCTTAGAGGTCGCCGCCAACCGGAGGAGGAGGAGGACTTGGCGGTGAGTGGAGAGGGTAGCATGGCGGAGGAAGAAGAAGAGGAAGCGGTAGGCGATGCACCGGAGGGGGAGGAGACCGCCGGAGACGACGGAGGAGGGGACGAGACGGAGGCAGATGTACCTCGTCGGCCCAAGGTAGGCCTCCAAAACCCTCAAAACCCTTATGCTTGTAATTTGTGAAAAGGAGGGAAAACAGGGGATGTGCCGTCGGGTTTCACAGGAACTTGACGTCCACATCGGTGGACGTTGGGTTCCTGTAAACGTCCAACATCTTGCCGTCTAAGTGAATTTGACGGCAATGTGTTGGACGCCGACACAGGAACTAGACGGCCATACCTGGATGCTGACTGAGTGTAGACGGCATACCCCTTGCCGCCAACTTCATATTAACGACAATCGATGCTGACGTCAAATTTTCTGTGTTTTCTGCAGGGTAAGGGCCGAATGAGGAGTAGGGTGACTTGGGACCTGTGTTGGGCATGGTACCGGGCGCTACCGGAGGCCCAGTAGACGAGGATTGCCCGGATGGGGTTCGGGCATTTGTAAGTAGGATTAACCCTTGAATTTGATTTGATTTGATATTGAACTGATGACTGACCAGGGTTCTGTGAATGCAGAAGGAGGAGTTAGCGAGGGCTCGGGCGAGCCGCGACCTCAGAGCGAGCTCGTCGTCACAGCCGGCGAGAGGGGATCTCGCCGACCGTCTGCAGGACGCCCTGGACCGGGTGCAGGCTCGGGTCTAGGAGCTCGAGGAGCAGGCTCGAGAGGTTGGGGCTGAGGTAAGACACTAAACTTGCACTTTCCTTCAATGTATATTGAATGTTCTAACGTGCTTGTCCCTTGACATGCAGCGGCAGGGAGGAGGAGTGGCTACTCTCCAAGCACAGATAAAGAGTCTGCGACTGCAGTTTGAGGCGAGGATTTCTGATCTGGAGGCTGAGGTGTGTATCTTTCTTCTTTCTTCTTTTCTGACACATGTTCATGACTGATCCCCTTTTGCTTTTGATGCGCAGCGGCGGACCATGGCGGCTGCCATGGAGGAGTTGAAGGATGAGCGGTCGACCATGAAGGGTCGCCTGCTCGAGGCCAGAGAGAGGGAGAGAGAGGTAGAGACGGCTCGGGCACGGATTGCTGTGGACTACGAGACGCTAAAGGACCGGGTCCTGAAGCGTCGTCGGGAGCAGCAGCGGGCAGCCCTGCAGGAGACACCGGCGAGGACCAGATCGGTGTTCACGTCCCTTGACGACATCGTGTCCCTAGGGGACCCCTCCGTGGTACGAGGAGGGTTGTAGCGGCCCGAGGCGTCGACAATGTCGAGGCCTCCTCTCCCAGACCGACGTCGGGAGAGGGAGGAGGAGGAGGTGAGCAGCTCACGTAGGCAGAGGCCTAGTGAGGGAGAGCGGAGAGAGGATTGAGGAGCGGTGCTCCGGTTGTACTTCCACGGGTATGCCCCTGTCATGATATGTACATGGACTTGATTATCATAGTGGAATTTTGGAATTTTCATCATCCTGTGTGCTTGAATGGTTTGGCTTCTATTTCCTGCAATCCACAACACTTAAAAGAGAACAGGTTAGTGTAGATCTGTCTTTAGCCCCTTGCCTGCGATGTACCTTTCTTGAGATCTGGTCAAGGGGCTAATTTCTAATCAAAGATAGGAAAAAAATGACTAAAAGGGAAATATGCACATTTTTTTGTTTTGTTGTTTTCTTGATTTTTTGTTGTTTTTGTTTTTGATAAGAAAATATACATGTTACTACTATTTTTTTTTGGATTTTTTTTTGAATTTTTCTAATTTTTTTTGCTTTTGAAAATAAGGGAGAAAATACGAGAGAAAATATGTACAACGTGAAATATATACATCAAAGGACTCTCTTTTTGTTGTTTTTGCATTCTTGTATTTTTTTTATTTTTGGACTTAAGACATGTATTCATCACATGTTGCGGTATAGGGTTTACACGATCTACTTAACCACAGAGGCCAAGAGTAAGGAGGGACGTGCATGGAATTTTTGATGTTGGAAATTGCCCTTAGCCTTCTTGATATTTTCCACTACGGAGAATCTTATACAATCAAATTGCCCCTAGAGGGAGGAATGGGAAGAAATGTATGAAAGTCATGTAAGGTTTTGGTTCAAACTACTTTTTGTTTCCAAACCAACATTCCATACTAAAAGGACTTAGTCAACATTTGTTTTCAGGGGACTTTTTCATTTTATTTTGATTTCAGGGGTGGAGGCACGTACTTTTTGCTACCTCCTTGAGTTGGTCAGCCTTTTCTGGGTACGTACTTTTTGCTACCCTTTTTTGACCTTTCGGCTCTTCTTTTCCCCCATTGAGGCTTGGTTTAGCATTTTGCCCCTTGTTTTTCTTCTTAGTTACCCCTGTTTTTATGATGACTTTTTCCCCTTTAGATGGGAGCGGATGGTCCCCTACTCGTAGTTTGTTCCGTTTCCAGACACGACCGAGTGGGAAAAGAATAGGGGAAACACATTGACCGGATGAGACCGCCCGAGTGTACTTGTGATTTTCTAGTTAGGGGTAGTACTCCAACATCGTGTGGTGTGTGAATAAACCTTTCCTTACTAATGACCAATTGGAAAAGTAGGAAAAGTAGACCCACACCTTAACAAGTGATGAATGACTGACTTGACGGACGGACTGACTGACTGACTAAGGGTAGAATTTCTTGAGGTAGACTACATTCCAAGGGTGCGTTAGCTCAACTCCCTCGGCATCCACTAACCTATAAGCATTCCCTGAGTATGCTTCTTTGACAACGAACGGACCCTCCCAATTTTCTTGCAATTTGCTCCTGGGACCTGGTGCTTTTAAGATTTTACGCTTAAGGACCATCTCACCCACTTCGAATTTTCTCTCAAGAACTTGTTTGGCATAAAAACGTGCAATTCTCTGACGATAGACTTGAGCATAGTCAGCCGCTATCATTCGCCTCTCATCTAAGAGTTCAAGTTGTGCCAACAAGGCTTCCCGACGTTGATCAGGATCAAGTTCGGAATCCAATTGAACTCTAAGTGAAGGGACGAAGATCTCATATGGGAGTATCGCATCTGATCCGTATGTCAAAGCATAGGGGGTTTACCCTGTAGGAGTGCGGACGGAGGTGCGATAAGCCCAAAGAGCTTCAACCAAGCGATCTGGCCAGTCAGCATTGTTATGAGATTTGCATGTTTTCTTTATGATTTTAATGAGAGTTTTGTTAGTAGCTTCAGCTTGTCCATTACCTTGTGGATAATATGGGGATGAATGATGCAAATTAATGCCATATTTACCACACATGTCGTGAAGCTCCTGTGAAGTGAACTGTGGTCCGTTGTCGGTGACGATGTCCCGAGGCACGCCAAATCTTGCAAGGATGTTGCACTTGATGAAGTTGACAACTGTTGAAGCTTTGACTTCTATGAACGCTTCTGCTTCGGCCCACTTCGTGAAGTACTCTGTGGCGGTCAGAATGAAGGACTTCTTACGGATTTCTCCGGTTCTGTCCGCAAGAGGACCGACCACGTCAAATGCCCACATGGCGAAAGGCCATGGTGCGATGAGAGGGTGAAGAGAAGAGGAAGGAGCATGAATTTTGTCACCGTGCAATTGGCATTTAGCACAGTGACGGACAAAATGGCGACAGTCTTCTTCCATAGTGGGCCAATAATAGTGTCTTAGCAATTTCTGGGCAATTTCTCTACCATTAACATGGCCACCACATTCACTAGAGTGAGCGGCTTCAACAACATCTTGAGACTCGAATTCATCAAGGCAACGGAGATAGACCTCGCTGAGAGACTTTTTTTAGAGAATGCCACCTATGATCTTGTAACGCTCCGAGACGCGACGAATTGCCCGTCTATCAGCAGAGGTGGCATAATCAGGGAAGGATCCATCTTTGAGGAAGTTTTCGATGTCAAAATTCCAGGGATGGCCATCTTCAAGGTCAATTTCTGGCTCTTTGGAAAGCACATGGACCCGAAGGGATGGAGAAGGACGCACGAGCTGAGAGAACCACGAATCGACATGGGAAGGGACTCTTAACCTCTGGACAGAGATGGTTTCAGACGACTTTCCCAAAGGGATGGGAATGGAAGACGCGAGGGAAGCGAGGGAATCTGCTAGGATATTTTGGGCCCTAGGAGTGTGAACTAAGGTGAGCTTCCTAAACTGCCGGACTACTTTTCCTACCAACTCTTGGTATAGTTTCAGCTTGGGGTCCCGAGTCTGGAACTTACTGAGGGATTGCCGGAGTATTAACTGCGAATCTCCAATTATCCTTGACACCTTGACTCCGAGCAATAAAGCCATTTTCAGCCCAACTATGAGTGCCTCGTACTCAGCCACATTGTTCGTGGCTCGGAAGGTTAATTGGTAGGCGTGCGGAATGACTACCCCTTCCGGTGAGAGGAGGACTGCCCCTATCCCACACCCTTTAGAATTAAGAGCCCCGTCGAAGTAAAGCACCCACGAAGGTTCACCATCGATAATGGCTCCTAGCTCTTCATCGGGAAAGCTTTCATCAACGGGAGAGTATAAAGGTAAGGGGTGGTGGGCCAAATGCTCGGCTATGGCATGCCCCTTGATTGACTTTTGGTTGACATAGGTGATATCAAATTGGTTAAGGAAGCTTTGCCACCTCATCAACTGCTCAGTCAGGACGGGCTTCTCAAGCAAGTACCGAATAGGGTCCATACGCGCCAGAAGTTTCACTTCATGAGCCAAAAAATAGTGTTTTAACTTCTGGGCAACCCAGACGACGGCCGCCCACGTTCTTTCCATGGCGGTGTACTTCTTTTCAGCCTCATTGAACAACTTGGATAAATAGTACACCGCTCTCTCCTTCTTCTCGTCGTCGTATTGGGCCAAAACCGCTCCAGTTGAGTCTTCAGTGGTTGACACATAGAGCAGTAAAGGCCGACCCGGGACCGGAGGAGCGAGAACAGGGGGATTAAAAAGATAGCTCTTCAATTCATCAAAGGCCTTCTGACATTTATCGTCCCAATCAAACTTCACCTCTCCTCTAAGCATCTCGTAGAAGGGCTTACAGCGGATTGAATGCTGGGAGATAAATCTCCGAATAAACTGAAGTCTGCCAATTAGCCCTCTGACTTCTCTAATATTCCTAGGAGGAGGCATATCGATTATTGCTTTGGCCTTGTTATGATCAATTTCAATTCCCCGCTTGCTAACGATGAACCAAAGCAATTTCCCCGAAGAGACACCAAAAACGCACTTCTTGGGGTTCATCTTAAGATTATGCTCTCTAGACCTTTGGAGAACTGCCCGGAGGACCTTAGCATGGCCATGTCGAGTCTTTGATTTAACCAAGACATCGTCCACATAGACCTCCATGTGCACATGCATCATGTCATGAAAAATCGCCATCATGGCCCTTTGATAGGTTGCTCCCGCATTCTTTAATCCGAAGGGCATGACGACGTAACAATAAGTCCCCCAGGGCGTTGTAAATGAAGTTTTCTCCTGGTCTTCCTCCACCAAACGAATCTGGTTGTACCCAGAGAAACCATCCATAAATGACAAAAGCTCGAAGCCGACAGTGTTGTCCACTAGGACATCTATGTGTGGGAGAGGGAAATCGTCCTTTGGGTAAGCACGATTAAGGTCACGGAAATCTATACAGATCCTAACCTTACCGTCCTTCTTCATTATAGGAACGATATTAGCTACCCACTGTGGATATAGCACAACCCTAATAAATTTGGCTTTGTGCAACTTGTCAACCTCCTCTTTGATCTTGAGTGCAAGCTTAGGATGTAGCCTTCTCAACTTCTGCTTGACGGCCTTTGCGTCGACTTTTAGGACCAAACGATGCTTGACCAAAGAGGTATCGAGTCCCGGCATGTCCTCATAAGACCAAGCAAATCCGTCGGAAAATTCTTTGAGAATGGCTACCAGAGCTCTTCTTCTTCAACACTCAAGTTGGCACTAATCAAAACTATCTTCGGGGATTCTTCAGTGCCAAGGTTGACTTCTTTAGTGGGCTCGTCTGCAGCCATGGTTGGCTCGTCGAACCTCTTTGTGCCATCCACATAGGAGCTCACTGGGTCCTCTTCTCCCGACCCAGGATCTCCCAACTCACCCTCCTCATCAAAATCTAGCAGATAGACTCCTAAACCATCATCTACGGAGTCACCTTCTTCAAAGTCAGACTCGACGAGAGCAGGATCCTCAAGAAATTCTGGCACCTGACTTAACTTAGCACACTTCTTAGCCAAGGCCATGACAAAACGGGCAGGAACTTGCCTACCCTTCTCCTTGCGTATGCATGGCTGAGAGGAACTAGACTCTCCTAAACCTAGACCAGACCCTAGACTAGCCTCTAGACCTGACTCTAAACTAGAATCTAGACCACTATTTACATGACTGCTATGTACAAAACTATGTACAGGGGAAGTGCCCCTAGAGGGGCAAGAGGAAGAGGAACTTAGGCCGGAAAGCGTCGGCCCCTGGCCGAGCGGAAGAGGTTCCAGAGAGGAGGGGTGCTCAATGGAGACCTCGGATTTCCAATTTTCAAAATTGGCATTTTTTTTTTTGGAGTCAAGGCCAAGAACCATGAGTTGCTGACTCAAGGTAGCCTCGACTGGCGAGGTGAGGGATGGTGAAAAGACAGGGGGAGAAAGAAGGGGATTAGAGGTGGGTGGAGGAACTGAATTGTGCGACGGGCACACAGCAGTAGAGGGAGATGGAGATGATGGTGGTGAAGATGGGGGAGGAGGGAGATCAGACCCAAAGAGTGAGAGGAGGCCAAAATCGTCAGAAATGTCCTCTATTTGGGCATCCTCTTCTTCTTCTTCTTCTTCATCCTCACTCCCAGAGTAAGGTATTTCTTCAATTATAGGCTCCCTGGTCCCCAACTGGGTTGGCCCCTGGACAAAATGCTCCTTTAAAGTCCAGGTAAGAGGTTGATATGGTATAAATGGGTTCGGATGGACAGGGTCTGGTCGGAAACCTAGACTGGCCTTGGGTAACAACCTCCTAATTGCCTGAACGCTCTGGATCTCTCCCTTTTCATCCGTGCCTAGCCCGCGGCCATGAACATAGCCGATATTGGCCATTACTTCCCAACCTTTTCCCGGGGGACATGGGACATGGGATTCTACAGCAGGCTTGGGAGGTTGGCCGAGCTCACAGGGTGTGGGGAAGTCAAAAAGAGACATGACTGGCTTCTTCCCCTTATCCGGAATGAAAAGGTGTGGGATCTGCTCTGTGGTAACCGCATTGAGGGTCTCCAAGATGGGAATGCTCTTAATCTTGATCACCCGCCCATTGAAAGGAAATTTGAAGCATTGGTGGGCGGTGGAAGGGACCCCTAGAGTCTGTTCTAGCCAAGGACGACCGAGAATGGCCTTGTAGGCCGGATCGACGTCAAGAACTAGGAACTCAGTGGACATAGTGACAGGTCCGATTCCTAACTTAAGAGCAATTTTACCTTTGGCAACCCTTTTGGAGTTGTCATAGGCGGCGATGGTGGAGCAGCTTTTCTCCAGATTCTCTTCCCCTAAACCCAACTGCTTAAGGGTCTTCATCGGACAGACATTAATGGATGCCCCGGTGTCGATAAGAGTGGAGTCCACCGAAACCCCATTGAGGTTGATGGTGAGACAAAGAGGGAGCGAACGACAGTCGGGGGTGGCAAGATCCTTGTCCGAGAAGGAAATTGAGGGTCCTTGGGTGAGAGAAAGAATGGCATTGGTGACCCCGCTAGGAGGGAGGTCATCATTAACCATGATTTTCTAAAGAAACTGGAGGAGAGTGGATTGATGCGACGGCGACCTCCGAATCAATTCTAAAATGGACACCCTTGCGGGTGTCTTATCCAAATGTTGGAGAATGTCATATTCGGTGTTGGCCGGAGGTGGAGGCCCATTATCCTCCTCATCTTGGGATGGCCGCAGGGGTGGAGGAATAATTCGATTCCTGAGGGTGACATGAATGGCCTCCTGGGACTGAGGGCGAATGAGCTGGAGGGGTCTGGTAGATGGCTCACAGCTAGGGGGAGTGAGAATGGTGGGATAGGCATCCTGTGGAGGTCGGATGAGCATTAAGGGTCTTTCCTCTAGGATGGCATCTATTGACGTGGAGGGCTCTTGAGACTCTGCAGTGGGACATGGGTACCACTCTTCGAAACCTTCTACCCCCCACTGTTGCTCTCTCCTCACAACCCGGGGTCCTAGGTGTATCATGGTATGCACATTCTCTTGGGCTCTGGATGAGGAGGGGTTGTTGGTTTGGTGATTGGGGAGAGGGTTACTGAAAATGCCAAGGTCTTTTTTGGTGTACCTAGACTTGGCTATGGCCACCTTGACGTCATCCCAGTTGATTCTACCTTGGTCATTCATGTCATAGACCCAGTCACGAAAGGTAAAACAATTGTTGATGAAATGACCATGGGCCCTATGGTAGGGACAATACTTGGAGGTGTCCACCCTCGGATTGGTGTTCTCCCTTTGTGGGGGGAGTTGAATCGCATCGCAGGACATGAGGGCGAAGAACACGTCCTCGAGAGTCTCAGGAAGAGGAGGGTAATGCGACCTTTTGGGGCCAGGTCGGGTGTAGCCAGAAGGAGGGGGAACGGCAGAGTAAGGCTTGGAGGGGTGAGATGAGAATTGGTGAGGGTTGGAAGGAGGGTTGGAAGGAGGGTGGGAGGATTTGTTGGGAGGCCTCAAAGGCTGGCTGCAGGCACTGACAGACTCATTGATGGTCACCCCCTCGGTGGTGGGTGCCGCGAGAGCCTTACGTGCCTTTGGCTTTCCTTCAAGGAAGTGTGGGAGAGAGGAGTCCGTGATCTGATTTTCAATCACCCTGGCTCTGTTATAAAGATGTGAGAAGGAAGGGAATTCACTTAGCATTAAAACGGAACGGAGCACAGGGGTGGTGTTAGTGACTAACAAGGTTATGGCTTGGGACTCTGGGATGGGAATGTCGGCTCTCGAGGCCATGGACCTCCATCGGTTGGCATAAGTGACAAAGTCTTCGTTCGGCCTCATCTTTTCCGCCACCAAGTCGGGGAGTGTAGGGACTTGAGTGGCCATGTATGAAAAATGCGAGATGAATCGCTCGGAGACAATGTCAAAGTTAATGAGATCCGATGCGGGTAGAGAGGTGAACCATCTCAAAGCTTCCCCTTCTAACGATTGTTGGAAGAAGTGAACTAAGAGGGCCCGATCATATAACCACCGATGGGAATCCATGGTAAAGCCGGCGAGGTGGAATTGGGGGTCGGAGGTCCCATCGTACTTGCGGTACTTTGGGGCCTTGAAATCGGGGGGAAAGTAAGAGTTGGGGAGCTTGCAGTAGTTTAGGAGTGAATGAGGTTTAGAGTGGGACAAGGATTCCGCCACAAGCTTCCTAACAAGACCTTCTACCTCCGAACGGGGAATGGATTCGGGTTGGACAAGAGGTGTGATTTGGACAGGTGGTGAATAAGCGGAAGGAGGAGTGAGAATGGGAGTAGGCGAAGGAGTGGAAGTGACAGGAGGAATGAAGGTGGAGACGGGAACCCGAGGTGGGGTGACCGGCCTAGGGGTGGGCCTAGATGTGGAGGCATTGAAAGGGGATAAGGATGGAGTGGAAGGAGAGGTTGCTGCCCGGATAGTATGCTTTGAAAGCATAGAAATAATATCCTCGGCGAATAGCGGGACATGAGTTTAGAAAACTCGGGGTCTTCTTGAATATTTTGGGCATGAGTGGGGTTGACCCTCAAGCTAACTTCCTCATTGTCGGCCAGAGAGGATGATTGGACTGATTCCTCAGGCTGAACATTTGTGTTCATCATACCGACGACTTCATTGACATTATCATCATACTCAAATGCTGATTTATTGGCCATGTCAATAGTCCAACCAAGTGTCCATTAGCACACAACCTATGGATTTTAAAGTGGTTAAGGTTGATTAACTTCACTGTTTTGAGCAGAAATATGGATTTCTACCAATCAATGTTATCAAACAACGTCCCTAAGACTTTTAAATGTCAAAGTTATGTGTTAAGTTAAGTTGAGGGCTGTTCTCTCCAATTTCACTTGAATCTCGGTGAGTAGGTGAACTAGACAGGATGGGTAAAGGTCCTCCTGCCCCGTACCGTGAGGGAATCCACGGAATTTAGGGACTTATAGAGTTTTCTTCGGAGTCAACCCGATTTACCCGAGAGGGAATCCCCGAGTAAAAGGTTGTAAACCGAAGAAGGGTGATCCTAGAAATGTGAGGGGAGGCTAGAAGAGAGGAGGAAGATGACCCCCCCAATGACTGAGGACCGTCAGTGACAATCAGTAAGCAAACAAGAAACAAAATCAAAGCAAAACAATCAGAAAAAGGTTAAAATCATGCTTCTGTGACGATCAACAGCAGACATATGGACGCCAAGTTCATCAAAAGCAGATAAACGACTAGATCGAATGATGCTGAAACAGAGTAGACGACAACCTATGTGGACGCTAAAAATAACTAAACGACAGGAAAGATGGACGCTTACCTGGATAGGCGGCAAGATCGCTTGCCGTCTACCTGGATGCACACAAACCGCAGCAGCACTGTGGTCCAACCGTGATCGCCAGAAAAGAGCCGTGGACGTCACGTTTCGCCTCCGTTGTCGTGGTCGATGTGTGTGGCCCTCCTCGGCTGTGGTTCACGGACGTGCCGCTCCCTCGTTGGCGATGAAGGACATGTCGGTTGACCTCATTGACTCCCCATTTGACTGAGTTGACTGAGGAGAAACAAAAGGAACCGGTGAAGTATGGGAGATGTTTGCGATCGCCAGGTCCTTACCTGTGCCCAAGGGGTTGCTGTGATCACGTCGGTGCAATAGCCTCGCGTTGCGGGTGATGGTGGGACCTCAACTTCTTCTCCTTCAGCCGGCCAAAGGAGGAGAGCTCCGTGGTCTTCTACAGATCGTTCCTGCCACAGTAAGACACTCTATAAGACTCTAAGAAGTATAGCAAATGCTCAAAACGAAACAATACAGGCCCAAAAGGAGAGTCCCGTACCGGTTGCGGACTTGAGAAAAGGGGTGGCCAAGTGTTATGACCACCCTTCTTCCCTCAGTTTTTGGTTGGGAAACCCCTTTCTAGGTATGTAGGAAGGTGGCCTACGTGCCTAGAGTGTGTGTGAACGTGGGTGTAACATGCAACTAGTAAAGAGAGAAAAGGAAGAGGAGAGGAAGAGGGGGGAGTTGATCCTCGTGGTTGATGATGCTAGCTCCTTGCAGAGGCTCCTTCAGCTCCAAAGCAGCCTTCTTGGACGTCCCAAGTATTGAGAGGAAGAAGAAGATGAGTAGTGGAAGGTTGGGTGCAACTTTCTCTCTCCTCTCTCAAAGCATGAGCATATGGACGTCCAGCCTCCTCCCCCTTGCTTAGAGGACCCTAGGGACTGTTATATAGACAGTGGGGTCGGAGTTCAGAGGCCTTGGATGCTCAAGTGTGAAGAAACACACTTGTACACTTGGCAATCCTTGGCAAAATGCTCCAACCAATGGGTAGAGGCCACATAGGATTTTTACTGGGTCAAGGGGGTGCCAAGGTGGCCCAAATGCCCGTTGGGAACGGTCCCATGCGGTGCATGGGCGAGAGAAAGGAGCTAGTGGGCTATATTCTCGGGGTAGTTGCGCAGACCAGGTAAACGAGATTGACGTCAAGGGATCCTGCCGCCAACACCATGCAGACGTCCATGGATGTGGATGTCAGGATGGGTCAACGTCAAGGGGGCTTGCCGCCAACCAGTAGTCGGTGGCCATCGATGCTGCCGTCTACATGGTATCCGAGGCTAGTCAACAAATGGTCAAACGAGGCTTAATGGGCCAAAAGAGCCTTGCGGGAGATGGGCCAAATCGTGCGTCTACAGTGATGTGTAGAGTTACTGTAAGTCATGTGTAGATTTACTGTAAGTGATATCAATACTTACTGCAAATATTATAAATATATGAGAAAAACAAGAGATATTATATTGTAACACAAATATGGGTGTAGTTAAGTGGTGAGAATTTCACATTGGATTTGTAGAGACTTGAGTTCAAATTCTAATAGTTACAATAAAATAAATTTTTTCTTATTTTTTAAAAACTTACAGTTATAGGTTGTAAGTGATATCAAAACTTATTGTAAGTGATATTGTAGCGGCCCTAGAGATTTATGCCCAAGAAAGCTCCATATCTAGATCTGCCTCTCGTGAACAGATTGAAGTCTCGCAAGGGATATCACATACACATGTCTAGTAAAAAATAAAAAATAACCATATTGGTATAGAGACGCATGATAAAGTACATGATCTTATACACATATAAAGATTTACATTGTCTCAATACATTATTAGATGTCCAAAGGAAAAGTACAGAAGCCTAGAGCATACCCCGAGGTGTACAACATGAGTAAAGCTCACACTACTGCTGGTGGTACAGATCCGCTTTAGATAAACCACACTTGCTAGAGCACCTCAAAGGGGGTGTAGGGGTGTGAGCCTCACAAAGTCATAGGCTCAGTAGGGAATCTTCTCAAAATAACAACATTTAATCCACGTGTAACCAATAAAAAAGCACCAAATAACACAATCTCATCAGTTAGCTCACATTCAACAATTTAAAGAAAACTTATAAAAAGCTAGAACCAAAGCATGCTTTCGAATCAACACAATTAATCATTACACTATTCACAACTAAGTAACTACTTACACATGATACTGATACTTAACATAAATAATAGTAAATCCACTATAAACCACCATCTAAGAGCTACTAGAACCAGACAAGCATTAGAAGTAGCTTACCAGAAGGAAATTAAGGAAAACACTAGCCAACTGTACAAACGAATGGTACATTATTGGGTTCCACATTACACACTACATAGTACACCAATAAACGGAGTCAGAAGGAATGACACTAACACTCGGGTCATGACTATTGGTACATGACTAGTATCCAACCCGGACAAGCCAACACAAGAAACACCTCTCAATCTCGCAGCCACGGATGAAAGGTCTGACTGCGACTCCACCTCTACAAGTACAAGAAACTGTGGAGATCAATCAACACCACCAATAGTTGACAAGCTACAGACCATGTCTAACACACCTCTAAGGGTTCTGGGGCCCTTAGAGTGAGGTTGTGGCAACACAAGACTAGCTGGGGACCAATACATCTACTGGTGTCCATCCCTCAACCATGAGCGCATTACAAGCGACCGAACAGAACGAACACACACCACAAGTCACTGCCCCACTATTATCTTTTCCTCAGTCAAACAGGCTACTCAACAAACGAGTGAGGGTGTCCAGGAAGACGACACAGACCTCAACAGTACACATAGTACCGGGACAAATCTCGAGCACAACGTGTCTGGCTCATAGAGAACCTGAAGTACTTGATTGAAGAGACATTTTGGATTAAGTGTCGGACTACCGAACTCGGCAAACCACAACAAATCACAACTGACCATTAACGATTACTTAACCATAGCATTAAATCTTACATTTATGACTCATAAAAGTTTTATTCATAAACCAAATTCTCTTACTTACATAGAGATGAGCAACATAATATACAATCCCTCTTATCTAACAATAAGTTGATTCAATTCCATTAATTTATAACCAACAACACATAGCTCAAATACTTTACTTACATGAAAATACTTTACATTACACACAATAACTTTACATTAACAACAAATTATTCAATTCTCTTTAAATCCACATATAACTAACATCCACATAGCTTAAACACATCAAACTAATGAGGAAATACCGAAATTGGGCCCACAAGGGACCCACATTGCAATGCGCAAAGCTAAACACTTCAGGAAGTAGAACACGACGGGGCCGACCAGGCGGCGTTCACAACGAGAATGTGTCGAGGTTGGAGGTTGCATTCTGAATGCATCCCCCCCTTCCCCCACCCCCCACCCCACCCCGATCTTTCGTGTTCTCAGATAGAACGACAAACTCTCAGTTCTCACCCAAAAATCTCAATAAAACCTCATTCCCCTTCAATTCAAACTTCTATAAATCAACTAACTCAACTAAAGCTAACATGCACATATCAAATCATACTTTAAACCAACCAAACAAATGCAAAGAAATGAGAGAATCTCCCTACCAACGCGAAGAACGTGAAGAACACCATTTGATCGGCTTTTTCACGCTATGGACACCCTCCTCGCGTGAAAATCGCACCCAAATCCAAACTCCAGAGTTGAAGTCGCCAAGAACACCTCCAGCAGAGCCTCCCTCAACCGAACAGAGCTCTCTGCTCTATTTGGCTGACAAGCAGAAGATAAACTCTTCGAAAATGAGAAAAATGAGAATGTATCAGAGGTGCCCGTCGTGTTCAGAATGCGACACACTTCGAGGCTGCATTCACAAATACAACGCCACACAGTAGCCCGACATGCGCCACATGTTGCATAAGCAGACAAAACTCTGGAATAGGCAGCAATGAGATCATGACGTAGGGCAATGTTGGGTTTAGACTGCATCACTCATCCCCATCGCGTTCTCAAATAGAGGACTAGTGGGTGGTTTGGGTCCAAACCTCCAGCCCACAACACCCACACAACACCCTAGAGCCCCAACCATGGCTTAATGGCCACACATTATCCCAAACACCACGCTAATATCACTAGACTTGAATCCGAACTATCACGATGTTACAAATATATAGATTTATTATAAGTGATATAAGTCTACAGTTCACCAGGAGAAGACGAAAAAATAAAACATGAATTTAGAAAGAAAAAATTGTCATCAAAAGGACGCAAATCGTCTGAAAGACCAAAGTAATGACTAAAAATTAAGCTATACTAAAAAGTAAAGACTTCTTAATTTCTGATATTATGACAGAGACTAGAAAATAAGTCAACCCTTTTGAAATGGACTCCTAATTAATTTTCTCAACTTTAAAATTCAACTTATTTTTCAGTCACTTATATACAGGGTTTTTTTTAATAAAGCAATATCTAGGCCGATGTGACAAAGGAGTGTACCTCCGATGAGGTGATCAGCTAGACAGTGTTATATATATGAAAGGCATAAAGGAAAAGTAGTACATAAGCAACGGGGGCACAAGCTAAAGACGCCCTACGCAGAGGGGTCAAGGGAAACCAAAACAGCAAGAGAAATACACATAAGTTGCATTACTGAAATGTGAAACCAGCAGCCCAAAGGATGAGACCCGACCAGTCCCGATGTCGACCAGGAGATCTGTCCTCAAGTTCTTCCGCTGAGTTTACACGATGAAATGTGCTCCGTGTTCTAAATCGTGGTTGGAGTATACAAGGTTTACCCCCTGTGGTAAGCTCCCATACAAATATTCGTAAAATAATCAATAAAAATAAGAATAACGCTATCTTCTCTGTAACAACATACTACGATTTTGGTTTTCCATTCAAACTTTCAAATTTTCTTTAAAATTATCATTATATATATGATTATAAACTTACTTAATTGTGATGTTAGAATGTTATATCTCACATGATATTACAGATCACACCATGTAGACCATTCATTTTATACTTATTTATCCAATGTACAAAAAGAGGTTAAAACATGTGATTTTAAATCCTTATTAAATAGATCGTTAATGGTACATCCTTGTTTCACTACAAGAAAAGAGGTTATTGGAGACGGCTGCCAGCTGTCGCCAATATTCAAAACACCGTCCCTAATGATTATTAGAGACGGCTACAAGGCCGTCGTTAGACTGTCCCTAATAAGCATGTCGCCAATAGTATTGGAGACGGCTAAGCAACATCCATCCCCAATAACGTTATTGGGGACGGATAAATGTTCGTCTCCAATAACTTTAATTGAGACGGACAAATTCCCCGTCCCATTTAATGTATTAGCGACGGCATCAAAGCCGTCTAAAAAATGTGTATTAGCGACGGTCATGAAATCGTCTTCGATAATATTATTGGAGACAGATAAAACGCCGTCGCCAATAATATTATTGAAGACAGACAAGAAGCCGTCGCCAATATCATTATTAGAAACGGCTTTGAAGCCGTCTTTAAAAAACTTATTCGCGACGGCTATAGAGCCGTCTTGAATAACATTATTGGCGACAACAATGAAGCCGTCGCTAATACATCTATTAGAGTCGGTTTAAAGCCGTCACAAAAAAGTATTAGCGACGGTTTTGGCGTCGTTGGGAATAACATTATTGGCAACAATGATGAAGCCGTCGCCAATACATCTATTAGAGTCGCTTTAGAGCCGTCACAAATAAACGTATTAGCGACGGCTTTGGCGCCGTTGGGAATAACATTATTGGAGACAAGGAGGAAGTCGTCGTCAATAGAGTTATTGAGGATAGATTCTCACCTGTCTCCAATGATACTATTGGAGACGGAGTGCAGTCGTCTCCAATGAGGCTATTGAAGACGGCTCCATCCGTCTTTAATAGTATTATTAGAGACGGCGGGAGCCGTCCTCAATAATATTATTGGAGACGGCGAGAGCCGTCGCCAATAGTTTTATATTTTATTAGAGACGGCTGCAGCCGTCCCCAATAGTATATCACAAATTAAAAAAAAATGTAATCAAAAATATTTTTTCACAAAGTTACAACCTGTTATACAAAAATTACATTAACAAAACACATTCCAAAATAACTAAAAAACTCTAAATTTAAATGTATTGCATGAAAAGTTACATACATAAACCATTCACAATCCTCTTTCTAAAACAACTATAGTACTTCAAATTGAAATCCATTACTTCACACTTATTTCAAATTTTAATGTATTACATCATAAAATCATGATCATAAATGAATAGTGAAGTCTCACTCATCCTTACCAAAAGAACCCTTATCCTCTTCATCTCCTTGATCTCCCTTTGTTTCATCCTCAGGTGGCACAGCTGGTGCACCACTTCCAGACGTATGAGTACAAAAATAATCTTGGAATCGTTTATCCATGATTTGGAGCATCTGTGTCTATAGCGTAGCAAGTCGAGCCTCCACTCGAGCATCCAGTTGAGCCTCCACTTGAACTTCCACTCAAACATCTATATCTGTGCTCTGTGCTGCTATTCTCTACTCCCGATCTTCAATGATTTTTTTCATTCTTTCAATCTCAGACTTCTGCTGAGATATCTCAGACTTCTGTTGAGATTGCTCTTGTAGGAGACGCTGATATGCAGTGTTGCTACTGCTACTACCTTCAGATGGCCCATACCAACTCCTCAAAGTCTGTCCTTGACCACCGCATCGGATCCGTCCAGGCCTATCCCTCCCAAACACCTGACGAAAGGCCTCCTCTAGAGTAAGTACGACAAGATGGGCTGTGCCATCTGATTCCTCTGAGGGAGTGGGATTCATCAACTGGGTCATCTGATCCTGTAATTAATATAAGGTAATTAGTACATAAATAAGTTGAATGTATGAATTAATATTATGATTTATAATCATCATTACCATCACTTGACGACTTTGTTCATTGCTCCACATGACACTGCCATCCGGTGCTGTCCTAGCTTGCGTCATTTGAAACATTTCCGGACGCGTGGGATGATGACCAACCTTTTGCATCTATTTAACATTTAAAAGTTATAATTAGACTATAATATGTCAAATCAATCAATCAAATTAATAATTAAAATGAATACTTACAAAATCATTACTTAATTGATGAATATTCATCCGCCCTCTTTGATAAGGCATTGATAAATGAGATCGATTAGACTTATTTCTTTCACTAACTCGTTGCATTCATGAGGAAAAAAATTAGTGATATCCTAAATAATTGAATCCATCAAATAATAGGATTTGACAAAATAATACCTTACTATCTTCTCGATCCCATATCTCACACATGTGCCGCCATTGACTAGAATCATAACTTGGTGGCAAATTATTACATGAATCCTCAAATGGTCGTCCTGCAAAATACTATCATACACAAGCACAAGTTACATAAGAATGTGTGTGCAATAATAATACATAACAGTAAAGAATCTTACTTTTCTTTTCAAGTGGGACCTTTGCTTCCTTTGCATTTCTCCCATATGGCGAAGAATGTTGGCGTCTATGGCTGGAGACCGCAGAAAAGTGAAATGTTGCTGCATAATCATCATATATGATCAATGTCATTATAACTGTAGAAATGAACAATTATATAACCTAAATAATTAAATTATTTTTACCTGTAGGTCTCTCAAAATAGCCTCCTTCTTTTCAGAAGGAAGGGTCATGTAGTCTTGCTGCCATAGGCTGCAATGTACTCTATTACAAACTCCAAGGTATGTAGTAAATTGCTGAGCATATGGACCAACTGAAGAACCCTTTTCTAGATCTATAGAAATGGTCTGGCCTGGAGGTAATATCCTGATGCTGGTCGCCCTAGAAGGACTTCTCCCACGTCTAGTGGTACCAACTAAATGAAAATAAAAAAGATGAAGTGAATGCAATTATACAAATAAAACTCAAGAGATAAAAACCATTGTAAACCTGAAGCAACTGAAGATGCAGTCCCAGGACTCTGAGGACTGATGGTTGCATGCTCTGAGATGTTTGCGGCATCTGGTAAGGAACGAGGTGTATGTAGCCCTCCTGATTGTGAAGCCTCTGCTTCTGAATGTACAGACTGTGAGACTGAAGCTCTTGCCTGTGAAGTTGATGCCTGTGAATGTACATTTGCAGACTGTAAGGCTGAAGCCCCTACCTATGTCTGGAGCCCCCCTTCCTATGAAGTCGGTACGTGTGAATGGGAGGTCAGCTCCTGCGCATGGGATGACTCCCCTAGAGTGGTCTGTTGGGCTGACCGACGGGTCTTGCTGAACCTCTTAAACATCTGTTGAATGAAGGATATTAACAAAAATAATAATAAATATATATGAGGTCTGTGAAATCATCTTTAATGTTCAAAAATGAAACCGTACTAGCAAAGTAAAGAAGTGAAAAAGAAATGAGGTCTGGGAAAAAGTGAAAAAGAAATGAGATAAATAGACATGCATTTAAGAACAATCCCCTTGCCATGACCATGTTTTCTTCTGAGGCTGACCTCAGTTGAAACATGAGGTCGATCCCATTTCCCAGAAGCAAAACTGAGAAATGGAGGGTCGACCCATGAGGAACCAAGGGGTCGACCCCACCAGACCATGTTCTCTTTTGAGGTCGACCGCAATTGAAACCTGAGGTCGACCCCATTTCCCAGAACCAAAACTGACGATTGGAGGGTTTACCCATGAGGAACCATGGGGTCAACCCCACTACACCATGTTTTCTTTTGAGGTCGATCTCAGTTGAAACATGAGCTCGACCCTATTTCCCAGAACCAACACACAAGAATGCAGGGTCGACCCATTAAGAACCATGGGGTCGACTCCACTAGACATGAAAAAATGAAATACTTACATAATATCAAAAATTCACATGTATATATTCTTCACTTTGAAGCTGTACATAGATATCTACATCATTTAACATCACAGGCACATCAACAAGGCCTTCTTGATAGGGCTCTTCATCATCATCACTTGCACTGCTAGACATATTATAATAACTTCTAGGTGGTGACTTAACAGCTATCACCCACCCTGCAACATTGTTGTCATCTTCATAGAAGACTTGCTCAACTTGACTTGCAAGTGCAAATGGTTCATTAGTCCCTAATTTGCGATGTGTATTTAAAGATACAACTCCATGTTCATCAAGTTTGAAACCTCGGTCCTTATTATACACATCCCATGATTCACATTCAAATAAGACAATTTGTTTATTTCTCTCAAAAGATATTTCAATAATATCAATTAATTTTCCATAATAACCATCGCATCTAGATGAAGCTCAGTATTGACAATAACACCGCAAAGTTGTGTGGATTTGGTAGACTCAGTTAAGCTTGTGCAGAATCTGAAGCCATTTGTAATATACCCAAAAAATGATGTTGCCAATCTTGATGGACTGAGTGATAAAAGCCCGAGTTCCTCAGTGTAGCGTGGGTCATCTAAATTCTTCAGTTCTTGGACACATAATGGAAACCACGTGAGGAAATTATCATTTATATTCCTTCCACTTGCAAGTGCATCTTCATGTTCCTGCCGAAAATGTACAATATCGTCAACTTGATTTAACACATATGTATATGCTAAATCTCTTTCGGCTTCTGACAATGTTCTGGGTACTCGTATGTACTTTATTGGACGACCAACTGCTGTAAACATAGACACTTCTCCATCAAGAGTGCCAAATGGACCACCATCATAATTTCTATCTTTAGTATTGTGATCATCTATTTCTTGCATGTACATCGAAATAAATAAACTGCATTCTTCCACAAGATATCCTTGTGCAATTGAACCTTCCACTCAAGCTTTATTACCGACATAATCTTTCAATTTCTTCAAATATCTTTCAATTGGATACATCCATCGATATTGAACTGAACCTCACATCCTTGCTTCGTATGCCAAGTGCATTGTTAGATGTATCATAACATCAAAGAACGACGGTGGAAAAATCTACTCTAGCTTGCATAAGATAATTACAATATCGGCCTCCCATCTCAACAAACTTGCTTCGTCCAACACTTTTGAACAAATAACTTTAAAATATTGACTAAGCTGAATAATTGGATTTGCCACTTCTTTAGGAATGATACCACGAAGTACTAAAGGAAGCAACACTTGCATGTACACATGACAATCATGACTTTTCAGTCCTACGATTGTTTTGCTACCCATATCAACACATCTGGAGAGGTTTGAAGAATAGCCATCTGGAACTTTTATATTGTTGATGAAGTTGCATATACGAGACTTTTGTGCATTGTTCAACTTATTAATAGCATCTGGAAAGTGCACTGAATTCTCGTAAGGATGTAGTTCTGGATGAAGTTTCAACTCTTGTAAATCTTTTCTTGAGTTGAGGTTGTCTTTCTCTGTCCCCGACAAATTGAACATGTCAAGAATATTGTCACAAACATTTTTTCCAATATGCATGACATCTAAATGATGATGAATGATCAGAGATTGCCAATACGGCATAAATCTAAAGAAAATGCTCTTCTTCTTCCAGTTTTTGTTCTTTTCTAAATTTTTTCTTAACTTCTCCAACTCTTTTTTGAAAGGCTTGCCAAACCTTACTAGGTCCATCGCTTGTTGTTGTCTCCACAACTCATAACATGTCTTCATTATTAACTTTCCTTTATCACAACGTCGACCATCAAATTTATCTTTGTACTGATGCTTTCTCCATTGGTGTGTTATTGGAAGAAAACGATGATGCCCTAAATAACTTTATTTTTTGCTGTGAGAAAGACGAAGAGAATAAGTTTTATCATTGCAAATTGGACATGCGAGCTTCTCTTTAGTACTCCATCTAGACAAGTTTCATAACCTGGAAAATCATTTATGGTCCACAGCAAGGCGGCTGGCAAAGTAAAGTTATGCTTCTTTGCAACATCATATGTCACAATCCCATTATCCCACAGGTCCTTTAACTCTTCTACTAATGGTTGTAAATAGACATCAATGTCATTTCCTGGAGCTTTTAGACTGGGAATCAATAATGACATCATCATGTAAGCTGACTTCATGCACATCTATGGTGGAAAATTATAAGTCATCAGTACAACTGGCCATACATTGTACTTTGAAGACATGTTCCCAAAGGGATTAAACCCATCACTGGCCAAGCCAAGACGAACATTACGGCTTTTGGAAGCAAAATCTGGGTACAGCTGATTAAAGTCCTTCCATGCCGGAGAATCTGCAGGATGACGCATCTCACCCTCACATTGGTAAGGACGACTGCCATTATGCCATGTCATCCATTGAGATGTCTTTGATGAGATAAATAGGCGTTGCAATCTATCCTTTAAAGGAAAATAGTGCAACACCTTTCTTGCCACCTTCTTACTACTTTTTGAGGTATTATCTTTATATCTGGAAGTACCACACTCTGGACATTGAAATTTATCTTTATTTTCTTGCCAAAATAACACACAATCATTTTTACATACATAAATCTTTTCATAACTAAGTCCCAATTCTTTGACAATCTTCTTTGCTTCATACCAATTTTCAGGTACAAATGCATCACTAGGCAAAACTTGTTTAAACAACACAAGTATCATATTCATACATTTGGTTGTAAGACCATTCAAAGATTTCATGTGTATCAACTTCAAAATAAACTTCAACTTAGACATATCTTTGCACCCAGCATACAAAGGAACTTTTGTTGAACCACTCTTTATTACCTTCATATTTTGGTGCTAACAAAATTTATCATTAGATCGTTTCATATATATTTATGATTATTTTAAGGCGCACTAAAATGCTAAATCGATGTTCATTCAATATACATCGATTTCAATTCAAAAGTGCCACATCGATTTCACTAACAACGATTTCATAAGTTACACAATGATTTGATCGTGTAACGATTCGTTAAGTGAAACATCGATTTTATCGTGCAACGATTTGATAAGTGAGCGCAACGATTTGCCCTCACATCGATTTGCCTTCTATAACGATTCGTTAAAGCTCATAACGATTTGCTCACATAACGATTTCATAAGTGAGAATAACGATTTGCTCTCATATCGATTTGGTTTTCATAACGATTCGTTAAGGCTCATAACAATTTGCTCGCATAACGATTTCATAAGTGAGAACAACGATTTGCTCTCATATCGATTTGGTTCTCATAACGATTTGCTCGCATAACGATTTCATAAGTGAGAACAACGATTTGCTCTCATATCGATTTGGTTCTCATAACGATTTGCTCGCATAACGATTTCATAAGTGAGAACAACGATTTGCTCTCATATCGATTTGGTTCTCATAACGATTTCATAAGTGAGAACAACGATTTGCTCTCACAATGATTTGGTTCTCACAACGATTCGATAAGTGCCATAACGATTTGCTTCTCACATTGATTTGTTAAGATTCATAATAATTTGTTAAGTCTTATAAGTATAACGATTTGATAAGTAACTTAAACTACATCGATTTGCTCTGAAGTGTTTTTGGCGCTTAAAAGAAAAGTCAAATATCTTCTGAAAAAAGGCTGCATGCCTATCTCAGAGTCGTGTCAGAAAAAGATATGAACTGCTATTTTTATCATGATAGCAGAAACACAGTAGCATGCACTGTTATCTTATAAACACTCTTTTATGCTAACACTCTCTTCTACGCTTACAGACCTCGAAGACCATCAGAGTCTGATTAAGACAAATGAAGAGAAGATCAGCAACGTCTAGAAGAGCTCCAACGGATCTCTTCAACAGATCTATTCAAAAGCCTCTCATATAAAAGATGAAGCAAGGCCGAAGAAAGAAAGTGAGAGCCTTCCTGAATAACTTTGAAGGAGTGTACAACCAGTGAGGGACCTGAATGCCACATACACTCAAAGGAAAAGAGAGAAAGAGCCTGAGCCCAGAAGAAGTGTTCAAGCATCTGAAGCATTCAAGCCTTCAAGCTTTCTTTTCTCTCTTCATTCTCTCTCTCTGCGCTCATTGTAATTTTTGGGGAGAGTTTTGTGACTGTGAGCTAGTTCTTAAGTGTTCATCTTGTAATAGCTCTTGGTCTGATCTTTCTTTTCTAAGAAAGAGATCTGTCCAGCTGTAGGACTGTATACAGTGTAGAACCTAGCTAGGGGTTTGTGTCTAGCAGAACCGCACTGGGGTTTGTACCAGGAGGTTTGCTTCTGAGCCTGTAAAAGAAGTGGGCTGCCTTCTTGCCCGGGAAAGAGAAGAAGACCAGCTGGGGTGCTGGGTGTTGTAGTGTCCTTGTGGGGGACTGTACCCTTGGTTAGTGAAATCCCAAGGGGTTGCTTGGGGACTGGACGTAGGACTTCCATGTGGGAAGGGCTGAACCAGGATAAATTCCTTGTCTCATTTGTGTGATTGTTTATTTGCTTCCGCACTGCTACTCTTTATCACACTAAACTAACCAAACTTTCAAGTGATAATTTTCTGTCTTAAGTTTTTGTTTCAGAAATCAGAAAAACCTATTCACCCCCCCCCCCCCCTCTAGGTTATCAAGCTGCCAAGCTAGCTGGGCCAACAAGTGGTATCAAAGCGGGTCTCTGAACATTCAAAGAAGATCTAACGATCTTAGAGCAAAGATCCATGGCAGCTCAAGGATATGCTGAAGGTTAATCAGTCACCAGACCTCCATTCTTTGATGGAGAGGACTACCAATACTGGAAAATGAGGATGGAATGCTTCATTTGAGGCACAGACTTTGATCTGTGGCAGGTAATTAAGGTAGGAGATTATGTTATTGTTCCTGTTGAAGGTACTACTGTTATTACAACAGCAGATAAAAATAAATTATCATTAAATTTCAAAGCTAAGAACTATTTATGTTGTGCTTTATCCAAAAAGGAATTTAGTAGAGTTTCTGCATGTAAATCTGCAAAAGAAATGTGGGATAAACTGCAGATAACTTATGAAGGAACAGATAAAGTGAATCAAACTAGGATAGATATTCTTGTCTCTCAATATGAAGAATTTAAAATGCTTCCAAACGAAAACATTACTCAGATGTATAATAGATTTTCAAGCATAGTAGTTGGTTTAAGCTCTCTTGGTAAAACTCTTTCTAATGAGAAAACTGTTAGGAAGATACTTAGGTCTTTAACTATTTCATAGACACCTAAAGTAACTGCTATTGAAGAGGCCCATGATTTAACCAAATTGTCGATTGATAATTTAATAGGTTCTCTCATGGCAGATGAAATAAATATGGAGTGATTATCTAAAATCTCATCTAAGAATAAATGTACTAATGCTCTTAAAGTGGTAGCTGCTCCTTCCACTTCTTCTTCTAGCTCAAAAATTGCAGGATCTAAAGACAGGGATGTTGATGAAGTACTGTCCAAACTTCAGAAGATTTTAAAGAAGAAGAAAAATGGGTCAAGAATGATCCAAAGGAAAGAGAAAAAGGAGAAAGAACTAGTCTGCTATGAATGCAGAAAACCTGGACATCTAAGACCAGACTGTCCAAGACTCAAGAAGATTGGTCAAACTGAAAGGTCCAAGAAGCAGCACAAGAAGTTCAAAAGAAAAGCCATGGTGGTTGCTTGGGAAAATGAAGAGGACACAAGCTCAGACTCATCAAGCTCAAGTTCAGAGAAAGAGCAAGTAAATCTAGCCCTCATGGTAGGACTAGATGAGGTACATTCTGACTCATTTTTTAATTCATGCATAAATTCAGGGTCAGAATCTGAAGACTTGGAAGAATTCTTTAATGAACTTTATGATAAACACAAGGTTGTTGTAAAAGAATTAAAAAATATCAAGAACAACCTTACTTGTTTGGAAAATATTAATTCTGATCTTAAATTAGAAATGGAACAATTGGAAAAACAACTAAAGGTCAGTAAAGATAATAATCATCTTTTAAATGAAGATTTGAAAAGTAAGAATAATGAGAAGTTAGAGTTAGAAGAAAAATTAAAAACTCTAACTGAAGAAAATCTGTATTTAAAAGAATCAGTTAAGAAATTAACTCAAGGAAAAACATCTCTAGCTCTATGCTTAAGAGGATCAAAATCTGAAAATAATAAACAAGGGCTTGGATACATTCCTCCGGAAAAAGAAAAACAAGCCATAAATCTAGGAAAATATCCTTTGCCAAAATTTGTAAAAGAAACTAAAATGCCTCAGAAAAAGGCCTCTGAAATGAACAAGTTTTATCAAAAGAAAAAGGTTTCTAAAAATTGTGTTCTAAACTGCAAAATAGATTACATTCATTGTTGTTCTCATTGCAATAAATTAGGACACACTGTAAACACCTGCACAACAAGGCACCTAGTATGGATCCCGAAAGGATATTTTCATGCATCTAACAATCAAGGACCCAAAAAGATTTGGGTATCTATTTCTGAATAAGTTGTTTGCAGGGTAGCCTTGGAGCATCAGGATCAAGGATGCTCAAGGCAAGAGTGACTACCAACTCTTCATCCAAATCTCATATGAAGAGGGAGTAGTCATAAATATTGAATTTTTTTTTAATTGCTACTAACAATGTTTGTCAGTTTACTGTTAAGATGTATGCAGATAAAAATCTTGAAGACTTGACAATCAACATGTATAAGGTCAAGAGCAACAAGATCTGACTTGCCTCACATTAAGGGGGAGTCTCATGCTCAGGGGGAGCCTTCACTAAGGGGGAGTTATTCATTGAATATCTATTATTGTTGAACCCCTCAATGGTAAGAAATTTTCTCAAAGGGAGAGAATGCATGGTAAGATCATTTCTTTTCGGTTAGTGACAAAAAGGGGGAGAATTTGTATGTTCTATGAATTTTCTGTATTTTCTATGCTTCATATATTTGTGTCAGAAAATTCATATAAATTTTGTCATCACCAAAAAGGGGGAGATTGTTGAACCACTCTTTATTACATTCATATTTTGGTGCTAACAAAATTTATGATTAGATTGTTTCATCAATATTTATGATTATTTTAAGGCGCACTGAAATGCTAAATCGATGTTCATTCAATATACATCGATTTCTATTCAAAAGTGCCACATCGATTTCACTAACAACGATTTCATAAGTTACACAATGATTTGATCGTGTAACGATTCGTTAAGTGAAACATCGATTTTATCGTGCAACGATTTGATAAGTGAGCGCAATGATTTGCCCTCACATCGATTTGCCTTCTATAACGATTCGTTAAGGCTCATAACGATTTGCTCGCATAACAATTTCATAAGTGAGAACAACGATTTGCTCTCATATCAATTTGGTTCTCATAACGATTCGTTAAGGCTCATAACGATTTGCTCGCATAACGATTTCATAAGTGAGAACAACGATTTGCTCTCATATCGATTTGGTTCTCATAACGATTCGTTAAGGCTCATAACGATTTGCTCGCATAACGATTTCATAAGTGAGAACAACGATTTGCTCTCATATTGATTTGGTTCTCATAACGATTTCATAAGTGAGAACAACGATTTGCTCTCACAATGATTTGGTTCTCACAACGATTCGATAAGTGCCATAACGAATTGCTTCTCACATCGATTTGTTAAGATTCATAATGATTTGTTAAGTCTTATAATTATAACAATTTGATAAGTAACTTAAACATCGATTTGCTCTGAAGTGTTTTTGGCACTTAAATGAAAAGTCAAATATCTTCTAACAAAAAGGCTGCATGCCTATCTCAGAGTCGTGTCAGAAAAAGATATGAACTGTTATTTTTATCATGATAGCAGAAACACAGTAGCATGCACTGTTATCTTATAAACACTCTTTTATGCTAACACTCTCTTCTATGCTTACAAACTTCGAAGACCACCAGAGTCTGATTAAGACAAATGAAGAGAAGATCAGCAACGTCTAGAAGAGCTCCAACGGATCTATTCAAAAGCCTCTCATATAAAAGATGAAGCAAGGCTGAAGAAAGAAAGTGAGAGCCTTCATGAATATCTTTGAAGGAGTGTACAACCAGTGAGGGACCTGAACGCCACATACACTCAAAGGAAAAGGGAGAATGAGCCTGAGCCCAGAAGAAGTGTTCAAGCATCTGAAGCATTCAAGCCTTCAAGCTTTCTTTTCTCTCTTCATTCTCTCTCTCTGCACTCATTGTAATTTTTGGGGAGAGTTTTGTGACTGTGAGCTAGTTCTTAAGTGTTCATCTTGTAATAGCTCTTGGTCTGATCTTTCTTTTCTAAGAAAGAGATCTGTCCAACTGTAGGATTGTATACAGTGTAGAACCTAGCTAGGGGTTTGTGTCTAGCAGAACCGCACTGGGGTTTGTACCAGGAGGTTTGCTTCTGAGCCTGTAAAAGAAGTGGGCTGCCTTCTTGCCCGGGAAAGAGAAGAAGACCAGCTGGGGTGCTAGGTGTTGTAGTGTCCTTGAGGGGGTGTACCCTTGGTTAGTGAAATCCCAAGAGATTGCTTGGGGACTGGACGTAGGACTTCCATGTGGGAAGGGCCGAACCAGGATAAATTTCTTGTCTCATTTGTATGATTGTTTATTTGCTTCCGCACTGCTACTCTTTATCACACTAAACTAACCAAACTTTCAAGTGATAATTTTCTGTCTTAAGTTTCTGTTTCAGAAATCAGAAAAACCTGTTCACCCCCCCCCCTCTAGGTTATCGAGCTGCCAAGCTAGCCGGGCCAACAGTTTCTGCATCTTCTAATAACTTATAAATTTTTTGTGCTTTTGGATTCAGTTCTTCCTCATCTTCTCCAACAGGCACATTGTCCCTTCGAAAATCATGTAGCATATCCATGACTTTATCGAATTCTAATTCATTTTCTGATTTGACAAGTATTGTCTCTTGTGTCGGGGTATCATCATGTACTTGCTCACCGTGTGACAGCCAAGTCCGATAATTTAACCATATTCCGTCACATATTAGGTGCTCATGCATACGGTCCCTTCTAAATATGAAGCCATTGCAACATCTTCGACACGGACATTAAATCAACTCTTTGTCTTCTCCATGTCTAAATCCTATTCTGTCATCATGATATGCAAAGTCTAAAAATTCTTCCAACTCCATTAACATACCTAGGGTCTAGCCTATTAGGAATATCCATCCAACTCTTATCCAACTCAGCCATTCTGTGACACAAACATATTTTGCACACAAAGCAAACTGTCAAGTAAGAAATAGACATCATTTCCGTATAATCATACACAATCACAATACATAATATTTAACATATATGTACACACATACATGTCACTGAAAAATCCGGCAACATTCACATAACCACACAACATTTTGGTCTATATGCATTATACAAGTGAGCCACCACCCAGGCTCGATGGATCACATTCACATAACCACGACCGATTATAATGTCAATATGCATTATAAAAGTGAGCCACCACCCAGGCTCGCTGGATCACATACCTTTCTTGCCAACAGTAAAGACAGTGGCCAATAATAAGTCCAGTTATGTGGGAGAAGGTCAAGCTGCATGCAAAAAAAATAAAATCATAATGTGAAAGGAAAATGAAAACAAAGAGAAGGGGTACTTAAGGGCTAACTGGTATATCGAAAGACCTTTTTCCAGACTCATCTGAACTGTCACGCCCCGATATTTAGCAGGGGAATAAATACCGGGGGACGTGAATGATACAAACAGACGTATCACAGTTGAGTAACACAGAGTAACAATTACATATAACCACTCATTTCATATCATAATAACATCATCAAAGGTACTCTTTATTCCATTTCTATCCACTAGTTAAAACCTTACATAGAAGAACTCACTGAAAAGGGTTCATTATTCAAATAACAATGTTCCTCTAATACATCAACTATACTCAAATGTCTATTTCTAAACTATCCACTCCTCATATAGCGGGTGCTCATCACTCTTGCCCGGCCCCATCAGACTCCACTGGTTCCTCATCACTACCTGAAAAAGGGGAAGGATGATAGGGTGAGCGAACTAGCTCAGTAGGATTTACATCTCAATATTGTGCGGGCACTAGTATACATGATTAGCATTTTAAATAGGCAGATATGCACATGAATATGATGACAATGTATGCAATACTAACAGATTGAATAGCAGAATAGAACGGATATCATATCAGATCAAAATGTCGAGTTGCATATACAATGAACAGATATTTCAAGAGTAGAATCGTATTAAAAGAGATTGGCCATATTCAAACAGATCTCATGTGTTCACACGAACAGACGTATCATATCATGTCAAGTCAAACTTATCATGTCAAACAGGAGGCACATTTTCACAATCTTGCATGTCAGTTGTGCTATGCCAAGCACCAAGAGTCCATACTCCCGCGGTTAATAAGTACGTTGGGGCGCTCCTCCCCAGGACCGGACAGGGCCCCTATTGCACAGGCATTAGATCAAATTTGGACCGGAGTCCCACGTTGTGCCGATCAAACAGATTCATATTATGGCCACAGAGTTCAATAACAAGCTCATAGTAAAAGGATCATGATCATTCATAGAGTCAAGGAATGACAAACAGCTCAAAAGAACAAGACAGGATAACGACGTATCTTATGTTTCATAGATCATTAATGTCTTGACATGAGGATGTTTCTAAAGACAGATCGTATGTAGAACATGTGCTTTCCTAACATGTATGCATATGACAAATAATCAATTGAACACCGGAAAACATGTAACCATGAAACTCATATGCAAATCATAACATTAACACCACTAACATGTCCACACTAACATGTATTCATTCCCACATTCATATCATATTCTTATCTTATCAATTGACAATAAGCAAGATCACAAGATAATCAAATGGATATAAGATCAATCACATTTACACATTAGAATCGTATTCATATCATTACTATTTTTCAATGGGTTGATTTATTTTAGGTCCATGCATATTATATAACATCATGCACATGCTAGTAGACCTCATGTAATGATTGGACCCAAAATATGCAAATTCTTGTAAGGGTAGTTTCGACAATAGATCAAGTGGTGTCGACACAATGCTTCAAGCACAAGACAAAATCATGCAAAACTGGTCAAGTTGTGTCGACACTAGATCAGGTAGTGTCGACACAGTGCTTCAAATACAAGGCAAAGGTCAAGTAGTGTCGACACTAGATCAAGTGTCGACACTAGAGACAGCTTCCAAAAAACCTTCTGGCCAATATGGGAAAGTGCGTCGACACTAGAGCAGGTAGTGTCGACACTAGATCAGCTCCCAGGAACTTTCTGGGTCAAACTGGGACAGTGTGTCGACACTAGATCAGGTAGTGTCGACACTAGAGAGCTTCCTAGAACACTTTTTGAGTTGTTTTGGGATAGTGTGTCGACACTGGATCAACTAGTGTCGACACTAGTGGCCCTTCCAGAACAAAACATATGGTCAGGTGTAACCAGAAAACACGTATCATGCAGCGATTCACTTTCCCTTCTTATAACTCTCTAAAGAATGATATTTAGACAAAACGTTCAACACAAAAGATAACGAGGACAACTAGTAGAAGAACTTTTATGTTGGGGGTTTGATCAAATTCGGTCTCAAATCCCAAGATAACCTATGAAGCACAAAAGTCAAGTGTAACCCGAAATCATAGTATCATGCAGAGACTCTCTTATCATGCTCCTAACTCTCTAATGAAAGACTTTTGGACAAAACATCCAACACAGAAGATGATCGTGACTTCAAGTGAAAGAACTTTCATGAAGAAAGTTTAGTCAAATTTGGTCTCGAATCACGTGCATAATAAGAAGAACGGGAAAATCCCTAACTATGCGAGACTTCGGGAAAATCACCAATACACAATGTATACTCCATGAAAACTAGTCAAATCAAGTGCAAATGATCCTAGACTCAAGGAACTACATGTTGGTGTTGGTTTTCTTTAATCTTGGCCCGAGAACACCTACCTTTGGATGCTAAGAACTCTCTGCAGATTTCTGGGTTGATGCAGAGCGAGGTTGAGGAAGACCACGATTTTCCCCAGCCGTTCTCCACTTCCCCAGCGCTCCAAACTTGCTACTCTCGACCCCAACTTGTTGCTAAACCTTCCCCAAGAGTTTAGGGACGAGTTCTTATAGTTTTAGGGTGTAGTTATGAGTCCTAACGGAACTAGGAAAGGGGCTGCGAATTCTGTTTCCTACTTTCCAAGAAATCTGGGATTCTCTCACCCAAAGGAGGTAGCAAAGATTTAGGAAACCACCTCTTAAAGTTGGGTTCGATTTTGGCTTACCTTACATGTGACGGACCGGGGCATTTATGCCCAATAAGGCTCCATATCCAGATCCGCCTCCCGCGAACGGACCGAAGTCTCGCAAGGGATATCTCACACACGTGTCCAGTAAGAGTATAAAAGACAAACCACAAGAATATAAGACACAAGAAAGTACATGTGCTCATATCTGTTCACAAATTTGTACAACTGTCCCATTACATTAATACATGTCCAATTAAAAAGAAAGTACAACTACCTGGGGCATACCCCGAGGGAGCACAAGCTCACACAACACTAACTACTAAACAACTGTTGGTGGTACAAGTCTGACACGACGCTGCTGCAAGCCAAACACACGGCAAGCCCTGAAAAGAACTGTAGGGGAGTGAGCCTCAACAAGTCACTGGCTCAGTAGGGGCTACCCAAAACAACACTGTAACTACAAACACCTCAACCCCAATGGGTCTCACTGGCAACATCAATAGCCAAACCATTTCATACTCACATCATGACAATAAATAATAATTAAACATACTCATGATAATAACATAACGTTCTTAAAAGAAAAGTAGGACTACAGAACTAACATAAAATCATTAGTCAGCCCAACTACTAAAGTGCCTAAACCACAGTCTCACTGGCCCACCGCTACAACAACTGGTTGCCTAAACTATAAGCCACACAGGCAGGTCACTGCCTAAGCTGCAAGTTTCACAGGCAAACCTCAAGCACTTGAATAACAGGACTGCTAACAAAGAGCTGGTCCTTTATACTCCAAACCACACTACATCGGAAACTACACACAAGGTAACAGAACTGGCTACCACAAAGCCAATCCATAACACACTAAAACTATAATTAGAATCATACCTAAGAAGAGTAAAACTCAACAAGTGGAAGGTCTCACACGGCCTCCACGGAGCATAGCTCTATTAAACCACATTATGCCTAAGCCACAAGCCTCATCGGCAAAATACCCACAAAGGTAACATAATTAATAATCACAAACTAATCCACAATAAAATATAAACAAATATCTAGTTAAAACAGTTAGGTTACAACAAGTGGCAGGTCAAACCACAAGACCTCCACAACACATGAGAGCCTGAAAAGGTTGGTACACAATGTACCACCACAAAACTATAAAATAACCCATGAAGGGTACAGGTACCTGCTACTCTGAGGTACCACAACACAAATACCCGAACAAAGGGTACAAGCAGGTGGTAGACACCACACTGAACCACAATTATATTATACCTTTATTTAAGCACAATATTACAAGTAAAACCTTAACCGGCAAGTCACACGAACCACAACTCAATCACAATTGTGCCAACACCAGGGCACACCTCGAACTGGTCAAACCTCGACCACGAGTCACAAACTCACGAACCACGACAAGTAGCAAAGCACGAGTCGGAAGGGAACGACGCCACCACAGGGGAACGGACTACTGGCTGATCAGGCCAATATCCAACCCGGACAACACAACACAAGAACAACCTCTCAGCCTCGCAGTCACGGACGAAAGGTCCAACTACCGCTCCACAAGGAAGAAGTCAAACAACTATGGAGACCAACCAACACCACACCTGCAGACACACAGCTGCAGGCCCATGCCTGGCACCTCTAGGGTCTCTAGCCGGAGCACCCTAAAGTGAGGCACTGGAAAACAGGACTAGCTGGGGACCAGTGACGTCTACTGGTGTCCGTACCCCCAACTACGAGCGCGCTACAAGCGACACAAGAACAAACTCTGGGAAGTCGCTGTCCCACTGCGTCTTTCCCTCATCCGGACGTACAACTCAAACTCAAGAGTGAGGGTGTCCAGGAAGACGACACAGACCTCGACGGTACAACACCAGTACCAAGACAAAACCCCGAGCACAACAAACACACGTGCCTGGCTCACAAAGAACCTGGGGTACCCGACTAGAGAGGCATTCCGGAATAGGCGCTGGACCACCACACTCGGCTAGCACAAACCACGATACTTACACATATAGCCTTTACTTATAATTCACAATATACAAGTGATAGGATTAGCTTAACATCGGTCACCGTGTAACCCCAAAGCTATCCCACACCAACACATAACTGAACCACAAACTTGCCTATCATTGGTCATGAGGTGACCTCCGTGGCAACACACACACCACTTAATACATAAATCCATATAATATTATTCGAAAGACAACAACGGACCAGGGCTAGGTCGGTATGGACCTTCACTGCCCAAACACTACAAGGTCATGGCTAGGCTCACACAGGAACCTCACTGCCCAGTTACTACGACAAATCATAAGAATTACATTACAACAAAGTGTGTAGTATACACACACTCAAACCACGTAAACAACACGTGTATATTACACCCTGGATGGTGTACCTCACGTCTTCCACGTAAACCACATGTCCAACACATGGACAACGCACTCCAAGAGTGCCACGGGTGCCAACGCACCACATATACTGCGTAAAGCAATTACGCACATCACATATCATTCACGTAAAACATGCCCGTTACATGAGCAGTATGCTCCAAGAGCATAACAAGTGCACTTGCTCACACCGGTCATCGCCATGCACACACAAACACGTAATATTCATAACCAGAAAAGCTACGTAAACCACACTGCATGGATACATGCACAAGTTTGCGGCAACATCGACTGCCGCTTATAGGAAGTAGACGGCAAGCGATCTAGCCATCTATATCTCGGCTGATGAGCTTGGCGACAAGCGATGTTGACGCCAAGTTCTTCAGCTCTTTCCCTGCAGAAACCCTAATCGATCCCACATGCTTTCCTGATCCCGAAATCATCAAGAAGATAGGAGGAAACAGTTCCTCTAACTCCCATGCATTATAATTAAACTAAAACAGCATGCTTTACTACATAAAATCATCAAACCACCCATTATCCCCACACGGTGCAATATAATCCGAAAATACATTAAAAACGCTGATTCAAGTGGTTAAGTCGTGTTTTAATGTTTCTAACAAGCTAACAGGGTTCGTCCCCTACCTCAAAACACGCTCAAACCTCCCGCAATCTCCTGGTTCACACCGAACCCTCCGCGAACTCCCACGGGAACTGCACCACGCCACGGCGATTCCTTGCGCGATTCGTCACCGCCACACGTTCCACGGTCCTCCAAGCATCCTTCAGTACCTGTTGGAAGCTCTAGAAACACTGGAACGTGAAGCTGGGGCAAGAGGGAGAGAGAACCAGGGGAAGAACCTGCTCTCGGGTGACCCTATAACCTGTAGAATTCTCAGGTTGGCGTCAACCCCTTGCCGCCAAGGACAACCGCCACCCTAAACGTCCACATCTAATGCCGCCAAGATCATACAGTCAACGGCCACTTACCTGGACGCCAACAAGTCAACGACCACCCCTGGCCGCCAACACCTACTCAACTGCAGCAGGTCCTATTTCATTTCGGGACCTAAACTGCACCACACCTACACACACCATGCGTCTACACCACACTGGCCTTACAACAGCCATCACAACCACAACACACACGATCCAAAAAGGATCCAAAAATAAGCGACGTTACATTATTATCACCTAAAAACAAATGTCGTCCTCGACATATAAAACAAATCACAACAATCCGGATTATCACCTAAAAATAAATAAAGCCGAACACATAACAAGTAGGATACTCTTTCTCTGCTTTTCTCTGCTTTAGTCTTTCAATTCATCTCACAATTACTCTGTTCTGTCGATTCCATTGCCTTTCTTTAGCTTTCAACCGTAGGCGATCCTACCTTGCCAATGGTGCTTTATCTCCTTGGACTGAACCTGCTTCCACAATTTCTGGGTTGTGTTTGCAACATTTCTTTCGAGACCGCTTTATCTTTCTCAAATATCTTACACTGTAATATTCTTTCATGCCACCATTTTCTTTTTTCCATTTATCACTGCTTGTTGTTATCCTGCCTCATCTGCATTTATATTCACAACTGACACCTCTTCAAAGAAAATCAATCACCATCTTTGAATTTCCTGCCCTTTCATATTATTCTGCTCATACCGCTTTAAGTCAATCTCTGATCAAAGACCATAATAAACTCTGTTCCTTTATTTGGCTGCGCAAAACTTTACATTTTCTCCTTATCCAAGTAAACTTGAACAATCTCTGAATATTAAATCTTTCTTTGCTTCTGCTTCCGCTGCGCTACTCTGATCACACTGAACATTTTTTGCAAAATATTTCACAATTTCTGCTCACAGTATTGCTTTCAATTACTTTCTTGTGGCTTCAACTGCTTCTCAAATCATCCCATTTAATTAATTCATGCTGAAGAAATTACTGCAATTTCTGATCTGCCAAACCACTATTGACATATTGCGCTTTTCATATATCTTTCCTGCTTTACTGACATTCTCTGGCTAATTCCCATAATTCTGGGGCATAAACTTTTCAAATATTCTTAATCAATCTGCTCCAGCATTTAAACCCTGAAATATCTTAATAACAATTCCTTCTGCTCAATTAAATCATTTCTTTGCATCAATATGCAAACTTTAACTGACATTTCTTGACTCATCTGATCTTATTTACTTCATCATTTGCTAAATTCTTCTTTTCTCTCTTTCTTTATTCAACTGATCATTTCTATACTTATTTATACAAATCTCATATCACACTTCCTGTTACCATTATCATTCATAACAACACTTTTCCTCAAATTTCTGATCTCAGGCATACTTAATCTATCTGCCATAAATTACTACTCTTTTATGTACTGATACCTCTTTTAAAGCTGATCTGTCTTTCTTGATTATATTAAACTCTTCATAACACTTCGATATTCACATCCACTCATCCACACTGCTTCTTAATATCCTCTGACTCAAGTCTCTAATGCCACAATACATTGCTGCGGTTCTCAACTGTAACTTATCACACACACACTGACCTGATCCTATCACCTGTTACCATGCACCTGTCTCTGCCAACTTTCTATCTCATTATAACTTACTTACTGAATTCCATATCCAAACTTGTTAATCTCTCAATTCCTTAACTGCAAATCTATAATAACCAAACTGATCTATCACAGAAATACTCTATACTTGTCTCCGCTAACTCTGTACTTACTAACATATAACAGGTATATCCTCTCAGGGCACTACTTTACCTTTCCTCTAATCTCTGCAACTGAAAACTTTTAAATACTATATTAACTGCTTTAACTGCACTAGTGCCAAGACACAACCACACAATTTATGCCACTATCCACGTTGTGGTACAACAGCTACTCACAACTGCCAATCTAACAAACAGAAACACACGTTTACGTGCCAAAAGCTCACGTAAAAACTACTTTATATCACACAAAACCTCAGACTTACTACCAGCAGTGAACATTAATCCATGTATTGGGACATTGTACTTTCAATGTCTTTTCATATTCTAACTGGACATTGCTCTGATACCAACTGTGACGGACCGGGGTATTTATGCCCAATAAGGCTCCATATCCAGATCCGCCTCCCGCGAACGACCGAAGTCTCGCAAGGGATATCTCACACACGTGTCCAGTAAGAGTATAAAAGACAAACCACAAGAATATAAGACACAAGAAAGTACATGTGCTCATATCTGTTCACAAATTTGTACAACTGTCCCATTACATTAATACATGTCCAATTAAAAAGAAGTACAACTACCTGGGGCATACCCCGAGGGAGCACAAGCTCACACAACACTAACTACTAAACAACTGCTGGTGGTACAAGTCTGACACGACGCCGCTGCAAGCCAAACACACGGCAAGCCCTGAAAAGAACTGTAGGGGAGTGAGCCTCAACAAGTCACTGGCTCAGTAGGGGCTACCCAAAACAACACTGTAACTACAAACACCTCAACCCCAATGGGTCTCACTGGCAACATCAATAGCCAAACCATTTCATGCTCACATCATGACAATAAATAACAATTAAACATACTCATGATAATAAACATAACGTTCTTAAAAGAAAAGTAGGACTACAGAACTAACATAAAATCATTAGTCAGCCCAACTACTAAAGTGCCTAAACCACAGTCTCACTGGCCCACGCTACAACAACTGGTTGCCTAAACTATAAGCCACACAGGCAGGTCACTGCCTAAGCTGCAAGTTTCACAGGCAAACCTCAAGCACTTGAATAACAAGACAGCTAACAAAGAGCTGGTCCTTTATACTCCAAACCACACTACATCGGAAACTACACACAAGGTAACAGAACTGGCTACCAAAAAGCCAATCCATAACACACTAAAACTATAATTGGAATCATACCTAAGAAGAGTAAAACTCAACAAGTGGAAGGTCTCACACGGCCTCCACGGAGCATAGCTCTACTAAACCACAATATGCCTAAGCCACAAGCCTCATCGGCAAAATACCACAAAGGTAACATAATTAATAATCACAAACTAATCCACAATAAAATATAAACAAAGATCTACTTAAAACAGTTAGGTTACAACAAGTGGCAGGTCAAACCACAAGACCTCCACAACACACGAGAGCCTGAAAAGGTTGGTACACAATGTACCACCACAAAACTATAAATAACCCATGAAGGGTACAGGTACCTGCTACTCTGAGGTACCACAACACAAACACCCGAACAAAGGGTACAAGCAGGTGGTAGACACCACACTGAACCACAATTATATTATACCTTTATTTAAGCACAATATTACAAGTAAAACCTTAACCGGCAAGTCACACGAACCACAACTCAATCACAATTGTGCCAACACCAGGGCACACCTCGAACTGGTCAAACCTCGACCACGAGTCACAAACTCACGAACCACGACAAGTAGCAAAGCACGGGTCGGAAGGGAACGACGCTACCACACGGGAACGGACTACTGGCTGATCAGGCCAATATCCAACCCGGACAACACAACACAAGAACAACCTCTCAGCCTCGCAGTCACGGACGAAAGGTCCAACTGCCGCTCCACAAGGAAGAAGTCAAACAACTGTGGAGACCAACCAACACCACACCTGCAGACACACAGCTGCAGGCCCATGCCTGGCACCTCTAGGGTCTCTGGCCGGAGCACCCTAAAGTGAGGCACTGGAAAACAGGACTAGCTGGGGACCAGTGACGTCTACTGGTGTCCGTACCCCCAACTACGAGCGCGCTACAAGCGACACAAGAACAAACTCTGGAAGTCGCTGTCCCACTGCCGTCTTTCCCTCAGCCGGACGTACAACTCAAACTCAGGAGTGAGGGTGTCCAGGAAGACGAACAGACCTCGACGGTACAACACCAGTACCGGGACAAAACCCCGAGCACAACAAACACACGTGCCTGACTCACAAAGAACCTGGGGTACCCGACTAGAGAGGCATTCGGAATAGGCGCCGGACCACCACACTCTGCTAGCACAAACCACGATACTTACACATATAGCCTTTACTTATAATTCACAATATACAAGTGTTAGGATTAGCTTAACATCGGTCACCGTGTAACCCCAAAGCTATCCCACACCAACACATAACTGAACCACAAACTTGCCTATCATTGGTCATGAGGTGACCTCCGTGGCAACACACACCCACTTAATACATAAATCCATATAATATTATTCGAAAGACAACAACGGACCAGGGCTAGGTCGGTATGGACCTTCACTGCCCAAACACTACAAGGTCATGGCTAGGCTCACACAGGAACCTCACTGCCCAGTTACTACGAAAAATCATAAGAATTACATTACAACAAAGTGTGTAGTATACACACACTCAAACCACGTAAACAACACGTGTATATTACACCATGGATGGTGTACCTCACGTCTTCCACGTAAACCACATGTCCAACACATGGACAATGCACTCCAAGAGTGCCACGGGTGCCAACGCACCACACATACTGTGTAAAGCAATTACGCACATCACATATCATTCACGTAAAACATGCCCATTACATGAGCAGTATGCTCCAAGAGCATAACAAGTGCACTGGCTCACACCGGTCATCGCCATGCACACACAAACACGCAATATTCATAACCAGAAAAGCTACGTAAACCACACTGCATGGATACATGCACAAGTTGGCGGCAACATCGACTGCCGCTTATAGGAAGTAGACGGCAAGCGATCTAGCCATCTATATCTCGGCTGATGAGCTTGGCGACAAGCGATGTTGACGCCAAGTTCTTCAGCTATTTCCCTGCAGAAACCCTAATCGATCCCACATGCTTTCCTGATCCCGAAATCATCAAGAAGATAGGAGGAAATAGTTCCTCTAACTCCCATGCATTATAATTAAACTAAAACAGCATGCTTTACTACATAAAATCATCAAACCACTCATTATCCCCACACGGTGCAATATAATCCGAAAATACATTAAAAACATTGATTCAAGTGGTTAAGTCATGTTTTAATGTTTCTAACAAGCTAACAGGGTTCGTCCCCTACCTCAGAACATGCTCAAACCTCCCGCAATCTCCTGGTTCACACCGAACCCTCCGCAAACTCCCACGGGAATTGCACCACGCCACGGAGATTCCTCGCGCGATTCGTCACTGCCACACGTTCCACGGTCCTCCAAGCATCCTTCAGTACCTGTTGGAAGCTCTAGAAACACTGGAACGTGAAGCTGGGGCAAGAGGGAGAGAGAACCAGGGGAAGAACCTGCTCTCGGGTGACCCTATAACCTGCAGAATTCTCAGGTTGGCGTCAACCCCTTGCCGCCAAGGACAACCGCCACCCTAAACGTCCACATCTAATGCCGCCAAGATCATACAGTCAACGGCCACTTACTTGGATGCCAACAAGTCAACGACCACCCCTGGCCGCCAACTCCTACTCAACTGCAGCAGGTCCTATTTCATTTCGGGACCTAACCTGCACCACACCTACACACACCACGCGTCTACACCACACTGGCCTTACAACAGCCATCACAACCACAACACACACGATCCAAAAAGGATCCAAAAATAAGCGACGTTACATTACATGACTAATCACCCTTATTTTAACCCTAAATTGCCCTCCTTAATCACTACATAATTACATACACGAATTTCTGGGTATTTTCTTGTCCCAATTTCTATCCTTGGGCCAAATGTGCTCCATTAGCCCAATCTTGTTAATGGGTTATTATACATGATATTAGAAGTCTCTCCAATATGTTTATTTAATTTATGGTTGGGTTATTTTTCCGTGTTAACAATTTTCCGACTTGTTTTCTAATTCAGGTAACTTGGTCACGTATGACATACACTCGACCAATCAGATTTTTCGTTGCACGAATTCCTTTGTGGAATACTTAGGGATAATGTTTGGGGTTGATTTATAATTTTTACAGAATTTTCCGATGTGGTTTCTCATGTACAATAGTGGTACGTAAGTTCTATCATTCCGATAATACGGTAGTTATTTATTTACTAATTTCATACTTGAATTTGTTCATGTGACATAAGTTGTTCATTGATCCAATTTCTTTTATGGACTATCCCCTCATATTGTTTGGAGTCCACCATAAATTTCTCATTTAGTTTATGATCTCATTTATACACCTAATAATGGGTTGTCCAACTTATTTCCTAATTACGATAAGAAGTCACACTAACTCTTAAATATATACCAAATGACTTTTATTGACCCAAAAATTCTTGATGGATCATTAGAGGATATTATTTGAAGTCCATCTATGATTTTTATTTAATTTTCTGGCTCCTCTAGGTATGTGTGATAATGATTTCCTGACTTATTCCCTAATTACGACATTCAGTCGTAAAACGCCTTAAACTTGGACCATTTGATTTTCCTTTGCATGAATTTCTCTGTGGATCATTAGGGAGTATTATTTAGAGTTGAACTGTGGTTTTTATGAAATTTTCTAATGGGTTTTTGTATGTATGATAATGACACGTGTATTTTTGCTATTTCACAAATATTGATTTTATCGTTTTCGATTTATTTCTAATTTTCCAATTACCGAATTTTCGGGGTGTTATATACTCCCCCACTTAAAAGAATTTGGTCCCCAAATTCACATGTGTTTTCAGGCTGGACTTACAGAGAATCAAATTGTGAATTGCTAATAATATAATGATTGATTGGCGATGTAACTTCAGGGTCAAATAAGAGCGAGTTAGAAAGAATACCTCTCTCATACTCCTTCCTTGGTTTGTTCTGCCATTTATTTCCTGAACTTGATTTCTCATTAGGGCAATCCTTAACCTTGTGGTCTTGGCTGCCACAACAAAAACACTTGTCCTGAAATTTCCAGCACTCCTCGGACCGATGATTTAATTTGTTGCAATGCTGGCACCTTTCTACAAGAGCGGGAACTAGTTTCTTTTTGCACTTCTTGCACTTGCGTGATCTGTTACTATTGTCGGGCCATTTCTCTCTAACTATAGGTTTGGAGTTTCCTGTGGTTGAAATTTGTTCTTTCTTATTAGTTTCGCCAACTCCTTTGTCATCCATAGACCTTTCCTTTCCATTTGTATCTCCCTTAGCCTTTATTAGGGCATCCTCTAACAATTGAGCAGCTTGTCGTAGTGCTTTGGTTGATCTTTGGACCGACCCTTGTTCGTCCATAGAGGGTGTAGGTATATCCTCCATTGCTGTTTATTTAAGTTCCTTCAAAACAAACTATCACACGATCAGTCTTCTTTACTCCTTGTTGATGCCTTGTAACTTACAATATTTAATTATTAATAAAATTTTGGACTAAGCCCAAGTTTCTACCCAATCTCACTAGGTAGGTACAAAGTTCTTGACACAAGCTGAGGGTTATAATGACACTTATATCACATGTGACTTCTATTCCCATGGCTCTACCCAAGCTCACATTAGGTACGACAGATTTTGACTTGTGTGATCTAGTTTCATTCTATGTTCCTATTCCCTTGGACCCTAAAGTTTAAGGCTCTGATACCAACTGTCACGCCCCGATATTTAGAAGCGGAATAAATACCGGGGGGACGTGAACGATACAAACAGACGTACCACAGTTGAGTAACGCAGAGTAACAATTACATATAACCACTCATTTCAGATCATAATAACATCATCAAAGGTACTCTTTATTCCATTTCTATCCACTAGTTAAAACCTTACATAGAAGAACTCACTGAAAAGGGTTCATTATTCAAATAACAATGTTCCTCTAATACATCAACTATACTCAAATATCTATTTCTAAACTATCCACTCCTCATATAGCAGGTGCTCATCACTCTTGCCCGGCCCCATCAGACTCCACTGGTTCCTCATCACTACCTGAAAAAGGGGCAGGATGATAGGGTGAGCGAACTAGCTCAGTAGGATTTACATCTCAATATTGTGCGGGCACTAGTATACATGATTAGCATTTTAAATAGGCAGATATGCACATGAATATGATGACAATGTATGTAATACTAACAGATTGAATAGCAGAATAGAACGGATATCATATCAGATCAAAATGTCGAGTTGCATATACAATGAAAGATATTTCAAGAGTAGAATCGTATTAAAAGAGATTGGCCATATTCAAACAGATCTCATGTGTTCACACGAACAGACGTATCATATCATGTCAAATAGGAGGCACATTTTCACAATCTTGCATGTCAGTTGTGCTATGCCAAGCACCAAGAGTCCATACTCCCGCGGTTAATAAGTACGTTGGGGCGCTCCTCCCCAGGACCGGACAGGGCCCCTATTGCACAGGCATTAGATCAAATTTGGACCGGAGTCCCACGTTGTGCCGATCAAACAGATTCATATTATGGCCACAGAGTTCAATAACAAGCTCGTAGTAAAAGGATCATGATCATTCATAGAGTCAAGGAATGACAAACAGCTCAAAAGAACAAGGCAGGATAACGACGTATCTTATGTTTCATAGATCATTAATGTCTTGACATGAGGATATTTCTAAAGACAGATCGTATGTAGAACATGTGCTTTCCTAACATGTATGCATATGACAAATAATCAATTGAACACCAGAAAACATGTAACCATGAAACTCATATGCAAATCATAACATTAACACCACTAACATGTCCACACTAACATGTATTCATTCCCACATTCATATCATATTCTTATCTTATCAATTGACAATAAGCAAGATCACAAGATAATCAAATGGACATAAGATCAATCACATTTACACATTAGAATCGTATTCATATCATTACTATTTTTCAATGGGTTGATTTATTTTAGGTCCATGCATACTATATAACATCATGCACATGCTAGTAGACCTCATGTAATGATTGGACCCAAAATATGCAAATTCTTGTAAGGGTAGTGTCGACACTAGATCAAGTGGTGTCGACACAATGCTTCAAACACAAGACAAAATCATGCAAAACTGGTCAAGTTGTGTCGACACTAGATCAGGTAGTGTCGACACAGTGCTTCAAATACAAGGCAAAGGTCAAGTAGTGTCGACACTAGATCAAGTAGTGTCGACACTAGAGACAGCTTCCAGAAAACCTTCTGGCCAATATGGGAAAGTGTCTCGACACTAGAGCAGGTAGTGTCGACACTAGATCAGCTCCCAGGAACTTTCTGGGTCAAACTGGGACAGTGTGTCGACACTAGATCAGGTAGTGTCGACACTAGAGAGCTTCCCAGAACACTTTCTGGGCTGTTTTGGGATAGTGTGTCGACACTAGATCAACTAGTGTCGACACTAGTGGCCCTTCCAGAACAAAACATATGGTCAGGTGTAACCAGAAAACACGTATCATGCAGCGATTCACTTTCCCTTCTTATAACTCTCTAACGAATGACATTTAGACAAAATGTTCAACATAAAAGATAACGAGGACAACTAGTAGAAGAACTTTGATGTTGGGGGTTGATCAAATTCAGTCTCGAATCCCGAGAAAACCTATGAAGAACAAAAGTCAAGTGTAACCCGAAATCGCAGTATCATGCAGAGACTCTCTTATCATGCTCCTAACTCTCTAATGAAAGACTTTTAGACAAAACGTCCAACATAGAAGATGATCGTGACTTCAAGTGGAAGAACTTTCATGAATAAAGTTTAGTCAAATTCGGTCTCTAATCACATGAATAATAAGAAGAACGGAAAAGCCCTAACTATGCAAGACTTCGGGAAAATCACCAATACACAATGTATACTCCATGAAAACCAGTCAAACCAAGTGCAAATGAACCTAGACTCAAATAACTACATGTTGATGTTGGTTTTCTTTAATCTTGGCCCGAGAACACCTACCTTTGGACGCTAAGAACTCTCTGCAGATTTCTGGGTTGATGCAGAGCGAGGTTGAGGAAGACCACGATTTTGCCCAGCCGTTCTCCACTTCCCCAGCACTCCAAACTTGCTACTCTCGACCCCAACTTGTTTCTAAACCTTCCCCAAGAGTTTAGGGATGAGTTCTTATAGTTTTAGGGTGTAGTTATGAGTCCTAACGGGACTAGGAAAGGGGCTGTGAATTTTGTTTCCTACTTTCCAAGAAATCTAGGATTCTCTCACCCAAAGGAGGTAGCAAAGATTTAGGAAACCACCTCTTAGAGTTGGGTTCGATTTTGGCTTACCTTACATGACTAATCACCCTTATTTTAACCCTAAATTGCCCTCCCTAATCACTGCATAATTACATACACGAATTTCTGGGTATTTTCTTGTCCAAATTTCTATCCTTGGGCCAAATGTGCTCCATTAGCCCAATCTTGTTAATGGGTTATTAATACATGATATTGGAAGTCTCTCCAATATGTTTATTTAATTTATGGTTGGGTTATTTTTCCGTGTTAACAATTTTCCGACTTAGTTTCCTAATTCGGGTAACTTGGTCACGTGTGACGTACACTTGACCAATTAGATTTTTCGTTGCACGAATTTCTTTGTGGAATACTTAGAGATAATTTTTGGGATTGATTTATAATTTTTATGGAATTTTCCGATGTGGTTTCTCACGTACAATAGTGGTACATAAGTTCTATCATTCTGATAATACAGTAGTTATTTATTTACTAATTTCATACTTGAATTTGTTCATGTGACATAAGTTGTTCATTGATCCAATTTCTTTTGTGGACTATCCCCTCATATTGTTTGGAGTCCACCATAAATTTCTCATTTAGTTTATGATCTCATTTATACACCTAATAATGGGTTGTCCAACTTATTTCCTAATTACGATAAGAAGTCACACTAACTCTTAAATATATACCAAATGACTTTTATTGACCCAAAAATTCTTGATGGATCATTAGAGGATATTATTTGAAGTCCATCTATGATTTTTATTTAATTTTCTGGCTCCTCTAGGTATGTGTGATAATGATTTCCCGACTTATTCCCTAATTACGACACTCAGTCGTAAAATGCCTTAAACTTGGACCATCTGATTTTCCTTTGCATGAATTTCTCTGTGGGTCATTAGGGAGTATTATTTAGAGTTGAACTGTGGTTTTTATGAAATTTTCTAATGGGTTTTTGTATGTATGATAATGACACGTGCATTTTTGCTATTTCACAAATATTGATTTTATCATTTTCGATTTATTTCTAATTTTCCAATTACCGAATTTTAGGGGTGTTACATGAACCCCAAGTATAAACCTACTCCAAGATCCATGATTCAACTCTTGCAAAGATAAGAAAGCCTATGACAGGATGAAGAAAGAGCTCTCTCTCTCCCTCCCTCAAACGGTTATATAGCTACATTCCAGCTGAAAGCTGATCCGCCTAAGAGAAACCCAAATTTTAAATGGGGGAAGGGGAGAGGGAAAATGATAGTGGGAAAGTTAGGGGGAGGGGTTGCATAGGGGTCGAGGGAGGGGGGAGGGGCCAGATGGGAAGGGGGAGAAAAGTTGAGAATTGTTGTCTGGGGGAGGGGATGGAGACCGAGGTTGGGGAAATGCTGGGCATAACTCCACCGTCGGTGGGGGGAGCAGAGACCGGGGTTTGGGGAGGGGATGGAGATCGGGGTTGGAGACACGAGTTCCACCATCTTCCAGAGGCTGAAGAAGAGGAGCCTGAAGAGGAGTCTGATGATGTGAATGTTGAGATTGATGAAGAGGAAGAGAATAATGTTCAGTGTGAGGGCAATGCTGATCATGGTGAAGCAGTTGATGATGATAATGAGACTGATGTTGAGGAAAGTGCTAAGGATGAAGTGGAAATAGAAAAGGAAGCCAATGTTGAGTTGTAAGAACAGAACTCTGAACAAGCAGAAGAATCAGAATCTAAAGATGAAGAGTCTGATGAACAAGAATCTCAGTTTTGAGGGTCTCAAGTGAAGAGCATGTCAACTGGGAACAAGCCTATATTGCATCCCAGAATTATCAAAGTTCATGATCAAGGTATGATCAACACACTACCAGAACTCCTAAGTATGATAGAATTCCAAGGTTGGACAGGTTTTGTTAGTGAGCATAGGATATATTATCCTATTTTAGTCCAAGAATTCTTTAGGAATTTGGTCAGTAAAAGGAACACTCTAGAGTCTAGTGTCAGGGGAATCCCCATTATACTCACAAATGCCATTATGAGTAAGTTACTGAACATACCAGATCAGGGTCATAACCCTCGAGACTTTAAGTTCTGTGCACATGAAGCTTACACTGCATTAACTGGACTGCCAAGTGATGTAAACAATATCTTTCAGAAAAGGGTTTCAACCTTGAATGCAAACAGATTTCCACCAGTAAATCGCCTTTTGCATCATTGGTGCACCACCATTCTAACCTCTTAAGAAGGAGGGAGGCACAGAATCACCAGCTTGCAGAGATTTCTGATGTTCTGCATGATTAAGAGAGAAAAGGTTAACCTAGCAACTATTTTCTGTCAACTAATCCATGAGGTGACCAGGCCAGAGTTGAGAAAGAGTCTGCCTTATGCAGCTCACTTGTCAACAATTTTTCAGCAATTGGACATTCCTTTGGGAGATGCAAAAGTTCAGAAGATTGCCAAGTTCCACACTTATGACTTGGCACACAATGAGAAATTTATGAAGCTCAATCTAGCAACCCTAGGACAATGTTGATGAAGAGATGGATGTGGATCAGCCACAACAGTCACAGGATGAGCAGAGAGATCAGGAAGTTGGTGTTCATGAAGATATTCAGCTGGAAGAGACTTTACTTGTTCCCTCTCCTACTTATACTCCTTCTGCTAATGATGTAGGCATAGATCCTCCACACATTTCACCTCCTCATCTTCCCACTTCTGGCCATTTTACATATGCTCAAGATATTTCTTCCTCATCTTCAACAGGAGCTCAAATTCCATATGGGCTTCTCAACTTCTTGCAAGATCAGTTCTCTGCAGTCAACAACTCTCTTGCTCAATTGCACACCAAGATTGATCAACAAGCCTTGCAGTTTGACAGAAGACTAGAAGACATTGAAAGGAGGCTTACTGAAAATGTTGATAGGAGAACAAATCCACACATTTACAGCAGTCAGATCTGATCAGTTGGTGGAGACTATTGGGTATGTGTTCAATAAAGCCTCATATATATTCAAGCAGAGATCTATGACAAAGTCTGGTCCATTGAAGAATTACTGCAGTGAGGAGGTGACAAGATAAATGACATTCCTGATCTAGTCCAGTCAGTTCAACAAATCTCTCACAGGATGAACATCCTGAGAGGTTATCATGAAGATATCTCTCAAAAACTCCAATTGGTGAGAGATTAATTTAATCAGGTTTGGAAGTTGCATGATCTCAATGACTCAGCAGACAGTAATCAAGCTACTTCATCAGCAATTGCACCTACCATGCCTCATGGAGTAGATAATGTGCCAGTTGTGATTGATAATTAGTTTATGAACTTGAAAGAATTTTTGAGTCTCAAGTTCAATACCATTGATTATTTTCTTCGGGACCATTACAGTGATATCCACTTCTGGCTGTCCAGAATTGAGAGCCAACTGTTCCCACAGCAGCCACCTCCACCTCCTCAATGATTTCCTCTTTTTTATTATGTCAAAGGGGGAGAGATTGTCATAGATGTTTGATGGGTGTTGAGATGTTTGATGGGTGTTGATGATTGATGGATGGTTAATGGATGTTTTTGATGGTTTATAGTTGAATATAACTAAGTGTCTTGTCTTTTGTACTTTGATGGTTGGTGATCCTTGTAAAATCCTTTTTATGTGAAATGAAACCATCAAAGTGTGCTCACTTGCAATGGATCTGTGTGATTGTGCGTGGATGGCTTGTTTACTTGTATGAATGGTTTGAATGGGCTAATGTTTTCTGCTTATGAACATATTTAAAAGTCCAAACTTCTATGATTAAATGTTGTCATCATAAAAAATGAGGAGATTGTTGTGTCCCTGATTTTGATGATGTCATAAACTAAGTAAAAAGCCAAAAAAATCTAGCACGTGGCATTTGTATCACAGGAACAACACATTTGTATGAAGTGAAAAATTCAGTACTGTCCATAAGGTCGACACTACTCATGGATCAAGTCAACACTAGTTGATTTTCTGGGTTGCGCTGAAGAGAAATAATCAGATCAGGTCGACACTACTTGAGGATTAGGTCGACACTAGTGACTTTCCTGTGTTGCGTTGAAGAGAAGCAAATAAGATAAGTTCGACACCAATATCAGGTCGACAATATACAAGCTTTCAGTAAGCTCTTTGAAGAGAAGTGCGGTTGAGGTCGACTCTCTTTCCAAATGAGGTCAACTCTACATGTCTATCAGGTCGACTCTAAAAGGAGAAGTAACAGTCATAGATGTCTGACACAAGGTATTTGTATGACAGGAACATTCATAAAGACAAAGTCAACTTGAAGATCAGGTCGACTCTAAATGCTTTTATGTCTAATGTTCAAAAGAAGAAGTCAGATAAGGTCGACACTAGTCAACTTCTAGTAAGCCTTGTGAAGAGAAGTGCTGAATAAGGTTACTTTATTTCCAGTTGAGGTCGACACTCTTAAATTCTCCGATCTGCATTTAATTTGGTGGATATCTATTCACCCCCCCCCCCCTCTAGATCTTCCTTCTGCACACTTCTGCACACACAACAAAATGAGGAGATAAATATTATGTCTTTTGCATTAATATGTAGTCACACAACTATGTAAAATAGTTTTATATATTATTTTATTATTAGGTTATTCAGAATCAATTTTGTAAAATTTTCAATTTAAATTCTTTTTTATTTTAATATATAAAAATAGATAATATAATGGTGCAAATGAATTGAAAAGGTGAGGTCGACCCCAGAAGAACTGTGGGGTCGACCCTATTTTGCAGTGCTAAAAAGCAACACGGATGAGTCGACCCAAGAAGAAGTATGAGGTCGACCTCAAAACACAGGAGATCTTTTTTCCATTTGAGGTCAACCTCAATTGAAAGAAGAGGTCGACCCCATTTTCCAGTGTTGAAATGGGGTTATAATGGGTCGACCCAAGAAGAAGTATAAGGTCGACCCATGAAGAAATATGAGGTTGACTCCATAATACGATGGTTTGAAAAGTGTTTTTCTTGTACACATATCACCATAAGTGGTCAACACTAGATGATAGTACTGATATTCATGTATGCATGTGTTGCTAGGTTTTGTTTACGTGTCGATACAAATAATTTTTATAACAGAAAGTATATTTCATTTCATATTTGAAGTTATTATTGTTATCTACTTAATTAACTATTCTTAACTGGGGGACAAGTAACCCTCGTCAAGCGTAGTCATAAAAGTTATCCTGGGTGTAGGTGGATGTAGGGCTGCCAACGGGTCAGAGTCGGAATTGGAAATGGCACTTTCCGCGTCCATTTCCTATAAGAAAATCGGAAATGGGTCGGAAACGAAAAGTAATCGGAAACATTTGGTACGATCAAATGGTAGATTTATGTTAGCATTTGGAGTAATGGTAAAAGAGATGTCTTTGATAATAATAGGTATAATAAATGCTACGAGAGAGACAAGTTAATTAAATTCTATTTACAAATTAATTAGGAGAAGCTAAAAACTTAGTCTAAAGTTTTTTTAATATTAATAAATAAATATTTTAATAACGTCTTTCTAATCTCTCACAATTTGCCCTACCTGAAGGTATCATAATTCAAATAAATCTAGTAGAATGCTAAAAAACCAAGGTCCGGTGAAAATTGATAAACACACATATATATGACTTCTCCAAGGGAGCCCTCTCCTACTGAAAGAAAACATAAGCCTTGCTAAATTGAGCAATGTACGATAACATACTACATAAGCCTTGCTAAATGCTTGTGAATGAACATAGTACATAACTAAAAATTCAAATCATTGATGATGAATGTTTGGTACAACAATCCGACACAGGGGTAACCAACTACGGTATAGTAACTGTCTACGTACGTAAGAATAAAAAAAAAAATAGTCAACCACACAAGAAAATAACATGTAACAATGAAAGCTTGCATGAACATGATCATCTATGCGACATTGCCTGCAAGCCACAGTTCATTCGCAATCTCCTCCCTCAATGCCTCCCCAGCTGCCCTTGCTGTTGCGTTAAGGCACATGCTAGTGGGTGCATCTTGAAGCATAGACCCCTCATCGGACTCATTATCATCGAAGGGTGCATTGAAGAAGTCGTCGTACCTCTGTTCATGGCGGATGTAGTTATGTACCACAAGACATACAAACACTATCTTCTTCTGTGTGTCAAAGGGGTACATATTTCCCTCTCGGAGGGTTCGGAACCTCATCTTCAATCACCTAAAGTTCGTTCGACACAATTTCGAAGTTGTGCATGTCTGTGGTTGAATTTTTCTTGCTTGTTATCATATCGCCCATTTCCTGGCCTACGAAAGCTAGAAATAACTTGTGGCCACGATATGGGGCAAAGAAAGAGCTAGTGTTAGCGTATCCGCCATCAACTAGGAAATACTTACCCAATGGCACAACTAACTCTCCTCATGAAACAGCCCATCTTAACACCTTCAAATCTGGTGCAGAGCCTTCCCACCCTACACATGCATATTGAAATAAGCCATCAAATGACACAACAGCCATCACATTTTGCATTATACCCTGTTTACGATTCCGAAAACATGGTTGGTCATCAATTGCCACATTTGCGGGAATGTGAGTGCCATCAATAGCACCTAATGCATCCTACAAAATATACAATTAAAGTTAGATCATGTACAGATGAAATGTTCAACAAGTTGTGCATTGACATCACCTTGAAATAGGGATAAAATCGGTCATTTCCCGAAATATGTGGATGGCATTCATTGACTTGAGTAGGCTGTAAAATATATTCCTCCTTTAAGGAAGCTAAAGCAAAAGCCACTTTGTTTACGTAGTGGCTAATAGTTTGGGAGCTATGCTGAAAATGTTCTACCAATGCACCAGTGGGTACACCATGGCTAACAGCGTATAGGAACATTGCCAGTTGTTCATTGGCACTAACATGTCGGGAGTCTTTTAATAGGCTCTTACTCACCAACATGTCAACTAAACTAATGAACATACTAGGATGCAATCTAAAGACATTATAACATCTTTTCTTATGGCCGTTCAGAATGTTTTGCACCCAAAACTCCCCTGTGTGTTTTGATGTATTCATTATTCGCCTTGGTATGGTTGGATGTACTTCTTCTTGCAGTTCATCTATCACTACATTCAGTACTGCAGTGTATATTTCTTCATCTTCTTGCAATATATTGAACAACATGTTCCGTTCTGTATGCATGCAAACAAAGAAACATTGAAAAGTACTACGATTACACGACAATGATGAAAGTCTTAATGTTCTTCCATAATTTCAGCCATCACATTCTTAGCATACATAATGAAAGATAGTACATGTTCCATGACAAAATAGAAAACTTCAAATGCTATGTGGCTAATGATAGACCATAATCATGATAAACATGCCTACAATAATGATGGTCAATAGGAGAATGACAAGAATCAATAACCCTAAGATTAGGAAGCTGAAGAATGGTAGCTGCGGCACGTGCGTTTGGGTTGCATTCCCGAGACTGTGGGAGGGGTAGCTGGTGGATGTAGATGATTTATACTTCTGATTGACATGACATGGGTGAGCCCTAAAGTAAACATGGAATGCAGCTTCCACTTCCTCAATTGAGTACAAGCCCTTATATCGTGCCCCTGGAAAACCATTGACTTCAACCAAACACTCATCCCAAGTATAATAAATACCGGGATGACGTCCAACCCACACAACGTAGCACATGTACTTACCCAATATCTGGTTTTAGTAACCTGCAAGTACATTGATGGTAAAGTGAAGATTACACATAAATATGGTTAACAAATTTGATAGGGCAACTTCATACTAAAATTAAGGTGAAAAGAATAGAACATCTACAAAGAAAGATTTCATACTACTGCAATGATAGTCTACTACATTACATGAAAAGAGAACTATATACTGAAATAGAGTGACATGAATTGAAAAACATAAAAATGAAAGAAAACACTACGTAATAGATAGACATAAGCATAAACAATCCATTGAAAAGGAACATAAACAGTCCATTGAAAAGGAACATAAACAGTTAAACTCTAAGTATGCCACAAAGACAAGGAACACATGTGTCACTTTGTCATGGCTTATCGGCGGTCATCATTTTCAGCCATTCAACCTTGTCCTCATCGGGCATAACAGAGAAAAGGGATCTGAACTTTGGCTCAGTAAAGAGGTTCATGGCCTTCAGGTAAACATTATAAGGGAGACTGGGAATGTCTTGTAATTCCCTAATGCATTCCACAATGCTAGGAACAACATCCGGATCCGGCCTCCGCTGGGAGGAACTCTCACTTTGTTGACGCGACCCACCATTGTCGATCAATTTCATTAGGAGTGCATTCCTTTCGCGGGTTACATCAACAAGATTATCTAAACTTGATTGCACTTTCTTTTTGCCACGTCCTTTGTTTCCAATTGATGCGGGCTTTCTCTTCGGAGAGCTGCTCCCCATGTTAGCCAGAGATGTGGGAGTGTTGTTCATTGATGTTGGAGTGAAATGGCCTGCATTCGGTTCACTTTCTTGGCCAACAGACATGTGCATGAGATCTTCATTATAGTACTCATTGACGCTTTCATCTATGGTAGGTGTTGCACTGACATTACTTTTTGGCCGTGTAGGTCTACGGCTTATGCCCTCGGCTTTCTCTCCAGTGGCAATATTATTCTTACAAAGAAGTTGCATGTCGTTATATAAAGGGAACGGTCTTCGACGAATTTGGGAGTATTTGTGATTAACCAAATAAGAAAACAGTTGACATAAGTTAGTGCGGTCTGATTAAACCACTATAATAAAATAGAAAGTACTAAAAGGGAATTAAAATATTGTTACCTTAATAACCTCTTCCCATGCTCCATCATATCCGGGTATTGGTATGTTGTTATCTGGATCCCACCCCCAACCACTTAACTTCAACAACTCTGTGTACAACTTAAATTTTGTCTTCAGTAATTTCCAGTAGTCCTTCAGTTGATCACTAGTTAAGGAGTAACCCAATGCAGAATTGAACACAGAGGACAATAAAGCCCAACTGTGTGTGTTGAAATTTGCTGCAGCATAATTGTTTCGATCCTTTTCTTTCAACATTAAATCAATGAGGATTCTATCCATTCGAGCATCCCAGTTCGGAGAGTGGGATCTCTTCCCCTGCCTTTCCATCACTAATGCGCGTTGCACTTTCTTTAGAGTTTTTGGTTCCGAAAGGAAGGGAATATGGTAAGAAAATGGACTTGTGTAGGATGCAATAACCATAATAAATAATAGAGGAACATCGTATATTTTTATGAATTCATGCTTAGACATCTTGTATAATGAAGAATAAATGCTTAGGATGACTATTTATAAGGGCAAGAGTTGTAAGACAATAACCTGCTGCTGACATATCATTGATACGATACTTTTTACTATGTGGTTGGGCCAAGCTACAAAAAAAAATGCTTTTGATCAATTTTATGCCTACGAAAATATATCGGTCTAACTGCAATGGACATACTAGTGAAAGTTATCTTATGACAAAAAAAAAAAAAAAGTTTCTCGCTGCTATACATGATACATCTTTCTACAAATCTTTTTTATTCAAATCAGTGAAGCACATGAGTGAGGGACCATATAGAGTAACTTATCCGAGGAAAGTATAGATTGTACTGAAGAAACAATATTGCCTCCTATTGCACACTTTCAAATTGTTATCACAGTAGATGAATGACATTTCCTCTAAAAACTACACACTCAATGGGACCTTAACATTGGAAATCCAATTCATAACAAAAAATGCTACATTGGCATAATATATGGAATGAATCAGTCAAGCAGGTAGACCCATTTTAACATAATCTACATCAGCACTGTTGTCGAGCCTCATTACCTCTCTCTGTAATGAGAAGGGATACTAAAAATGTATGACAGCCCTTATGAGGAGTGAATAGTTTTGTATACCAATGTTGCCAGGAAAGGAAAATGCTGGGAATTCACCAGTTTTGAGGGATCGAACAGAGGTGTGCAGGGAAGAAATGAAAAAGGTAGAAACATAAAAAGTCTATCTTTTGTAACATCAATTCCATTTTCTTTGAACCAGAGTTGTTGAGGGAAGAAACAGAGAAGCTAGGGAAAAGATGCTATACTACCCCACATCTCCTACCCATTTGTTATGTCCATGCCATGTTCTTTCATGTAAACGAAGCATAAACATTTACTTTCCATTAGCAAGCAAGTTTCTGTGGATGAACCCTATAAACCCCAAAAATAGATGACGAGCAGAAACATCAAGCGGAAGAAGGGGGAATAGCAAAACGAACAACAAATTTCATCCCATCGGCCATCTTTACAAAAATGATGATCTATGCACCTACCTGTTGTAGCGACCCTCATATCGATACGGTTATACCAACCCACGTCGATATAGTGAACGTTGCCACAGTGGGACATTTACCCAACGATAACATTTAGCTGAGATACACGTGAATATAAGAACAGAGTAACGGAAGTAAAAGAACTACTGTCTTCATTTCATTCATCATCCACATTTAACATACATGATTCGATTGAATTTAAAGAGCTAAAGTCCACATAATCCATATAGAAGAAGTGCTAAGATAAAATACATAGTTTGTCCAAGTTTACATGATAGTTCTAATACAATGCCTCAATTGCATACATCAAAATGTCAAAATGTCACAATTAAGCTCCACCAAGCTAGCTACTCCCCGCGCTCGGAGTCTCTCTCCACGGTCTCCTCCAAAGGTGTGTCACCTACTACACCTGTACGCCGAAGCAAGTAATGAGTCTAAAAGACTCAGCAAATAACACTACATCTATCATACATGCACATATCATAGCAGGTTTTTACATACCATTTACAAGACACAACATGTAGCATGCGTGACATTGAAATTAACAACCTATCATGATAATTCTATTAATGAAATACATGATTCATGCTTTCAAATTTACTAAATTAAAATCTCCTATCACATGCTCTCTAATCATTCCAACACATGAAAGTTCTACTTTCAATTAAGCTAGAACATGAAAGCAATTTAGCATGACTAGCTTACATACATGGAAGAAAACATTGCTAACATGGTTACTTCTCATTCTTACACATGCACATAACCATTTTACGTGCTTTAAGCTTGCTGTTTTGACATGGTTTAACACTTTACAATCTAACACATGAAAGCTACATTCTCATTCAACCACAACGTGAGAGTAAACATACATGGAATGGTTTGCACATAAGTAAGGATTGTCCCTAGCATAGATTCTACGCATTGTACCCATATAGGACATGATCATAACCACATTTATGTTGCTGTTCTAACATAATTTCAGATCATCATATCATGGATTTCAATCTCACATCCTCACATTTTGGCCTCACATTTTTACACAATTTCTTATTCACATAGTTCACACTTTACTCATTCACAATTTCACATGTTCACATTCTCACTTTTCACATGAACACATTCACATTTCACATTTTCACATCTTACACTTTAGTGCCGTGAGACATAGTCCAAACCACCATAAGAAGGACACATCACATCACATACACATAGACGTCACCTAGGCAATACAGTGACGACTCTTGGACTGCGCAGACCGGGAGAACAAGTCTCCACCCTAACCAGTGGTACTTGTCCACCTCCAGGATTTCATCCTAATGCCCTTAGGATCACAACACATTGAACCTTCTCATGGGGACTTTTCCATGATACGGTTCCACTGCCCTCTATGGAAGCAGTTCACACTTGGCACAATTTTACACATATCATGTTTACCGATTTTTAACACATATTTTTACACATGACGCTCATATCTCATTCATTCTCTCATTCACAACATGACTCTATTTTCCTAATCATGCCACTACAGCTGACAGAATTTATCATTCAGGACGTTTCACCAATCAGGTTGGATTTCCAGAAATTAAATCATTTCACAATGGCATGCATTAATTACCCATTTTTGCATGGAAAATTCATATTGCATGGTATAGTTGTCCAAATGACCTGAGAATTTAACCACATGCTGATTTCGGGTTTAGGACCCCACATGAAAATTTTCACATTTTTCTGATCCAAAATGCGATTGCAGAAAATTTAACATAAAGTCCCATATTATTCAAAATTCAATTTATCATGGTGTATAACATAAACGTTCAGTTTAACAGATCATAACCCTGAACCCACTATACACAATACCACAGGAAATTTCCCCGGATTTATTTCACAACACACGATTTACTGGAAATTTAACAAATCCTACACATGTTTTCTATTTCCCAAGTATAAATTTTCAGTAAATCACATTGACATGGGAAAATTCCAGAAAATTCAGAGTAGAGACTGACGTATATAGACATGGTTCAACGAGATTAGGGCATCATAATTTCCCACGGATTATTAGGATCATGGGTGAACATACATGGCCATTCTTCCACATGTATTTTAAATTAAACAATAACTCAACCATCCACAAAATAAATACACAACTATTCTCCCACACATTCCAACATTCACATTACGTAGCATAATAGGTTTACAATATATCCTCATCGCAAAACACATCGAAAGTAATCATATATAAGGAGAGAACAGTTCACTGTTCTGTCCAGACGAACTTAACGGCAAGCCATGGCCGTTAATGGAGATTGACGGCAAAATCGCTGGCCGTCAATGAAGATCTTCACGGCAATTTATGTTGCCGTCAAGTTCAGGTCTCTGCAGAATGCAGGACCCGAGCTCCAAATTCAAAGAGAATGGGGGATCTAGGACACGAGGAAAAATACATAAAAATGATAAAACCCTACTTGACATCTACATGGATAATAGGGGTAGGTTACTTGCCTTCCAAAAATCTCCAGAAGGATCAAAGGTGGCGGTGAAGCTCTCCTTGGGCAGTCCCAAGAAGCTCCCAAGAAAGCCTTCCTTCGGGTTCTTGAGCAATCTTCACAGCAGATCGAGGTCGGGGATGCCTTCCTCGATGTTCCAGCTACCTCCTTGTCGTGGTAGATGGCCGGTACAAGCTTCAGATCGCCGGATTAAAGGTTGCAAAGGTGGGGTTTTGCTCACAGCAGTTAGGGCTTTTCTCTATCTCCCAAAAGAGGTCAAGAGAGGGGGTTTAGGGCTGCACTCGGGTTCAGATATAGGAGAGAGGCCTCTCCTATCCCGCAGGGTTGATGTGAACCCTTTCAGACCGTTGGGGACAGCTCCCCAATGGGTGAGCTAGCTTGCTCCCGGAAATCCGGCTCTGCAACGCATGCAGATCAGAGAAATTAGCGTCAACATCGCTGGACGCTGGACTTAGTGTTGGCGTCCATATGGTTGACGCCGACACGACACAAACGTCCATTGATCTTGACGCCAAGTTGGCCTTCGGCCAGAACTCAAAAACATGCACAAACCATACACAACTTATACCTATATACGTGCCATGCATATGTATTATCATGTACACACTACCACCATGCATTTCATACATTATTTACAACTAATTATACACATGCATACATAAGTATAATTAGTTAATACATACGTAGATATGTACATCTATGCGTACACAACATGAATTATTTACACGAAATTAAAAAAATGCAACAAAATTCGAGGGCCTTACACCTGTACTGGGGCTGATTGGAAGAACTGGAAGATGACGCCATGGTATGGGAAGATGGCTTCGGCGACAATCCAAGCTTCATGAAGAACTCGAACCTTGCGATCTGCGTGGAAGAAACCTTTGTTAAATAGACCAGCATTGATCTGATCCCTTCAAACAAGGCGGTGAGAACGGCGAGACAGTGGAGTGTTGTCCAATCGCAAGATGGAGTAGCAGCAATGCGTCAATGTCACGACGACACTGGGAGAAGTTGAGTCGATTCACGGGTTGAAGAGTTAACGCAGGTAGGGGGGGATACAAACTGGGGGTAAGTGGGGTTACCCACGGTTAGCCACCCCCCCCCCCCTCCCCCACCTAGATACATGAAAATATTTTTTACTTTTATTTTTCTCCTTTTAATTTAACATACATTACCATACTTTACAAAAATATATATACATAAACTATTTTTAACATTTAAAAAATAGATTATTAGCGACAGCTTCCAACCGTCGTCATTACATAATGGCGACAGCCTCTGTCGTCGCTATTATATTTTGGCGACAAATACGACCGTCGGTAATAAAAACTAACGGCGACAGTTACAGCTGTTGCTAATGCTCTTATTAAGGACAACCACTTAAAGTCGTCTTTAATAATCATTTATTTGCGACGGTTATAACTGTCTTTAATAAGTTCATTAGCGACAGCTGAAGTAGTCGTCACTAATATTAATATTAGGGACAACTTTTAGTAAGTGTCTCTAATAATCAATTATTAGAGACAACTAGAGTCGTCTCTAATATTTGTTAGTAGCGACGAGAAAATTATTCGTCGCTACCAAAAGTATTAAAGACGACTCAGTTAGCCGTCGCTAATAACCTTTATTGGGGATGACGGTCGCCGTCTCGAATGATGTTTTTCGCGACAGCTTCTGTAGCCGTCTTGAATAAATTTTTTTAGCGACGTTTACATCACCAAGCGTCGCTAATAATTTTTTAGCAAAGACGACTCCTCTAAGGCGTCGCGAATATCACAGTTTTGGAGACGGTTTCTTTACAGCCGTCGCAAATACTCTTTTTAGCGACAGTTTGTTTTTTAGTGGAGACGGCTTACGTTAGTTGTCGTCAATATTACACTTTTGGTGACGCATGCACTGAAGCCGTCGAAAATACCTTTTTGTGCGATGGTGTTTTGGAGCCGTCGCAAATACCTCGTCCCTAATAGTCTCTTTTCTTGTAGTAATTTTATCATCCCATCAATATAAATTTAAATTTTTAAGTAATTTCTTCATAGTGAATACGACTGTAGTGGTTGTAAAACCCTCTTTTATCTAGTGCAGAAAGTGAGGAGGAATATTATGTACATTAGCATTCATTCTTAAAATTAAGTGTACTTAACCGTATCTAATTTAATCTACATGTTAATAATGTATAAAACATGTACAACCACATTTGTTATTCCCAATGGCCTTCATATTATCTATCATTTGTTTAACTCAATTTTAGGTAGAGCGAAAGAGATTAAAGAAACCTAATTTCACCCTTGTTTAATCTCCTCTAAAAATGATGAGAATTAATATATCCACCTAAAGTGTTTCATATGCTCGTGTTCCCCACCAAAAAGCCTAAATTTTTTTAGATGTTAAACAGAATATCCCATCAAGTTCTGTAGTATTAGAAAAAGATGGATATATTGCCAGTAGTACCTCAAATAAAATCCAATTTAAATTCTTCACGTAAAAATTTGTTTATAAATATTTTGCCAGATAAGCTGCCATTAAGGAAAAGTAAAGGGCTTATCTAGCATTTCCATCCATCACTTTTTTGAGTCTCAAACGAAGTAAGTGGGGAGGTGGGGATACACGTGTCGCCAGAGGACGCGGGCTCATCTGAAACGATTGGCTGAGAGGCCGCGCTTTTGGTCCAACGTCCCAGTGGACATCGCACTACAAAGCAACAAGGTGCTCTGCGTTTCGAAAACCCGGGCTCCTCCAGAGACGTTGCGTGGGAAGAAGGGAAGGGCACCAATGGCGTCTCTCTCCTTCGGATCCGTGCCGCTGCGACCGTCGCGGCCCAGGAAGACGTCGGAGCTCTCGTGCCCCGACGGCGGGCTGAAGCCAATCGTCGTCAGGGGTGATCCACCCACCTTCGTCTCGGCGCCCGGCCGGCGGATTGTGGCCGGTGAGCATTCCCTATACTGTTCTTGCCTCTGCTCTGCTCTGCTTCTCGTTGGTGCTTCCGAGTTTACTGTGATGCCTCTGTTAACCTTCGTTATAAGGGAAGAAGAGTGGCTATTGTCGCAGTGACTGCTCTTCCATTAGTTTCGGATGCTCATGTTGTTGTAAAATGGTTCATGCGAGAAATTAGTATGGGATTGAAGAGGACTTCTAGTATAATGTTGCAAAAGGAGGTATCTTAAACATGTAATGGTACAGTTATATGTCTCTCGATTTTGGATATTGAGCATTTCTTTTTTCATCTGCCAGATGGAAGATTACTGTCTTCTAAGTTACTAATATTTTCCCTTTCAGCCTTTTCTGCCCAGTAAGTGATGCCTTGTTGTGTGTTCTAGTTGGAGACTTGCACGGGGATCTTGCACAAACTAGATGTGCACTGGAAACGGCAGGGGTCCTAAGTTCAGATGGTCAAGATTTATGGACCGGGGGAGGAACGGTATGTCGTTTGGTCACATAACTGGTATTTATACAGGTCATATATATATATATATATGTAAACAGATCTATAAGTGGATGCCCTGACAAGCTTCATTTGTCAAATGATTGTATTCCATGTAAAAGGTTTGGTTTTAAATACAGTGTATTATTGAGAAGGATGCTTTTCTTAAATTAATGATACATTTCTCTAGTGTTTTTACATTGATCTCATGGTATATCTGATAGTGTGACTAATCCTTGAAATCTCATACAAAAAACTTTATGCTTCTTGAAATAGTTGTCATTATTCAGAAAGTTTTGCCCATGGTCTGTCCATCCATAGGTTTTGATTCAACTTGGGGATGTTCTTGACCGTGGAGAGGATGAAATTGCTATCCTATCTTTACTAAGATCTTTGGATGTCCAAGCAAACAGAGAAGGCGGTGCTGTCTTTCAGGTCCGCATGTACTGAACTTAAATGTTCTTTTTGTTCTCGTAGGCAATGTTAGTGAGACATCAGGCTTCGGGTCCCTTTTCTGCAATCTAGTGGAGAAGGAAAGAAGGGATCAGAGTGTTTGTCTTCGGCTTTGTTTTTCTGACACGAAATTCTCTCTTTCCACTCAAACAGGTCAATGGAAACCATGAAACCATGAATGTAGAAGGTGACTTCCGATATGTTGACCCTGGGGCTTTTGAGGAATGTGCAGACTTCCTAGAATACCTGGATGATCACGGGAATGGCTGGGAACAAGCTTTCATCAGCTGGATCAGCACGTCGGAAAGGATGAAAGAAAATCGCAGAATGTCCAAGAGTAACTGGGGGCCTTGGAAACTGCTGAAGGTAGTAATCTTTTCCCTATGTTTTCTCTTTCCCATTTTACTTACTTTATCCTCGTGTTTTGTGCAAATTGTTCTCAGAGTTTTCTCTTAGTTAAGTCAGGAAATGCCAGATTAGTAACATCTGGATAGAAGACAGGTTAAAATTGATGCAACAATTTTTATCAAAAATGTGTCGCAAGAATACTTTATCCCGGTAATGTTGTGCAATGTGCTTCAGAGTTTTCTCTTAGTGAAGCGAGGGAATACCAGATTAATAATATCGGGATGGAAGACAAGTTACAATTGATGTAACGACTTTACAAAAAATGTCTCGCAAGCATCTGAAGTCATCTAGCCTTCTCTAACTTTATAAGAAAATTATCAGCCACTTGGAAGAAACTAATGACATTCATCGTCATCATCATCAGAGTCTTATCCCATTATTTGGGGTTGGTTATGTGAATCCTTTGCCGCCAAAGATTTCTATTAAGTGTTATATTCCTGTTTAAACTCAAGAAGTTCAAGTCCTTTCTAATAGCATCACATCATCTTATTTTAGGCCTTCCCCCAACTCTTTTACTGGCATCCACTAAGATTTGGTCTCATCTTTTAACCGACGGTACACGTGTCCAAACCACTTGAGTTTATTTTTTCTTATTTTTCTATCAATTGGAGCTATCTCCAAATCCTCACAGAAGTGCTCATTTTTAATCTTATATTTCTTACTCTTACCACATATCTATCTCAATATCCTCATCTTTGCTACACACATTTTGTTAATGTGTTCTTTTTGTACTGCCTAACACTCCGTACCATATAGTAAATCAGCCTCACAACCGTTATATAAAACTTTCTTTAAGTTTTACGGGTATACGACGATTGCAGAGGACTCTTGATGCACTTCTTCATTTCAACCAGTCTGCCTTAATCCTGTGTGCCACATCATCATAAATCTCTAGTCAAATTTTATTAATTGAAGCATCCCTTTAGCCATTTACAATAGTATTTTGTTCTGTTCTTTTCTTTCTCAGTTTGAGTCCTTTTTTACATTATGATACATAAAGCAAACTTGTCAACAATAACTCTTTTAACTTAGTCTATCAAAGGAGTGAGCTTTACGCTTGCGTACTTGAAGAAATTATGAACTTAACTACCAAGAGTCATCAATGTTTTAAAGGATTAGAAGTTTTTTATGAGAGGAACCAATGAAGAGGCATCGGCGCCCACTTGTCTGCACTCACTTATAAACATTTTGCTGTGGACCATTATATTCTTGAATTTGCTGCTTAACGATTATTCAGTTCAGTATACTGCATGTTCTATTGGGTGCATGAAAATACACCAACTATGTGCAAATTCCTCTAGAAATACCTAGTCATTCTTCATGTTTCTTGTCTTTGAAATACTTAATTCCTTAATAGTTCATCTTTCTTCAATCTGATATAGTTACCTCTTCCAGACGTATGTCCTGCCATGTTATTCCATCTGAGATATCTATTGAGTTTTCTGTTGCTGTTATACCGTTTCCTCCTTACATTTGAATAAGGTGACGAGTATGTCTGCATTTTCTTCTAAATTATGTTTTATTAAGGCAAAAGTGTGTCCTATCTGAAATGTTGATTTTTATGCTGACAGAGGTGTTCAAATATTAGGACAGAGGCAGAAGGGTGTTCTTGCAAGATCAACACTTTTGCGGCCAGGTGGTCCATTAGCTTGGGAACTAGCACGGCACCCTGTTATCCTTAAAGTCAATAATTGGGTATTCTGTCATGGCGGAGTTCTTCCTCATCATGGTATATCAGTCAGCACATTTCATCTTGAACTGGATACATGCGATTTTGTCTATTTAAAGTCAATAATTGGGTATTCTGTCATGGCGGAGTTCTTCCTCATCATGGTATATCAGTCAGCACATTTCATCTTGAACTGGATACATGCGATTTTGTCTATTTACATTTTTTTATGTAAAGGTTCATCCATGGAGAATCATCTTTCATTGCTCCAGAAAAATCATAACTTTTGCGCCCACTGTCTCACTCTCAATTGTTAGAGAGGAAATGTGAATGACATGGAAATGCATTTCTTCACACAAGTTTGACATCAGGTTTAAAAGTCCACTTTATTTGTCATATAGCTTCAGCACTAGTTCAAACTCAGAAGTTAATACATATTGCGGTTTCTGGTTTATGATCCTTTTTGATGTAAGTTACTGATTCGTGCTCTTATTATGATAATTATCCTAATATCTACATTTGTGTATAAGAGAATTCTACATGTGCCAACATTCTCATGTTCCTTAAAAGTTCCTTTGTATTGAACCTATCCTCTTATTTCTGAGTATAAAGGCATTTCCCAGATTTGGTGACAGTCATTTACTGTTATCTGTCTCTCCAATTATTATATGCATTCTAGTTGTTAGAAGTTTATTGCTTCAAAAGTTGATTACAATACCACAGATCATCGAATGTAATGGGAGACTAACTTTTGATTTCACAAATTTCCAGTTGCATATGGCATCGAGCAACTGAACAAAGAAGTATCATGCTGGATGAAAGGGTTAGGAGAAGATAGTGATGACCCTGAAATCCCTTTCATTGCCACCAGAGGCTATGATAGTGTTGTATGGACTCGCTTATATTCAAGACAATCAGCAGATGCAAACTTTCGTAGGCAACAGGTACATAAGATCGGCAAATGTAGTTAACCTACTATCTGACAACCCAGAAGCTTTTCTGTGTTTTATTGTGGGGTTGGATAAAGCATGCCCATGCGTGGGATTTGAAAGAAAGAAAATCCAAGCTAATACTTTAGTTTATCAGGAAATGAGAGAAATATACTCATAAGAAAGAGTTCTTTCAGAACTTCTAAACAACGATACAGTACTTGGGACTTTCATCTTTTCTAGGGATATAATGAGTAAGATTTATGCACCATTCTAGTGCAATAACAACAATTACTCAAACGCATGGCTCCTCTGCATTTCCTCCAGTTGGTATGTTACAACGTATGCGTTATCATCTGACTGGGCTTGCTTCACAGATATGCTCCATCGCAGAGGAGATGTTAGAGTCATTAGAGGCTAATGGAATCGTAGTGGGCCATACTCCGCAGCATAATGGCGCAAATAGGTATGCATGTTTCTTGTGTAGGACACCTTAAGAATATTCGTTTTGTAATTCCTAACTTAAATTTCTTTTGGTTAAATTGTCTTGCTTTATTTTCTGCAGTAAATGTGACAACAAAGTATGGTGTATCGATGTGGGAATGTCAAGCGGAGTCTTTAGTTCAAGGCCAGAGGTTGGTCGTCACCTTCCATAATCGTACCACCTCTTGATCATTGAGGCTGAAATATGATTTCCTTAAGATTCTTCTATGAGAATCTTTGAGGCTGAAATATGATTTCCTTAAGATCTACGATGTTGGGTAGTATCTTCTGAAACACACCAGAACCAATTGCTATATGAACGTGTGTCAAACTCTTGAAGCCCATCTAACTTGCAACATCATTAAATTTTATTGATGACATTCTCATTTAGTCATTTAGATACCAGATTTTTAATTAAGATGCAAATCTTTGTTACCCATATCCAATGGGGCCTGGTTGAACTGCGCATGAACTGAAGATATTCGTCCCCTGGTAATGTTGGTGAGAAATGTTTGCCAAAATAGAAAGCAAATAAATTTTGTTTCCTTTCTTTTATAGTTCTTGTCAATATCATCAAGAATGTTATGTTCGTCTTCAATGTCGGCCATCTGTACTACAAAAGTGTATCCTCCACAAGACATGACTGCCTGCCATGCCAAGCTGTTTGTCTCAGTAGGCTCTCAGACCTAGCTAATTGATCATGTCTCATTTGATTTTTGAGCATAAAAATATGTACTGTAGTTGAGTGGGGCATCTTAGTTATCATCTGGGCGGTCTACATAAATTTGATAATGCATCAAGTACACTACCTATCTATACTATATTTTGTTTGCTAGGGTTTCCTTTTTTCCCTCAATGGGTTGTCGTTCAGTTATCCTCACCCATTCTCTTATCATGTGACTGCAGAGCATGGCAGAGGAAATGCTGTGTGATAAATGAACCTTCCTGCCTGCATGCTCCTAATCTTCATAATGAGAATGGAATTCTTGTACCTTATTTGTGAAAGATGATCCAGTATCTGGATAGCAGAGGATATTTGTTGGTCCATGGATTATCTTTCATGCAAGAAAGCCTAGTGATGCATGTCTTGTACAGGCTGTCATTTGATCTCGTAAATTTGATACTGCATTTGATTTCATGAATCAGTTCAACTTATTCTGTACCTCTTTCATGCTTTTGACATGATAACACCAGATAGTCATTTTTTATGCCATCCACAAAGTTGATGGTCTTGTGTCCATTTCTATGAGATTATGACTTCAAACTGGATTGTCCAGGTTCTGGAGATTATAGACGACAGAGCTAAGGTGCTACGGAGCCAAACAGATTTCTTCACTGGATTGGAAGTCACGGGGTATCTCTGAGATCAAGTCTGGTTGACCAGGTAGACATGTATATGTTACAATGTCAGATCTCCCCAAGCAAGACAGAGCACCTCAAGAGCAGGTTTGTCCACGGGTTAGAGAACACAAGAGAGATCGGTTTAAGCTCACCCACCGTATAGGAGGACAAGCTTGTCGGATTTACGGTCATGAGCAACATGTAGGAGGGCTTCTTCATGCTTCATCCCCGACACTCTGTAACCTCCCATCATAAATACAGTAATGTCGCACTTGGATCGTATCTGCTATGCTACCAATGCGACGAAAGAAAATTACAAGGTTATATAGTCTTCCTTATTTTCACAGAAAGCATAACTTCTCATTTTAGTGTCATTTTTGCTTGTCACAGACAAATGATACGTATCCAGTTCAAGATTCAGATTCCATATTATGTTCTTTTATAGAATAACAGTAACAAGAAAACGCCTAACTTATGAGTCAACAGATGGCAACCACTTAGATTCCTATGCTGCTCGCAAGAGCTGTAAAACCATTTGAGCTGACAAGTCCAGAATAGTATGTTTGTATCTACAGCTGAACATATGAACGTAATGAGGCCCTCACTTATAGTTGCAATCTCGCCGTATCCTGGCCACCCTGCACTGAGGATTCCTGTGCTCAACAAGCTGTGACCCGTACGTAGTCTCAGGAGTGGCAATTAGCAGTATCCACTCCTTCCAGATGGAAGAAATCTTGGGTCAAAAGGACTCCTTTCCTCCCGGAATCCTTTACTTGGAGATTCGGATTGTCAAAGTCAGAGAAGAGCTTGCAAGCCAAAATGTTCACTGGCTTCTACTTCTTGGTCTTCTAGCGAACACTCGCCAGTACGTTTCTCTGATAACCAGATTGTCCACTTGAAGGTTTTGAGAAACATATATTGCTGAGATAAGAAATAACTGTCCAGCGACCCATCGAAAATGGAGCTGAAACAATTGAGTTTGGGCCATGTTTGGGGCAGTCTTCAATTGAAAACAGCTCAAAAGTGTGGAAATTATTCAATAAAGAAATCTGAATAGGGATAATTTTGATCCGTACACCTATTTAAAATCACTTATGATGATTTTTGGCTAACGCATGTGAAGAGTAGAAAGTGAAAGGAAATTCGCCTGCTAAAACTGCAAAATTGACATCAGCCAATCAAAACATACTGCCTCATCATTCGACAATAAACACTGAGTTGCCACTTCACGAAGGAGGGATTTCTGGTACGACCCATTGACATGTTCAATTTGGTGTCAGGTAAGGCGTTCAAAAGCTATTTTCCAAAAACACAAAAGTGAAGTCCGCCTAAACTTTCTTGAAGACAAATTATCTAAGATGATAAATAGAAATAACAACATTTTTAGCTTCCTTCTTTCTGGGGGTATCCTCCCCCCCGCCCTCTTCTTGAGGTGGGGACTTGAGTGGTGTGTCTTTTGCAATCAGGGCCGCTTTACTTGGCCCAAATTAATTCATGAACGAGTCCCAAATGGACCCATTAAATAGGAATTTGCAACGCTAGCTGGCTGCACACCCCATATACTTGGGGCTGAAACCCCACATCCTTAAATGGGTTTCTGACCCGTCTGTAGCCTTCATGGGTAGCTCAAGAAAGCAAGGGCAACGGCGAGGGTGTGACTGGCAGAAGAGCGTTAAGACATCAGGCCGGTGGTGCTCCCATGGATTGGACAACCCAGATAGAAGTGGCAAATGGAGCGAAGAAATATATGGCACCTTCACACATCAGATGGGGGTAAGATAAAGACAGAAACTTGAGCGTTTTGGCTCATGGGTGAAGGAGAATGGTCTTTGGCAGACCCAAACTGCTCGCTGGTAAACATAATTCCTCATCTTACAAATGCAGATCAGATCGGCCAAATGCCACTCTTCAAGAAATCTGGGACACCTTGAACGTGAAACTGGCAATTCTGCTTTATCCGTGTTACAAAAGGCTGAAGAGTAGCTGGTTCCAAGTGTCAGGTACACCAGGTAAGCACCAATGTATACAGTCAGAATATCTGGACGGTTTTGCTAATTGTTCACGCGAGAAGGTCTCCCAAAATTTCCGGTAGATGGAAGGATGCCCATCCTTGCGGTACTCCGACAGCTGGGTGATGTTCAGAACTGAAACCTTCTGTCCCAGCCTGCCCATCACGTTCTGAACCAGATTCATAGTTTCAATGTCGGATCCACTTCCCCAGTAACCATCGAGGTCGATTGGAGTTTTCTCCTGGTAGCAGTTGCCGTCACTTCCAGCATTCCATTCCCAGCTCCTGCAAATCGGAAGAATTGCAAGGAAGGTGAGCATTCCTAAACCCAGCAAACTTATTTCTCAAAACCGTGAAATTTCACTGTATAGATATGCAATAACAGCTAGCAGCAAGTATCTGATCAGGATTCTAGGGACATGAGCAATTTTTACAGCCTTGTGTGTCTTCTGACATCGGGTCTCCAAGGTGTGTTAAGATCCCAGATCAATAGGTGAGAATACGACAAGGGACTCTTTGCATGTCTGTCCATGATAGCTAGCAACTTTCTACGTTGGAGAAGACCTAGAAAGCTCTCCCAAACTTATTGAGGAAGGGAGACGATGGGATCTGATGGACAGAGTGACAAAAGAAGTTCAAACAGATGGGGGCCAAAAGACGAAGTAAACTAAAAATCCTGCCATCTCATAATCAACCAGAAGAATGTGAACGGGGCAACTCTAAAGTGAATCTGCAATGAGCATTCCTTGCAGAAGTAATTAATGCTATTTAGTCAGAAGATGTATTGTGCTTATGGAAAAAACAGGTGTTTCCTTCCATGCGTAAGAAATGCCTCGCAACAATGACAAAAAATAATGTTTACAGGAAGGACAGACTTTTCTTCCTTATGTCAGCAATGCCTTGGAATAATGAGAAAAAGGACTGTATTGCTTCTGAAGAAGACATGATTTCTGCTTGTTAGTCCCATGACCTGAAATTCTTTATTTATCTACATGCAGCATTATACCACATCAAGGGGGAAGAAATCCAAAGTTAAATCAGATCCTATGCTGTTAATCGCTTTGTCACAGAAGGCAAATAACAAATAAGAGAGGCATGCATGTGTTTGTTTCATGACGCAAATGACAGCATGCTTCTCTTGAAGCTAATATCCTTTCAGACTATCCTGCAAAGCTAGATTGCAAAGGCCAAAGAATATCTAACTTTCATGCAAAGAAGCATTATCAACTGAGACCATGGTCTATTCACCAAGGATAGAAGCGGTTTACCATTTTTGCAATGTATATATCTTCTTATTTCTGGATTTGTCCAAAAGAATAAGAGTACTTTTGATGCCTTCCTTCCTTTTGCAGTTTTCAATTCATATATGAAATCAAAAGGGTCAGTCTGATGTCCTAGATTAGTCCTGGACGCATAAAATGGAAAGGAGAAGATCAAGTAATCTTTACCACCCACAGCATTTTGTACATCTACTTCAAAAAGGGGGAAAACTGAAGAATTTTCATAAGAATCATGTGGACATAAGTATATGAGATAAGGTCTAAATAGTGACTTCATGCCACTTGCAAGCACAATAAAGCCTGAACAAATGCATGAACGAGAAGGAAATCAGACCACACTATAAAGATATGGAACTTACCAGGCAATTGACATGGAAATTGCATTTATTTCCACTTAATAATAAAATTTGATATCAGAATTGAAAGATGAATTTGCCTTCCAAAATAAATCGGTTGAAGATTGAAAACGAGATAATCTTTACCATTTTAAAATGATGAAAGGACTTATTATGGTGATCTGTTAACACATATCTTCTTCAGGTTGTGGATACATCTTCAACTCTCTCATAAAGCTATTTCTTCTTGGGTATTTTGCCTAGAAACCATCCTTATAAGAAAAATAGCAAATATGCCATCATTGTTAAATATTGTCAAAAGTGTCACTCGTAAGTGTGAAATGTTGCAGATATGCCATCGCAGTTAACTTCCACGCAAGGAAAGTGAATATTCCACCAAAGCTCCCTTATTCCCATGAGTTTAATATTCTTCGAACAAAAATGCCCTTAACATGGGTTAGTCTAACCCATCGTGGGGCTTAGCTAACCCATGTGCTAGGATGTTTAACCTTAGGGCAAAAAAGACCCTTCCTTTCATGGGTTAGTCTAACCCATAGTAGACGAGAAGTAACTCCATGTACAGTAGTGGCATATCCACAATGTTTCACATTTACGAAGGTCATTTTTTACAATGTTTTAACAACAATGGCGTATTTTCCATTTTACTTGTAAGAATGGTTTCCATGGAAAAAGACCTTTTTTCTTATATCAACAATTCATCAATAAAAAGATTCTCAGATAATGTTCTTGTCACATGCTATGTCCAGCATTCATCACACTTACCAAAGATGTGTAGGTGACATGGTAACAAAAAAGACCTGTTTTGTTTTCTCAACTCTGGATTCAACCCACTCTGCCCATGTGTTCAGGGCCAACTCCAGGGCTTCAACTCCCTCTGCATCTTCACAAATCCCATTGTCAAGGTTCCACCTGCATCAGTGATCCTCATTGAGGGCAAATGAAATCTGGACTTTGAAAGGGACTATTCAGCAATTAGGAAATCCAAAATGATTCTTACAGTAATTTTACTTTTGGACCACTTCTCCACCATAAATACGTATTAAAAATTAGAATATCTGCCTTTTCCCACTGAGCTGCATGCTTTATTAGTGAATCTGGGCGGATAATTCTGTGTTCTAGCCTGTGATTTACAGGGTCATCAGAGTTGGATTCTACAAGAAGTGGTGCCCAGTAAAACTCAACTGTGGCATTGTAATCCTGTCCAGAAACAAAAATATTATGGTAACAAAGATAGTATTCTGCAAAATATCAGAAACCAAAAGATTTTGAGGTTTCATTGTGTTGACATGTCTACAATATGGTTTTGTACAAATATCAGTATAGAAAGAATTAATAATCTACACAATTCAATCCAATACGTGGTATGTGCATTACCGATAGAAATAAAAAATAGAATTGAATAATTCCAACTTAAATGATTAAGGAGCCTAAGCTGGGAGCCTACAGAAAAGAAATGTGAGCCACTTTTGACAACGACTTCAAGCAAAAATAAGTGAGTGAAGCCTGCTATTCTTCTAGCAAATCATGCCAAATCAAATTGCACAAAATAAGACTGGGCCATCTCAAAACCCAAGTGTTTAAGAACAAGAAAATTATTTAAAACATTTGCTAAAAATGCAAGTTTTTGGTTTGTTGCCCACCATGTAACTGATTATTTTGGTACTGATTACAATATGATAAAGGCCTATGCATGCCAATTTTGTCACCTATGACAGCAAACTTACCTCTGCTCTAAAAATTGTCAGATGTGCATTAGGTGACATGGATTTCCTGCCAGCAGGGATTACAGACTGCAACAGGCACACCATTGATATCCATTGCCCTCTGTTTAGGGAATCACCTACAAACATCAGCCTTTTACCCCTCAGTCTTTCTAGCATTTCTGTTGCATTCCACCTATTGTGAACATAGCAAAAGAAAAACGTGTCTCAGTTTCCACTACATGTAGTAATCTAAACTTGAAAGAAACATTGTTTTAGCTGAACATCTGTTATAAAGATGTGTTTCCATCGGCCAACATCATCAACAATGAAATCCTAAACTAAATTACTTATGTGTCCCCATTTTAAACAAAAACATGTTTCTTGGCCACAACGAGATGATGCCCGGAATTATTAGTGAAAGGATAGTCGGATTTCCCCAGTAACATCCCAAACAATGGCGACAAATGTATGAAAGATTCCAATGCCAAATGTGAATTGCACTCTATTGATTCCGACAAAACCCAGAAGAATACAAGTGTATCCAATAAAACCAGATCCGAATCAGAAATCCTATTACAGATAACAAATAAAAATGCAGTAGAAAAGCAAACCAAAATCTGACAGGACAAATAAGAAACCGGCGGCCCCCCGAATATAGATTCACCACGGGGAAGCTGAAGCAACCGACATACTGGAAACTGCGTCTCTCAGGGAAGAGGGTGAGGGTAGCCACCTTTACCTTTTAAGGTCGCATCCGTGCGGCTGCCACCGCCAGCTCTGGTACTCCCTGTCCGGCCGCCCGTGCTTGGTGCAGGCCAACTGATCCGACATGTAAGGGCACCCCGCCTCGTCGTAGAGGGGGTAAGTATCGTTGTCGTAGACCCACCTCCCAGAGAATAAGTCACACCCACCCGCCGCCCTGCTCTTCACCAGTCGGCCGTTCTTCGGCGTAAGCGTCGCCCCGCCAGTGTAGTTCCGAGACGAAGCGCAGGTTGTCGACAGATTCAACTCGCCTGCGAGTTCAAAACGAAGCCCCCCATCCACCATTCCAGAGCAAATGCGACACCCATCACCATTCGCGGAAAAGAAGGAAGAACAAAAGGCTCAGGGGCGAGGAGTCCAGACCCAGTAGACTTACCCACGGCCCATCTCTTGTCCTCACCGGGCATGGCGCCAGACACGGAGCGTGTGGGGAAGAAAGGCTGCGCGGCGGCGTTCTCCGCCGCCAACTCCTCCTTGGTGCCCCGGATTTGCCTCGTGTTGTCGCTGCAGAGCAAGGAGGTGAGCACGAGTAGGGAGGAGAGCACTGCGAAGAGCGCGAGCTGTGACTTCTTCCTCCTCCATTTTTGCATCATTACGACGGAGGGAGGAAGAAACCCAGGTGGGGGGTGCTCGGGAGAACAAGGTCGCCCAGAAGGCTCCGGCAGGGGCTTTAGGACGCCATGGACGGCGGCCGAGGAGAGAGTAAAAGTTGCTATTTTTCCTCTCCCTCTCTCTCCCTCTCTTTTGCCGAGGAGAGATGCTGCTGCAGCGATTTCGGTAGGAGAGAGGAATGTGGTGTGGAAGGGGGCAATGGGGGCACGGACCGCTTGGTAACCTTGGGTACTTGCTCCCTCTTTAATGCACATCGACTGGTCGTTGCCGTTCCGTAACCGATAACGTTCCGTTTTAACGGTTTCACAGGCCAACCGTCGGTATTTGTTCTGGGTTTTTAATCTTAAGTCTCTATATTTTTTTGTAGGGAGAATTAATTATTAGTCTTTACGGGGACTTGACATTATTTTTACGTCTATGTCAGATTTGTTTGCCACTTTCGGCCTCTGCTTTATGTAGGACTTATTTTTAAGTCCCTACTTTTAACTCTTGTTACCCTCTCCCTCCCGTTATCTTAAAAGTGTGTAATCGTTATCCCAAAAATATGTAATTGCGTAAGTACATATTTACATAGTTACATGTGTAACCGCGTAAGTATGTAAATCATGTAACTATGTAAATATGTAATTACATACTTATGCAGTTACACATGTAATTTTGTAACTACATAAAAATTTTATAAGTTTGTAACTCTATAATTAGAGCTTACCTAATTACATATTTACATAGCTTTAGAAGGATTTACCTAGTTATCAGGACTTATCTAGTTACCAAAGGTTATCTAGGGCTTACCTAGTTACAGAGTTACATATGTAATTCATGTAACTACGTAAGTATGTAGTTACAGAGTAACTACATGTAAGTGTGTAATTACACATGTACATACTATGTAACTACACATACATATATAACTATGTAAGTATGTAAGTACATACTTTCTTACACCTTAAGTTTGTAATTATTTATTCATATAACTATGTAACAAGGTATGAATTAGTTACACAGTTAAATATGTAACTGCGTAAGTATATATTTACAGAGTTACATGTATAATTGCGTAAATATGTAACTGGATTTTGATAACGAAATTTAAGTTTGAAATTACCATAATTATCAAAAAAAATATGTTGATTCCAAAAATATGGATATTGAGAATTTTTATGCACGGTTAACGAGGTAAATCTAATTTATCTATTTTGATTAGTAGGTTCAGAAAAGCCAGAGAGAGTCAATACTACTATATAGAGAGTCGACTCTATCCATTCATAGAGTCGACATTATCCTATAGAGAGTCGACTCTATCCAATCATAGAGTCGACACTATCCTGCAGAGAGTCGACTCTATCCAGTCATAGAGTCGACACTATCCTATTGAGAGTAGACTCTATCCATTCAAAGAGTCAACACTACCCTGTAGAGAGTTGACTCTATCCTTTAGAGAGTCGATTCTATCCATTCAGAGAGTCAACACTACCCTACAGAGAGTCGACTCTATCCTTCAGAGAGTCGACACTACCCTACAAAGAGTCAACACTATTCATTCAGAGAGTCGACTCTATCCTCTAGAGAGTCGACTCTATCATTCAGAGAGTCGACACTACCCTTCAGAGAGTCAACACACCCTTCCATTCAGGTTGACACACCCTGTATTCAGGTCAACCTAACCCCTGTTTCCAGTAACTCAGGTCGACACACTCAGTGTTTCAAGTCGACACACCCTGTTAATTAGAGTTCTTTCTTGAAATAACTTTTGCATGAATTATGGTATATTAAATTCCAGATTTACCTGAAATAATTATTACGCTATTACAGGAATTACACATGTAACTCTGCAACTAGGTAAGCCCTAGGTAACATTTGGTAACTAGGTAAGCCCTGATAACTAGGTAAAACCTTATGAAACTATGTAAATCTGTAACTAGGTAAGCCCTAATTATAGAGTTACAAACTTATAATTAAAATCTCTATGTAGTTATAGAGTTACATGTGTAACTGCATAAGTATGTAATTATATACTTACGTAGTTATAGGAATTACACACTTACGCAATTATACATATAACTCTGTAAATATATACTTACGCAGTTACATATTTAACTATGCAACTACTTCATACCTTGTTACATAATTACATAAATAAAAAATTACAAACTTAAGGCGTAAAAAACTATGTACTTGTTGGTTAACTGTCATCGACTCCCTTAGGGAATCGCTGCCACTATGCTGTTATGGGGCAGCATAGTGACATCGGGGCCGGCAACCCAACCCGTCGCAGGGGTAAAAACCCTATGCGAAGCCCCTCATGCCGACCACAGCGTTGACGTGGTGCTTTGCGCTTCCGCCTTAAAAGATTAGGCTACCGCTTTCACTACCAGCTCGAGCTTTTGGTGCAACGGTAAGGGGCTTGGTCCAACAAGTGGTATCAGAGTGAGGTTGCGGGTTCGATTCCCCCGGGTGCCGCTGGGGGGGAGTTTGTTGGTTAACTGCCATCGACTCCCTTAGGGAATCGTTGTCACTATGCTGTTATGGGGCAGCATAGTGACATCGGGGCCGGCAACCCAACCCGCCGCAGGGGTAAAAACCCTGTGCGAAGCCCCTCATGCCGACCACAGCGTTGACGTGGTGCTTTGCGCTTCCGCCTTAAAAGATTAGGCTACCGCCTTCACTACTAGCTCGAGCTTACCGACCAAAAAAAATACTAGCTCGAGCTTTTGGTGCAACGGTAAGAGACTTGGTCCAACAGTACTTACATACTTACAGAGTTACGTGTGTATGTGTAGTTACATAGTTCATGTGTAATTACACACTTACATGTAGTTACAAAATTACACATATAACTTTGTAACTACATACTTATGCAGTTACAGGAATTACATATGTAACTCTGTAACTAGGTAAGTCCTAGATAACCTTTGGTAACTAGGTAAGTCCTAATAATTAGGTAAATCCTTCTAAAACTATGTAAATATGTAATTAGGTAAGTCTTAATTATATAGTTACAAACTTATAAAATTTTTATGTAGTTACAGAGTTATATGTGTAACTACATAGTTATATGATTTACATACTTATGCAGTTACACATGTAACTGTGTAAGTACGTACTTACGTAGTTACACACTTTTGGGACAACGGTTACACATTTTTGAGATAACGGGGGAAGATAACAAGGGTTAAAAGCAGAGACTTAAAAATAAGTCCAGCATAAAGTAAGGATCGGAAGTAACGGAAAAACCTGACAGGGACCTGCAAATAATGTCAGGTCCTTGCCAGGGACCAATAATTAATTCTCCTTTTTTATTAATTTGTTATTATTATAATTCATCTATTTAATACTGAATAAAGCAATTTATCTTTTCTTAGTAGAAGCAACTTTTTTTTCGGGGATAAAGGGCATTTCTCTTATATGACAAGTCTTTTTTTCATATTATATTATTTACATTATATGATTAATATTCATAAACTTATGAATATTTTAACTTGAATAAATTAATTAGAAGTCTCTATCATATATTTGATTTATTTTTTAACCCCTAATAGAGTTATAATTTATTACAGTAAATATTATCTTCTGTTATAATATACGTTAAATTATATATAAAAACTTTTCTTCATATAATCAGACATTATTAATTAATTTATTTTTTAAATTTTAATAAATATTAATTTAAGTTGATTATATCAATCTAGTTGACGGTACATTTCTAGTGAGCGTCCCTATAGATATAAACACAATTTTGCATGCATGTTTTCTTAGCGAGATCATATTACTCGATACATACAAAGAGAAACGTGGCATGTGCAACATTTCCTATTTTTGATTAAAAAATAAAATGTCAGATGCTTCACATCAATAAAAATGCCAACTACATTTGCCATTAAAATATACCAATTCTAACTAGGGGTGTGCACGGTTCGGTTCTATTCAGTTTTCTCCATTTTTAGAGAAAACCGAATCGAACCGAATTTATTCGGCGAACAGAACCGAATTAAATTCGTTCGGTTCGCCGAATCGAACCGAATTCATTCGGCGAATCGAACCGAACCAGTCAAACTGAAATTCTATTTTTTTTGCATTTTCTGGTATTTTTTGATATTTTTTCTGTATTTAAAAAAAAACAACCATCATTTTTCGATGGTCACGAGTTTCTCGCGACCACCACGCGCTGCGCTACTATTTTTTTATATAATTTTATTATTTATATAATTATATATCTATATTCAATTTATTTCGATTTCTCACCCTAAAATCGAACCAATTCATCTGACTCATAAAATCGAATCGAACCGGTTCGATTTTTTGATTTGAACCATATTTTGTACGGCCTTAATTCCAACGGCCACGCTTTCTCTCGCAAAAACCGAGGTAAAACATCCATGTTTTACGTCAGGTAGATATAATATTTTACAGCGCTTTACAGAAACCTAAGGAATCTAAGGTTCTTTGTTTAATTAATAACGTAAATCATATAATATATCAGTCTGTCCGATAGTTAATGTATAATACTGTTATAGTAATTAATTCTATTATGAAAAAGGATGCCCTATCTTAGCACTTTTTAAACTTCTAAAAAATCCGAAATAGAAGAATTAGGAAGGCTTTTAAATGAATTAGGGGAAAATTAATTGGGGGTCCTTGTCAGAGCCTGGTACTTATTTCCTCGTCCCTGTCAGAATACCTGTTGATGTAAAGTCCCTGCTTTTCTCCAGGTTTAATTTCCAGTCCCTGCTTTTCAGATGTCATCATTTACGGCCCTCCACACACGATTTTCGTCTCCTTGGCCTCCGTCTCTTTTTCCCATTCCCGTCTTACCCTTCCCTCCTTTTTTCCATCGCCTGTTCCCCAAACGACGCTGACGCTTCGGTGGCCCGTGAACTCTGACCCATGCGAAGTTACTCTTACATACCCTGCCAAGAACTTATACAGCAACCATTGACAGCACTTACAAACCGCCTTTCGAAGGCCCGTGAACCGTTCTTCACACTATAAAAGGAACCCAGGGCCCCATACTTATCCTTCATCACAAGCTTCTAACGCTCTTCTTCTTCCTATCTTTCTTGCTCGTCTTCTTCATCTTTATTTGCAGATGTCTTCATCTAACCGTGCTCCCCAGAGGGATGGCAAGGCACCTGCCTCACCGGTGCCACCGTCGCCCCCGGCTCCCCCGGCTCTACCTTTCCCGGAGACGTACAGCCCCGACTACTGGAACGGATTTTACGTTGGGTGGACGATGGCTTTACAGAAAGCCTCTCGGCTGTACCACCACAAGGGCCTCACCAACATCCTCCCAGACATTGGCCCTAGGGTAGAACACATATCTTCCTCACCTTCCCCTCGTCCCTCCCCGGCCCGCTCCTATTCCTCCCCTCCCTCGTCCACCGAGTAATCGGGTTAGGGTGTTTAGAATGTCTCCCTCCCCGACCAGTTCCTCCCCTCCCCTCCCTCCCTTCTCTGCAATCCTTCTTATTCCTCCCCTCCCCTCCTATCTCTGCTGTCCTTATTTGTCCCCTCCCCTCCGTTTCATTCCAGTGTCCATGCTATTGGGTTACGGAGTTAAGATTGTAACAGTGCTTGTTTATGGAATATAAATATTTTCCTTATATGCAGTCTTCTGTGGGCTTGTATGTGCTATCTATGATGCGTGTACTGTAATACTAACAGGTTCCTCCGAAGCGGTCAAGCTGTACTGCTGGAACTGTAACCCCATAGCATGGACACTGTAATGAAAAAGGGCACATACTGTAACACGGGAAACAGGTAATGTAATAAATAGTTGTAGCTTTAGTTCTCGAACTGTAACCTCCTATCATGCAAACTATAAAACATAAAGGTTACGACTGTAACAGCATTCCAACTGTAACCTCATAGCATTCATACTATAATGACAATAGCCAAGTACTGTAAAAGATTTCAACTGATACTGTAATAATGTGTTCTGGAAATGTAACCTCCTATTATGTATACTATAAAAGTATAGGTAAAGACTGTAAGAGGATTCTACACACATTGTAATGAGGTAGGCGTAGCTGGGCGCTCAAGCTGTAAGACAGTACTTATTCAACTGTAACCTAGTATCATTTATACTGTAACAGGAATAGGTAAAGACTGTAACAGGATTCTACACACACTGTAATGAGGTAGGCGTAGCTGGGCGCTCAAGCTGTAAGACAGTACTTCTTCAACTGTAACCTAGTATCATTTATACTGTAACAAGAATAGGTAAGGACCATACAACAAGTATCATTACAATGGTTAGGAGTTAGTACGTGCGGCAGTTCTCCTTCAGTTGTAGACGCTATGAACGCCCTTCTCCATTGAAGTACGCTTTGATGAAGTGGAGGGCGATTTTTGCTCGCACAATAGGCATGTCATTCTGACTGAAGGGCAAATCTTGAATGTCCGTACGTGCTAGACATTCCATGTATTTGCAAGTAAAAATTCCGCAGTCGTCTCCCGATCCTTGTTGTGGGCATGGGTCGGGGTAGCGTAGCGGCCATGTAGCTGCATCTATCTGCTTGCCCTTCAGGTATCTTATCAGTTCCTCCACCTGCATAAGAGAATGAACAAAAGAGTTCGAGCAACTTAACGTAGATTTCATGTTACTGTTACGTCTGTAACACAAGTGCTCGCGCTCTGTAATGAATGTAAGCATCGTATGGAACACTGGTCACTTACATATTGTGAATGTCAGCACGATGTTTGTTTCGTAATGAGTCGTACACGTGGAACTCTTTTTCCTTCATGCGGATGACCAGAAGAGCCCAATGGTTCGTTCCAACGTGCATGGGGGAGAAGATGACGTCGAATTCATTTGGGGCGCGGTCCAATCTCTTGAAAGCGTTTTCGAAATGTTGTTCCTTGCTCTTATCGTCTCTGCAAGATTGGACATAACCCTTTAAAGCGGCATGCAGATATCCAAAATTCCAAAAAATGTCCGGGTTCTCTTCACGGGGGCGAAACAAGTAAGCGTTGACGTAGCAGTCAATTACGACCGATTCGCTCTCCCTCGCGAACAATAGCTCCCGGATGTCATGAAACGAGAGGAAATTGTCGTATCCTTCCACAGGGCCGTTGAACATTAAATTTCTACAGGTAAGAATTAAGACTGTCATCAGTAATTGGCGAAACTGTAAACATGGTGGACATATACTGTAAACATGGTAGACATATATTGTAAACATGGTAGACATATACTGTAAACATGGTAGATATATAATGTAAACATCTTTGGTCGAAACTGTAAACATGGTAGACATATAATGTAACACGTACTCATTAATGAAGCACTCATTGAAAAATCGTTCAATCAATGACTTTTCGGCCACTCCTAATGCGTCCCGGGCGACGTAATCACGTCTCTCCTCTTTCTTGCCCGTTGGAAGTGTGTCTGTACTCTCTTGAGACTCAACAAGGATCGGTTCGCAAGTGGACACATTCACTTTCGTGGCTTTGTGGTGCCGAAAATCGTCTGGCTGCGATAGAGTAAGTAAAAAAGGAATGTTCTGTAAAACAATTATAATGTAATTGTAACGGACTCGGAACAAACTGTTATGTCTCATGAAGGGTTCTGTAACCGAATGCTCAGCTTATGTAAATTCTGTAAGGGGAAACCATACCGTAAAGATATCTGGTTGTCGTCTTATCCTCGTCCCAGCTGTAACACGTCGGGACAATGATGATGGGGATATCTACGCCGCTTCCTTTTATTTCCTTCTTCTTCCCCCTCCTTCTGCTTCCTGTCCGCCTCCTTCTTCGTCTGCTCCTCCTCCTCCCTCTTCCTCTCCGCCTCCTTCTTCGTCTGCTCCTCCTCCTCCCGCCTCCTCTCCGCCTCCACCTCCTCCTCCTTCTTCCTGTCCGCCTCCTTCTTCCTCTGCTCCTCCTCCTCCCGCCTCCTCTCCGCCTCCTTCTTCCTCTGCTCCTCCTCCTCCCGCCTCCTCCTCCTCCTCCTTCTTCCTCTGCTCCTCCTCCTTCTTCCTCTGCTCCTCCTCCTCCCGCCTCCTCTCCGCCTCCTTCTTCCTCTGCTCCTCCTCCTCCCGCCTCCTCTCCTCCTCCTTCTTCCTGTCCGCCTCCTTCTTCCTCTGCTCCTCCTCCTCCCGCCTCCTCTCCGCCTCCTCCTCCTCCTCCTTCTTCCTGTCCGCCTCCTTCTTCCTCTGCTCCTCCTCCTCCCGCCTCATGTCCGCCTCCTTCTTCCTCTGCTCCTCCTCCTCCCGCCTCCTCTCCGCCTCCTTCTTCCTCTGCTCCTCCTCCTCCCGCCTCCTCTCCGCCTCCTTCTTCCTCTGCTCCTCCTCCTCCCGCCTCCTCTCCGCCTCCTCCTCCTCCTCCTTCTTCCTGTCCGCCTCCTTCTTCCTCTGCTCCTCCTCCTCCCTCTTCCTCTCCGCCTCCTCCTCCTCCGCCTCCGCCTTCTCCTCCTTCTTCCTCTTCCTCTGGTCCTCCTCCTCCTCCTTTCGCCCCCTCTTTTTCCCCTCCTTCAACTCGGGAATGTGCAACTCCTTAAATGACCGCCGCGACCTTGTCTGGACGGATCTCCTTCCTGTAACTGAGAACACGAAAGTCTGTTAATGTCTATGAAAGAGAGCTGTAAACATAGAGAACAATTCTGTAACTTCGTATATGAAAGACTGTAACAGACAAGGAATGAAACTGTAAAGGTAGAGTACAATCGTATTACTAAGTATTGGAATGACTGTAAGAGAGTAGGACTCTAACTGTAAATGAGGAAAGCATCTTCTGTAACTAAGCAAATGAAACAATGTAACGACACAAAACGTTTACCTGGACGTTGGTAACTCTTCTTTGCCACGGCATGTGATCGTACTGAAGCTGTTGGGAGCTCCAATGGCGGTAGGGCTAAAATTGCACATTCTGTCTCTGGGGGGGGATGTTGCCACCGAGGCTGCCGCTGAAATTGTTCCTCCAGTCTATGTAGCCTTCCATCCATTGACTGGAGGATATTGTTCTGCCGGTGTAATTGGTCATTCTGCCGCTTTAACTGGTCATTCTGCCGAAGTAACTGGTCATTCTGCCGCTGTAACTGGATAAGAATGCCATGCAGAGAGTTATCTGATGGAGGGGTTCGGGAAGTGGTTGACGTGGATGCCGTCAATCGTCGCGAAGCTCTAGGTGGCTCCTCATTTTCATTATACTCCAAATACACCTGAATTAACACAGGTACAGTACAGTATAAGTCATATACGAAGATAACACAGTTCCAGGGGTAAGTGACACTTACATCAGATCGTCGCAACCCCCGTAGTAGGGCGGATAACTCCGGTCCCTTATTCCGGCAATCCCAACGGAAAAATGGGGGATTCCTTTCCGGATGATCTGGTTTCCATTTGTATTGGTGCATCAAAAACCATGCCTACATCATTATGAAATAGATAATGCGTATGAGAAGTGTATCGTAAACGTATGTAACAGATACATATGTCTTCTGTAAATGTATTCTACGCGTACTGTAATAGGTTCATATGTCATCTGTAATAGAGACCGTCTTGAACTGTAACAGAGGACATATGAAAACGTATGTAACATATACATATGTCTTCTGTAAATGTACTCTATGAGTCTTCTGGAATAGACACATTCAGGAACTGTAACAGAGTGTACCGTAACAGTATACTCACACCGAGAGCGGGAACACAACCGGTTAGGAAGATGTTTTTGCAGGAACCAGCTGCTGTTTTGAATGCCATCACCCCCGACATCAGGTACTCGTGGATTGCGGCAGCCCAATTGGCGTTGTTCATGTCATGGAGGTCGTCCAGGTATGGCAGAATGGACAGCGACCCCGACATCCCACTTGTGGGGAAGAAGAAACAGGAACAAAGAAGCGCAACCCAAAGCTTCACCGAAATCTCAACAGCAAGCTGACCCTCCTGTGGAACGTACTCCTTAAGTTTCAAATGGACATTGTGCCTGTCCATCGTTCTTTTGGTTCCAAGGATCCGGCGCAAACTGGCTTTTGTCCCATCCGTGTTCAGGTCGATAGGGGAACCAACATTTGGTATACCCATAACTTTGGCTATGTCTGAAGGGCGAAAAGTCATGCTGCATGAGCCAATCTTAAAACGCTCTCCATCGAAACGTGTCATAAGATCGACAATGAGTGAAATTGGGTAGGTCACCATTTCGCATTTGATATACGCGCGAAATGGTGAATTCCTCATCAACTTCAGATGCGCGCTCCTAAATTGCAAATCGTCCATAACGGAACGGTAGAACAGAAGCGAGCATCGCGTATTATATTCATTCTTTTCTGCAAAGAAAAGATCGCATCTTAAAAATGAAAACATTCATTCGACAAACATCCGTATTAGGGTAAGAAGAAACTACTTTTTCGTACGACTTGGAGTCTGGGTTCTTCCACGAACGCTTCTTGCACCGCATCCGCCGCAATGCTCTGAATGTCAGCGCTCGTAGGAGATCGACGGCTTGCCATCGTTAGAGGGGAGAGACGGATTGCTTCGTCTGGAGATGTATCAAAAGGAAGGGAAACTGTAACAGAGAAGAGGTCTGGTGGAGGAATGGCGGTGTAGGAGAAGGGAAGGAGAAAAGTCATGATATATGAAGTCGGTGTACCCGACGGGTGGACACTGGACTCAAGAGGATGGCGGTGCACTGCAATGATGACCATCGGGCGGCTGAAAATACTCGGTACGACAGACGAGGGGACGTGTATGTAATCACAGCCCTTCGTATACAGCTTTCCCGCCATGTTTGGTAGCCATATACGCACTCCCGCCAATTTGACCCCCAGTCCAAGCCAGTGAGCCACTCATACACGAAACGTCTTCCACGAACCGTTCGTCTTCCTCTGCCACCCAATGGAGCAGCTCCCTGGAAGATGTTCATTTGGAGATCAAAGTTTCGTTCTTTTCATAGGGAGGGACACGGATTTGGCGTCCATTCATAGCAGGGTTTCCCAAAGGTTGGGTGTAGACATGCAGGAGAACATGCTGAAGTATCGTCTTCCCATGGATACCGACGTTGAACAGGTGTTGCTTGACGATGGGGATGTCCAAGCTATGTTTGATCTTCACAAGTGTCAGGGAACATCATTGATAAATCTACAAATTCATCAGGTGGAAACTCGTTGCCTTAGTACGCATGCTAGTCGTCATTCAGATGGAACGCAACCACTTGACAGGTACGTGGTCCATGTATTCTTCACCACCCTTCATGTTATCCCATGCATTCTTAACAAGCCTTCGTCTTAAGAATGTATGTATGTACATTATTTGCAGAAGTACTTCAAACACGCATGGCGGTTCTTTGGTAACCCCAGAACCCCTCCAATTACCAGGAAGCAGTTTCGAGTTGTATGTGCGAGGAGAAGGAGCGGAAGGTGTAGTACCAGTGTTGACGCAATATTCCGTAGGTAGAATACACTCAGTAGGACAAGTCTTCATAAGCAAAGAGCTATTGCAGATGGAACTGACAAATTACGCGATCGCACGAGGATTTAATTGGAAATATTTGAAGAATGACTCTGTACGATTAACTGTACGTTGCAATGTCTCTGTTTGCCCATGGCGCCTGCATGCGTCTGTCGTTCGTGGAGGTCCACAATTTGCAATCAAAAGTCTCAACAACATACACACCTGTGGATGTGACATTATGAGCGACGGACATCCACGGACATCTAAGAAGTGGGTAGCAAATGCTGTGAAGGGGAAACTAGTTGATAAACCCACCTACAGAGCAAGTGAAATGATGAGTGACATCCGTCGGGAATACGGTATCTGCATCCCTTATCATCAGGTATGCCATGAATTGAATTGTAACACATCATGACGTCTACTGTAATCAATAGATCCTTAACTGTAATTCTCTGACCCTAGCATTGTAACAATTGTCCTCATATACTGTAAGACTATCATTGTCATAACTATAATCATTTCGACGTATACTGTAACAATATCTGCATGCCACTGTAACAACTGTAATCATATACTGTAAGTCTCTGACCCTTGTATTGTAACAACTGTAATCATATACTGTAAGGGTTTGTATTGTAACAACTGTAATGATTTGAGCGTATACTGTAATCATATACTGTAACAACTTAAGAAGGATACTGTAAGGTATGAGGACAAGAACTGTAACACTCTTACAGAACATGTATAATCATTTGAATAGGCATGGTGGGGCAAAGAGGTTGCTGTCGGTTCACTATACGGCGATTTCAGAACAAGCTATCATATGTTGAACTGGTACAGCGAACGTGCATTACAGTCAAACCCGGGATCGATCTTGTCTCTAGAAGTGGACCCGGAGACTCAACGTTTCAAACGGTTTTTCATATGCTTCGAGGCGTCTGCATATGGGTTCGAAGTTGGTTGTCGACCTATGCTCTTTTTGGACGGAACTCATATCAAACAGCATAGAGTGCAAGGGGTTATACTTGCTGCAAGTGCCTTAAACGGTAACAATGAGCTATTCAGTGTAGCCTACTCCATCGCAGATTCGGAAACATATGACAACTGGGTCTGGTTTCTACAAAATTTGAAAAAGGCATTGCTATCAGATAGAAGGATCGCGTTCCTATCAGACAGAGGGAGAGGTCTGAAGGAAGCGATCCCTGACGTATTTCCGAATGATCATCACGGCTACTGTTTCCAGCACATCATGCAGAACTTCAACGACCAATGTGCGGGGAAGTATGCCGCCCCTTTCAAAAAATTACTTAGAAAAATTCTCCAGCGCATTGCCTATGCTGTTACTGAACAAGAGTACCAAGACGCAATGACTGCAATGGAGCTTAATTCTACTGAGGCCAAAGAATGGGTGCTCCGAAATGATGTCGAACACTGGTCCCATGCTCTTTTCCAGGGACAAAGGTTCGGCTCTTTAAATACATAAGCGATATGTTCTATTACATTCTGCCATTTATGTGCTTACAGTTGTAGGGATAATCTATTACAGAACGTGTTAAATAAGGTTACAGTATGTAGTGGACACTTGTTACAGATATTTGATGTTATCCTAATTTCCTTCACATGGCCATACAGGTTTGGTGAATTATACTCTAATTTGGCAGAGTCATTCAACAATTGGATACATGACGCGCGAAGTCTACCAATACTACAGATGGTTGACAAAATTAGAGTGCAAATGATGGAAATGGCTGCAAAGAGGAAAATTGATGCTGCATTGTGGGATACACCATACTGTCCTAAAGTACAAAAAATCATCGAAAAAAACCTTCAAGAAAGGAGAAGCTTAGCAATCCGTCATTCAGATGGAATCAAATTTGAGGTTGTTGAAAGTATGAAGACGTACGCCGTAGACCTCCATCTACAAACATGCTCCTGTGGACACTGGCAACTTGTCAAGATTCCTTGCAAGCATGCATGCGCAGCAATTGGCAGTAACAAGGAGGCCGTTACTCAATATGTTTCGGCATTTTACAGCACAGAAGTGTATAGGGCTGCATATGAAAGAAACATTCAACCTATCCCAACATTTGACATGCCGGATCCGCCTCAACCATCAGAAGTTCTAATCAAGCCACCGACAACAAAAAGGTTGCCAGGAAGACCGAGAAAGAGAGAATACATTCAAGAGGAGAAGTAGATCATGCATATATTTGTTCACGGTGCAAACAAACAGGTCACAACCGAAGAACTTGTAGCAACCCACCCCACAATCCTGACGGATTTTAAATGTTGTATATTAGTTACAACAGAACGTCGTCCTTATATTCCAATATTACAGTGTATGTAATACATTATTACAGTCTACGCACTACGATGTTACAACTCCACTACTACGCTATTACAGTTTCAGTAATACACTTGCACAGTTCGCGCACTTACAATTACGTTTTGTTGTACAGTGTACGTAACGAAGTGTTACAGTTTAACTCTAATACTCTTACAGTTTAACCTGTGTACCGTATGTTAGATGAAGACATCTCAGAATAAAGAGGAAGAAGACGAGCAAGAAAGATAGGAGGAAGAAGAGCACTGTCTCCTCACGATTTCTGTTACAGTATATGTAATAAGATGTTGCAGTTTAAGCACTAGACTCTTACATTTTCAGCAGTACACTCTTACAGTTCGCGCACTACACTCTTACAGTTCCAGCACTTACGTATTCTGTTATATTATACGTAATAAAATGTTACATTTAAGTACTAAGCTGTTACAGTTCGAGCACTACAGTGTTACACCTAAAGAACAGCCCTGTTACAGTTTGAGTACTACTCTCTTACAGTTCAAGCACTACAGTCTAACATACAGTTTTACATTATATGTTATAATCTCTTACAGTCGTTGGTCATGTTGATTATAGTATATATGAGGGGATGTTACAGTGTGTTATTGGTAACATGTTGAGTTTGCATGATACAGAGCACATACATAAGCACAGAGAAGACTGCATCAAACGAAAATGCTTATCATAAAGAAGCCATGTTACAATAACTCTCTACCTCTACTCTACCGACCACTCGGTAGAGTACGGAGGGGAGGAGGCAGAACGGTCAGGGGAGGGATGGGAGGAAGGGGAGGTGCCGGAACGGTCAGGGGAGGAAGGGCAGGTGCCGGAACGGTCAGCGGAGGAAGGGGAGGAAGGGATGTGTTCTACCCTAGGGCCGATGTCTGGGAGGATGTTATTGAGGCCCTTGTCGCCGTAATGCCGGGAGGCTTTCTGTAAAGCCATCTTCCAGCCCACGTAAAAACCATCCCAGTAGTCGGCGCTGAAGGTGGACTGTCGCAACGGGGGAGCCGGGGGTGACGGTGGCACCGGTGAGGCAGGTGCCTTGCCATCCCTCTGGGGAGCACGGTTAGATGAAACATCTGCAAATAAAGATGAAGAAGACGAGCAAGAAAGATAGGAAGAAGAAGAGCGTTAGAAGCTTGTGATGAAGGATAAGTATGGGGCCCTGGGTTCCTTTTATAGTGTGAAGAACGGTTCACGGGCCTTCGAAAGGCGGTTTGTAAGTGCTGTCAATGGTTGCTGTATAAGTTCTTGGCAGGGTATGTAAGAGTAACTTCGCATGGGTCAGAGTTCACGGGCCACCGAAGCGTCATCGTCGTTTGGGAAACAAGCGATGGAAAAAAGGTGGGAAGGGTAAGACGGGAATGGGAAAAAGAGACGGAGGCCAAGGAGACGGAAATCGTGTGTGGAGGGCCGTAAATGGTGACATCTGAAAAGCAAGGACTGGAAATTAAACCTGGAGAAAAGCATGGACTTTACATCAACCGGTATTCTGACAGGGACGAGAAAATAAGTACCAGGCTCTGACAAGGACCCCCAATTAATTCTCCCATGAATTAAACACTTTTTTAAATATTAAAATTCTGAAAACTATAAATATCAGAATTAGTATGGCTTTTAAATGGATTAAAAGTAGAAAATCCACAAAAAGGCAATGTGATGTGACCGTTTCGGGGAGCACATCTTGCCTTCAACCTTGGTCTTTCTCCGACGCCCACTAATAGTCCAAAAGATGTGTTTTCTTTTCCATCTCGCTGCCACCGCCATCCCAGCCGCTACCCCGGCGCATTTAATGGCGGCAGGTGCGAGGTGCCGCGCGGCTGGGCCATTGATGGGGACGCTGGGAATGATGAAAAGATGGAAACTTTGCAGAAATTTGTGGTGCACCGCCGGTTAAATCTGATCCTGTGGAGGGAGGGAAATTGGCCTCCCTTTTCTGTACGATGACGACCATGTCATGTGGTCTTGGGAAACATGTGGGCATACAGGAGCTCGTTCCACACGTCCGGCACGCCGGGGAGGCACCAGTGGATGCAGTCGGCGTAGCTGCCGGGGTTGGCCAGTTGGGCCTCCGTCAGCGGCTCCCACTGCTTCCGGTGGATGGAGGGGTGCCCGTCCTTGCGGTACTCGGAGAGCTGCGTGATGTTGAGAAGCTGCACGGACACGCCCCGGGACTTGAGCCCCTCGATGGCGGCCTCCACCATCCGCATCATCCGCACGTCGGATCCTCTGCCCCAGTGCCCTTCCTTCGTGATCGGTTCCGTCTCGTTGTGGCAGTTTTGGTCACCGGCGATCCCCCACTCATTGCCCCTGGTCCAATACGACCCAGTCATGCACATAAGTTGTTCGATGGATTGTTCTTAAAGGTGCGGGTATAGTTTAGCTAATTAGCTCACCAGAAGTGGGTAGGGGACATGCTCATGAAGAAAAGCTGGGTCCTGGAGGGGTCGACGTGGAACTCGAGCCACTCCGACCAGGCCTCAAGAGCGAGCTCGTAGCTGCGCAGCATCTCCACATCCTTATAAATGCCATCTCCAGAGGCGAAGGAGCCCCACCTGGTGGTTCAACAAGGGAACTTTCTGTCACCGCCTGCATGTCAGGTAGGAAAGGGCGAAGGGAGGTGTTTATGGGCATGTGGGGGGATACTCACAGGACCTTCAGCTTGGGGCGCCGCCACCAGAGATATGAGTTGAAGACGAGGATGTCGGCGCCGGTCCAGCGCCTCCCATGCTTCTCGATCGCCCCCGCGCGGATAATCCTCTCCGGCAGCCGATGGTTCACCGGGTCATCGGAGTTGGACTCCACGAGCAGCGGTGCCCAGTAGAACTCTATGGATGCATTGTACTCCTGTACTCACCGATTACCCATCAATCTATTGTTCACAGAGATGGAAAACTATCTCAACGGGAGACAAACACATTTTTGTGTTGTAGTAGTATGCAATACTGTACCTTTACTTTGAAGGCAACCAGGGAGCCATTTGCTTCCATGGATTTGTGGGCATCTGGGGTGGAAGAATCCAGGAGGCAGACCATGGACACCCATTGCCCTCTGTTAAGAGAGTCACCCACAAACACCATCCTCTTCCCCTTAACCTTTCCAGCATGGTTGTCGCATTGAACCTTTTGTCAAAGCATGGGGAACACCAGCAACAACAAATGAGTTCCGGAATGAAGAGAGAAACAGAACAAATTCTGCAACATACTTGACACCATGGGTAGATACACATCATGCAATAATGGCAATTATCATGCTTTCAATTGATCAGTGATGTACTCCCAACAGCTAACAGGATCACCCTCTCCGTCACATGACTTTTCTCATATGACATTATCTGAAGGAAACTCCTGTTTCCTTGTAATATTAGAGTGGACAATTTCTGTACCTTGTTGTGTATTCTCCAATGTCACTTATTAATTCTTTGTTATTCCTAAATAAAATAGTGGCAGCAGATGCACAGGCCCCCCCACTGGTGGGCAAGCACAAGCAAACACTTGTGTTATCCTCTTTATGTGACCTGATCGCCCTCCTATCGGGCCGAGGTGCTTGAGATGTGTTCTTCCTTTTCCCCTGTCCGCGTGCCGACAGCCGCAACTGGTATGCGTTTCACCGACCGTAAACAACACACGACGGGGAGCTGTCTGCCCGCGTTCCCTTCTCTCAGCGCGCCGACACGCGGCTCCGTGCTGATTCCGGAGCTGGGTGCACATGCGCTCCGCTTTGGAAGCTGTTCCAAAATTGTGTTCGGTAAAATTTTGGTTCTTACTCTAACATGCAACTGTAAGTTAAAAAAATTATAGTTAATTTTGATAGTTAGTCGAAGGATAAATCTTGGTTTTTTACATTTTTTTTTAACTTTGTGGACAAAAACAAAACTATGTAAATGGCCTCCTAGGTCTACATTCCTTGCCTCAAAAACACTTTTAGTTGATGGGTTACGTCAAACATGGCATTGTAATCATTTCAAAATTACGTAAATGACGTCAGCTTTTGAGAGGATGAACCTCACTGTTGATCCCGTAAGTCGAGATGACTTTTGATTGACAAGTCGACACTAATTCCATATCACGAGGAATGACATGGAAAAAGATTTGCTCTTTTAAAAGTAAGTGTAATTCATATGGGTTAACAATTCATGTGACGTCAAAAAAATGTCATATGATTTTTTTTTATTGACGTCATATGAGCTGCCAACTCATGTGGATTGCACTTGCTGCACTTTTAAAAGTGCAGCAAGTCTTTGTCAATGAGATGATACCTTATGTTTGTACCAATTCACACCCAAAAGTCATCACCATACAAATTGGTGTGATCTAGATTCTAAGTAGTACTGTAAATGAATTAATACAGTCGATAATTAATTTAAATTTGGTTCGAATGCTTTTTGAATTCGACTCATTTAATAAGATAAATAAGTTAAATTTAAATAAAAATTTAAATTCATTTCGTAAACGAGTTGAGTGTGAACAAAGACTTGCTCAACTTGTTTAAGTTTGTGACTAAATTTGTTCAATTTTTTAATTATATAAATGATATATATATATATATTATATGAAAATAATTAAGCTAAGTAATTTGTCAAGACTCTTAAAATATGAGCTTGAAATAAAATAGATTTAGATCTTATAAATAATTAACTTTTTACTTGTAGTATATATCCAACGATCTATTTATACTCACCGAGTAGCACCGAGTAACGAGTATTCTGAGCATCTAAGTGCCCAAACACCGAACACGGATGTACTGTAGTACTCTATCATTGGATTGAAATTCAACGATCTGCACTATATTATACGGAGGGGCCGTGTCAAAAGATCCTACCGCACCATAACATTTCTTATATATATATATATATATATATATATATATATATATGACAAATTTAATTGAACTCGTTAAGATATTTATTAAGGGTTCGAATTTGAAAATATTTAAATAAAATGAATTTAAATAATTGTTTTTAATATTCAATAAAATTTGAACTTAACTTAAGTTCGATTAAAATTTAATAAACAGAACTTAAATAATATAGTAGTAGACTCTGATTTTGACTAGGTTACACCCTAATTCTAAGACCATTCGCATGTTCATCTGGCCTCACTTTGGCAGCTCAATAACGTTATCTTTGTTTAGATGTCATAGTGGCCATCTCATAGTCCTCGTACTTTTTACGATTAAATTTTAGGGCATGTACCTTGACTATTTAATCTTGCATCCAAATATTTAACTTTCTTTCTGAACCAAGTTCTTTTTAGGACTTTTTGTATTTTCATTTTCAATCTTTGAAACGACCCATTTCTAAGAAAAAAAAAAAAAGATTCCTGGATTCAGGGCCAAATCGTCCTATTGAGGATTTTTAAAAGAAAAAAAATCTAATTGCCAAACATTAGAGGGAATAAAAACTGAAAATCCTAAAGCCAATTCACGTCACCTTTTCAGTTTTGACCAAACTCAGGACTTGGGACTCAACACCGTCCAGAAGCCTCTGACGACGTACCCCTGCGTGGTTCCTCAACTGCTTGCGAGCTACGGCAAGCCCTTTTCTCCAGGCTCTCAAGCTCGTCCTTCTTACGTTCTAGCTTGACATGAAAAGTGGAAAGACAGCACAACCACCTAGGATCCTTCTCCCCCTTCGTTCAAAGGAAGTGCTCCCCAAAGGGGCATAGCTCAAAATAAGGAGATGTCCCAAACCCGCCAGCCATTTCCTATGAGTACATAATATATATACACACAGAGTAATATTATAATACGGCAGAGTTTTTGATACGGCTCCGTCGTATTATCAGTGTGAGTCATTAGATTTTAATTCAACGGTCTATCTATATTCACCGAATAACACCAAGCATCGAATAACATCGAATATTGAATAACGAGTATTTCGAACACTCTAACGTTCGAACATCGAGCACGAATGTACTGTAATACTCTGCCGTTAGATTGAAATCTAACGATCTGTATTATATTACGGTGGAGCCGTATCAAAAGTCTCCGCCGCACCAGAACATTTCTTTATACACATAATCTTTGTTTAGAAAAAATCTTTCGTGGGTATGCATGTTGGTGCCTATTTCCACTCTACTTTCCAAGAAGCCCACCTCACAGACTAGTCGTCAACCGTTTCCCACATCTCCAATTCACCGAATTTGACAAGTCCTAATTTCGAGGTCGCAACTGGAAAATTAAAGGCCGCAACAAAGTAAAGTCTACCTACCTTCCCCCCTAAAACGTCTAATCTATCAAGCCTGAACCTTTGAAATCCTCGGCCCAAGTTAACGATTTTCCGACATCTGTCAAAAGTAGGTGGCCTTCCCTCTGATTCCGGCATTGCATGTAGAATGGGCCCATCAGCCTTTTGGAAGGCCCAAAATGTCTCTCGAAAGTGGGCTGGGTATCAGGCCCCAGGGCATAAGAGGGCCGGAACGAGAACAACGCACAAAGGCGGGAGACCCCGTCTTGATGTCCGCCTATCTGAAGCTTTGCTCTGGTGGAACAGGAGGAGCCCTCTTTTTTATCCCGGAAAAGTACATTGTTCTCTAGCTTTGGATCCTCCCGCCATCAGCACAAGAGCTCGATCGATCTCATTACAGTGAGATCATAAGGCATCACAATATTGAACTCTAGGAAAGGGGGGGAAAAAAAAAAATCTAAGACCGCTGTTGGTTTATGATCACGTTTAATCCAGCCCGAAGTACAGCTGATAAAAAGAACTGGGTTCGCTGGGGTAACGTCGCCCATGCAAGCCAAATCCATCTCAATAGACATGACTAACTAGATTGTAAGGTCCGACCTGAGAAGAAATCTCACATATCTCTCTCTCTCCATTTAGCTGTGGAGAGAGAGAGAGAGAGAGAGAGGTCTACATACCTCGGAAGGTCGCATCCATGGGGCTGCCATCTCCAATTCTGATACCTCAAGTTCTTCCTGCCAAACTTTCCGCAGGCCAACTGGTCCGACATGAAGTTGCAGTCCTTCTCGGAGTACAACGGGTACGACGCGTTGTCGTAGACCCACCTTCCCGAGGCCAGGTCGCAGCTGCCTTCCTGGTCAGACAGCTTGATCGTCTCCGACGGCGCCGGCCGACCCTGGCCAAGATCCTTTGACTCACTCTCCACGGCCGGCCCGCCGCCGCCGCCGTTCATCGTAAGGGAGACTACGAGGACGAGGACGACGCCCGCCAGGACGGCGATGAGTGAGTTGAAGCGGCTCCTCAATCCCCATGCCCTCTGTATGAAGTACTGCTGCTTCTTCGCCATGTCGCAGCTCCCCATCGGTAGTCCTTCTTTCTTCATGGGCTTTTCTGCAGTCTTTAGATGCCTCTGAGAGGTGGGGAGTACTGCCTCGTCTCTTTCTTTATGGCCCTCCAAGTCTTCATGAAAGGTGACTCTATTATTATTATTTGGCTATCTAGGTTGGAAGCTCGGAGCTGAAAGAATAGATTACAGGGAGTGGATGGTGGTATCACATCTAGCTTTCATGTGGAATAACCCTAAATACCCATCGCTCGCCGAGTATTATTTTATAAGTTTTGCTTACAATGTGATCAGAAATATTAACAAATGATATATAGATGCATGTTCGGATGTATATGGTATTTAAGGTTGTCATTGTACATAATAGTACGTAGTTAATCTGACTTCTGGATAGAATCCGATTACTCTTAGTATATGGTGGGAGCAATGGATTCAGTGAGTATTAGAGGGGAAGTGGTGGGAACGTCTGTATTTTATGAAAAAATTAAATTAAAATATAAAAAAATAATTTTTTCCCACAAAGATTCCCTCTCATACTCATTGAATTCGATCTTCCCATGATTTGACTCATTCTTTTAACATACAATATATAAGAAGTGACCTGGAAATGGTTGAGCGCCAGTACTGGTTGAATAATTTGAAGAGTAGAGAAGCAGCAATCTGCACGCTACTCTCCCATGGGAAAATTTAACTGATATTTCACTAAACTATTAGAAACTTGATTCATCGTTATTATCGTCAGAGTCTTATCTCATTATTTGAGGTTAGTTACATGAATCTTATTTCGTTATTTTTTTTTCATTAAATATTATATTTATATTTAAATCTAATAAATTGATGTCCTTTTTAATAATATCGCACCGATCCTAAAATAGTCAAAAATTAATCTTTCAGTAGTGATTAAAATTTTGATTATAAAAAAAAAAATCAAGCTCCGTTTCAAAAGGGAGAATCTAATTAACTTATCAGAAATGAAGTTTCAAATGTGAAGGGGCAATCTTGGAAGTTTGGACAACTTCTTATGGATGAGAGGTGTGGAATAAGATAGCATGTATCAGGTGAGAGTTGGTGAATCTCTCCAAAAGTAGGGTTTATCTAGAAGCTAGAACACCTAAACCACTCCTTTTATGTACGCCCATCTATGCCAATTCACATCTTGGAAGTTTGGGTAATCCTGATCCCATATCAACAACCTAAAATTCTCTGAATGCATCAGCTTTGTCTCAACCAGATTTGCCATCCTTGTCATATTAGGTTCGTCCACAACTTAGGCTTCAAGTATCAGGCTCACCTCGTGCGTTCCCTTGCTTCCAAGCACAAACCGGCAGCAACCATCAGTTAAATAACGACCTGATAAAATATTGGTCTTAATATGCATGGTTAGAATCTTGATTTTAAGACTAAAGTTGATATCAGAAGAATGTGGAGGAAGAAAGGAAAAGAGAAAGATATAGGATGGAAAAAGAGAAAAGGAGGGACTCTCAAATCTCAATTGTAAGATTTCGCTTATGTAAATTCGGATTTACCAAAATGAACTATACCATGATATAATATCAAATTTGATAGAGCATAGCAAAACACCTATTGTTAATAGTAGCATCAAAACTAATATTGACAGAACTATCTTACATTAATGTTAAGGGTTTCTTATTTTTAATTAGTCCTTACAAATATACATATTTATTTTTTGGACAAATTAATTAGAGTCTCTATTAGATGTTTGACTTATTTTCTAGTCCCTAACAGAACTGTAACTCATTACAATAAGTGTTATCTTCTGTTACAGTACATGTTAAGTCATGTTACAACTAGAACCTCTATATTATAGTCAATGACTCATAATTAATTTACCCTTATTTTTTAGTCCCTCAAATGTAACTATTATTTTTAAAGTCCCTCAAATCTTTGTCATTATCCTTATTAGTTCTTGTCGTTCGATTCTATAACCAAAGTAGGGTTTTACCCTGGTTAAACTAACTCGATAAGTGAAAAAGTCCACACTACCCTAGTTACTTAAACCCTTCTCCCCCCTTCGTCCCCTGTTGGACCTGTATTGTTCTTGCCTTGAAGTTGAAAATTTAGGACACCAATGAAGTGCGATTGAAGCGTTTATAGGAGATAGGAAGAGAGCACGATCGAAGCTGGGGTTTTGTGAGAGAGGGTAAGGGGTTAGCTCTATCTGTCCGATGTCTAATTGCTCCTTCCTCGCACTCAACGTCTCTAGCACTACAGAGAAGAGGTAGACTATGACTCAATGGCTTAGGCGCCTCAGAAAAGAGGTGCACGCCAATGCAACAGCTCCAGAGTTGCCGAGAACAAGTTGATAAAAGCTCAACGACACCAACACTGCAAACAAGAGCTCAACCACTTAGTGGACCTTGCGAGATTTGGGGGTTGGGTGGGGGAAGGACTCCACTGAAAGCGATGGATAAGGTAAGCAAAAAATATTTCTTTTACAATTGTGGATTAAGCAAGCAAGCTCTTAGATTATATGTATGTGGTGGTTTTAGGGCTTAGCACCATGTCGGAGCCCAGTTTGAGGCTTACATATAGATTCGGGGGCTACTAGAAGACTTTAAGGTTAGGTAGGTTGACTTATGTGTTGGGTCAGTCAAGTAAATAATTGTGTCCCCCGACTATTATAGCCATTGTATTTTGTTAGAGGACATGACTTAGATTTCTAGGTCGGCGAGTGAGCATGCATTTCAATTTCATATTGAAGTGTCAAACTCCAAACCATTGAGGTATGAGGATATTACATCTAATGGCCAGATGTATGAAACCATGCTCTCATATCTCCCAAGTAGGAAGATGACTATTTATATAAGTGCATCAAATGTGGAGCTAGCATCTGAACCACTGGGTCAGATTGCTCCAATTTCTGAACCATAGGGTCAGAGTGCCCCAGTTTCTGAACCACAGAGTCAACATGATATTTATCCAAGAGAAGTAGAGTATCAGTTTGTTGATGAAGACTTTGATACTCCAAGGTGCCATGAACAAGTGCATGATGACGAAGACTCTTAATGTCTCCAATACTAATGAGTACAGTGAGTCTGATCAGTCACTTTGTGAGTCTGATGAGGTGCACACAGAGGACTCATACCATTCAATGCCAGGAACTTCAGATGAGTATAATGAGGGCCTATCGTATGAAGGGGGTCAAAATGTGGAACTTGACAATGAAAACCCATATATTAGAGTTGGTGCTATCATTCCAGATTGTGTGGCTTATAGACTTGCTCTAAGACAATGTGCAATCAAGAATCAATTCCAATTTAACAGCTAAAAAATGATGGCTCTATGATGACTATAGTTTGTGCTGAGAATGAATGTAATTGGAGAGTTCATGCATTAAGACTACAAGATGAAAAGACATTTGCCATCAGGACTATATGCAAGAGGAACACACTTGTAATGCTACTAGGAGGACTGAGAGTCGGATGGCATCCAAACATTAGATTTCAGCTAGGATAGCAAAGGTAGTAAAGGAGAATTCAGACATACCCCCAAGAAAATTGATGGCCGATTTACCAAGGACCTACAATGTGCAGGTACTTTAACATTTGTTTGTCTGAATGTTTTCTTGCTTGTTTCAATGTTTTCATGTGTTAATGGTTACTAACAACCTACAATGTGCACATATTCCTTATCATAGAATTTGGCATGCTAGAAAAATAGCCAAAGAATAGGTTTTTGGTAAGATGGACGATTCATATAAGTATTTGCCATAGTTCATTAATGAATTGTATCTAAACAATCCACATTTAATTTTAGAGTTGAAAACCTCATTTGATAAATGCTTTGAAAGAGTCTTCATTTCTTTAGAGGCCTGCATCAAGGGGTTTATTGGTGAGTGTTGTACAATATTAGACATAGATGGGTGTCATCTCAAAGGGCCTTGGGGGGGGGGGGGGTTTCTATTGTGGGAATAGATGGGAATTTCTGCTTGTTCCCAGTTGCCTATGGAGTGGTGGAAGGAGAAGGTAGGGATGCATGGACATAGTTTCTCCAAGTGTTGAGGAAGGCAATTGGACACCCACAAGGCCTAATGTTCATATTTATATGGATAAGGGCATTGAGAGCTGTCGCAGAGGTCTTTCCAAGAGCTGAGCACAAGTTTAATTTTTGACTTGTTCCTTAATTTCTAACTTCATCTTGATTTAATTTCTGACATCTTCTTGGTTTAATTGTTGACTCTATGGTTTAGGTTTTATATGCGTCATATGTACAAGGCTTTCAAGAAGAAGTGGCCAGGTCCAACTTTCATGGTTGCTGCATGGACTACTGCAAGGTGCTACACCATTAAGGGACATCGATCCCAGCTCTTTGAAATTGAACAACTTGATGCACTTGCAGTAAATTATTTAGAAAACATGGGTTGTGTGTGGTCTAGGTGTCAATTTTCTGAAAAGTCAAAATGCCACTACGTTACTAGCAATTTGGTTGAATCATGGGATGCATTTGTTAGTGACATTAGGGGGCTGCCCATTGTAGACATGCTTGATGGTATACAACAGAAGATCATGGTGAAAATGAACTAGAGAAGAAGACATGCTAGAAGATGGAAAGAGATTTTCGCGCCCCAATGTATAGCACATGTGAAAGAAATTATAAAAATACTTAGTAAATTTCAAGTTAGATTCTCGTTTGACTATAGGGTTGAAGTTGAAAGCCCTTATGAGAGATCAGTTGTTCAATTAGATGAAAGGACTTACTCATGTCGGAAATGGCAAGTGAGTGGTCTGCCATGTCAGTATGTGGCAACAGTGGTCGATGCTTGCATAGGCTTGACAATTCAAGATTATATTGACAAATGTTATCGGATTGAAGCATACAAAGAAGCCTACAAATTCTCAATTGTCCCCTTAACTGATAAGAAGATGTGGGAAACATCTGAAACAATTGTTGTGCTCCCCCTAGATGTCGTAGATCCAGGGGCCATCCAAAAAGAAGAGGATTAGAGACAAAGATGAGAAGGCGACAAAGAGGATCCATAAGTGCAGAAGATGTGGCCAGTGGGGTCATTATAAAAAAAACTTGCACGGAACCCCTCCCAAGACCTCAGTCAGGTGTCACAGATGTTGGGCGAAGCTCCACATCAAATCAAAAGTAAGCTACTAAGTTGTATTCTCAATTAGGAAGGTGTTCATTCATTTTACACACCATTATAATACTTCATCTTGTGGGCAATTCCCTCGAAGGCCACCTAGGTTTATTTCCAGAGGTGGGAGAGGTGGTAGAGGTCTAGAAGCATCTCTAAATGTGGCATCTTCAGATGGCCCGAGTAATGACATTCATTTATGAACCCATTTTGTAATGACATGCATGTTGTTGTCACATTGTAATACATTTGTCTTGCGTGTTCTATACAAATAGGCCGGGGAAGAAGGAGAATACCAACCCAGTCAGGGAACTTGGAGGGAAGTACAAGCCGTGTAGGAGGAACCAACACACGTGTGAGAGGTGCCCCTATTCGTGGGAGAGGAATCAACATGCATGGTTCACGAGGAGATGTTCATTTGCACACTGTCATAAACATGGACAGTCAAACATCTATTAACTTTGACAGTCACACAGTCATGCATTATCAAGTTATTCAAGGGGACATAGCACATGAAAGTGGCCAAGAAAATGGTCAATTTTAACAATGTTAATGTAATATTTTGGGGTTATGTTGGCACAACTCAATGTTGACATTGTCTTAAATGTTGTTGGCAGCTGTTAATGTTCAATTATCAACTTTTGTTTTTGGTTGTTAATGTCTTGTTATCAATGTTTTGTTATCAATTGTGTTTAATGTGAATGTTGAATGTGAAAACATGTGCAGTTGTTATGAAAAATAGGTGCTCACACAACTCAATGGATATTAGTTCATTTGCAATGAACACATGTTCTTACACAGCTCCATGTGACAATCACTTCATAAACAAAGTGAGAAATACAAAGATGACAAAATACAACAATAATTTTTGTTTCTTCATTTGGTTCTCTAGCAGGTTGTGATTCGTCAACATACTTTCTTCTACAGTCTTCAATTGGTATTTCACATCCACAATGTTGTATGCGGCATCATCAACTCATTAAAAAAACCCACAATCTTTGTTAGGATTTGTTGAATGTGGACAACGATAAAATCACCTTTCTTTGGACTGCTCACGATTTGAAACATAAATCTTACAATTGCCTCTTCCACACTGACATTCCATCGGCAGGGGATGACAAAAAAACTCTGAAGACCACATCCCCCATGCATTCGAGGACTGTATTTCCAAAAGAGTTCACATATGTAAAAACACAAACACATATTGTGTAGAGGGCCAGGGACATATTAACTTACCATTTCAGACATCGCCTAAGTAGGTACTCTTGCCCACCGACGTTGTCCAGAGAAGTCTGACAATAGGTTTCGACAGTCCGACAAAAAAAAGGGGGGGGGGGTTCTTGGTCCTTTACTACGATAGATTTTGAAGACACATGGAAAGGGAGGAAGCTACTTTACGGTGACACCGGGGGGAGCAATGTGATGCCTCCGGTTGGGGAGGAGGGGAGGGAAGCGATCTTACGCCGGAGACACAGGGGGAGGGGGAGGGGAGGGGAGCGAGCTTGCGCAGGCAACCTAGGAGGGGGGGGGGGAGGGGGAGGGGGGAGGAGTGCTTGCTCACACTGTTGGTAAGGGTTTGAGCTTACATCAACAATGGGTAAGATTTGTCTCAAGGAAGAAGGAAGGTGGGTGAGGGAAGGGGTGAAGGTGGGTGAGGGAAGGGGTGTTGGTAGTCGTTAAACCCACCATTAGGGGTATTTTAGGTATTTCCATGCAGCTATTAGCCCTAGAAGGAATATTCTCAATAATATTTCATTTTTTAAATGTCTGTTAATCAGATGGGTTTTTATGAAAGAGTTAAAAGATTTGAGAGATTTTAAAAATAATAATTATATTTGAGGAACTAAAAAATAAATACGCATAACTTTAGGGAGTAAAAAAAAATCCTAATGCTAATTACAACTAACTGACTAAGTAAATAACTCCTAAAATTGAGATCTTCTAAACCCGGCCCTCACGACCCATCCACCCTTGAAAAGAGGAATCATAGCTGGGGATCGCGTGAGCCCTTGAAGTTGGGGATATGATTGTTTTGTTGGGCGCACCTTCCTGCATGTTATCATGAGCTCGAAGTCTTCGTTTGCAAGGCAACCGCTAGTACATGTGAGACTGGATCGATAGCAACCCAAAAGGAGAGGGGAGAAAAAAAAAAGGCGTTTGATGGATTTGCTTCATCAGATTCTTGCCTCCGCAGGAGCTCGTCAGAGTGACCTGCAGCTCGCAGAGCTCTCTGATCAGTATAGTTAGCCATTAACATGCAGCTGTAGTTGTCAACGCCCAGTTGGAATGGTGTATATATATATATGCTGATCATGTGCATTCAGATGAGGGCAATATATGTTATCAAGTTTGGTTGTGTGTATTGTGGTTGACAAATATTAATAGTGATCATAATCTGGGTGGACGCATCCACACTTGATTTAGATCTGATCAACTATGGGATAAACTAGTGAGATGATTAGGTTCCAGAGCTATTTCCTGTTTGTTTCAAGATGGAGGGAATCAAACTTAATTTAAATAGATTTAAGAAACATTAATTTTGTATACGGAAATTGTGATATATATTGAGGTTGCACGTTGCAACTCGAGTCGGGTTGGCCCAGGTGGAGAATAACAATCCTAAGTCATCGAAAAGCGATATTAATCTAAGCTCCAACACCATCTCATTCAACTGAAACCCAACTCAAATAATTAAGTACTTCTCTGTCCAGATTCTTAATGAAGTTCATACATTGCATAATGCATAATAACCTTTAATTAGATGTATCTTAGACTTTATAAAAGTTGGGTTGGCACACAAAGAGTGGATCGGTGGGTTAACCCATAATAGTAGATTTCTACTCGGTCGTGCATTCGAAAGTCAAGAGTTCTACTCGATCCCAATAATAATAGATTTGCAAGTTTTTTTAAAAAAAAATCTTCGGATATTATTATGAGTTGAACTCTCTGGATTGTCATAAACTAGTACTTAATAAACTATTTTTTTTTAAAGGTTGAGTTAATCTGAGGGGCCAACTCCACCGGCTGATGTGTGCTTGAATTGTGCATTTAATTGATCTCGAAGCAGTGCAATTTTAAGAGAGTCCAACATGCAGTTTAAATTATCTAGTTGTTTTGATTAAATCCAAATTATCCCCCCTCCAAGTTTGTAGTCCCTACGCTTCTCATTAAGTAGAAGTCATTTAAGCCACACACAAATTGTCTTCAGCAGACAAGTCACAGGAAGAATCAAAAGATTTTCTCTTGCCTTCTTTGAAAAGCAAAGGGATATAATTATGAACCGGGGGAGGCAGACTGGTTCAAGTACTGTTCTTCAAACGAAAACGAAGGGTTTCAAAATGTTATCCGCAGGAGCAGCATCTAAAACACAAACTCTGAACGATATAGTTCTCAAATTTTTCTTTCATCCAAAGCTGAAAAGTCTGGGTGCGTGTATTTCTTGATATGACTGAAAACTTCAAAATTATTAAACTGTTAATTTGATCGCATATAATTTTGAAATTAATTGGACCTTATCAAGGATTAAGATCGTGCACCTACGTTTGCATAAGCAGTAAGAACATGAGCAGATGTTGTCATAAGCTAGGGAGCGTGCATGCTTGTTTGGCTTATTCGGTTAAGTAGACGAGTTTACAAAAGCTGTTTATTAATCCACCCATGGCAGTGTAGCATGTTAAACGTTAAACATATAGCATAGTCTCTTGTCTCATTGGAGAGTTTCTTCACATTGCAAAATTTTAAGGTAATATTTGAGATTAATACTGCACCGTATATATATAAATAAGTTATGAATTCTACATCAAAGAACGACAATTATTTTTTTTTTCATATTTTTATCATTACTTCAAGTACATAACTCTTTGCTATCGTCATTCCTCATAGAGATAAAGCTGATACTAATACCTTTCTTGTAAACATATATATTCTTTTTCAGAGAAGATGTCCTTAATTAAAATGGGTCTGCTTCTAAGGTGCTGTTTGGTAACGCTGTGGGTGAGATTTTGGGGTGCAAACTCCTTGACAAAATCACCTTCATTTCCAAACATCTGCAGTTGCCCTTGGCTTACGTGTAATGATGATTTTGCAGAGATGAGAGAAATAGAGAGAAGTTTTTTCTCTCTCGTCTGTGCTGAAAAGTGGATAGAAGTTCGTTTTTGTAGATTTGGCGATTTGGATTCAGTTTTATGTATTAAAAAAATACTTTTCACCCATTTTACATAGGCGTCAAAATATTGGTCGCCTCCGCCGTGAAAGACGCAAGTGACGAGACAAAAATTGTCTCTATGTGGCAGGAAAAACCATTTTTCAAAAAAAATATTTTTTTTCTCAATTGATTCCAAACGAAGCCTAAGGCACCGTTTGGCATCACATTTGCAGATTCGAGAGAAGTTTAAAATCGATATTTTTGGATGGTCTGATATGTCTTCGAATTCCGTGCCATCAGGTCTGACATTATTTAGTGCATTTGGAAGCAAGGCATTGCAGCAGAAAAAACTGTGGTATTTTTTTACAATTCTATCCTTTAAAACAAGTTTTCATCTCTGAACAACTATTAATGAGGGGGATATTTCTGCCTTTTCACCTCAAAATCTGCTGGCACTCCCCAGAAAGCGGGCTAGAGGCAGCTTTCCAAAAGATGGAAAGAGAACTTCTGTTCTCTCCATCTCTCTCTTCAGCGCTTTAAAGCGCTTTCACGCACGCCAAGAAGGGACCACTTCTATATGGTAACACTTTAAATTTTGTCAAAAAAATTTTCCCTCAAAATCGCTGCAATAGGGAGTCCCAAACGCTGCCTAAGACAAGTTAAAATTTTAGATTCAAGATAAAATAGATAAATTAGGAGGACTAACGCTAATTACTAGAAATTGCATAGACTAAAGACTAAAACCAATCCAAAAAAAATCGAGTTGACAATCTCAAACTTTGGAATTGCATCGCGTTGCAAATTCCCTTTATTTTAGGTTCCACATGAACTTGGAGTGCCAAGTTGCATAAGATAAATTAACAAAGAGATTACGTTCCTTGAGCACATCAATTGTGGCAAGTGGCTACGTGTAGGAAAGGCGGCACCACTCCACATTGACCATGTAGCTTCTTCAATTGTGCAAGTGGATCATTAATCTTGGGCTGAACCCACTAAGAATTGCCTACAGTTATGTGTTGCCGACATATACTGTGTTGGGATTGGCAACACACAATACCAGCTCATTTTGTCAACTAGCTAAAACAATCCGTAGAAACTTTGAAAATATAAACCCTAATAATTGGTTTCAAAAAATTTTGCATACACATATAAAGATCAACAAATATGATATAATCCATATCCACCAGGGTCAAATTGGAAGTCAAAATTTCAAGTTCTATCTGACAGTAAATAGGTCGATCGGCAATCCCCTAAAACTCATTAATTGGTTTTGTTATTTAATCTGTTTTAGCAATTCTGTCATTCTTACTACAATTTCAAGAGCTTAAACCTTCTTCTAATTAAATTGTAGCATGACAAACTCCTTTAATGTGCCCTACTTATAAAGTTCTGGCTACAAATATGAAGGCTACTTCGATCAAAGTTTAGAGATTCAGTGACATCGACGGCCAGAGTTTGTTAGTCCCTATAAAAATTTATTCTTTCGTGTCTGGGCTTTTTATACTTCAACAAGTTTGATGGTAAATTCCTTATGGTCTCAATCCTATAATATAATCTGGTACGGTGAAATTTGCGTCCATCTTCTATAAGAATGCACTGTTAATTTATATGATCTGCACAAAAGTTGCATCTGAATCAAACCATCTCCTCATTGGATTTGAGCCATTTAAACAACGTTTTGGTATCTGATCCAAGAAAGATTCTGCGATACGAATCGGATTTTGTCCCAGGTTCATCCGATCTTGAATCCCCAGTTGCCTGTTGGCAAGCTCCATCGATTCTGGTGCTCTCTGTTAAGACTGATGAAGGAGTTTTGCGTCAGACTATTAAAAAAGAGGACTTAGTGGGCAATTGCAAGGCTGACATGGCAGGCGGCTAAAATGGCGGTGGCTCACAATGATTTTTATGAGTCTAAAGTGGTGTTTGATAATATTTAAGTCTGAATTTATTTTTTAAATTTGAAATTTAAAAATACTTAATATATATATGATATTTATTAAGAGTTGTTTAATAACTAACTTAAGTAACATCTAAACTCATATTTAACTAACAGAATTTATGGCATAGTTAGTTAGTATGTCACTTTTCTATCCGTAAGTCTTGACTTCAAAATTTGGAACACTTTAAAAATTTATTTTTCGAACGATGGCGACCAGTAGTCGATCGGAATCGGATCGACGATGGCCGTTGATAGCCTGAATCCGGTGATAGTCGCCGAAATGTGACCAGAATTTGGTCGGCCGCCAACGATTATCGCCAAAATCCGGCGACTGTTAGCCAGAAGTAGCCGGAATTCGGCCGCCGCCCACAATAATTGTCGGATTTCGGTCAGGCCGCCGATCTGGAAAAAAAGTGATTTCCTATAACTTAAAAATTAAGTGGTTTTTATATTTAAGTGATTAAATTAGATATTATTTTATATATTTTATCAAACAATATGGAATCTTAAAAATTAATCACTTTAGACATAAGATGTTATTAAGTGTTACCAAACATGTCCAAGTCTATTTTTATAAGTTAAAAATGTATATTTATGAGTCCATAATCATTATTATTAAAAATCTGATGGGTATTCGGTTTGACTTGGTCAACCGTGTCCCACGGGACTCTCTTCTAGTCACCAAACAAATGTGTGTGGACATGTCTCTTCCATCAGTCCATCTCCTTCACATAGAGAACGAATTACACCGTGTATTTAATACAATCCTCTATCTGATCTGTGCATTTTGTTACTGGAGAAAAAAGATTTGAGAGTTTGGGTGTACATGGATATGGGTGAGAGTTTCATCTTTATATTTTGATTCTCTATAGTGGAATTTGCTCGATTCCACCCGTGGACATAGGTCTTTGAACCGAACCATGCATGTAAATCTTTGTGTGCACAACTTCTTCCTTCTTCTCACTTAATTTTCTTGTGGCTTGGACCTGCTTTGTGGTGGATATGTGTTTGTCTTTCATTTGTGGATCTCTTATACTGACCTCAGTATTTCCAGCAAATTGGTATCAGAGTTCCACAGTGATTGGTGATGATCTTTTGATGAGCACACAACCATGTCCGCAAAGTTTAAGATTGAGATGTTTGATTGGAACATCAATTTCAGTATGTGGCAAGTGAAGATGTGTGCACTATTGACGCAACAAGGACTTCAAAAGGTGTTGTTGGGAAAGGAGAAGATGTTGGCCTCCATGTCTCCAGAAGACAAGGAGGAGATGGATGAAAAGATTGGCTGCGATTCAATTGTGTCTGTCAAATGGAATTCTCAAGGAGGTGATCTATGAGAAGACGATCGTAGGTTTGTGGCTCAAGTTGGAGTCATTGTACATGACCACATCTCTCACGAGTAAATTGCATCTAAAGCAGTGGTTATTCATGCTCCATTTGACTTTAATTCAATTATTATGGATTTGGAGAATATAAACATGAAAGTGGAAGATGGGGATCAAGCACTTTTGTTATTGTGTTCATTGCCTCCTTCATTTAAGCACTTTAGAGAGACTCTTATTTATGGGAGAGATTCCATCTCCATGTAGGATGTTAAGGCATCCTTATTGTCAAAAGAATTGATGGATAAAGAATTAACCAACAGTTCAAATGAAGGTCAGGTTGAGGGTTTGGTTGCTAGAGGAAGGCTAAATGAACGAGGCTCTAGGGATAAGAGGTCTGAGACCAGATTTAAATCCAGTAATAAAAATATAACCTACAATTATTGTCATAGAAAATGGCACATCAAGATTAATTGTTTCAAGTTGAAGAATAAAGAAATAACAAAATAACAATTAAACATCTATCGAAGCTTGTGTTGTTGAAGGTGAAGATGATGATTTTGTTCTCTTGTCTAGCTACTAAGTATGCTATTGAGCCCAAGGATGAATGGATTTTAGGTTCAGCTTGTTCCTGCCACATTTGTCCTCACAAGGAGTGGTTCTCCACATATGAAACAATAAAAGGTGGAGTTGTTTTGATGGTAAACAATGCCTTAGGCAAAACTATTGGCATTAGGACGGTCCAAATTAAGATGTATGATATGATAGTGAGAAGTTTGACAGATGTCATGCACATTCCAGATTTGAAGAAAAATATCTTCTCTTTAGGCACCCTTGATGCTAATAGGTGCAACTACACAATTGAAGGCGGAGTTACGAAAAATTTACAGATCTAGGTGCTCTTGTTTTGATGAAAGGAGGAAGATCTAAAAATTTGTGTTCTACAAGGTAGTGTAGTCACTGGTACAACTGTAGTCTCTTCTACATCCCTATCAGAGATGGATGTTACAAGACTGTGACACATGAGATTGGGACATATGAGTGAAAAGGGCATGACACTTCTTAGTAATTAGAGAGGTCTACTTGGTGTCACAATATAGGAAAAATGGAATTTTGTGAACATTGTGTTTTTGAGAAGCAGAAGATAGTCAGTTTAAGAACAACAACTCACATAATAAAGGATACTTTGGACTACATTCATTTAGACATTTGGAGAATTCTCGTATTCTATCTAAAGGTGGTACTCAATATATGCTGACTCTCGTTGATAATTTTTTTAGGAAGGTTGGGGTGTTTATACTGAAGCATAAGTATGAAGTGTTTAAACACTTTTAAGTGGTGGAAGACACTTATTAAAAATCAAACTAGGAAGAAGATCAAGAGGCTCAGGAGACATAATGCTTTGGACTCTTGTTCATCAGAGTTTGATGAGTGAAGGTATCTCTAAACATCGCAAAGTTAGATATACACCTCAGCAGAATGGAGTGACAGAATGCATGAACAAACCCTTTTAGGAAGAGCAAGATTATGCTATCAAATGTTGGTTTGCCTAAGGAGTTTTGAGCAAAAGTAGTTACTATAACTTGCTACTTGGTGAACCGTTCTCCATCCACTTCTAGTGAGTGCAAGACTCTAGAGGAGGTTTGGTTAGTTAAATTTGCTGATTACTCTGATCTCAATGTTTTTAATTGTCCTGCCTATGCACATGTTAATGATGGTAGATTAGAACTTAGAGCTGAAGTGTATTTTTCTTGGTTATCCATCAGGTGTGAAAGGATATTATGGTGCACTGATCCTAAATCACCTTATAAGCTCATGCCAAAGAGAAATGTCACTTTTGATGAATCTGCTATGAATTAGAAAGGAAATTGTTGTTCCTAATAGTGCAATTTCTCCTAGTAGTACCATTGAACAGGTGGAGCTTGGGAGTGGTGATTTAACTCCTATTCAGCATAGTGCTTCATCTCCCCAGTACTCTAGTTAATTACATGCAGACATCAATAGGCATACAACTTGAAGAATCCTCACAGCATGAGCAGTACACTCTCAATAGAGATAAACAAAGAAGAGAGCTTGGACCACCTCAAAGGTATGGCTTTGAAGATATGGTTGTTATGCTTTATCAATGGCAGAAGAAACTTTGAATGAATGAAGGTGAGTCTTCAAGCTATCGCTTGTGATGATTCTGCAAGTTGGCTTGTAGCTATGCATGAAGAGATTGAATCTCTTCATAAAAATCAGACATGGGACTTGGTGAAGCCACTTAAAGGTAAGAAGATTGTTGGATGTAAATAGATCTTCAAGAGAAGGATAGGCATTGTAGGTATTGAAGATGTAAAATCTAAAATACAATTGGTGGCAAAGGGCTACAGCCAAATGAGAGTGTGGACTACAATGAAGTGTTTTCACCTATTGTGAAGCATAGCTCTATTCTTGTTTTATTAGCTTTGGTTACAGCTTATGACTTGAAATTGGAGCAAATGGATATAAAGACTATTTTCTTGCTTGGTGAACTTGAAGAACAAATTTACATGCACCAACTTGAAGGGTTTGTCATTGATGGTAAAGAGGATCATGTGTTTATTGAAATAGTCATTAATTATATGGCTTAAAACAATCTCCTAGGTAGTGGTATAGGAGATTTGAAACATTTATGATTAAGCATGGTTATTAGAGAACTAAATGTGATAATTGTGTTTATTTTAGAAGACTATCTAATGACTCTCTTATTTATTTATTGTTGTACATTGATGATATACTCATTACATTTACAACAAAAGATATGTTTGAGATCAACAGGTTAAAGACCTAATTGAATGGATAATTTGAAATGAAAGATTTGGGAGTGGCAAAGAAAATTATAAGAATGGAAATTCAAAGAAATAGAAAGTCAGGGAAGCTACTTTTGACTTAAGAAAGGTACATTTAGTAAGGAAACATCCAAGAGCATTTAATACGCAGCAGAATTAAGTTTAAACAAAATAATCATGTTTCCCTCTTACTCTCACTCAAGAAAGGGGTGGATGAGAAGGGAAGAAGAAGAGAGGAGGAGGAGGGAGGTGAGAGGGCTCAAAAGGACATCAGCCCTTGGGCTTTTCGGAGGCCCTCTCCCTCTTAGAGAGACCTCTCTCTCTCCCACTCATGGAAGGGACGTGCAAGCCATGTTGTGTACAGTCAAGTCGTACTTGGGCCATACCCAAGTTGGCGTCAACATAGTGTGTCGTTCAAGACCATCTTGATGACAATCTATTTGACATTAACCCATGTTGACGTCCAAAGTCATGCTGTCAACAACAAGTTGACGACAGTCGATCTTGTCGTCAACCAAATGTTAATGGTGGATGATCTCGCGGTCAACATGATTTCGACTGGATTACGATGAAGTTGAAGTGCTAGCGACAGTCGATGTTGTCGTCAACTCTTGACAATGACATATATTGTCATCTACCTTACTTCGACTATCCCTCAAGAAAGTCAGAGTTCTAGACGACGGTAGACAACCTCGTTAGGAACTATTTCTGAGGACGGTCTATGTTGTCGTTTACCACACTTCGACTGCATGATTTTTCAGGTGAGAGAAGCCATATTGGATAACTCTTATCCAATCCTCTATCAGTCATCATGTCATCCACCTTATGTGTATGATCCTCTAGACCTAATATCGAGATGGTCGTTAGTTGCTCCCATCAGAATCTTTCTGACTCAAAACTCCTTCTGACTTAGTGAATTATCATCTCCATAATAATTCACTCAACTCATTGACTATGGACGACTCTAGATATACTAGACCACTATGCCATAGTTCCCAGACAGTACAAGGGGATATAATCTATTAGATTTTTTTGCCCTCAGTTACCGTGTACATTTAGTCCCTCATCCATCTAATATCTCAGAGATTGTACATAAGGTATGGTACTATCAGGCCTATACGGAATCCATTTGATTCTCACTCTTATCGAATTCTCCTGGAGAACTCTTTCTCTCTCAATCCGATTGACCTTGGTCATTACCTGACCAAAAATACATAGGATATTTCTCTCATGGTACCGAGAGTGAATGATCTTTTATTGACACATAATTGCCTTCTAAAAGTTGGCTACCATTTTTAATAACTAGTTGTACTAGATCTAAAACTTCCAGACCTATAAGTTCGATATCAAAGAATGGACTACTCAAACAAGGCATCCTTGGTGTCTCAAGTCCAAGGACCAGTTACACAACTGGAACCATAGAATTGTTGTCTGACAATCAGGTATCATTATCCATACAACATTTCGAGAGTAGATCATTCAGTGAACTCATTCTCCAATGAGCACCTGCACTATTCCCCTAGTATCTCCGCACAAGTAGCTACGAGACTAGCTATCTCCATCATATGGACGGGTATCTAGCTAGCATACTAGTTTGTGTGGTTATCTCGATGTCTTCTCGAGTAACCTATGATCAGGAATATTTAGGATCTGTGTTTAAATAAGATATGTCTCATTATCATGATCTCATCATAATTCTTATCCTCATTGCACAACCCCATGGACATCACAATATGTAAAGATCATCATATGCATATAATATAGAGTGAGAAAATATCATTAATATTATTACTAAAAGAGATTAGTATAAGATTACAAATGTCATAATTAATGTGAGTGAGCTAGCAAGGCACTGATCGTAACTAGCAGAAGGGACTTTAGAGGTTTAGTATGCTTGATGATAAGCTTATAGCTACATCTCTTGCTACTCACTTTAGGATTTTAGCAGAATTGTCTCCACAGTCTAAGGATGACGAAGAATATATGTCACGTGTTCTTTACTCTAGTGCAATTGGTAGAATGATGTATGCTATGATTTGCACAAGGTCATATATTGCACATGCAATCAATATGGTAAGCAGATACATAGCAAATCTTAGAAAAGTGTATTGGCAAGCAGTGAAATAGATTTTCAGATATCTGTGTGGTACTTTTGGTTATTACTTGGAGTTTGGTAAGAATGGTGACTATTTGAGTAGTTTTGTTGATTCCAATTTTGCAGATGATCTTGACAAAAGATCTCTCACATGATGTGTTTTATAACTCATGATTGTGCTATTACTTGGAAAGCATCTTTGCAACCCACAGGTGCTCGGAGGCAAAGTATATGACAGCTACGGAGGCAGTGAAAGAAGTTATTTGGCTGACAAGGTTGCTTGAAGAACTTAGTTTAAAGTAAAAAAATTAACTATTGTCAATTTTAATAGTCAGAGTGCAAGTCATTTGACCAACGATCAGATCTTTCATGAAAGAATGAAGCACACATTGATATGATCATTTCATCAGTTGTGATTGCACAAGGTGATATAGCCGTGAGGAAGATTAGCACAACTGATAATTCTACAGATATGTTAAATGAACCCCTTCCAGTGGGTTCGAACTTGATTGGAGTTTTCAGCGCTTAGAGAACACCCTTCGGGGTTTTGGAGAAGATGAGAATTTTCTATATTTATTTGTGTTAACCAAGTCAAAGGCAGAGATTTGTTTAGTTGACTTGCTCAACCAAGTCCCAGCGGGACTCTCTTCTAGTGACCAAACAAATGTGCATGGACATGTATGCCTCTTCTGTCACGCACGACTGTGTGGTTTGGGAATGGTCGGCCTTCAAAGCCTACGGCTCTTTCACATAGTGAATGGACTACACCATGTAGGGGTGTTCATTAAACAGTTCAACTCAAAAAATTGAATTGAACCGACCGCTTCGATTCGATTCAAGTTAAATAATCTCACAGTTAAGTTCGATTTTATATAGAAAAATCGAATGAATCGAAATATATATTACATATAATTAAATAATATATAATATGATGAAAGAATGTCTAGCCCAGTGGGCTAGTGCATTACCGCCCATCCGCCCTTTATTCTGTGTTTTTTTTTTCGGTACCAAACCGTGAACAGTTCTAACACCATGTATTTAATAAGTCTCTATTCTTCCTTATCTCTCTTGTCTGTGTATTTTTTACTAGAGAGAAAATATTTGAGAGTTTGAGTGTAGAGGACTATGGATGAGAGCTTCATCTTTGTCCTTTGATTCTCTATAGTGGAATTTGCTCGTCTCTACCCATGGACATATAACGTAGGTCTTTAAACTGAACAATGCAAATGATCTCTATGAGCACATGTTCTTTTTTCTTCTCTTTTAATTTTCTTGTGGCTTGGACACGCTTTGTGGTGGGTGTGTGTTTGTCTTTCATTTGTGACATCACCTTGATCTTGATATTTTTAATAATATTTTTAAATTATAAATAAATATTTATGAGTCTAAAATTATTATTATTAAAAGTCTAATTTATATTTTAAAAACTTAAGGATAATATTTCTTAGTTCAAGGTGAACATTTACACAACAAGGAAAAGCGGCATTACCGATGGATATTTCCGACGGAACTTAATACATCGAAAATACCATCGATAATACCGACAAGTTTTATTCCGTCGGAAATGCCGACGGATATTCCGACTGAAGAAGTTCCGTCAGAATATCCGTCGTCAACCCCCCATCTCTCTCTCTCTCTCTCTCTCTCTCTCTCTCTCTCTCTCTCTCTCTCTCTCTCTCTCTCTCTCTCGGGACGGTCGCCGCCTCCTCCTCCGCCTGCGAGCTCCGGGAACCGACAGCGCCACCTCCTCCGCCCCGACGGCGCCGCCTCCACCGCCGCGACCTGCACCTCCCCCGCGGATCTTAGGTACGCTAGCGCCTCCTCCGCCCCACCGCCACTGCCCTCCCCCCCATCTTGTGCAATCCTCCCCCCTCACTCCGCCACTACCCCATCCCCTCCTGCACCCCACCTCCACTGCCCCCCCCCCTTCCTGTGCAACCCCCCCCCACCTCGCCACTGCCCCTCCCCCTCCTACGCCCCACCACCACCGCCCTCCCTCCCCTTCCTGTGCAACCCCCCCCCACTCCGCCACTACCCCTCCCCCTCCTTCGCCCCACCTCCACTATCCTCCCCCCTTCCTGTGCAACCCCCCCAACCCCGCCACTGCCCCTCCCCCTCCTACGCCCTACCGCCACCGCCCTCCCCCCCTTCCTGTGCATCCCCCCCCCCCACTCCGCCACAACCCTCCCCCTCCTGCGCCACGTGATGCTGGAGGGTTAAGGTCATGTGATGCTTATGATTTATAATATGCTTCTCTATATTTAAATTGGAACTTTGCTTGTTCATGTCACGACAAATTGTGGTTGAATATTTTGCTGGGTAAAATTTCACCATGCTAATGGGAATGATGTTGAGTAGTTATTGTTATGTGTTGTTAGCTACCCTCATGAGAATGCAATTGGATTTTAGATGATAAATTCTCATATCTCATGAAATGTTGTGTTAATTTTTCCATAGAGGTTTTTCCATCATAAAAAAGGGAGATTGTTACCCCCTGGTTGATTTTGATGAGAGCAAAAATCTCATTCCAATTTCCAAGTTGAGTTTACATGTTTTAGTTATGTATCTTGGATGTTTAAATGTCCTCGAAGTGGTTTGGATCACAAATGTTGGGTGCTTGAAGTTGAAAGTTCAAAATATCAAGAACTAGGCAAAACAAAGCTTGGATGGACCAACTATACTCCTTGTCTATTAAAATCATCCAAAGAAATATTTTATTTTTTGCAAGAATTTTGCTCTAGTCTACCAGCCATAGTCTTTGGTCGACCAAAACCATCCAGAAAACTTTATTTTGCAAGACCAAACAAAAGCTCTAATCAACCAAAACAACCTAGGGAAAATTCAGTGCATAGATCTAGTCTAGGTCCACCAAAACACGTCTTCGGATTATCTAAAGCATCCATTGTGCATTGCGATCAATTTTGAGAAACGCTATACTCCCGACAGCCAAGAGCAAAGGTGAGGTAGAATCACTTCCACCTATTTTTTTATTGGTTTAAGAGGGGGCACATTTAATATATTCACATTTCAAGGGACATTTTTTATACGCACAAAATGATGAAGGATTTAATGGGGTCTTATGATCCCACTGGATTGTCCACACGTCTTTAGTTTGCTTAGCTAGGGGTGAATCGAAGAAGGATTTAATGGGGTCTTATGATCCCACTGGATTCTCCACACTTATTTAGTTTGCTTTTAAAATCTAAGTTCAAAACGGCTAAAACTCATATGGTGACCCCATTGATCAGGGCCAGGTGACCTACTGGTCAGTGGCTTCATTTGACAAAACGGTTAAGGTGATCTTATAAAACAAAATAAATAGAAGTAGGTGATCTGAATCACAATGTCAAAATGAACCATGGGAGGTTACATATACATGAGAAACACAACCAGAGTCGTAGTTTATAGTATGCGCAACTACTCCTAGAAGCAAAAGAAAAATGCATCTGACCTAACAGACCTCTGTTTTGAATTTGAGGCATATTCCCATGCTAAAGAGCTCCTGGTATAGCAGCTTGGCATCATATGGTACACTAATCTTTATGTTGTTTTCTGAAGACTGGCAGAATGGGCAGTAAGGTCCCCTAACCTTCTTACCACCAGGGACCGGCCGCTGGATCACATTCACGACTCTGGTGCATGTCTGGCAAACATGCATTTATGAGTCGGTTGTCCCGGTGACAGGTATATATATATTACTGTTCATATTAACTTTATATTTTCTAACATGTATATAATTTTGCAGGGTCCACCTCCTCGACTACGCCGGTTGTCCCGGCGATAAGTATATATATATGTACCCAAACACAAAACTCTATATATTACTATTCATATTAACTTTATATTTTCTAACATGCATATAATTTTGCAGGGTCCACCTCTCGCCCAGTTGCGTCACCTTTCTCATCCCATTCAGCAGCATGTACATGTATGTTTCCATACTTTAGTACATTTTTTCTCTTCCAATTTTTTTAATAATAGTGTACTTAATTGTTTTCAACAGAGGTAGAGAGCCATCATCCAACGGCGGAGGAGGTGGCTCAGCCAGCTGGACGCCAGCCATGCTAGATTTCTGGGTAAACTTGATCACTTCAAACTTACTGTATTTGTTATTTATGTTATATAGTTCATGTAGAAAATTAATGTGCAATTGTAGGGGGGAAGATAGATCTAGGGCCTGCTTCCCGCTATATTACATCGTTGCTGCACGCACACGTTCCAGGACCAGTGGAGTCATAGAAAGAGTTCCTCCCGTCCGTCCGGGATCTGTTAATTGACATGTTCATGGTATTATTATTTTTTACTGATTTGAAGTCATTTCTTTAATTACTATCTCTTTCTGTTAGTGCACAAAGTTGAGTAATTTCATTTCTAAACAACGGAAGTACATGTTCACGAGACTGGAGGATCTCCCTCGAGCACGAGTTGTCTGGGAGTCTACTGCCTAGACTAATTTCAGAAAGTCGATGTGGGAGGCCCGGGACAAGGCAGCAATTAAAGACCACAGGCAGCTAGGATTCTATGGCTTGGATGGATTACGGCCCGGTGTGGATGAGGAGGGACTATTGGGAGTCCCTTTGTCATCGTTGGGCTACTGGACCATGGCAAGAGAGGTCACAGGCGGCTAAACGCAATCGAGCAGCTCATCCGGAGAAGAATGTGCATACTAGTAGGTCAGTATCTTATGCGACCCACAACTAGAAATTGGTAAGCATATTATTGTTCAATTACTTAATACATTAATTATTATTGTGAAACTAACTACTTTTGTTGAATTGTAAGCATCACGAGCTCGAGCGTGCCCCTACTTTTCGCTAGTTATTTGATCGGACTCATAAGCGGAAGGGGATGGATGACTATGTTAGCGAGAGTACTCACACGATTGTTGTAAGTCAAAATATAATTTTTGAATTCAATTTAGATATTAAAAAAATATGATTTGAATAATACATTTTTAATTTGTTCTGCAGGAGACCTATGACAAGGTGATGACGGATCGCTATGTAGGCCCTCCCCAGCCAGACTTGGATCCGGAGGCTTGGGTCGACGCAGCGGGAGGGCCGAGGAAGGGCCAAGTGTACGGCTTTGGGGACAGCCTGGATACTACTCCAGTGTTGTCCTCATATGCGAGTTTGGTCGCTCCTCCGGCCTACGCGAGTTCATCTGCTGCGACGCCCAATAGTGGTGGAGAGGACAATAGAACCCTCATCCGGGAAGAGCTACAGCTGCACCTTGGCGCCATGGTCGAGCAATTAGTCGCTGCCATCTGAGGAGCAAGCCCCTCATAGCAAGCCCCTCAGGTCAGTATTACTATTAATTTCATATAGTTTGAATGAAATGAAACCACTAATCTACACTGTTAAAACACGCAAACCACTAATCTAAAAAAAAAACCAATTATTATTTAAGAAGTACGGTGAAAAATATTATTATTTTTTGTTAAAGAAGTAGAGTTAAAAGTAATAATATTTCAAATATTGAAATCTATTTTTCACTTTTCACCCTACTTCTCTAAAGCTGTGGCAGATAATAAGACTTTTCCATCTTCCCATAGCTTAAAACTCATTGAAGACATGCCTGATATCTATCCTCATATACAACTGGAGGCCACCCAGCTCAATTTATGAGTCGGTGTCTAAAGAGCTCAAAAGGGAAAAAAAGAAATCCAAATTAAGAAGCCTAAAAAGAAGGTCCCTTTATACAATCAACTTATGAAAGGATAAAAAAGCCACCTAATATGTATAAAAAAAAGATCTATAAAAAAATCTAAGTGTAAATGATCAGAATACGCAACCCGGGGGTTCAAAATGAGAAATAGGGATCCGATCGGCGTGCCGTTCACTCCGACACGACCGGGTGGATGAGAGTGATGTGTGAGAATTGACGAAATTCTATATGGATTCTCGGATTGGGTCCGGCGCTCAAACCACTAATCTTAAAAAAACATAAATGAAAATGATCAAAATACGCAACCCGGAGGTCCAAAATTAGAAATAGGGATCCAATCGGCATGCCGTTCACTCCGACACGACCGGGTGGGTGATAGTGATGTGTGGGAACTGACGGAATCCTAATCGAATTTCCGGTTTGGGTTCGGCACTCAAATCACTAATCTAAAAAAAACCTAAGTGTAAAGAATCAGAACACGCAACCTGGGAGTCTAAAATGAGAAATAGGGATCCGATCGGCGTGCTGTTTACTCCGACACGACCGGGTGGATGAGAGTGACGTGTGAGAATTGACAAAATTCTATGCGGATTCGCGGATTGGGTTCGGCGCTCAAACCACTAATCTTGAAAAAACATAAATGAAAAGGATCAAAACACGCAACCTGAGTGTCCAAAATCATAAATAGGGATCCGATCGGTGTGTCGTTTGCTCCGACACGATCGGATGAGTGATAGTGACGTGTGAGAACTGACGGAATCCTAATCGGATTCCCGGTTTGGGTTCAGCGCTCAAATCATTAATCTAAAAAAAACCTAGGTGTAAATACTTTCTAATTAAATTGAGTGAATATTCATATGTTTTAAATTTAAAATTTTGAAAATAATTTCTATATTATTTTTTATTTATGTTTCTAATATTTGTTTTTTTAATATAGGATCCTCCGGCACCTGACGATCATGAGGCAAACGATCATGAGGCGGGGATAGCGGACGATCCAACAGACCTTTCTTGATTTGTATTTCTTATTATTATGCATGATTTATATTTGTTGTGATTGATGACTTTATGTTAATTATTATTTATTGTGGAATGTATGAAATTTTTAGCAGGTTTTGTAATTTATCATTGTTATTTTAATTATATTTTCAAAAAAAAATAAGTGGGATATTTCCGACGGATTTTTCGACAGACAGTATCCATCGAAAACAACGTTGGCACACAAGACTGCCGACGGAATCTATCTATCGGCAAAACCGTCGGAATTTCCAACGTTTTACCGACGACTATTTCCTTCAGAAGTTACCTACTACCGACGGTTATTTTCATTAGTGAATCCGTCGAAAGTTCCGATGGATTTCCTGACCGAATTTTTCGTCCGAATGTATCGACGGATTTTTTGACGAAAATTTTTGACGGATAATTCTATCGGAAGTACCGACAGATTGCCGACTGCTTTTTTTTCCATCGGTAATTTCTGACGCTATTTTTCCAACGGCCGTTCGCCGAAAAATTGTTGGAAGGTCAATTTTCCGACGAAATTCTAGCGGATTTTCGACGGAATCTGTCCGTCGAAAAATCCACTTTTTCTTGTTGTGTTATGAACTCGAAGTCAATACTTTTAATCTCCAAGTAGTATTATCGGTCGGCATTGTGCACTGTCACCATCTGTGGCCCAATAAGAATTGTAAAAAAAATCTTACAAAAATTATTTCTCTTACTAAAATTGTTTCCCATACTCAAATGCTCAAACTATATATTGAAATTGAATCCTTATGTTTGGAATAGCACATCCTTGCAATCTGATGGAAAAAGGAAAAAAGACAGCATTGGAGTCTGAGTTAGTAGGTAAGATTGATATTGCTGCATCATAGTTCCCACTGAAGTTTTGGTGGGGATAAGTGGCAACATTATTGGTGGATCCGAAAGCATTCAAGAAATGTCCCTTTTTGAACATGCATTGATACGAAGGATTAAGCTTGTCCCCATCAATCTGAATTCGAACCCACGCTTGGGATCCCCATATATTTAAGAAAAAAAACATTAGTGTAAACTTTTGGCTAGGTATTGATGTCGCCTTCCAAGGACCTTTCACATTCTAATTAAGTTTTTTTTTTTTTTTTTGGTATGCGGTGTGCGGTGATCCCTCATAACAGGTCCGACTTATTTATATATCTTAAAGTGAACAAATAGTTATTAAAAATGACAAATACATAGGAAACATGTCTCATCATTTTATACACACAGACCGGGGTGACCATTTCCATACATCTACGACCTTAGAAAACGGCCGGACTTTTTTCCTTCGCACCAAAAAATAATCCTCTTAATTTGATACATGACAAGCACAGGCCAGAAAGAGTCAAAACCTGTCTGCTATCATGCAAGAGTATAGGCCATGCATGTTCCTCTCTGTTGTCCTGCCCGACATGCATGTTTTCCTCTGACCATGCGATAACGTATAGTGGGCGCTCTCACAAGTGAAATTAACGAGCATGATGATTCCCATTATGCACAGGACGTGCAAAGCGAAGTAGCACCCTCTCACAAGAACGTGGGGAAGTAAGATCGATGCAGGTGCAATGAACTAGGCTGCGAGCTGGTTCATGGCGCGCGTGGGAGGACAAGCTAGACTGGCCATTATTCTTGTCGAACAGCTAGCGCCTGCCTTTGTAGTGCGGACGTAAACGAGAGGTTCTCCAAAGCTCCCAAGACACTCACCAACGGAGGACCCCAACACACCTACCATAAAAAGAGCATCGTGCATGAATCTATCTGCAGCATCATTCCAATCAGATGTCGGCGGCCAGATAATTGTGTGCGATCATTTATTGACCAAAAACAAGATTACGATTTTTGCAGACATGACATCCATATATATAGCCACAAACCACTCCCATGTGTTAAGATATAAAGATGAGCTAGCAAGCTTGTCAATTTCCGATGGAAGTCATTGAGCCATCAAGCTGAGTGGCAGTACTAGGTGTCCAGCATGGTCCCTCTCACTAAGCTTTTTTTTTCCCCTCTTAAGGAGAGAGGTTATTACATAAAATTTAAAATTCTAGAATGTTTTATTTTGTAAGAATCATTTTTATGATACAATAAACAAGAGGTTTTCCCCCAACTATATAAGATGATTGACCTGCATTGCAGGTGTTTCATGTCAGTCTGGACAGTGTCAAAATTATTCAGAGTGATCTTGATACATTTCCATTGAGGTGGTTATTTAAATAGGTTAACAGTGTTTGAGGTTCGCGTTGTGGCGCTTTATGAGAAATGCTAATTGCACGTGCACACGGGTATAAATTTCACGCTAGAATCACCGGGGCGCTTTCCATTGGGCCATGTGTAAAGTGCTACGTCAGCAGCTCAGCACACACCTCTGCCTGGACGCGTATGTTCCCGAGACCCACCATCATGAAAACTGCCCAGCACTGTGGAAAGTGCTCATGTCAGTAGCCCAGCACAGTGAGAGATATATTTAATTAATTCAAAATGTACTTTTTGGACCGGAAATCAAAATTTCCCATGGAGTCACGAAGTAGGTTTCTTCCGGTGATAAATAGATTTCTTCTGATGATAAATATGTTGATTCTTGTGACAAATAGATTTTTCTGGTGACAAATAAGTTGATTCTGATGACAAATAACTGATTTCGTGTCTTAAGTGATTCACATAGAGTCACGAATTAGAGTGACAAATAAGTTGAATCCGGTAACAAATAGGTTGATTCCAGTGACAAATAGGTCACTCATGGTGACAAATAGCTGACTTCATGTCTTAAGTGATTCAGTGACAAATAGATTGATTCCAGTGACAAATAGATTGATTCTAGTGACAAATAGGTCACTCCTGGTGACAAATAGCTGACTTCATGTCTTAAGTGATTCAGTGACAAATAGATTGATTCCAGTGATAAATAGGTTGATTCCAGTGACAAATAGATCACCCCTGGTGACAAATAGGTGACTTCATGTCTTAAGTGATTCAGTGACAAATAGGTTGAATCTAGTGACAAATAGATTGATTCCAGTGACAAATAGGTTGATTCTAGTGACAAATAGGTCACTCCTGGTGACAAATAGCTGACTTCATGTCTTAAGTGATTCAGTGACAAATAGATTGATTCCAGTGACAAATAGGTTGATTCCAGTGACAAATAGATCACCCCTGGTGACAAATAGGTGACTTCGTGTCTTAAGTGATTCAGTGACAAATAGGTTGAATCCAGTGACAAATAGATTGATTCCAGTGACAAATAGGTCACTCCTGGTGACAAATAGCTGACTTCATGTCTTAAGTGATTCAATGACAAATAGATTGATTCCAGTGACAAATAGGTTGATTCTAGTGACAAATAGATCACCCCTGGTGACAAATAGGTGACTTCGTGTCTTAAGTGATTCAGTGACAAATAGGTTGAATCCAGTGACAAATAGATTGATTCTAGTGACAAATAGATTGATTTCAGTGACAAATAGATTGATTCCAGTGACAAATAGATCACTCCTGATGACAAATAGTTGACTTCGTGTCTTAAGTGATTCAGTGACAAATAGGTGGATTCTAGTGACAAATAGGTCACTCCTGGTGACAAATACGTTGATTCTGGTGACAAATAGGTCACTCCAATCGATCATCATATTTGTCCTGTAGTGAATTTAATGCTGGCAGACGGTTTCATGATGGCCGGCCTCGGGAAGACTCGCGTGCATGTGATGTGTGTTGGGCTACTGACGAGAGTACTTTCCACGTGGCCCAATAAAATGCTACCCGGTGATTCCAGCGTGGATTTATGCACGGATATACGTACAGCTAGCATTACTCGGCGCTTTATAAGTTGTTGTTTCCAGATTTTCTAAGCTTGGGGCATGGATTTGGGTGTGCGAGAGATCTCGAGTCTTGAACCTGGGGCGGGAGTCCGTGCGCTCAGTGGCGGGCTATCCAACCAATTTTTTCCCCTTTTTTAAATGCCATACATTGGGTACTTGTTTCTCTAATATTGTTTATATTAGACTAAAGAGTGCATTTAATTTTGGGGTACTAACTCGTTAGTCTACTTAGTTTATTTTAAAAGAAACTACTTAATTAGAGAATCAGACGATTCCCATGGTGTGCACCACTATTTGGAAGAAGCTACTTAATTGAAAAAACATTTTATGTGTGTTTATTGTGTTTCAACCCTACCTAGAATCCAACTACATTTTCTTTCGGCCAACATTCTAATCTTCAACCCGAAAAAAAAAGAAAAAACAATAATCTAACTTAACATAAAAGTAAAATTAATGGAAAGAGCATAACCCAACTATCTAGCAAAAGGAAAATCATAATCACATTAACTAATCAATTTATGATGTTCAAAGCACTAGTCAAAAGAAACATTGCACAAAGGTGAAGCTTTAACCACACACGCACAAAGTGTCTCAAACTTTGTCGGCAATTGCCATCTGCATATTGCAACACCTCATCTATTTTATTGCAATTTGATCTATATATACTGCCAATTTTTTTCTTTTTCTAGAAGAAAAAGTCTTCCCTCGTGTCCGATGAGCGAGTCTCACCCCACCCTTATGTCTCTGGCGGAAACCGTCCGAATAGAAGGCAAAGCACGACTCTTTCGAGAAACCTTCCACCTAATTCAACTCAATGGCCCCCACTTCTAGCTACTGTTGTTAGTGCCACATGGAGCCCAAAGTGAAAGCCTTCCAATTCCAAGGTGGGTGCCCATCCTCACGTGTCGACTATACCGCTCGTTGCACCCCCGCCAACCAATTAAAAGTGATGTGCACATCTTCGAGATGGAGCCCAATGATTCCGCATTTTCCCACAGGCCGCCAGCAATTGCACTCACCAATCTCATGGCCAGTGATTATTTATCATCACTCTATTCTTTGATCTAAGTGCCAAAGCCAAGTGGGATATAGTTTATTCAATTCCATGGGAGCTAGGTTTGCTCCACGGTGGTTTGAAGGTGGATCAGTGTCGTCTCTCGCTCCGGTTGGGAGGGGAGGGGTATTCCCTGAGCAAGCCCCCTCCCCCTCCTCCATCTCTTCCCTATTTTTTCCCCTTAAGTTCAGTAGTTTGTTTCTGAGAACTATGTTTCCCTGTGTCATATCTTCCCTCTCAGAGAAAATTTTGTTCTTCACCTAGCGAGGAGCTTTGGCTCGATCGACACTCTCTTCCCTGACTTGACCGGAGCTTAGCTTGCGGCGTACATGGTGCTAAGTTGCCTAGTATGTTCTCTGTTCCTCTTCCATTTTGTGGTTTTGTTGTGGGTGGAGCATTAGTTGTAGGGGGCGGGGGCGATGTTTGTCGACTCCACCTGCCTCCCCATGAACAGTGCCTCAGCATGTAGTTCACCATCAGCAGCTCAAATTCTAGTAGTGGCGGAGGCTTCTTCGCACCCTTGGTGCATCTACTGGCGGCACCATACCCAACTAGTCCTATCAAGGTCCCCCCGTGATGTGAAGGGAACGAGGAAGGGTGATCGCTAGGGACTTTTTACCTCCGCCCAGAGGAGATGTGATCCTGTAACGCCTCGATATGGAGATGATGGATTCTTCACTCCTCCTCCTTCAGCCGGCCAAAGAATGAGGGCTCCACGGTATAGCTTCAACTCTCCTGCGTGAAAAACATCAAAAAAGGAAACCCATTAGACTGCCAATAGTGTAGAAAACGTTCATGCATGAGAGAAGAAACAAATTGTAACGGTCCTTGTCATTCAAACCCGTTAACCTAATAACGAGTCTGACCTAACTCCGTCTCCTGCGAACTGGCCGAAGCCTCGCAAGAGATATCAACACACACATGTCCGTGGAAATATAAGAGAACATATTGAACATACATGAGATTCCATATCTTACACATATTCACATGAAGTGTACATATCTAGTTCTGAACTAAAGTCAAAGTACATGGTACAACTGCCTAGTACATACCCCAAGACACAACAAAAGGAAAATTACTCTATTGGAGGCATAGATGAGAACCCTCCTACTCTCCTTCACCTGAAAGAGGCAGGGGTGAGCTTCACAAGTCACTGGCTCAGTAGGGAAACTCCCTCAAAAGCTGAGATAACATACGTACAAAAGCAAGAGTAAACCATGTATTCAAATAACAATAACACTACCTAGACATGGTACTATAGCTGTAAATAAATAAACCATTCTAGGATATGTACATGATACAACCTTTAATAAATAAACGTCAATTCACATTCAAGTGTACAAGCTAAAGAACGGCACGCTACACACGAGTCACGAAAATTGGTTCGCGACACCAGCCACTGACTCGGACAAACCACACAAGACTATCTCTCAGTCTCGCAGCCACAGACGAAAGGTCCAGCTGTCGCTCCACCTCAACAAGGTCAAAAAACTATGGAGACCAACCAACACCACACCTGTAGACCACACGGCTGAAAGTCCATGTCTGGCACCTTTAGGGACTCCGGCCCGAGCTCCCTAAAGTGAGGCACTAGAAAACCAAACTAGCTAGGGACTAGTACGTCTACTGGTGTCCATCCCCCAACCACGAGCGCGCTACAAGAGATCGTACACCCACAAACACGAGTTGCTTCCCATTGTTATCTTTCCCTCCGTCAGACGTACAACTCAAACACAGGAGTGAGGGTGTCTAAGAAGACGACACAGACCTCGTCGGTACATACTGTACCAAGACAAACCCTGTGCACCACGTGTCTGGCTCACAATGAACCTAGGGTATCCGACTCGAGAGGTAACCACGGAAGGCATTTAAACAACCCAACTTGCTATGCACACACATCCATACAAACTCGACATTTCCAATCACGATAAGTACTGATGCATAACAACATCACACATGCAATGTGCAATTGGGAAGAGATAGACTGGCCGTAGAACCCAACAGCTCGGGTGGCCACTTCTAAAAATGCGACGAACATAGAGGCCGCTATTTAAACTCATAATCGCAACAGACTAACTCGTCGCCTTTAAAAGATGAATTGCGATCGGACAAGTCGTCGCGTTCAAAACGTGACATCTGGGTCCGTCGCCTTTCAAGCCAAAGAACAAAAACCTGATCTTCTCCTCCAAAAATCCATTTATACAACCATTACCTAAAGTAGAACTCACTTACAATCATCCACACAATACCCTAAGCATGCTTGCTACTGAATATAAGCAATTCTACACTTTAAACCTAATTCACACAATCAAAACAAGGAGAAAGCCCCCTACCAATATGAAGAACATGAAAACAACGCTTCCTTGGCGTTTCCTGTGCTCCAAGGCACCTCCTTGCACCGAAAACACACCGAACAACACCCCACGAACCCTGAATCACCAAACAGATCTCCACAGAGCTCTTCCTTCAGCCGAACAATGCTTCCTGCATTGTTTGGCCAAGGCTCGGAGCCAAAACATAGCACAGGCTAAATCACGATGTATCAAGCCATCGTGTTTAAAATGCGACGTACCCCACCATCACAATTAAGCTGCGACGCCCCTGCATGCACCATGTGGCACGCATGCATGTAGTCGGGCCCATGGAAAGCTGCAATTGAATCATGACGTAGCAGATGGTCGCGTTAATTCAGAATCACGATGCCTATGTTGGTCGCATTCTTAAAGGACGTGCAAGAGGTCTGTTGGGCTTAGATTTTCCAGCCCCCAGTCTCACACACCTACTACACATAACCAAACAGAACCAATAGGCCACACATTGGCCACCAAACCCTTTAAGCTATGATCTGAAAGGTCATGCTATTACACATATAATCAAGGGCATGATTACCAAATAGAGGCTTGAGAAGGAAGACAACCAAATGCTATGGCCGCCTTCCCTCCCTCCTTTGTTTATGAAAAACACCTCTAAAATGGGAATGGGAAGATGCTTTCACTTGGGTGTGTGTAAGAATGTGACAAGCATGCAACTAATATGAAGGATAGATTGAAATGAGTAAAGAGAGGGAGGAAGGGAGACTACCCTTGTTCGGCAGGCACAGTGGCTGAGTTAGCACTTCTCCAGGATGTCGACGTGCTGTAGGGAAATGGGTCATCATTGGGATGCCAACACGATAATATTTTGCAACGATGTAGGGTCATGGTGAACAAGACAGATGGGATGTAGCAGGAAGCGAATGCGAGTGCCTTGCGACGAGAAGATAGGGGACATAGGGCTGTAAACGGGTCATATTTGAAACCTGAAACATAGTTTTCGATTCCGATTTTTATAACCGAAATATAGTTTTGATTCTGATAAAATTGGAATGGTTAATTCCAATTCTATTCTGATTCTAAGTATATTATTGGAACCAAAATTTTGATAAACTAAGGTGTTTACCATGACTTTATCTTTTGAGTTAATGGATAATTTATCGGAATCACCAATTCTGATTATTTTTCAATTCTGATAGTTTATCGAAATATCCGATTCCAATTCCAATAAACTATCAATATCAATTTTCAAATTTGAAATTGATAATTTTTATCAAAATCGGATCGAAATTTTAGAATTTCGAATTCCGTTTGCAGCCCTATGAGAAGATGATGATGCGGTGGTGGTTGTGCAATGATGATCCAGCACGGAGCCGTGATGGTTCTGAGAATCCTCCATCCCTGGTTGAACATGCCCCTTAATGAAATTCTCTTTCAAGGTCTAGGTAAGAGGTGTGTAGGGTATGTAAGGATCTGGATGCATGGGATCAGAATGGAAACCTAATCCGGCTCTCGCTAACAACTTCTTAGCTTGGAAACTTCTGGTGGAACCTTGCCCTTCTCTACCCAACCCTTTGCCATGAATATACCTAATGTTTGCCATCACCTCCCATCCTTTCCCTTGGGGAAAATCGGTCATCTTAAACTCTTCAAAAGAAGAAGGAGAATGGCTTGGTACAAGGGGAGATGGGAAATCAAGGATTGGCATAATGAGTTTCTTCCCTTTTTCTGGAATGGAGAGGTGCGACATCTACTCGGATGTGACAGAATTGAGGGTTTCAATGGTAGGGATGATCTTAACCTTGATAATTCACCCATTGAATAGAAATTTGAAACATTGATGGGCTATGGAAGGGACCCCAAGAATTTGCTCCAACCAAGGACGACGATCGAGAATGGCCTTGTAAGTTGGATCAACATCTAAGACTAGAAACTTGGAGGACACGGTGATGGGCCCTACCCCTAATTGTAGAACAGCCTTACCCTTTGCCACCCTCTTGGAATTATCATAAGCTACGATGGTTGTGCACACCTCTTCTAAGCTTACTTCTTTTAGGCCCAGTTGCCTAAGAGTCTTCATCGGAAAAACATTACTTGAAGCTCCCGTGTCGATAAGAGTGGAGTCAACCAAAACCCCGTTGAGAGTGATGGTTAAGCAAAGCGGGAGTAAATGACACTCGGGAGTAGTGCGATCTTTGTCCGAGAAGGAGATGAAAGGCCCTTGAGTGAGGGAGAGAATGACTTTAGTTACCCCACTCACAAGAAGGTCTTCTGTAATGACCTGACCTCCCGCCCTACCAGGGACCCCGAAGTTCGCACCGCCACCCACAGATACAAAGACCCGAAAGGGTTACAAGAATAGTCTAGTGAGATATGTACTAAATTTAAATAACTATAACAAGATATACAAAGTCTGTACAACGTGTCCCAAGTAAAAGCACAGATACAAGAAGAAAGGTGCAGTCCTTAAGGGGCATACTCCGAGAATTTTCAAAGCACAACTCTCAACTCACTAAGGTACAAGAGCTCACAATGCTCGCCCTCACTGCTACTGACGGCACACGGCGCCACCGCCGCCTCCGCAAACCGTCCGACACCGAGCTCCCGCAACGACAACCCCTAGCTGAAGGGAGTAGGGGGGTGAGCCTCGTGAACAAGGCCCAGTAGGGATTACCAGTCCCTCACCATCCAGAGCAACAGGAACTCCGAAAATAGGAAACTACACTAGAAAGATGTAAAGCGAGGAACACCTACAGTAGGGTACTACAAAGCAGCAGAACAGAACAACGCAATGCCACGACCACCAACCAAGGTCGTGACACACACACAACTCCCGTAGAAACCAACGGAGTCAGGCGCAACATGGAAACACAGAGACCACGGAGCAACCATGTGAGAAGGACATCTCACCACAATCACGACCACCTCAGACCTCCACAAGGTCTAGGGCCCACAAGCAGAACCACCTTGGACCCCAGACACACCACGAGGTCAGGAAACCATACACGTCGGTGCCACCACAAACTGGCACTAAAGAACAAGACTACGGAACCAAGAGAACACCAAAGCGAAAACTACCAGAAGCACGGGCCAACAAAGCCAAACCAACAACGGCCAAGGAAGCTAGACAAGGCCAGGCTACAATCGCTATGCAGGCTAGGGCAACAAGTCACGCTAGGAAACGTCGTCACAACAATAGCAGCCAAGCCACCACCACTGGCAGCTAAGAGGAGGACACACCATCCACACCCTCTCTGCTCTCCAGCTGGCTCTCGCCTCTAATGTAATACCCCAAGGTATAAAATGACAAATAAGTAAGAAATGGTCAAGAAAACATAATGTAGTTTGTGGACAGAAGGAGAGATTAAGCAAATCCAGAGCTATCTAAGTCCTGCCTGAAAATGTGCTAAAGAATACTATTATTTGTAAATGATATCACTAATGATAAATAATAATGATATTGTTAAAGGATACTACTAAAGGTAAATGGTAAGAGTAAGATATATTACTAAAGGTAAGTATATTGGTAAAGAAAGAGGATAAGGATATGGATATATCCATGTTCACACTGAGCTCAGAATTAAATAAGAAGAAAAAGTATAAATGCAAATAGGAATGGCATATTTATAATTATATAAATATAGGGTTTTCATATAAATGTTAATTTTTCTGGGGACCCTAGTGAAATTTCTATAGACCCCCAGAGACACAATCAGAATCCCAGTCGGAGGTCGTTTGGAGCTTGAATGATCAAATCAAGGGTGAGGAGTGGGTATATCTCCAGTTTCTAAAAGTTAAGGGTTAAATTGAAAATAGTAAAACACAAGGGGTTAAGTGAAATTATGTTAAAAAACCCTAAAAGTCCCTGGATGCCCCTAGAACCCTCTAGAACCTCCTGGAACCCCTTGGAAAGGGGCACTTGTTCCACTCCAGGCTAACCGTGGAAAATGTGGCTAGGGTTGTGCCACCTCATAGGACACTTGTCCTCATCCTAGAAGGCCTAAGGGGGCGCCCCTCTCTCTCCTCTCCCCTATAAATACCCCCTCCTCCTCCCATTCCATCCATCCAAGTGAAGATGGGAGGTTATGCTAGAGCTCAGAGAGAGAGTCAAGAGAGAGGATATACAGTGCCCGTCCAAGAGTGTTCACCCCCATAGTTAGGTTTCTGTTGGTCCATAATCATGAGGAGATGATGTCAATTTGTTCGTTTGCGTCTACTTCGTGCCATCCTGAAGTTCTAACGGTTTGTCATTCCAATCTTCATATCATCTCAGAACTTTGTTGGATTGTCATGTCGGTCTCTATACTAACACGGAACTCTACTAGAATTTAGTATGGACCTTCACTCTATCCCAGAGCTCTACCAGATGGTTCACTCAAGATCCTTCCCATCCCGGAATGCTGCCAATTTGATTCCTCAAAATCCTTCTATATGCCGAAATGCTTCTGGGTCAGTTTCTCGGAATACCTCTTTATGTCGGGATACTGCTGATTTGATTTCTTAGAATTCCTCTCTATGTCGGAATGTTGCCGGATTGTTTAGTGAGAATCTTTTCCCACGCCAAAATACTATCGGATTGTTCAGTGTGGATCCTTTCCTATGCTGACATGCTTCCGGTTTGATTCCAAGGAAACCCTCTCCATGTCGATATGCTGTTTGGAATCCCTTTCTATCTCGGGATTCTGCCAGATTGTCAAGTTGAAACCCTCTTATACGCCGAGACTCTGTCGGAGTAAAGTCTGTTTTCTTTGTCATTGAAGCTTCTGTGGCCTTTAGGTCTCAGGTAGGTTCCTTCTAATCCTTTCTGAGCCATCAGTTAGTGGTTAATAATGTTAATGACCTTAATTTTTATATAATCTTTGTGTAACTCCTTTTTGTGCTCCTTGTCGTGACCCTGTGTGCTACATTAGTGATAACCTTTTTATTGGATCCTTGTTAATTTCTTGATTGATATTATTAATGATCTTCATGAATATAAGATTAAGTGCTAATAACCTCAGTTAGTACAACATTGTATGAATTCCTAATGAAGTGTTACAGAGATTCATGATTAGCATCTTTCGTGGCTTTCATTCTGATCATAGTTCTGTAATGATTCGTGTTGTTGATTCGATGATTTGGCATCTTGATCCTCTTTGTCATGATTAATTCTTAAACTAAGTTCATACTATATATCTCGAAGCCACAATCAATGTTTAATAGAGCACTAGTTCAGAGTACCCTTGGATTTTCCATCATTGTGTTAATCTTATCTCCAGCTTAAATGTCTCCAATACAATCTCAACTTGGCCTCCTTATATGATCTAATTATTGTTGTATACTTATTTCCTTGAGATCCTTGTTTATGCTATGAATCAACCCTTGAATTTCTTGGTGAGTAAGTGAACATGTGAAATGTCAGCAAGTCCTTATATGGAGTTGCAAACCCTAAGTTGATCTTTATGCCAAGCAGGGGGCTCAGTCTAGCCCTGGAAGATCCAAACACTCTTAGTGCCTAGTGGTATCATATGGAGGGCGATGGCCAGTGAGTTGGGGCTTAACCTAGTCCCAGGAAGATCCCAAACGTCCTTAGTACCCAGTGGTACTATATAGAGAGTGATGACTGGTGCAGAGCATACACCAAAAGTGAGTGTTCTCGATTGACTTGCTTGACAGTTCATTGTCTCATGATCAATTAAGTGAAACAGTTCATAGTAAATTCAAGTGTGTGATAATTGTGAAGAGTTCAGTGGCCAGTTCTTGAGTGATCTAGCATCCTTATACATCTTTGTTAAGTGAAATCCAGTGTTCACCACTCCAGTGATCGAATAGTGTTATTGATTGAACTCGTGCTTGTCTAGTATGAAGTCTAGTGGACACCACTCCAGTGATCATATACTACTATTGATAAAGCTCATGTTCATATCTCACTATTGTTAATATTTCCATGTTCGTTAATTAATCTCTCGTGTTTGCTTACTCGGAAAATCCATTCTTGTGACTTATGTGCGTACTATTCATGAAAAGTGATATGAGACAAATCTCTTGAGTTATCTATTTCCAACCTAGTTATTTATGCATACAAATTCTTATAATGATTAGTTACCATCTTCTGGTTAATTCACCCTGCTAGTTATTTCTAAAATCTTTAGTGTATCTATTTACTGAAATCCTAGTGTATTTTTTCCAATGATCTTTACATGTATATAGTGAACTCTTATTTTGCTTAGTTACCCCTATATTTTCTTTAACATTACTAACTGCTAGTTGTGATTTGGAATTGATTAAGGGTAACCTATTGGGCATTTTATGCTCATAATATGTTTAACAATTTTTAGAAAATTTTTTAAGTGTAAAGTAAAGTGGTCGGAAAGTGTGCTGAGCAATTGAACCCCTAAGTGACACAAGTGAGTTTTCTCTCTTACCATCTTATATGTTGCATCTCGGCTTCTTCTGCTGCCATAACGTCGGGGCGTGACATCTAACCTCCAAGGAAGAACGAGACAGAGCCACCACAGAACACACAAACACATGCAACACCGTAGCTTGGCTAGACTGCGGCCCCATGCCTGACCTCTCTAAGTGGTTCCAGGGCTACAAAGAGTGAGATAATGAGACTATCTGGGCCGCGCTGGAAGAGAACCACCTCAACGACCTCGACGTCCCGCCCCAGACAATGGATCTCTTTAAACGACTCAGCACTGCTGTCCAAATCCCATTTTCTCCTTTGCTCTGAAGTCCACCAACTCAAGCACACTCTTAGCCCAAAGCACTCTTTCAACAGGCTCCCGAGGATGGGGGTCCCAGGCAATGGAGACAACCTTTGAACGGGACAAGCTCTCAAGTGCCAAGCACCGGGAGAACAGGCGGCACAAGCACAACAAAAACCATGCCGAATTGTTGGCTTGTAACCCATGACAACCCCAGCAAGCACAAGGCATGCACGGACCCTCGAGAGGGCCGTCGGCCAACCAAGGCATGCACGAACAAGCCAGAACCTCGAAAACCCTACCAATCAGTATGGAAAACATCACTCTGCTAATAATCGATTAACTATCAGTAAATCGATTATTAGACAGACGCGACCCTCCTGGCACCACTGCTAGGACACGACCACGAAGGTGTCACCTTCAGTAACTGAATGCAGCGAGGTAACCTGCCGCGTTCCCCACCTGAAGGTCCTAAGGGCAAGCCTACCCTGGGCACACGCTGACACACTAACCGGGGCCACAGAAACTGTAACGTCGCGCATTTTTCGGATCTTCGTGGATCCTCTGTTTAGCATGTGGGATGGTCAAACTGTGACCAGTGCGACTTGTGTTGTGTGCTTTTTATTGGATCCTTACCAGAGTTGGTTATGGATCTGTGTTGGTGTTCAGTGTGCTGGACATCAACAGTGGGTAGGCGTCCAGGTGTGTGACGTCTACTGTGTGTTGGCGGCAATGGTGTTGTCGTTAACAGTTCTTGGCGTCCATTGATGTAGACGTCGACTGTTGAACTTGGCGGCGAGCGTTGTGGATGCCTAGTTGGGGTGGTTTGATTAGCGGCGCAGAGGTTGACGTTAACCTGAGGCGCCTGTGTTTTTAGGGATAACCTGAGCCTTCTTCTTTCCCCATTTTCTCCTCTCCTCTTCCCCCACCTTCACCTTTGTGCTTCTTCACTACTTCCGGCGGTCAACGGGAGCACGTGGGAAGGCCGTGATGCGCGTAGCAGCGGCAGATCAGGTAGGGAATGACAAATTGGAGGGCAGTATTCGCGGGAAGCTCCTGGGGGTTCAGTGTAAATCGAGGTTCTATCGGGGTTTATATGCGTTTCTGATGTAGGGACTGGACCCTTTGATCTCTCCTAGTTGATTTGTCATGCTTAGTTGCATAGATCGTATGTTAATTGAGTTTTTGGGAAAGGATTCTCCATGCTGGGAAATTGGGTGGTTTGATCGATCCAAGCGTTGGATCTTGTTTCTTCAGTTTAATTATAGTATTCAGATGTAAGGGGAAGTGTTTCCCCTTGTTTTCTTATTTGTTTATAGGGCTAAGTTGCCCGTATGATTGGCCTTGGGCCGGTCTGTGTGTTTTGTATACCTGGGAGCTGAAGATCTTAGCGTCAACATCGATTGACGTCGGGTTCTTCAGTTGGAGATTAACGTCCAGATGTCTAGCCGTTAATATCAAGTTTATTTGGCATTAACGGCAGGGGATGCTGCCGTTTATAATCAATGGACGGCAATCGATACTGCCACTAACCTGTGCTGGTTTCAGCGCAGTATGTTTCATGAGGTTTTTCTTATTGTACATGTTACGTGGTTGTGTGTGCATGGCAATGACTGTTGAGAGCCAGTACACTTGTTGCGCTCATAGAGCGTGTTTCTCACGAGATGGGCATGCTTTACGTAATTAATGTGTAATATATATGTGTGTATGTTGTCCATGTGCTAGATATATTGTTTACATAGTTGATGTGTAGTACACCAGTCATGGTGTATTATACACGTGGAGTCTACGTGGTTTAGATGTCGTACATGTAGTTTGTATGTGCATGGCATATCGTATATCATTGTGTTTATTATGTCTTAATTATTATGATTAATCCGTGGTGTTGTGGCGATGAGGTTCACGTTGGAACCTAGCCTTGATCCTTTAGGATCTCTTGCAAATATCCTAAATGGATAAGTAATAAAGTATGAGTGTTAGTGTGTATTGTGCCTAGTATGGCAATAAAGGTCACTATGTGACCAATGACAAGTTGTGGCATTATTTTTAATATGGTTCATATAAGTGTTTGTGTAGGCTAGCTTGTAGGTCACGAGTGACCAGGACAAGCTACTCCTCACACGTATATCGTGATTTGTAATAAATATGTAAATGATGTGTTTTATGTATTGCCGAGTGTGGTGGTCCGGCGCCTATTTCGGAATGCCTCTCTAGTCGGGTACCCCAGGTTCTTTGTGAGCCAGGCACGTGTGTTTGTTGTGCTCGGGGTTTGTCCCGGTACAGTGTGGTACCGTTGAGGTTTGTATCGTCTTCCTGGACACCCTCACTCCTGTGTTTGAGTTGTACGTTCGGCTGAGGGAAAGACGACAGTAGGGCAGCAGCTTGTGTTGGTGGGTGTGCAGTCGCTTGTAGCGCGCTCGTAGTTGGGGGTACGGACACCAGTAGTCGACATTGGTCCCCAGCTAGTCATGTTTTCCAATGCCTCACTTTAGGGTGCTTCGGCCAGAGACCCTAGAGGTGCCAGGCATGGACCTGCAGTTGTGTGTCTGCAAGTGTGGTGTTGGTTGGTCTCCACAGTTGTTTGACTTGTTCTCGTGGAGCGGCAGTTGGACCTTTCGTCCGTGACTGCGAGGCTGAGAGGTTGTTCTTGTGTTGTGTTGTCCGGGTTGGATATTGGCCTGATCAGCCAGTAGTTCGTTCCCGTGTGATGGCGTCGTTCCTTTCCGACTCGTGCTTTGCCACTAGCTCTGGTTCGTGAGTTTGTGACTCGTAGTCGAGGTTTGACTCGTTCGAGGTGTGCCCTGGTGTTGGCACAGTTGTGACTGTGATTGTGACTTGTGGTGTGCCCGAGTGGTGGCACAGTTTTGGTTATGGTTAGTGAGTGTTGACTCACCAAATGTGGTTTATCTTGCTATGGTGTGCCCTGTTACGGCACTGGTTTACTTGTGGTTTCCGTGCTAGTGCCTTGTGGTAATAGGTACATGTACCCTGTGTGGGTAATGGTTTGTGGTGGTACGTCGTGTACTAGTCTGTTCTGGTATTGACGTGGAACTGTGTTTCGTGGAGGTCGTGTGGTGTGACCTTCCACTCAATGTGTTTTACCTTCCTCGAGTAAACTACCGTATATGGTTTTCATGTGTGATGGATTGGCCTGCTGTAGCCGATCATGTCACTTGGTGTGTGTGGCTATTGTCATATTGTGGTTTGGGCATAAAGGGCCAGCTTTTGGTTAGAAGTCCTGTTACCCACGTACTTGAGATTTGCCTGTGAAGCTTATAAGCCTAGGCAGTGGTTGACTTGTGTGGCTTATAGCTTAAATGATTGGTTGTGACTGTAATGTATCTGTGAGGCTTGCGGCCTAGGCATTTCAGTTGTTGAGCGGACTAGCTTGTGATTCCTTTTTCTTTATAAGGAATATGCATTTGTTTATCAATTACTGTTTAAAGTGTTATTTAAATATAAATGTTGTGAGCATGAAATGGTTTGGCTATTGGTGCTGCCAGTGAGACCCATTGGGGTTGAGGTGTCTGTGGTTACGATATTGTTTTGGGTAGCCCCTGCTGAGCCAGTGACTTATTGAGGCTCACTCCCCTACAGTTCTTTTCAGGGCTTGCCGAGTGTTTGGCTTGCAGCGGCATTGTGTCAGACTGGTACCACCAGCAGTTGTGTAGTAGTTAGTGTTATGTGAGCTTGTGCTCCCTTGGGGTATGCCCCAAGTAGTTGTACTTTTTAATTGGACATGTATTAATGTAATGGGACAGTTGTAAATTGTTATATACAGGTATGAGCACGTGTACTTTCTTGTGTCTTATACTGTTGTGGTTTGTCTTTTATATTCTTACTGGACACTTGTGTGAGCTATCCCTTGCGAGACTTCGGTCCGTTCGCGGGAGGTGGATCTGGATATGGAGCCTTAATGGGCATAAATACCCCTGTCCGTCACAGAAACACCCGAGGCAACACAAAGTACTGTCACGTACCCCCTGGCTGTCGCAATACCATCACAATGGGGAAGGGCACCATGACAGCAACCCTATCGCGATGAGGCAGAGCATCGCGATAGGAAAATGCGTCGCGATAGCAATCCTTATCACGACGGGGCAAGGCATTGTGACAAGGTCACGTCTGACCGGGCAGATGCCTCTTCTGGTGTCTCCACGCACACTGCGGTTGCAACACCAGCAGAGAGGCGGACCCACGGGATGCTCCATTCTGGGGCCACCCACAAGCTACACAAACCACGAGGGGCTCCCAATCCACCCAGATCGAGAAGGGCACAAGCAATCCCTACCTTAAATTATAAAACGAACCCATAAGGGCCCTTCACGTCAGATTGGCCACCTCCTCCTCGCTCCACGCAAGCTCCACAACGCCAAGGCACCACGAACGACCCTCCTCCTCGCTTGAAACACACAAATGGGAGAGAGGGAGGTGAGACACCTCTGGAGGGGGAGGAGAAGAGAGGGGAAGGAGGAAAAGGGAGAAGGAGTCGCCAGCCAAGGACTTAAGCCTTCAGCACCCAAGTCGTGACGAGGCAACACGTCGTGACGGGTCAACGCACCGCAACAAGAACGCATCCCCCAGGGATGCCGTAACAACCCGACAGGTCGTACTAACACATCTGCCACCCTGACAGGTGTCAGATGACTGAAGCGATGGAACAATGTCGCAACCTGTTGACCAGGTGTGACACAAAGATGCGATGGGAAAGCTGGGCACAACAAGAATGCAACACACAAGCTGGTCGTGACGAGGATGACTGTCGCGTCAGACAACCAAGATGCGACACTAATGCGTCGCCTAGCCCTGACGCATTAGTGGCCAGTCATCCAAGACATCAGACGGAAAGTTGGGAAGCCAGGTATTACATCTTCATTGATCATGATCTTTTAAAGAAATTGCAGGAGAATGGACTGGTGAGATGGAGATTTCCAGATCATATCCAAGATAGAAACCCTTATGAGTGTCTTGTCTAGGTGCTGAAGGATATCATACTCGGTGCCAGTGAGCAGTGGAGGCCCACTATCCTCCTCATCTTGCATTGGCCTGGGAGGTGGAGGAACGATGTGGTTTCGAAGGGTAACATTAAGGCTCTCCTAAGAATTGGGGAGGATGAGCTGAAGGGGTTGATAACCAAATATAGTCGACTCTTGGGTGGGATAAAAGGGATGTACATCTTGCTGAGAGGGTCTGATAAGCATTAAAGGCCGCTCAGTTTGGATGACATCAATAGTGGTAGGGGGTTCTTGAGACTCGACTAGCAGCCATAGGTACCATTCTTGAAAATCATCTTCCCAATGTTATTCTCTCCTCACAATCCGAAGTCCTAGATGGGTCATGGTGTTGACCTTCTCTTGAGACCTAGAGGTGGATGGGTCCTTGTTGCCTTGGTGGTTGGGGAGGGGGTTCTAGACTATACCCAAGTCCCTTCTCAGTGTTCTACTTTTAGCGATGGCTACCTGGACATCATCTCAGTTGATCCTACCCTCATCATTCATATCGTACACCTAGTCACGGAATGTGAAGCAATTGTGGATCTCATGACTAGGGGCCCTATGCTAGGGACAATACTTTGAGGTGTCGGCCCTAAGATGCACTCCCTCCTTATGTGGTGGGAGTTGGATGGCCTCACAAGACATGAGGGCAAAGAAAATGTCCTCAAGAGACTCAGGGAGAGGAGGATAGTGGGATCCCTTGGGCTCGAGCTGAGTGTAGCCAGAGGGTGGAGGAACAGTTGAATAGGGTTTGGAAGGATGGGACAGAAATTGATGAGTATTGGAGTTAGAGATGGAAGGCTTGTTAGGAGGCTTCAATAGCTGGTTGAAGGCATTCATGGACTCATTGACACTCATCCCCTCGGTGGTAGGTGCCGCGGGAGCCTTTTGTACCTTGGGCTTCCCTTCAAAGAATGGTGGGAGAGAGGAGTTCTTGATCTGAGTTTGGACCACTCTAGCTTAGATATAAAGATGTGCAAAGAAGGGGAACTCACTAAGCATTAAGATAGATTTGAGCTAGGGAGTGGTATTATTGAGAATCATAGTGATGACTTGGGACTCAGGAATAGGAAGGTCGACCATCGAAGCCATGGCTCTCCAATGGTTGGAGAAGGTGATAAAGTCTTCCTCCGGCCTCATCTTTTCAGAAACCAATTCATAGTGCGTGGGGACTTGACTGGCCATGTACGCAAAGTGAGAGATGAAGCGTTCAGAAACGATGTCAAAATTAATGAGATCGGATGCGAGTAAGGAAGTGAACCACCTCAAGGCTTCCCCTTTCAATGATTGTTGAAAGAGGTGAACCATGAGGAACCAATCATACAACCATCTGTGAGAGTCCATGAGAAAGCCTGACAAGTGGAAGTGAGGGTCGGAGGTCCCGTCATACTTGCAGTATTTTGGGGCCTTCAAACTAGAGAGAAAATAGGCGGCTAGAAGCTTGTAGTAGTTTTGAAGGGAGTGGGGTTTGGAAAGGGATAGTGATTCAATCAAAAGTCTTTTCACCAAACCCTCCATCTTAGATTTGGAGATGGATTCAGATTGAGTGAGGGGTATGGGTTGAACATGGGGTGTATATGGATAGGAAGGATAAGCGGGATGAGAAGTGGGTGGAGTGAGAGGAGTGGAGGGAGAAACCCAAGTTTGAGTGACAGGCTTTGGGGTAAATTTGACATGAGAGGCTTGAAGAGGTGAGGGTGAAGAGGTGGAAGCTCTCGCCCGAACAATGTGTTTTGAGATCATGGAAATAAGGTCCTCGGGCAAGTATAGCGAGACAACACATGAGTGAGCTCGGGGTCATCTTAAGCCTCATGGGTATAAGTGGGATTGACCCTTAAGCTCACTTCCTCATTATCAGCTTGGGTGGATGATTGAACTGATTCTTCAGGTTGAGCATTAGAGTTGATCATTCTGACAAATTCATCATTAAGATTATCATTAAACTCATAAGCCGAGTTATTAGACATGTTGAGGGAATTCAACCAAGGTTCCATTAACACACAACCTACTTCTTTTAAAGACTCAATCCAATTAACTACAATGTTATGAGCAGAAATGTGGATTTCTAAACAAATAATGTAATCAAACAACGTCTCAAATCTTTTAGATTTTTTATTAGGAATGTGTGTTAACTTATCCTCTTACAAAGGCCAATTTTCTCACCTCTCACTTAAAACTGGGTTGATGGGCTAGCTAGTTGGGGAAGGCTGAAGGTCCTCCTATCCCATTTTGTGAGGAAATCCACAGAATTTAGGGAGTTACAAATTTCTCCTTGAAACCAATCTGATTTACCCGAGAGAGAATCACTAAATAAAAGATTATAAATCAAGGAGAGGGTTATCCTAGAATGTCTGGGGATGCTAGAACATATGAGAAAAGGACCCACCTCGTGACTAAGGACCACTACAAATTAGACAAGAAGCAAACAAAAAGAAAAAAGACAAAAAATCATGTAGAAACAAGCTTATGGAAAGTAAATTGTGAAGGCTCGGACGTCAAGTTCTACAGAAGGAAGTTAATGGCATGAACGAATGACGCTAAGATGGATTTGACGACTAAGAATATTGACGTCAAGAATAAATAAACGACAGTATAGTGTGATGTTAACCTTGATTGACATCAATGATGACTGACGTCAATCTCTTCTGCAAGTAGAACTTCTGAAGTTGTGGTGAGCAATGTTTGTCTCACTGTGATCACCAGAAGAGAGTTGTGGACGGTAGGAACGTTTCCTTCCGTCGACAATGTCAGCTCCTCGAATAAGCCCAGACGTCTTGGACCTTGCTCTGTTGCCTTGGGGTGTTCCCGTTTGACTGGTATAATTAACTAAGGGAAGAGAACAAAACCAAGAAATGAATAAGGAAATGAGTGGGAGGTGATCGCCAAGGCCTTACCTGTGCCCAAGAAAGTATTCTGATCACGCTGATGATGTTGCCTCGTGAGCGGTTGACGGAGGGGACACCGACTTCCCTCTCCTCGGTTGGCCAAAGAGAATGAGCTCTGCAACACTTCTAAGTGTTTGCATGCAAAGGAAAAAACTCTATTAGACCTAAAGCAGTGTAGTAAATGTTCAACAAGATAAGAAAGTATCCAAAAAGAGAATCTTGTATTAATTGTGGGCTTGAGAAGAGAGGTGGCCAAACACTATGACCATTCTTATTCCCTCCATTTTTTATAAGAAAACTCTTTTAAGATGGTTTGACGGAGTGATCTAAGTGTGTGAGTGTAGATGAATGTGACTAAAATATAAGAAAGAAGCTAAAGGAGTGATAAGGAAAGGGAGAGGAATGAAGAAGCTTCTATATTTTGTAGGCGCACAATTTGGTTGTTCCCTGCAGTGGTCTTTGGCCCATTAAGACTCGTTTGACTCTTGGTTGATTGGGGGGAGAAGTTGGACAACTTGAGTTCTATTGCATCAATAGAGGAGAGAGAAAAGAGAAAGAGACCAATGCACTATGCCCTCTAGCAAATTTACTGAGTTCCACACTTGAAGCCATACATGGACTAAATCTTAGAATTCTTTGCGCCACATGGAAAGGGTGAACATTGGACCACATACATCACTATGTATGAATTCCAACAAGCTCTTGGCTCTTTCTCCATGTCTAAAGAATGGAGCTTTGTTCATCTTATTCATAAGATAGGATTCACAAGTTGCAAATGATTCATAATCAAATGGATTATGGTATCCATTTTTCTTGCAACTTAATAATTTTGTTCTCACTAATTTGATCCAACATACAATGGCAGAGATATGCTTGATTCCCACCTTTATCTTTAATTTCAAGAAATCCATCTAAAAGACACACATCCTATGCAATATCAAGTAAATATCATCCATTGAGCTTATATCCATAAGCAAACAATTTGTCTCCAAGATAAATAGAACAATTATTGTTCTCTAATCTCAATGAATAACTATCTCTCTATCTAAAACAAGAAATAGAAATCATGTTTCTAATGATAATAGGAACATGATAACAATCTTTAAGTTCCATTATCTCTCCTGAAGGTAACTTGAGCTTGTTGTCCCAACAACCAATGAGGGAAAGTTTGCTCTATTTCCAAGTCCCCACTCCACGTCTCCATGGTTCAACCTTCTTTTACTTGTTAGAACTTGCATTGCTAGTGTCATGTGCCCTATAAGCCAATCACTATCAGTGATAGAACTTTTTGCTTGTAATATTTATTGGGTATATGGCATTTCGTTCATTATGTTCATTATTGTCTTGTTTGATTTGTGCATAATGAAGTTGCAAACTCATGCAGATGAGAATGAGATCATAATGAGATTATAATTGTGAGGCCAATTCTATATAAATTCTATATAAATTAATTTCCAAATGTTCCCGATCATAGGACACTTGAGAGGGACATCAAGTGGGCTAGAAAGACTGGTGCATGATACACCTATCCATATGATGGAGGCCATTGATATTAAAATCGCTTATGTGAGGACGCTAAGGGTATCATACGGGTGCTCATTAGAGAATGAGTTTATTGAATTGATCTATTTTTTAGAATCCTGAATGGTAACAAATATCTACCTATCAATGAGGATTCTTTTAATCATAGTAGCATGATTGATCCCCAGACTTGAGACACCAAAGATATCTTAGATGAGGATCTTCATGATTTGACATCAAGTTTAGAGGTCCATTTTCTCGAGTCTAGTCCAGTCTAACAATTAGGGATCATGTGAAGGTAATTGAGTGGTCAACATGGAATAATTCACTCTAGATATCTTGAAAAAGAATGTCCCATGAAGTCATACTTCGAAAATCTTTGGCCAAAGTTACTCGGTTTAAAGGAAAAGAATTTTTGACAAAATCCAAATTAGAGTAAGACTTGGATCCGACTATGCCATGAGCTTGACAGTATACCATGCCCACCTGCGAAGTTCGAGACATTGCATGAATGAAGGATTATAGTTGCATAGTGAGTATAGACTTGCATGTTCCAATGGATTATGCATCATATGGGGGTCATAGCACAGTTCTTGGTGTAATCCATGATCGATGGACCAAAGTAAATTAATTATATGATAACTAATTCTCTAAGTTGGAAGTCATTTTGAGGTTAGTTGGTTTACGACTAGTTCAATATTAGGCCTAGAGGGTTACACACATTAAAGTGGTGAACTAGATAGTAGTGGAATAAATATGAGATATTTATTTGACTTTATTTTTTAGTACGAGACTTAGAATCCTCGAATGGATCCATGGTCCGATTATTATATTTGGACTAGTGGGCTAAGCTCACTAGAATAAGATAGTCCAATCCTAGTGTGAACATGGCCAGCTTACTAGATTTAGTGTGAATAGGACCCAAGGATAATTTTATCCAAGTCAAGATAGAATCATGATTGGCCAACACTATAAATAGAGGGTAAGACATAAGTCTAGCCCCATATTATGTAAGACCCGACCCTCTTAGGCCCTTAGCCCTATCCTCATGGTCGCGACGGACCCCCTGGGCGCGACATTGTCGCACCAGAGGAGCTAGTCGTGACATGCTTTTGGTCGCCGCACACCTAGCCATCGTGTTCTTGTGGCGACGGGGGTGGGCGTCACGTCCTTGTCACGACGTTTGGAGGTGACACGACTCGGTTCTGACCATTCTGACTGCTATCCTTTCTATTAGAATGGCCTTGTCGGATGTTAAGTGTGTACAGCATTGACGCGACCTAGTAGTCCGTCATGTTAAGGTTTTCCCAGTCTTCGAAGTTTGACCGCTTTTGGTGTCACACCGGGGTAGGCGATCGCGACCTGTAGGGCGGTCGCGATAAGGTTGTTGTCACGCCGGCCCGATTCGTCACGTCTCTGGGCCCTTCGGTTCAAAACTGAGGCAGGCAACCCATTTCCCTCTCTCTCCTTTCTTCTTCTTCTTCTTCCTTCTTCCTCCCCCGAGCTCTCTTGTGTTCTCCGACTTGTTCGTGGTGCTCGTGGCGAGAAGGTGGTGTCTCCTTGGTGTAGGCGACGTCCATGTGGTGCTAGGAGCAAGGAGGAGGTGGCCATTCCGATGTGAAGGCCCAAACGGGTCGGCTCTACTCATTGAGGTAGGGACCCTTGTCTTCCTCTCGTTCTAGCATGCTCCCATTTGTAATGTCACACATTTTTTTGGATCTTTGCGGATCCTTGCTTAGCAGGTTTGGTGGCCAGTGTGTGGCCCATTAGTCTGTGTTTTAGGTGTTTTCGCAAGTTGTGAGGCTTTTTGGACCGGTAGGTTGGGCCCAAAGCGCTCACAAATTCTCTGTCTCTGAACACGATAGAGTCTAGTGTCGCATTCTGAACGCGACAGCCCTGAATGTCGTGTTCTACTTTTCGACCGAGATGTGGTCTTCGTCTGCATGTGCGCTGCATGTCGCACGCTGGGCGGCATGCTGACGTTGGCCTTGAGAAGGCGACGCCTTACCCCGTCGTGTTCAGGTCACGATGGAGGGGTACGTCGCGTTCTTAACCGTAAACAGTTCTTAACCCTAGTCGGCCAGACAGAGCTGAGCAAGCACTGTTTGGCCAAGGGGAAGAGCTAATGTGGGGATCTCGGGCGATTTGGCATTTGGGGATCGTTTTCGGCGTGGTCTCGCCGCGAGGACGTCGCACGGAGCGGGGGAAATGTCGGATGATCGCCGTTCTTCGTGAAGGTAGGGAGATTCTGCCCATTTTCATGTTGTGAATCGCATGTGACGCATGTATGGCTTGTTAATCGCTTAAAGAACATTAGATATCATGCTAGGGCACTGAGAAAAGCATGAAAAATAGATTTAAATGTGGTTTTGCATGGTTTGTGGGGGTGATCCGGGGAGAGCATCCCGGATTAGGGTTCCTGCTTGTGAAGGCGACAGAGCCCCTTGTCGCGTTTTGAACATGACAGGCCGACCCGTCACATTCAGGTTATGAATGCGACATATCGGGGTGTCGCGTTCAGAAGATGACATTTCCCTCTGTCGCGACCACAGCCGAGAGAACTTGTTGTGTATGTTTTAATGGTATGATTATCCGATTATCGTTAAAGTGATGTGCATGGCAATGGTGGTGGTGCATTGGCACCTGTAACGCTCCTTGAGCGTGTTGTTTATGTGGTAAGCATGTCGTTCACGTGGTGTTTACGTGGTTTGAGTGTCGTGCATGTGGTTTGTTTGTGCATGGCAAGTAGTTCGACGTTGTGTTTATCGTAATATAACTTTTGTGGTTAGTTTGTGGTGGTTGGGCAGTGAGGTTCTAGTGTGAACCTAGTCTCGGTCCTTTGATATCTTTTGTAGGTCATTTAGGTTGGTTTAATTGATAAAGCATGTGTAGGGTTAAGAGTTAGTGTAAGTAATTAAGTGGTTATTGTGTGTTGTGTTTAATGTGGCAATGGAGGTCATGAGATGACCAATGACAGCCATATTATTATTAGTTAATGTAGTTCTTGTATATGTCTGTGTAGGCTAGCTTGTAGGTCACATAGTGACCAGAGATAAGCTATTCCTAACACTTGCATCGTAGTTTGTAATAAAGATTATAAATGTATGTATCGTGGTTTGTGCATTACCGAGTGTGGTGGTCCGGCGCCTATTTCGGAATACCTCTTCAGTTGGGTACCCCAGGTTCTGTGTGAGCCAGACACATGTGTTTGTTGTGCTCGAGGTTTGTCCCGATACTGTGTGTACCGTCGAGGTCTTTGTCATCTTCTTGGACACCCTCACTCCTGTGTTTGAGTTGTACGTCCGATTGAGAGAAAGATGGCAGAGGGGCAGTGACTTGTGAGAGTTTGTGTTTAGTCGCTTGTAGCGCACTCGTGGTTGGGGGTACGGACACCAGTAGACGTACTGGTTCCCAACTAGTCTTGTATTTCCAGTGCCTCACTTTAGGGAGCTCAGGACGGAGTCCCTAAAGGTGCCAGACATGGACCTGTAGCTGTGTGGTCTGCCGGTGTGGTGTATGTTGGTCTCCACAGTTGGTTGACTTACTTTGTGTGTTTGTGGAGCGGTAGCTAGACTGAGTAGTCCATGGCTACGAGACTGAGAGGTAGTTCTTGTGTTGTGTTGTCCGGGTTAGATACTGGCCTCATGAACCAGTAGTCCGTTCTTGTGTGGTGGCGTCATTCTTTCTGACTTGTGTTTTGCCACTGGTGGTGGCTTGTGTGTGTGATAGGTTGGTTGAGGTTTTACCCGTTGTGGTGTGCCCTGGTGGTGGCACGATTTTGGTTGTGGTTCCGTTGTGGTACCTCGTGGTAGTAGGTACCTGTACCCTTTGTGGGTAGTTTTGTGTTGTAGTACTTCATGTACCAGTCCCTTCAGATGTTGAGGTGGACTTGTGTTCTGTGGAGGTTTGTGAAGTGACCTTCCACGTATTGTGTTTTTACTCGCTTTTAGGTAAGCTTCCGCTTATGTTTTGGTGTGAGGTGTTGGTGTGAGGTGGATTGGCTAGCTGATGCCAATCCTGTTACCCTTTGTTATAATGATTTGCCTGTGTTGATGTGAAGCTTGTAGCTTAGGTGACCAGTTGTTATAATGATTTGCCTGTGAGGCTTGTGGCATAGGCATTACAGTTGTTGAGCAGACTAGTGGTGTTGTGCTAGTCCTGTTGTCCCACTTCCTTTCCGAAATTTGTATTTGTAACACCCTCCTCTGACTTCACACACACACACATATACCACACACATAACCTTTGATCGGAAGAGGGGTTACGCTGACAAACTTTCGTTATGGGCAGACAAATCCGTGAAATGCACAAAACTGGCAAACCATTTCACAAAGAGGTCTTTGAACATATTATACATCACAAGGTCACAAAGTACTAATACTCATTATTTACAAGAGCTAAGTTTCTCTCTCTAACTTAATACATCATCAACTAAAAGAAACTACTAAAACTACACTATTCTTCTTCATCTCTTCATCGTTCGCAGCGGAATTGGGATTCATGTGTAGCTGAGATTATACACACCTTCAATCTGAAAGGGTTGGAGGAAACGAAGGCATGAGTCGGAAGGACTTAGTAGGTGAAAGTAAGCATATATGGATCAAAAACACATTTGCTCATGAATTTCATACTTAACAGAAACATATAGCTCAAATTGAATTCATAATGAGCCCAAACAAATCACAGAATAAGAGTCATATTTGTCTTTCAGAATTCATACCATAACTTGTTTTGGAAATAAATTTGATAGGCATCACTGCTCTCAAGAGGTTACTAAATAGACGTAAATATATCCTCAGTGCCTAGGCGATTCCAGCACCTTAGATCTTGTTCATTGCGCAAGAACGAGGTTTATTACCCACCATCGTCAGTCCATTGACTTGGATTTACCTACAAACTGTCGCCCTCAGCTGATCATAAGTGGCTGGTGCTACCAAAAGTGATCCTAAACCCTCTTTTGAAGAGAGCACTATCTTCATATCATAAATTTCTTTTCATGAGCATAACAGAAATTGGAAATCCGAAGGTAGTTTTGATTGAGAATTAATACAAATATCTTAGTGACAAAGTTGCTCGAAGTTCAATAATATAAGAAAGACAATTGGTTAAGACAGAGTTATGACTCAAAGCCAATAACTTCGGAAGATTGAAATCACACAATAACCTAAGAAGATGAAGATCCACAATTGTCATCACAAGTTATTCACATCTCATAAGGTGTTCAAGCATATGAACTCTCAGGTGATCAAGTTTTATAGACTCAGTTACCGAACACTGGAGAATAGACTCAATCGGAGTACTACTCATAATTGACAATGTTAAGAATAATTCAAGGGAGGTTAAGGTACATAATGTGGGTAAACTTTGTTGTAATATGACAGTAAATACCAATGTAAATAAGTGGGTAACTTGCTAGGCTTTTAGGATGAACTTTTAGCAAGGATTCATACATGAAAGAGTGCTGAAATTCGGATCAAGACTGCAGCTGTCGACAGCTAGGAAGGGGCTGTCGACAGATAGCAGCAGACAGAGCAAGGTTTTTGCTGGTTCTGAGGGTATCTGTCGACAGCTAGGGGCTGGCTGTCAACAGCTAGCCACAACCCTAGAAATCTGAGGTTCAGGAAGACTGGGTCTATCGACAGCCGCCAGTTCCTCTCTCATAAGTGACTTTGTATTCACTCTAAACACTCTAATCATGGAACCTATGAATCAAGACATCATTTATATCAAATAGAAGAGTCTAATTGTAGTTCTCACACTAGTTTATAAGCTAAACAAGCAAGATGAAACAAGAGGTTTTCAAACCGTACTTGTCTAGCTAGAAGCTAACATGACATAGCATTGAAAGTATGGCCCTTATATCAAGGATTAGATGGAAAGATCCCCACAAAATAAACATTAATACTCAAGGTATTTAAGGCTCCAAATCAAAGTTTGAGGTACAAACATCTAAATGGAAAGTAATCACACTGTTCTAAAGATATGGTGACTTCTAGCAACACTTTATAACCGGTACAAAGATCAAGGGTGGAAGAAGAAGATAGAAAACAGTCTTTAGAGTGGAACAAGGTTGTTCTTCTCCCATTAAGAACGTGTTTACCAAAACTGAAAGAAAAATAGAATAGCTTCAGGTATATCATCTTGTATGCTTATCAAGAGGATTTTCTTATCATGTGGGGAGGACAGAACTAAATTAGAGGGAAATGAATCCTACCTTGCTAAAATGATGAACTTGCAAGTATCCTTGATGAAAAATCCCACACTCAGCAAGAGAAGTGTTTCCCCCCTTAAGGTTGATGGCGTGCTCGTAATGTTCACACCAAATGAAACAGCTACAATGGCAGCAGGAGTAGAAATGGAAGTAGTTGCCGGTGCAATAGAGCCAGTAACTCCAATAGCTCCCAGTAGCAGTTTCAGGAGCTCCTCTAAAATACTTCTAGAAGCAAAGAGTAGGGGAAATCAAGAACAGAAGTAGGAGGCAAAGTGTAGAAAGGTTCGAACTAGGGAGAGGAGTGGCTTTTATAGCCCAGCCAAGTTCTCATGCATGAGGACACCTCCGTGCACAGGTGTAACAGTAAAACCCATTGGGTTTTTACTGCTTACACCTGGTTCATGCCTCCTTCCACTCCCTTACACCTCAACCCTTGACGTGTAATAGGTTTAACTCATGTTTTATCCTTATCCTAATGTGTGCTGGCCTCCTCAAGGTCTCACACGTAAGCACCCAAATAAACCCAGAATTTGGTCACCGTAATTGACCCACAATTCAACTGGCCCCTTAGTCTTGATGTAAACATGCCAAAACAAAGTCCATTTGCATTAAAATTTCAACCATGGCCTAATGAGATGGTTTTACAAATTATGGTGATTTTATTTTAATTTTTACAATTTATTTTCCACTGGATAAAAAATCACCCCAAAAATAGTTGTGTCGGCTAAATCTCAAAATCCGGTCGTCAAAAATTCCAGATAATTACATATTTGATATCACCATATTTTTCTAAGAATTATAGTGTTCTCAGATTTCATTTTCGTTACGGTTTTCCGGTGTCGCCTTGTCGGGGTGCGCACGACCGAAAGTGATACCTGGGTATGATAAAGTGTCTTAAACACACCCTAAATCCTAAATATCTCAATGTAATTCTAATTAGTTTGCATAAATATGAATTTATAAGTAAATCACGATATTTAAAATTCGAGGGTATTGTAGTATTAGCTGATGTAATTATGTTGTTAATCATGTTTTGTTGTAAGCATAATATGGTTTGGCTATCGGTGTTGCCAGTGAGACCCTCTGGGGTTGGGGTCTCTTCAGTTTGATATGTTGTTTTTGGGTGGTCCCTATTGAGCCTGTGACTTGTTGAGGCTCACTTCCCTACAGTTCTTTTCAAGGCTTGCCGTTTGTGTGGATTGCGGAGGTGTTGTGGCAGACTTGTACCACCAGCAGTAGAGTTAGTCGTGTTGTGTGAGCTTATGCACCCTCGGAGTATGCCCCAGGTAGTTGTACTTTTAATTGGACACGTAATAATATATTGGGACAGTTGTAAATTGATATATACAGGTATGAGCACATGTACTTTCTTGTGTCTTATACTGTTATGATTGTCTTTTATATTCTTACTGAACACATGTACGAGTTATCCCTTGCGAGACTTCGGTCCATTCGTGGGAAGCGGATCTGGATATGGAGCCTTATTTGGCATAAATATCCAGGGCCGTTACACTCTTCCCTTTAAGATCCTTGTTTCTCCGTGGTATTGGGGTTGTGGGGTGTGTGAGATCCATGCTCGTGGTTGAAGAGGTGTCCTTCGAGTGTAGATTTCTATGTAATGTATCTTTCGTGGGGTTTGAGGGTGGTTTGGTTGTTTTACATGCTTTCCTACATGTTTCTTATGCTCCCCTCCCCCTGTGGTGTGGTTTGTACTGATTTTGGGTGGTCCTTGGAAGGAATGTATCGGGACCCCTCTCGACTGAGATCGTGACAGGCCCAAGGGTCACGATGATGTTGCGACGTATGCGCCGACCGTGACAGCCTTGGCTGTCGCGGCGGGCATGGACGCTGCGACATCATCATGACGACCAGGGGCGTCGCCACAAGGTCGTGGCCGGACATGGCGTCACGACAGTGTCGCGACAGCCTGAGGCGTCGTGACAGTATTAGATATAGGTAAAGTTCTTGCGGAGTTCTGTTTCTCGTGGAGTCTTTACCGTTTCCGGTTCTTTCTGTACCCATGGCATCAGTGCTAGTTCCCAGTACGGTCCTACACTAGTCGTTCGCCCGGTGCTCGGCACCTAAGGACTTGTCCCGTGAGAGAGGTTGTTACCGTTTACCTGGGACCCCCGTCCCTAGGCGCCTGTTGAGGGAGTGCTCTGGGCGACAGGCGTGCTCGAGTCACGGACTCTGGAGTGGAGGGGAAAACGGTGGTTAGGGCAACGACATTGAGTCATTTGTAGAGCTCTCTTAGTTGGTCTGGGACGGCGAGGTCGTCTTGGGTGTTCTTCCCGGCACAGTCCGGCTAGTCCTTTTTCTCACTGCCTCGCTCTTTATGGCCCCGGAACCACCTAGAGAGGCTAGAAATGGGATCGTATTTTGGCTAGACTATGGTGGTTACTATTGCAGTTACTTGTGTTCCTGCCCCCACTCTGACGAAACGTGGAGGTCCGAACTTGGGTTAAGGGTAAGATGTCAGTGGATGCTCCTGACTGGTTAACTAGTGGTAGTGGTTTCCATAGCTAGTGTCTCTTGTCCAGGCAGGGTTCTTCTTTCTGTGTTGCCAGCCATGTGCTGGTCACGACGTGCAGATCATACAGAGTTTCCGACCGCAGTGTCTTTCCGTACCGTTGCTAGTTAGTCAGCTTTGCTTCTGCACTTTCTTGTGTAGTTTGCAATATATATAACTGGTGTCTTTTACTTTGATTATATATATTCTTTCCCGCCTGTTAGAGCCAGTAGGAGATTGGTTGCCCCTACTGAACATCTGTTGTGAAGCTCATCCCCTCTTTTTCCAGGTGAGACTTCTCAACAGCAGCAGAGCGGAAGAGGCGGGGCGATAGTCATCATCCCCGTAGCTAGCAGTGGTATCCCCTTTCAGTTGTACTTTACCCTCGGGGTATGCCCCTAAGGGCTCTATTCTTCCCTTCTTTACTTGTACTCATTGTGTGTTGGGACTGTACCTAGAGCAATATGCTGCGGCCTCGCTCTTCCTTCTGCTTCCGTGTGTGTGCTCCTAGTTCAGTAGTTGACGTTTATTTCCTTTACATATTCTGTTAGACTTGTGTTATAGCCCTTTCGGGTCCCCAGATCCGTGGGCGGAGACTGCGAAAATCGGGTCCTCAGCTTGGGCCGAGGGTCGAGTTCTCAAGGTCGTTACATATTAACCCTAAGCCAACCACCCCATCTCTCTCTCTCTCTCTCTCTCTCTAGAGTTGGAGAAAGAGGTGCACCCATTCTTTCTGCCCTCTCTCCCTTTATCAGATGTGAGGAACTATGCATGGGAAGACTAAGGCATGAGACATCTTCTTTGACTACTCATGTGGATACCACTAAAGGTCATGTGCATATGCAACTTTGATCTGCGAGGAGTACTGCATCAATCTTGGGAGATCTACGGTCTCCATGAGGTGAAGATCAACTCTTGTCTCTAGTTTAGCAGCTCCCACCACATAATGATCTACTAAGGAAATCAAGTTTTTTAAAAAGTTTAATTTTTGTGGTGTTTTCACAAATATGGATTTCCTACTAGCGGTATCAGAACCAAATTATAGGGTTGGGGATCAAATCCTCATGTTCTACTCACGTTAAATTATTATTTATAGTGAATATCATCATTATGTAAATTAGCTATCGAACTTCAATTACGTTGCTCCATGGGACAATAGCATCATGTCGGGACATTGTTGGCACCCCTGGCATAGATCTTGAGGTGCCACCATCATGGCCACAGTGTGTGTTGGGGCTAGGGGTGTTCAAAATATGGTCCAAACTGAAAAATCAAATCGAACCGGCCGGTTCGATTTCAGGTTAGGAAAATGAAATGAACCGAATATGTATATATAATTAATTAATAATACATTTATATAAAAAAAAAACTTGTAGCGCAGTGGTTGTGAGTGTTGGTGCGACCTCCATGTGGAGGTCGCGAGATCAAATCTCGCTTAAAGCGTTCATTTTTTTTTACATATTTTGAACTTAATATGTACATATAACCATCTAATAATACAAATATACATAAAAGCACATGTAGCGCAGTGGTGGGCACCTTTGGCATCTTGTCCAGGCAGAGGTCGCGAGATCAAATCTCACGACCGCCGCTTAAAATCCATTTTCTTTGCTTTATTTCGGTTTGAATCGAACCGAATCGGTTCACTATAGCAATTCCATTCGGTTCGGTTCCCTTAAAAATAGGGGTGAACCGAACCGAACCGTAGTTGGGGCAGCAGTTGTAGTGGTGGACACAAGAATTTCATTCAGCGGGGTCACTTCCTTCATAAAAATTTCTAACCAAGCAAACTTAATAGAAATTTTTACACTATCAATAGGATTTTAAAAATTCAATGGGGTCCTAGGGCACTGGTTGTATGCTATATCCGCCTATGGTAGTAGGGCTTGTGGTGGTTCTCTCATGAATCTATGTACATGGAGCCTCAAAGCATCCCTAGCTCCCCAAGAAGTGATGGCAATGTGTGGGGATGTGTTAGAATCATCTCCTATCGAAGAGTAATCCGTCGACCAGCCATGCATGGAGGCGGCGGTGCTTGACCTATAGGGAGTTATTGGAGATATTATCAATTGCAGGAGGGTTGTAGCACCATCGTAGAATAGTTAGAAGACATGTCAGAGGATTGGCAAGTTGGCACTGCCATCGGGTTGTGCTACTTATGACCACGCGAGCTGCAATGGCTGCACAATCTTGGTGTAGCTTTTTTTTTTTTTTTTTAAGCGTAGAAACACAGTAGGCCCAAGTTGGAACCTTGGGCACGCCCCACCCCCCTCCCACCCCCGACGAGGTGTCCCACTACACTACTATATAGGGACTAGCCTAGGTGTAGTTGTTGTGCACTGTCCCAGCACTCTAGCATGGCAGAGGGCCATCGACCTATGCCATCCAGCCCCACTGTGGCTAGTCAGAGGTTGGGCCTCCCATTGTGGTCGATAGGAAACATTGCTTGCACCTACAATAGCCACGACAATCGAATGTTTGCATGCAATTGTCACACATGCACTCCTCCTATTCTTCTTGAGCACGTTGGGACAGGACAAAACGTCCGACACCATCGTTGGCTCACCTGCTCGGGAATTCTCCCTTTGTCATCTTGTTCCTTCATAGAGAGCAAGAAGAATAGGGATGCCCTAGTGGCAATCTCATTATTGTCAGCACTTTCTCTTTGTAATTTTTATATTTTAAATTTTTAAAAATAATTTTTAGCATTTAATATGAGAAAAATGGTTTTGCAACCAATTTTTTTTTGAAAATTTTAGGGATTCAAAATTCCAAATTATGGAAATCTGAAAATATAGGAAACTCCAAATTTTAGAATTTCCTTAAGTTTGAATAGTTTGCCTTTTAAGGAAGTTTCTGGTTTTGGAAACCAAAAATTTGGAAACTATTGAAAATTGTCATTTTTGAAAAGTGTGGAGTTAAAGAAACTCCAAATTTTGGCAAGTTTTGCTTATTTAAGAAATTTTCTAGTTTTCAAAACTAGTTAATCTTGAAAAAAAAATACCAAATATGGAAAGTACTAAAAAATTGGGAATTGACATTTTTGGAAAGTGTGGAGTTTAATAAACTCTAGCAAATTTGTTTATTAAAGAAAAATTTATGATTTGGGAAACTAGCTAATTTTGAAAACTTGCCTAATTTGGAACCTTCCAGGGAACACCTCTTGGCTATGATTCAGATTTGATACTCTCAACCAAACAATTGAATTTGGATATGGGTATTGGGTACTCAAGAAGTGACCTAAAGAGTAGACTATGTTAATCGAAGATTATTTGCTATCCAACTACTCAAAATATAAAATTGAGATAACTCTTGATTAAACAATCTTAAGATTGCTTATCTAGCACTATTGTATCCGACCATCGAACTAGGCCTAGTGATTAGCTTTTTATGTACATCAAGAGGAGGTCTCAAGTTCAACTTTCATTAGAAGTAAATTTATTAAGGAGGAGAATACAATAGGCTTGTGAAAACTGAAGTTGGAGAGGGGAATTGAGTATTGGGAAAATTAAAGTGGAAACCTCTCTCCTTCCAACTTGACCCCATGATATACTAATCCCAACTGGCTGGCCCTGTTTTTGTATTTGGCAGCTCCTCAAATCAAAAGGGGAGGTGCTCGCTTCGTCCACCGGTCACGCCTCCCGCAAGTGGACTCCTAAAAACACCGTTGTTCAGCCATCCGCAGGTCACATCTGAGCCCAGTTCAACAGAAACCACGGGCCACGGCCCCATGTATTATCGTAAACACCCGCCACCACAGAAGCATCCAGAATGGTCTAGATACATAAGATTTGGCTAACTTTGTTTCTTTATTGTTGAGTCATTCAGGCAGCTTGGGGGCGGCGCAGCCCCACCACCCAAGGGTTCATTTGTTTTAACGTAAAATTACATGTCAAATTTTTTTAAAAAAAATTTATGTAATTATTTGTTTAGTACTACGAAAAAGTTAATTCATAAAAACATTTTACATAAAATTAAAATTTTGACATCTTTGATGAAACTCCGTAAATCATTTTTCTAAATTGTTCTTTCATGTAGAATGTTTATGAGTGTGATTATAATCTCTACTACAATGTCCGACGTTCGGTATCTGGTGTTCGATGGTCGGCGTTCGCTACTCGGCTACCCGGCAACCGATGACCCAGCGTTCGGCGCACGACGACCCGGCGTCCTTTGCCCGACGACCCGAGCGACCGATGTCCGGCATCTGACAGTCGACGCTCGATGACCCGACACCCAGCCACCCAACGTCTGGCGATCGGCGCTCGATGAACTGGCGCCCGACGTCGGGTGCCAACCGCCAGGCGTCGAACAATCAGATGGTCGACATGTAGAATGTACTTTTTATTTTTAAATTTTTATTTATTCTTAAAAAAATTATTTCTAATAAATATTTTACTGAAAAATAAACATCAGAAAATCTTTTCAATAAAATATTTACGTGGGTATCAAATAGATAATTATTTTTTATAAAAATTAATTTTTTTAAAAAAATTACTTATAAATATATTTTACAAACAACCAAACAAATCTTAAAATTGTAAGTTTTATGAACTTTGCATTTAGAATGACTCCTAAACATTTTTCCTTTTTTTTCCAAAGTGGAAGATATAATTTTGAATAGTATTGAGTACTGTTTCTCTCCGAGTTGATATTTTTTTCTTTCTTTCTTTTCTTATCAGATGGTCCCTTTATGCAAAGCCTTTCAAATATCGATCCCAAGAAACCCACGAATTATTGAATCTTTTTTCTTTCAACCGCACATAACAGGATGTAGACATCACGGGAAGTGAAGATTCATCGAAAGTGTTTCCTCCAAATATTTCAAATATATTTCTCTGTGTTTGAAAATTATTATAAAATTTCAATTAACTTTTCTTTTGTGTTCAAGAAAAATGTGAAAATTAAATGAGAAGTTAAATTCTTCCAAAAAAAAATTTGAGGATCGCAGGCCCCCTTAATGTTACTCATATTTATTAGATACACAAGAGTCGAGGGACAAAGAACTCCAAAACCTTAAAAAGAGCATAGAGCTCAAATAACTTGTTAAAGATTTTGTGTCCTAAAGTCCTTTTTTATGAAGATGTAACACTTGAACAAATATTACTTCTTTGATAACAATAATAAAGTTGTCTCTTCTTTTAGCCTTTTTTCCCCTTTTTTTGAGCAATAGGCTAGCTAGTTAGTTGTCTCATTTCGCCAATTTTCCTTGGGCTGAGTCAGCTGACAGAACGCAAGAATATATAATAGAAATAGCCCAAGCAATACGTATTGACTGCGGAAATATGAGGTCCGCACTCGCAACTCCGTCATGTTGTGGGCGAAGTGAGCGGGGAACACCCCCACGCGCTCCCATCTCGCAACTTGCAACCTGTCGCCGGCCGCAGCGCTGCTCGTCTGGCTTGTGAGCTCCAACCATCCCCCCCCCCCCCCCCCCCCGTCTCTTCCAACAACACCACCCCCAACTTGGCGCCTTTTAAACAAGCTGCAAGTGTGATCCCGTGTCAGCGACTTCCCACCGTACGCACCCTACTGGCATGCACAAATTGCAGGTTCTTTAAACTGCCTGCCAAAAATCCCTGACCCCTTCTCCTCCACCACCTTTACATGATTTTTTTTATTTTTATTTTTTACATATATCTATGGCATCCTTATGATGACAGGAGTTGAGAATATATTTGAAATTTTCCTTCACCAATGAAATACAAAAATAGAATCAAAGAATATGCCGAAGTATTTAAGAGAGGGATATGTACATATATACATATATGTAAGTATAAATCTAAAAAGATTGTTAAATAATTATTTTTTAATAAAAGTATATATGTCAAAAAAAAACCATCTCTTTCTTTCTTGCCACCAAACCCACGGCCCACGCGTGTCCCCAGTCAAAAGCACACACGTCGTAAATCACAAATAGTGGGGCACGGGAACCCACCTGCCCACTCTGGGCCGTCCGATCTCAAATCTGCGAAGAGTGGGCAGTTCGTTAAGAAGGAACGAGTTGTGAGAAAAAATAGTAGTAACATAGGATCCCTCTCCGGGCGGACGGACTGCACGGTAAATGGAGGCGGGCTTCCATACCTGGCCGTGCAACCATGTAAAACACTGGCTCCACCAACAAGTCCTGGAGCGCCTCCTTCGTATGCCCTGTTGACGCTAGAAATGTTGATCTAACTCGTCGTCCACGATCCAACTTGCCTCAGCCCTCGCCCCGTACCCCTCAAGGAAACCTTCACCTCCGGCACCCCCAAAGCAGCTAGATCGTGAAGTGGAGCCGAAAAGGGAGAGCTCCTTTCCAGTTTTCCCCTCCCTCCTCCCCCTTTTTTTCTAACCCTCACGAGAAGGCTTATATAATAGAGGCATAGCGCAGAAACTAACAAAACCATAGCAGCCTTTTGCCTCGCCCATCCCGCCCCCTCCCTAAACCCCTGCCGAAGCTATCCGCAGGAGAGAGGGAGGTCGCAGCAGCAGCACAGGCGTTTCAGGATGCCTTACACGCCTTTCAAGTCTTCTCTGCAGCACTGCATCGCCAACAGTGGGGGGATCGCCCACCAGGCCCCCATGACCTGCGCTGCTGCCGCGGCCGCGGCCGCCGCCAACGCCAACGCGAAGACGGCCGTCGGGGGCCTCACGCCCTGCACCTCCCACCAGGTGCCCGAGGCGGTGGCGCGGCACCACGAGCACGCGGTGGGCCCGGAGCAGTGCTGCTCCGCCGTCATCCAGAGGATCGCCGCCCCCGTCCCCACCGTGTGGTCGGTGGTCCGGCGCTTCGACAAGCCGCAGGCCTACAAGCACTTCGTGAAGAGCTGCCACGTCTTAGTCGGGGACGGCAACGTGGGCACCCTCCGGGAGGTGCAGGTCGTGTCGGGGCTGCCGGCGGCGACCAGCACCGAGCGGCTAGAGATCCTGGACGACAAGCACCACGTCCTCAGCTTCCGGGTCGTCGGCGGGGAGCACCGCCTCGCCAACTACCGCTCGGTCACGACGCTGCACCCGGCGCCGGAAGGCTGCGACACGGTGGTGGTGGAGTCGTACGTGGTGGACGTGCCACCGGGTAACACCAAGGAGGACACTTGCGTGTTCGTGGACACCATCGTCAAGTGCAACTTGCACTCCCTGGCCCACACCGCCGAGACCCTCGCCCGGAACGGAAGGACCCCCTTTTCGTAAAGAGAAATATCTCCTCCTCCAACCACGAGGGGTCATGTCCTCCCCCCCAAATCTCTTTCTTCTCTCTGCTCTTTCTTTTCCTCGTTCTCCTTTTTTCCCTTTTTTTTCTTTTGGGTGGGTGGGGGTGCTCCATCTTCTCCTGCCACTTGACAAGAGAAATCACCAAGGGAGCCTATAAATGTGTAAATGAAATCATCTCTTTTCTCACCTTCTTTCGTCTCTTTGTCCTTTAACTGTACTACTTTTGTTTTTTTTTTCATTTTTTCTAGATTAATGTTACCACCACTGTTAACATTTTGAATCGGAGATTTACTTGCACAACTTTGTTGTTTGCTAGTACAGATTAACTCCACCGGTGGGTATGTAAGCAAGCATGTGGGCAACTAGTGAACCGAGAAGGCAAGAGCTTTGCCAATTGCCACCAACTGTACATGCACAGAGAAGCGATAGAGACGCTGTCTTCGATCCTCTCTTTACCGTGAAAAAAATGCAAGTGTCGGAGGCTGATCCGTACATCTATTCCACCCACGCAATCTTATATGTATATGTAGTTGTATAATATTTCCCTCTCCACTTTTCTCCGCTCGTTAAAGCAGATGAAATCCCAACTCAAGTGGGAGGATCACGAATTAAGGGCATCGGCCATGTCGGCAGTAGCCACAGCGTTTGAACGTTGCCAATATCTGTAGGAAAGGACAGCGAGGGAGGGGGGATGCTTAAGTTTTCTTTAACACATTTGCCAACATTCCTGGTTTCTTTATTGACCCCCCGTCCCCGCACCGTACCCTTCTCCACGCCCGTGCAGGCTTTAGTAAGCCCACCAGCGTGCTCTATGGGTGTCGTAACACTCACTGTCCCCTTTCTTTCCAAGTAAGAATAGTAATAATGCGCACCAAAACTGCAGATAAAAAGAATAATGATATGATTACATGCTCCTCTTATACGACGAGTGCTGGTTGGTCAACATGCGTTCAGACATCTGTGTGATATGTATTTTTACCTCTTTTACGATAAGTGCTTCTTTATGTTAGTTTTTCTCCAAATTCTCTTCTCCTCCTCTCTTTCTTTATGTTAATAGAGGAATAGTAAAAATACCCACCAAAGCTGATCGAAACGGGGATATGTCCAAGGTGGGTTTTTGCCGGTTTTCCTTCTCCGGCTCTCTTCTTCCGTTGATTAAATCAAGTGTTTTAGGATTGGAACTTATTTAGCTGACACTACATTAGAAGAGAAATGGTGAGGCCATGCCCAGCTAGAGCTTGCATGGAAATGCATCCTGCAGCGTACTGTGCTTTATGGTGACAGGGAATCGGCAGCTGGCCGACCTACGCAACTTGGGCGCCTAGATAACTCAACTTGCCTCAAAAAAGAAGACCAACTTGTGTCTTTGGGCCTGCTTCCTCTCTCTCTCTCTCTCTCCATCTACAAATCGTCCTTTTTTTTTTCCTTTTGGCTCTGGTCACCACCGCCCGTTCGGCTTCCTTCTCTTCAGCTTCCTCTTCCCATTTCTTTAGTTTTACTTGCCCACAAGGCACAGGGCTTATCCTTTTTAGTCCTGCAACTTGTGTTGGCCCTTAATCGCACCAAGGGGGACGTCCCTTCCTCGTTTGTCTTGAGGAGCAAGTGGGGTTTTTTCTGGCTCTCGCCAGCACCCGTGCCCTTCAACAGTCACTACTACGGTATATTTTTTTGGATAGCTATATTTTTTTATCCGACTAACCAAGTAAAAGAGTTATCTAACCAGCGTAAACATTGGTTCACGTGAAACGGGTCCGCATATGAGCCAATCTCAACACTGACCGAATAACTCTTTTATCCAGTCACCTGAGATTAAACTTTGCCCTTCTACTTGGTCTTCCTCTTTTTCTCCTTTGTGTGTGTCCCTTTCTTAACCACCTACGACAAGAAAAGAAGGGAGTAGATAACGCGAATCAAGTTCGATGGAAACAGAACTCCCGGTGCGATTGAGATCGCCCATTTCTTACTGATCGTCACATAAATATATGATTACAATGGAATGAAGTACAAACGATGTAGAGAGAGTACTTGAAGATCTCAATCCAACCATCGTTATCACAAACCTTGTGACGGGCGGCCTGGAACAAAGGTTCATGATGTAGAAGACGTTCACAATTAGCAAGTGCCTGAAAGGGGATTCGTGTTCGGAGAATCGAATAGATTAGAAACCAGTGGACTACGAGTAAATAGATGACTACATCCATATAAAGCACATAAACATTCTTGTAGCTACTTGATATAGACGAGTTTGACTGAACCATCTTCTATATATGTTCACCTTTGATTGGATTTACGCCGTTCTTGAGATGAGCTAGCATGTGAGGGAAAAGACAAATAAGTGGGGTTGGCTGGAAAGCAAAAAAAAAACAAAGTAGTATAGAAGCCAATCGGTTGGTGAATATTTCTTTACAAGTTAACATGTGAATTGATTACTTTAAGCATTGGAATCCAACTTTGATTGGATGTATTTCTAATATTTTATCCAATACTTGTGACAATTTCTTTTTTTTTCCTGCAGATATCCTTTTGGACTTGTCATTTACACAAACGTCAAGTGCCATTTCTATTCAACTAGATTAGGATAAATTATACCATGCATGGCAAGTCTCTGTCACAAAGAACCGTCAATTCCCAGTGGGCAAAGTTTCCGTGTTATGGAAGGCTAACAAAATTCCAAACTAGCTACTGCCACTTGATCGGTGTAAGGTGAAAACTTGGTTGTGTCGTCCTTAATAAACTGCATAATTATTGTTTTATCATAAATAACAAAGCATGGAGGAAAGAGGGTAAAAACAATGACAAAAGTGAATACAAAGATGACGAGCCCAATCTTGATAATGCTCGATCTTGTACAACGTCAGGCGGGCCAGCCAATAAGAACGAACCTAGAACATCATGACAAATAAGATTGGACAAAAGTAGAGAGAGCTGAAAGCTTTGGAGAAGCCAAAATAGGACTGGACCTGCTCTAACCGACGAATAGATGTTGCGCCATAAGCAGAATTGGTAAGGAAGCTTGAAAAATGGACACGCTTGAAGGGCCTTCGGATATGCACCAAGACAGGAGTCAATCTATAAACTCCAAAAATCTCAAGAGTTTGGGTGATATGGAGAACTTTAGGATCACCATCAATCAAGTTCTTGAAGGTCGAGGCACCAACCATGTAACGGCCCCGACGCCCGGGCCTCCGGCTTCCACTGAGAATCCGACCGTCGGCACCGTCACCTACGGATCCGAAGATCCAGAAGGACTAACAGACCAGTCTAACAAAATATGTAATGGGACTAAGTAACAACAACAACATTAAAATGTACCAACAAGTGAAGGAAAAGCGTCCAACACAAGTGTAAGTCTAGTACAGTCCCAAAGTAAACAAAGTACAAGTACATAAGAAAGGGGATAACAAATCTCTTAGGGGCATACCCCGAAGGTGACAAAATAAGTACAAAGGGAACATTGCTCACGGTAGACGCCGTCTACTACGGCCCCATCTCCTTAGCCCACCGCAGAGGGTACTGCTGTGAAGTCTCATGTAAAGGAGGGAATGAGCTTCACGAAGAAGTCTAGTAGGGACTACCAATCTCCCACTGGTTCTAACAAGCAGAATAGATATATGTGCTAAAACAGAAATTAAGCAAGTAAATCTATCCTACTAACATAGTAGGTGCAAAAGCGTAAAGTAATTACACGACCATCGATCAAAACCACACGTTAGGACCGGAAATCCGTGCAAATCATGGCACTATGGAGAACCCAAGGCTGCAAACATAGACAGTGAACAACTACTTCGATAAGGACACTAGCCACAGAACAACTATCACTAGTCAACCGGTCAGGTGCGTCACGCGCCTTATCCTCGACCACCAGTCCATGTCTAGCACCTCCCGTCGGAGTGAGATGTGGAACTAAAGTAACCACAACTACCATAGTCTGGCCGGACTACGGCCCCACGCTTGGCCCCTCTAAATGGTATCGAAACCAAGTAGAGTGAGGCAGTGAGAAGGACTAGTTGATCTACGCCGGAAGAACACCAAACCACCTTGGCGTCCCAGACTCAGCTAAGAGAGCTCTGCACTCTATGCCGTTGTCCCCATCGTTTTCCCCTCTGTTACCAGAGTCTGTGACTCGAGCTCGCCCGCCACCCAGAAAACTCCCTCAATAGACGCGCGGGGAACGGGGGTCCAGGTAATGGTAACAACCTCTCAACGGACAAGCCCACAAGTGCCTAGCACCGGGCAAAAGACTAGAGTAGGACCGTGCTAGGAAACAACACAAGTGCCCAGAAACAGAGTCACAGCGGAAGGAAAACTCCGAATAGGTCGCCAAGTCGTTCTCTGTCTGAGAAGTCGACGTAAAGTGTAACGTCGCGTGTTTTCGGATCCTCACGGATCATGTGTGTAATGGTTGTGATGGCCATTGTGAGGCCAGTGTGGTTTGGACGTGTGGTGTGTGCAGGTGTGGTACAGATTTAGTTCTGAAATAAGATAGAACCTACTGCAGTTGATAGGGAGTTGACGGCCAGGTGTGGACGTTGACTGGCTTGGCGTCCATCGAAGGTGACGCCAACCCTATGAACTTAACGGCAGGCTATGTGGACGTTCATGGTGGCGGTTTCCCTAGACGGCATTAGGGTTGACGCCAACCTGTGCGACCTGCAGAATATAGGTCTGCCCGAGGACAGTTCCCTCAGCTCATTCTCCCTCTCCCTTGCCCTGTTTTCATGCCCCTTGCTTCCCCACTACTTCCAACGGTTGTAAAAAGATAATTGGAGGAACGTGGAACGTGAGGTGGTGACGAATCGGCCAAGGAAACGTCGGAACGTGGTGTAATTGCCGTAGGAGCTCGCGGAGGGTTCGGTGTGGACCAGGAGAATTTAGGAGGTTTAAGTGTGTATTGAGGTAGGGAATGATCCTTTTAGTCCCTATAGGTTGTGATAATGCAATTGGAAAGCATGAATCTTCATGATAATTATGTTTTAGGGTAATGGTATCCATGCGGGGTACATGGGTGGTTTGAGCAATTTGACAATGGAAACATGTTGTTTTGAGTTGATTAGGATTCATGCATGTTAGAGGAAGTGTTTCCTCGTGTTTTTCTATTGGTTTTAGGGCTGACAATACCTGAGGTATCAGCCCAGGGTTTCTGTGAAGTTGATGGCCGAAGATCTTAGCGTCAACATCGTTTGACGCCAGGTTCTTCAGTTGGGAGATTAACGGCCAGATACCTTGCCGTTTACAACCCATAGACGGCAGTCGATGTTGCCGCCAGCATGTTTTTATGAAAATGTTGTTATATCAGATATTAAATGTTATCGAGCGGTGCAATGATAATTGTGGTGCACCTAGTGCTTGTAGTTACTGAGACTAGCGTACTGGGTACGCAGTTGGTTGGTTCTTTACGTGTTTTCGTGATGTTCACGTGTAGTGGACTACTAGTGCACGCGGTTTACGTGAGTCTTCACGTGGTTTGTGTGTGACGTGCACGTGGTTTTGTGTACGTGGCGAGTAGTACGACGCCTACCATGGTTACCTCTCCAGTTGGGTGCCCCAGGTTCTTTGTGAGCCAAGCTGTTAGCTCGGGGCTTTGTCCCGGTACTTGTGTTGTACCGTCGAGGTCTGTGTCGTCTGACCTGGACACCCTCACTCCTGTGTTTGAGTTGTACATCCGGCTGAGGGAAAGACGACAGTGAGATAGTGGCTGTTGTACTTGTCTTTTAGTCACTTGTAGCGCGCTCGTAGTTGGGGGTACGAACACCAGTAGTCGACACTGGTCCCCAGCTAGTCCTTTTCCAGTGCCTCACTATAGAGGGCCCAGGCCAGGGTCTCCAGAGGTGTTAGGCATGGGCCTGCGACCGTGTGGTCCGCAGGTGGTGGTGTTTAGTTGGTCTCCACAGTTGCTTGACCTTTTCACGTGGAGCGGCAGCTGGACCTTTCGTCCGTGGCTGCGAGACTGAGAGGTAGACATGTGTTAGCTTGTCCGAGTCAGTTTCTGGTGTCGCGAACCAGTTCACGTGGCTCGTGTTTGGCTGTCTCTACTTTAGCTTATACACCTGTACTGATTTTCCGTTTAATTATTACAGTTGTTTTACGTAATCGGCAGACGGTAAGTACTTTTATAGCTTTCATATCCTTCTTAGCTGTTCTATAAGTTGTTGGTACTGTTTACTGCTTTTGTACCTATGTTTTTGGTTTGCTCGATTTTGGGGGAGTTCCCTACTGAGCCAGTGACTAGCGAGGCTCACCCCTATCCCCACAGGTGAGAGCGAGGAGGACGTTTCTCGATCGTCGTCCAGTTCAGAGCCGCGTCGTAGCGGTGCAGGGTCGGTACCTCCAGCTGTGTAGTAGCAGCTCCAGCAGTGTAGTGTAGCTAGTTTGTTTACTTGTTTCAGTTATACCTCGGGGTATGCCCCAGGCTCTTGTACTTTCTTTCAGTTTTTGTGGAAATATGGCTATGTAACTTGTGAAATATATAAATATGAATGGTGTGTTCCTTTGTGTTTACACGGACTGTGGTTTGGTATCCCTTGCGAGGCTTCGGCCCGTTTGCAGGAGGCGGACTCGGATCAAGTACGTTATCGGTTTAACGGACTTGGCCGAGGCGTTCCGTCACAGTTGGTATCAGAGCAAGGTCCGTGTTAATACAAGGGAACTAGAAAGATACATAGCCTTATTTCGGTCTTTGTACACTACTGGTAGGGGCCCTGGTTTCTGATAATTTGTTGTTTTGTTTTTGTTTGGTGTTTTGTTTATGTAGAAATTTGAAATGGCTGATAGAAGAGATTGGGGTGGTGGAGGAGATGATCCAGAGGAAAGTACTCAGCGTATGATAGAGAGGATCTGGGAGAGCCTCACTGATATTCGGGCAAGGATGGATCAGCAGGCGCCGGTAGCACCAGTTGTAGTGCCACCTGGGGATGGAGAGACTGTACCTATTGCTCCAGTTCCACCAGGAGTGGAGGTGCCTTTCGCAGCACCTGTGCCACCACCACCACCAGTGTTATTAGCAGAGGAACTAGTGATACAAGTTGAGAAATTTCTGAGATTGCAGCCACCTACTTATTCAGGAGGGCCGAATCCAGATACAGCAGAACACTGGATTCATGAGATTGAAAGAGTCTTTGCGACCATGAGATGTCTGACAACAGATAAAGTTGTGCTAGCTGCTTATCAGTTGAGGGGTTTTGCATTAGAATGGTGGCGATTTAAGATGCAGACCACCTTTGCAGGCAGGACAGAAGAGGCTATCACTTGGTCGGAATTTCTTGATGTATTTAACGATACATTCTTTCCGATTCAAGTGCAGCAAGTGAAGAGAGAGCAGTTTCGGACACTCCAGCAAGGTAACTCTTCAGTTTTAGAGTACCAGATGAGGTTTATGGCACTTAGCCGTTATGCGCCTTATGTAGTATCAGATAATAATATGATGGTTGAGTATTTCATTAGAGGTTTGAGAGTAGAGTTGCAGGATGCAATAGTACCTCTCATGTGTAAAACAGTGGAAGAAGCAGCTCAGAGGGCAGCTACGTTAAAAGGTCTATTCAAACTCGTCAGGTGGGCGAGTCAGGCTCAGGTAGTTTTCAGCTACCGCAGCAGTCAGTGGGTGCGAGTAAGGGTAAAGCACCAGCAGGACCTTCTTCCTCAGGCTTTGGTAAATGGGGTCAGAAATTAAAGCAAGTATTTAAAGGTAAAGGAAGAGGATGGGGAGGTCGTCAGCAATTTCAGCAAGGTCGTGGTAGGCCAGAGGTGGAGGAGTCGCAGCAGAGTACTGCCAGACAGCCCATTATTCCACCAGGGTATAGATGTTATAATTGTAATCAGCCGGAGCATTTGATCCGCAATCGCCCCTATCCAAGAGAGTATGGGTATGGAAGAGGTGTGCAGCAGCAGCAGCAGCCTCAGCAGTTTCAGCAGCCGTAGGCAGGTCGTGGCAGAGGAGTACTGCAGCAGCGAGGAAGAGGCCGGGTTATGGCTATCACCCGAGCCCAGGCGGAGGCATCAAATATGATAGAAGGTACTTTACCTCTTTATGACTATTCAGCAAGAGTTCTATTTGATTCGGGTGCCTCTCATTCTTTCATTTCCGAAGAATTTCTGGATTGCATGACTCATCCTTTAGAGGAAAAGTCTTGTGAGTTAGTAGTGGAGGTTCCCTCGGGTGAGTTCCTGCTCACTTCGAGCTATATGGATGAAGCTCCTGTTATAATTGAAGGAAACCAGATGTCGGGTCGGTTATATGCCCTGCAGTTGACAGATTATGATATTATTTTGGGTATGGATTGGCTTGAGACTTATGAAGCAATGCTAGATTGCAGAAAGAAAAGGATCAGGTTTTGTCATCCTAATGGTGCAGTATTTGAATATCAATGTATGCCTTTTTATACCTCTAAGTTTCTAATTTCTGCAATTAGAGCTAGAAAGTTGATAAATGCTGGATGTGTGGCTTATTTAGCCTCGGTAAGTTTGGTAGAAGCTAGTCAATCAGTTGAAGCAGTCCCCGTGCTTAGGAAATTTGCCGATGTTTTTCCTGAAGATTTGCCTGGTTTAGCTCCACATAGAGAGGTGGACTTTACCATTGAGTTGCTGCCAGGTACCATGCCAATCTCTAAAGCTCCATATCAGATGGCACCAGCAGAACTTAAAGAATTGAAAAAGCAATTAAAAGAGCTGTTGCAGAAATGGTTTATTAGACCGAGTCATTCCCCGTGGGGAGCACCGGTGTTATTTGTGAAAAAGAAAGATGGAAGTTTTCGTATGTGTATTGATTATAGAAAATTGAATGATGTGACCATTAAGAATAAGTACCCGTTGCCGAGGATAGATGATCTGTTTGATCAGTTGTAATCAGCAAAGGTATTTTCTAAAATTGATTTAAGGTCCGGGTACCATCAGTTGAGAATTAAAGAGGAGGATATAGATAAAACAGCTTTTAGAACCAGATATGGTCACTATGAGTTTGTGGTTATGCCATTTGGGTTGACTAATACTCCTGCAGGTTTTATGGATCTGATGAATAGAATTTTTCATCCGTATTTGGACCAATTCATTGTGGTCTTTATTGATGATATTCTGATTTATTCAGCATTTGAAGAGGAGCATGCAGCTCATTTGAGGTTTACCCTGCAGTTGTTAAGGGATAACCAGTTGTTTGCCAAATTCAGTAAGTGTGAATTTTGGCTGAAAGAAATTCAGTTTCTGGGTCATGTTATCTCAGCTAAAGGAGTGGCAGTAGACCCAAGTAAAGTGGAAGCAGTGATGAGATGGGAAGTGCCTAAGACAATAACTGAGATTAGAAGTTTTTTGGGATTGGCAGGTTATTATAGGCACTTTATACAAGATTTTTCTAAAATTGCGGCACCTATGACCAAGTTGACCAGAAAAGGTGTGCCATTTGTGTGGTCCAGTGAATGTCAGAAAAGTTTTATGGAATTAAAGAAAAGACTTACATCAGCACCTATATTGACATTACCGACAGGAAGTGGTGGTTTTGTATTGTATACTGATGCTTCAAGGAGAGGACTTGGCGCAGTGCTTATGCAGCATGGCAAAGTGATAGCTTATGCGTCCAGGCAATTGAAACCAACAGAGGAGAATTACCCCACTCATGATTTGGAATTGGCAGCAGTTGTATTTGCTTTGAAAATGTGGAGGCATTATCTGTATGGTGAGAGATTTGAGATCTTTACAGATCATAAAAGCTTGAAGTATATCTTCTCGCAGAAGGATTTAAATCTTCGTCAGCGCAGATGGATTGAATATTTAAAATATTATGATTTCAGTCTGGCTTACCATCCAGGTAAGGCCAATGTTGTAGCAGACGCCTTGAGCAGAAAGGCATATATAAATCTGATGATGATTAAAGAGTGGAAGCTGTATGAAGAGATAGTGGAGAACTCCTTGTATATGCCCAGTAGTCAGCGATGGGCAGTACTAGCTGCTAGTGCTGTAGAGCCGTCCTTGTATTGGCAGATTGTTGAAGCTCAGAGAGCAGATGTAAGTTTAGCTGAGATTGTAAAAATGGAAGGAGTTACCATTGATGATAATTGTGTGGTTAGGCTCAGAGGCAGGTTGTTTGTTCCAGCAGAAAGAGAGGTAAAGCAGCGAGTGTTGGAAGAGGCTCATAAATCTAGGTACACTATCCATCCGGGTAGTACTAAAATGTACCACGATTTGAGGAAGCATTTTTGGTGGCCTCATATGAAAAAGGAAATAGCAGAGTTTGTTGCAAGATGTGCTATCCGTCAACAGATTAAAGCAGAACATCAGAAGCCTGGAGGTTTATTGCAACCGCTACCCATTCCACAGTGGAAATGGGATGATATTGCCATGGACTTTGTGGAAGGTTTACCAAGATCGGGTTCCGGGCATAATGGAATTTGGGTATTTGTTGACAGATTGACTAAGGTGTGCAGATTAGTGGCAGTAAGTATGTCTTGGACAGTGGACAGATTAGCAAAGGTTTATGTTGAAAGGATTGTTCCATTGCATGGTATTCCGAAGACTATTGTGTCTGACAGAGATCCAAGATTTACTTCTGGTTTTTGGAGAAGTCTGCGAAAGGTGATTGGTACTGAGCTGAGATATAGCTCCGCTTATCATCCCCAGACAGATGGTCAGACAGAGTGGACTATCCAGACAATTGAAGATATGTTGCGGGCTTGTTGTTTAGTTTGGGGAGGTAACTGGGAGCATCATTTGGGAATGGTTGAGTTTGCCTATAATAATAGTTATCATACTAATCTTGGGATGGCACCGTATGAAGCTTTATATGGAAGGCCATGTAGAACCCCATTGAACCGGCATGAAGTGGGAGAAAGGCAATTAGTGGGTCCTGAATTGATTCAGCAAACCACAGAAGTAGTGAAGCTTATTAAGGAAAATTTGTAGGCAGCTCAAAGTAGGCAAAAGAGTTATGCAGATAACCAGAGGAGACCGCTTCAGTTTGAAGTGGGAGATTTTGTTTTCTTGAGAGTTTCCCCGAGTAAAGGTATTATGAGATTTGGTAAGACTGGAAAATTGTGCCCAAGGTATGTGGGACCTTTCCAGGTAATTGAAAGAATTGGGGAAATAGCTTATAGGCTTGATTTGCCAGCAGATTTTGCGGATGTCCATGATATATTTCATGTTTATATGTTAAGAAAATGTTTTGAAGATCTAGCTCAAATAATTAGTTATCAAGGTGGTGACCTAAGACCGGATATGACCATGCCAGAGTATCCGGTGCAGATCACTGATCGAAAGATAAAGAAGCTGTGAAATAAAGAAATCGAGCTAGTTAAAGTGAGATGGGAAAATAGGTTGGGTGGTGAGGATATCTGAGAGTTAGCCGAGGAGATGGCTAAAGGGTATCCCTATCTGTTTCAATAAGCTTTTGTATTTCTTTTTAGATGATAGTACTTGTAAGAATGTGCATGTTTAAGTTGTTTAAGTTTGAGTTGTGTTATGAATTTTGAGGTCGAAATTTTCTTTTTAGATGATAGTAATGTAACGTTGCGTGTTTTCGGATCCTCACGGATCATGTGTGTAATGGTTGTGATGGCCATTGTGAGGCCAGTGTGGTTTGGACGTGTGGTGTGTGCAGGTGTGGTACAGATTTGGTTCTGAAATAAGATAGAACCTGCTGCAGTTGATAGGAAGTTGACGGCTAGGTGTGGACGTTGACTGGCTTGGCGTCCATCGAAGGTGATGCCAACCCTATGAACTTAACGGTAGGCTATGTGGACGTTCATGGTGGCGGTTTCCCTAGACGGCATTAGGGTTGACGCCAACCTGTGCGACCTGCAGAATATAGGTCTGCCCGAGGACAGTTCCCTCAGCTCATTCTCCCTCTCCCTTGCCCTGTTTTCATGCCCCTTGCTTCCCCACTACTTCCAACGGTTGTTAAAAGATAATTGGAGGAACGTGGAACGTGAGGTGGTGACGAATCGGCCAAGGAAACGCCGGAACGTGGTGTAATTGCCGTAGGAGCTCGCGGGGGGTTCGGTGTGGACCGGGAGAATTTAGGAGGTTTAAGTGTGTATTGAGGTAGGGAATGATCCCTTTAGTCCCTATAGGTTGTGATAATGCAATTGGAAAGCATGAATCTGCATGATAATTGTGTTTTAGGGTAATGGTATCCATGCAGGGTACATGGGTGGTTTGAGCAATTTGACAATGGAAACATGTTGTTTTGAGTTGATTAGGATTCATGCATGTTAGAGGAAGTGGTTCCTCGTGTTTTTCTATTGGTTTTAGGGCTGAGAATACCTGAGGTATTAGCCTAGGGTTTCTGTGAAGTTGATGGCCGAAGATCTTAGCGTCAACATCGTTTGACGCCAGGTTCTTCAGCTGGGAGATTAACGGCCAGATACCTTGCCGTTTACAACCCATAGACGGCAGTCGATGTTGCCGCCAGCATGTTTTTATGAAAATGTTGTTATATCAGATATTTAATGTTGTCGAGCGGTGGAACGATAATTGTGGTGCACCTAGTGCTCGTAGTTACTGAGACTAGCGTACTGGGTACGCAGTTGGTTGGTTCTTTACGTGTTTTCATGATGTTCACGTGTAGTGGACTACTAGTGCACGCGGTTTACGTGAGTCTTCACGTGGTTTGTGTGTGATGTGAACGTGGTTTTGTGTACGTGGCGAGTAGTACGTACGATGCCTACCGTGGTTACCTCTCCAGTTGGGTGCCCCAGGTTCTTTGTGAGCCCGGCTGTTAGCTCGGGGCTTTGTCCCGGTACTTGTGTTGTACCGTCGAGGTCTGTGTCGTCTGACCTGGACACCCTCACTCCTGTGTTTGAGTTGTACGTCCGGCTGAGGGAAAGGCGACAGTGGGACAGTGGCTGTTGTACTTGTCTTTTAGTCACTTGTAGCGCGCTCGTAGTTGGGGGTACAGACACCAGTAGTCGACACTGGTCCCCAGCTAGTCCTTTTCCAGTGCCTCACTCTAGAGGGCCCAGGCCAGGGTCTCCAGAGGTGTTAGGCATGGGCCTGCGACCGTGTGGTCCGCAGGTGGTGGTGTTTAGTTGGTCTCCACAGTTGCTTGACCTTTTCACGTGGAGCGGCAGCTGGACCTTTCGTCCGTGGCTGCGAGACTGAGAGGTAGACCTGTGTTAGCTTGTCCGAGTCAGTTTCTGGTGTCGCGAACCAATTCACGTGGTTCGTGTTTGGCTGTTTCTACTTTAGCTTGTACACCTGTACTGATTTGTCATTTAATTATTATAGTTGTTTTACATAATCGGCAGACGGTCAGTACTTTTATAGCTTTCATATCCTGCTTAGCTGTTCTATAAATTGTTGGTACTGTTTACTGCTTTTGTACCTATGTTTTTGGTTTGCTCGGTTTTGGAGGAGTTCCCTACTGAGCCAGTGACTAGCGAGGCTCATCCCTACCCCCACAGGTGAGAGCGAGGAGGACGTTTCTCGACCGTTGTCCAGTTCAGAGCCGCGTCGTAGCGGTGCAGGGTCGGTACCTCCAGCTGTGTAGTAGCAGCTCCAGTAGTGTAGTATAGCTAGTTTGTTTACTTGTTTCAGTTGTACCTCGGGGTATGCCCCAGGCTCTTGTAATTCCTTTCAGTTTTTGTGGAATAATGGCTATGTAACTTGTGAAATATATATATATGAATAGTGTGTTCCTTTGTGTTTACACGGATTGTGGTTTGGTATCCCTTGCGAGGCTTCGGCCCGTTCGCGGGAGGCGGACTCGGATCAAGTACGTTATCGGTTTAACGGGCTTGGCCGAGGCGTTCCGTCACATAAAGGGCCGTCGCCACCTGAAGGCGACACCTTGCCTGTCGCGACCTGGGTCTGAAGGCAACAGGGAAATCGTCGCGAACTGGGTCGCGACACCAAACATGTCGCGACCACAGACCGACACACCCGAGTGTCCTAGAACAAGGCATAACTCCCAAATCCAGTGTGTACAAGGGGACGGGAGCATGTAGGATGATGTAACCACATTCCATAACCACAAACCACCCTCATTCACACCCATGCATGTCAAGGATATGCATCTACACTCCATAAACGTAACATGCAAGCATGAAACCCTCAACACCCAAACCCCAAATCAAGCACAATGAAGAGCCTAAATCAAGCACGCACAAGCTAGTATGAGTTCTAAAGGATTGGAGAAGGGGTTTGGAAGCTCTAGCATGATAGAACTAGGGGGAAGACAAGGGTCCCTACCCCAAAATGAAGAGCCAACTCGTTGGGGTCTTCTCGTGTGCATGGCCACCTCCTCCTCGCTCCAAGCTCCACGGAGACACCATCCACGAGCCACAAATGTCCTCCTACACGTTGGAGAAGAAGATCACCACCACGAGGAAAAAGCCATGTTGAAGAAGAATGCCGAGCCGAGGAGAAGAACCACCAACCACACCCACACACCACCACACCACCACACCTCACAATCTCCCCCATGGAGGAAAACACCTAGAGGGGTCGGAGGAGGAGAAGAATCGATGTAAGAGAGAGAGAAGCTGACTGTTCTGAGGCCTGAGCACATATATGCCTCGGAGTTGAGAACACGACAACTTACCTGTCGCGTTCACTTACTGAACGCGCAGCTAACCTGTCGTGATCCCAAAGCCATGGTCACACCTGACTAACGGAAACACCATGTGTCATCCTCACAGTCCTAACACCATGAACGCGACACCTGGCATGTCACCTTCATCTTGTCAGTGGTTGACACTTGTCCCAACTGTCCCGATAGCAAGACGATAAAATTGCATGCTATGGTCAGAGGGCTGAACGCGATGACATGCCTGGCGCGTTCTTAACCAGAACACGATAGCCACCTCGTCTCCTTCAGAAGGTGACAGCCCGATACGTCGCTACCTTTGTCAGGAGGTGGCTGACCAGTGAAGGAGGATGTTACAAACCACAAGCCTTTTATATACTTTTCTCAATCTTGAGAACAAATAGATAATTAAGAGGAAATCATAGAAAACATGACATGGAATGTAATTCATTAAAGCTGTAAACTGAAACTGGCAAGGACTGTTAAGGTCATCACAAGAACGAAACTCAAAGATGGTCCCAAAATTAGGAATTCCTAATCTAAGTTATCTTTAACAAAATTGAATGATGATAGGAAGAGGGGAAGAAAATAAGGGGATAGTGGGTGCCGAGGATTGAGTTGGGGAGATGGGGTAATAGGGGATTGAGGTGGAGTAAAACCTGCTTGGATCATTAGGGTCTATTTATCCAACTCACCAACGTAGGAGAACAAGGCCGAGCCCCATCATCGCACTCCTTTCCAACGGCGGGTCATTCAAGTAAACGGGGATGGGTCCGACCCACTTGAGCTTTGGCTCCATGGCTCACTATCCCTAGACGGTCCAACATCTACCAAGGGTGACTCCTTGGCCCTCTCAGGCCACAACGAGGCCTCACCCCACCACCTAACATGTTCCTACCATGCTAGGACATATCTCACCATTCATACAACATGCGCCTGCAACTGTAGGGAAATGCTTCTTTTTCTACCCAACATGTCCCTCTCTGCTCCAGAGAATTTAATGGCATTCTCGGAGCCCGGCCCATGCTGCAAGAATGGCACACGCCTTCTCATTAGTCCATTTCAGTGGCCACTTCTGTATGCACATGCACGACCATTCTCTTATGGCTCGTCTTTACGATCGGGAATGAGCATCCATCCTAGAGACAATGCTTAGGTACAAAGAACAGCAAGAACGAAGGAAGCGTCCATGATTCTCATGAATATGGTGCGTGATGGAAGATTCTATTAGTTTATTAAAATATATTGCCTAGTTTGTTTTGCTTCCTTGTTAAAAGGATTACTTTATTTTAGTCTTCCAATTAGAATCAGGATTGTTTCTTAGTTGTTTCTTCTCCTAGCTTGACCAGAATTGTGAGTCTATAAATAGATCACATGTACTTATGGTGGATGATTAAGCCAATCTGAGAACCTACAAAACTTAGATGATTCGACTTCAAGTGTTCGAGGTTGATTACTTAGAAGAGGATGAAGAACAGAAAATAAAACTACTGCTTTTGGGTCGGTGTCACTTTGAACCTATAAGAAGTCAATTCTAGGGTTGACTCTACAATACTTAAGTCAGAAGTCAGCCTTGATACGGCCTCGCCGTAGCATAGTTTGGGCCCTTAGATTCAAATCTAAGGGTTATCTTGACAACCCGAGCACCGAGCACCCGCGCGAGGACTATGACCGAGCACCGAAACACTAGTTGTTAGGATAACCCTTGTATTTGAATCCAAAGACCTATACTATGCTACGGCGGGGCCGTACCAAGAGGCCCCACCGTATCATAGCATTACTATATATATATATATATATATATATATATATAGAGAGAGAGAGAGAGAGAGAGCTGAGAACTAATGATGAGAGGTCTCTCTAGTTTCGTCCCCCTTACCTATGATTGTAAGGGTGTTTTTATAGGGCAAAAGGAGGGATTAACGTCTAACCTATCACCACCTATGTTTGAGCCTAAGCAAACTCCACTTGTGACTAAGCTTAAGTAAGCTCTACTCACCTCTAAGATGGAGCAAGAGCCATCTAAGCTCAAGAAAGCTCCGTCAACTTCTGAGCTAGAAGAAGAGCTCTCTACACTCAAGCCGATCCTTGCTATTAGCCACTCACTACCCGTTGAACCCTCTAAGTTCATAGAACTTGCCATACCTGCCGCACCCTTACCCGCCATCATCTCCACCTCACAATCCATTACCACCCAATGGAGTGGGTGTGAGCTTTCAAAGATGAACCTAGATCTTCTTCCCAAGAGCAAAGTGACACAAATGACACTGCCACGCACCACATTCAGACTGTAGTCACCGGTCCAACCTTGACCAATTCTAGGGAAACTTCTCTGATTTACGACAAAAACACCAGAGTGCGACGCTCGTGTTGACTACATTAAGAATGTGGCACTGATGCCAACATCATTCACACCTAAATGTGTTGCATCGTGTGACCACATTTAGGATACGGTGACTGTGTGTGACGCATTCACATATAGTGCCCTAGGTTGGAATCCACCCACACACCATGGCCATTTTGGCCCCCAAAACACTAAAAGAAGGTGCAAAACCTCAACATGAAAGAGGGCAAACAAGCCACAGTCCTCACACACATGAAAACCTTCAATTTGGCAAAATATCTCAAAGGGAATGAGAGAAAATGCCTCACACACTCATCACATGGAGTCTCCTACCCCAAAGTGTAGTAAACTTATAATCTCTCTCAAGAATGCAGATCACCATGGGGATAACGATTAGAGGAGTGGGAGCATCACCCTACCTCCAAAATGATGAAACAAACCTATTAGGGCCTTCACGTAGGTTGGCCACCTCCTCCTCGCTATCCCCACCTCACTCGTCGTCGATGTCGGTCTAATGTTGAGCATCGTACTGTCGCCACCTCCTCTGCTACCCACCATCAATTGTCGGGGGGAGAGGAAGAGGAAGAGGAAGAGAGGGAGAGCCCGAATGGAGAGAGAGCTAAGGAGATGGAAAGGAAATGGTCGGAAGGGGGATTCGAATATGAAGGAACAGTCCACTAGAACATAGTTGTGTGATCAACTGCGATCAATAAGAATGTAGTCATCTGCCTAGCTGTGTCTGGAACCACTGCTACCTAGACCGCATTCACCAGTAGAAACCTAGTGAACGACTGACGCACCCAGATCGCAGTCTACTGACCAACCACAATGAAAGCTAGCAACTAAGAACGTGGTGCCTCCTTAGGCCCCATTCAGATCACATCTTACTGGAAGACCGCATTTGAGGAGCCATAGGGAAACCCACAAAGAACAAGGGGAAAGGGTCCCGATATGGTTATACAGCACCCCAATGCCCTCCAAAGGGTTTGACCAAAATTGAGATCTAAAAAACCTGGGATACTACACCATTTGAAGTTGATTTTCATGCCTGACTGTCGGGCGAAATTGCTAAATACCAAGCTTCTCGTGCCAAATATTAAGCTCCCATGTACCAATATTGTTCAATCGTCAAGGGAGTTGTTTTCATGCCTAGTCATCCAAAGAAGCCACTCAATGTCAAGATTCCCATGCCGCAAGCAAAACTCTTGAGTGTTTCCTCTGTCTATTTGCTGAGGGAGTTACTGTTCATATTTGATCATCCAAGGGGTTCTATTGACACCAACAATCCATCAACGGAGAGCTTAGGAGTAACTCTATATATAATGCCTACGCAAAAATCAACTGAGCTAGTTGACGAAGAAGCTCAGTGATACCGAAGAAGGGTGAGGCCATTAGCTATTTGGGCTCATTACCTAAGGAGACATGCCAAGCCAAGAAACCAAGACCTCACAACAAAGGTAAAGTGTTCGCATCTCAAAAGGACATTGTGGACACCGTCGCGGGTCTGTCGGGAACCCCAGGTGTTTATGATCCACAAAGAGGGGGGGATGAGATGAGATGGATCGGTGGAAAATGAAAGGAAAATGTGGAAAATAAAAACATCGTGATCGCCAGGTACGCAAGGGTACCGGATGGAGATGCACGGCGAGGGGTGCGGGATGGAAGAACGTGATCGTGACCGTACCTTTTGGAGAGTGGAGATTGCACGGGGGGGGGGGGGGGGGATGATGTGGTCCTTTCTTCCTCCACGAACATGGCCGGCCGCGGTAGAGGGCATTTCCTCGTTCGATTACCTTGACAAAAAAAAAAAGATAAAGAAGAGAAGGGTGGATTAGCCGGATGTAGTATACAAATTCTCAAAATGAATGCGAATAGAGGGAGAAGAACACACCTTGTGGTGGTCTTTAAACCCCTAAAATGTAAGTGTGTGTGTGTGTATGCATGCATGTGCATATAAAAAGAAAAAGGGGCCACATGGGGCCCGGAGGAGATGAAAATGTAAAGGGCCACGTGGGGCCCAGAGGAAATGGAAATGGAAATAAAAGGGAGAAAGAAAGGGGAGGAGGTGCTTCCCCAAATATGAACGGCGCGGCGGCATTGCCGGTTGGATGGATGGAGAAGAGGAGGGAGACGCTCCCGCTTCGTCCCGCTCCGCATGAAGAAGACGATGGCGCCGACTCCGGACTCCGAGGAAGGACGGTGTGGATTGGTGCGAGGTAGAAGATCCTCCTAGGCCGGAGTCGAGGCAAGGATTCGGTAGGGCTTCGCCACTTCATGGAACCCCCCTCTACAAATGACCCTCGGGGGTCAATTTATAGGGGTGAAATCTTATAATCGCGTCGGGTACAGCCGCCGCGACAAGAACCTGAATCGCATCTGGGCGGCAGGCCGCGACTTGAATCGCATTGGGCTATTGCGCCGTGACATGGGTTGAATTGCGTCTGGGCGGCAGGCCGCGATTCGCAAGGTCAAATTGATGTGATAGGCGCATGATTGCCGCCACTGCTTCTGAATCGCGTCCTGTCAGGGCGCCGCGACATGGATATGAATCGCGTCCTCCATGACTGCCGCAACTTGAAATGCGGCGGCCATGGCCGACACGATTACCTAAGGAGCAATTTCCCAGGCATGGGTCTTACGTGTGTTGTCTCCTGATGTGGAATTATGATTTGACCTTCTGAATCGCGTATGCTGACAAGGACGCGATTACAAGATTTTCTCATGATTACGGGCCTGTGCGCGACGACTTTCCGGGCCATAGCCTTACTTTCAAATCGCGTCCAACGGATTGGACGCAATTCGCTTTAGGCACATGCTGATAAATGCGTTTGACATGTAGGACGCAAATTTCATGGTTGTGCTCTGCATGGCCGTCGCATTAAGGTCGCGCCCCATAAAGCCATCGCGTTAAGGTCACGCTTGTTAGAGCTGTTGCGAGAAGGTCTTGAATCGCGTCTACCATCCCGGACGCCTTTCATAATGCGGCTGCCATACCCGTCGCAACATGGAATTGATGCCTATAAACTCCGAGGGGCCCTGGAAATAGAGGGGAAGCACCGGGGAAGAAAGGGATGATCCAGAAATATTGAGAAAAATACTTTTGTAAGGCAAAATGAGGGTCATTTGTGGCATTATGGCGCAATATGAAATTTACCCACGGTGGAGTCAAATTCACGTGTCTACTGCTGCCACGCCTTGGCGTCTGCTTTGCAGGGGAGAGAAGCGAAGGGACACGAAGCAGAATGTAATGGAGTGAATGGAGTGTAATGAAATGAAAGAAATGTAGTGTAGAGAAGTGGAGTGTAGCGGGAGCGGACTGAAAAGTAGACGCCAAGGTGAAAAATAGACACGCAAAATCATTGGGTGACTGTCACCTGATGAGAGTCTTTCGCCAACACCCCAGGAAGTCACCACCGGGAAGAAGACCTAAAGAAATAAATGCTTGGACAGAGGAAAGGGATAAGAAAGGAAAGGTGCCACACGGGGCACAAAAGGAAAGAAAAGATCAACTTCCAGCGTAGGGGAAGTACCTAAGGACACAATCCGTTAGGTTTCACCATTGGGGGCGTCTGCCACTGCCGCGGGTGGATCTTGGGGAGAGAAGGAGAGATCAACTTCCAGCGTCGGGGAAGTACCTAAGGACACAATCCGTTAGGTTTCACCATTGGGGGCGTCTGTCACTGCCTCAGGTGGATCCCTGGGAATAAAGACGAAAAATAAAAGGGATAAGTCCAAACAAAAGATTCTTAAGAAAATCGGCCCGGAGGCAACAACAAAGGGAGTTGGGTATTCGACCCGGAATGGAATATTTCAAGGTTGCTTTTGAATTTGAGGCGCGGATGGCCCTCAAATTGGCTTGGACGAGGGGTTTTCCACTGAGATTTCAATATGCATGTATGCTGGGCTAAAAGGAAAATAAGATTAAAGGAGGAGTAGAAAATAACCAAGGATAATATTGTTACGCCGGTGAGTCAGGACCAGGGGGTATGCATGGGTCCGTCGTCCTCACATGCCAAGCGTAACGGCCTATCCGTGCGGCTAAGGATCCTCTGGGATAATCATTGTTTTTGGTAAAGAGGAACTCAAATCCCAGATTCCTTAGAGCCACAAGATCTTTGGTATGCTCTAAGGGTATAACATATAGTAGATGTAGATAGTTGATGGTGAAGGTAGCAGCAGCCTGATGTAGTGCTAGATGAGGTAACTCGAATCCTGCGCTCAAAACCCGTTAGCCAAGAAAAATAAATGTCATGGAAAAACAACATTCATTCAAAGCATGTCCTGGAGCATTAATAAAGCATTGAATAAACAGCTCATTTGGTTTGTTTGTTTTTATCCATGAGGATAAGTGATCTCTGGTTGAGGAGATTGGAGTTAAGGATGGGAGGAACCCATGAAGGGGAAGATTTGCGTCGAACTAACGCAGACAGGAGGCAATGTGCTTGCCTGGTGCAAAACCATCATGAATTTTTTTGGATTTTTTTGAAATATTTGAATTTTTGAGGATTTTGAGAAATATTTGATTTTTTGTTGGATTTTTGGAATATTTGAATTTTTTTTTGAATTTTGAAAGTTTTTGGATTTTTTGTTGATTTTGAAAATATTTGATTTTTGTGAGTTTTGAAAGTATTTGATTTTTTGTGGGTTTTAGAAATGTTCATATTTTTATGGATTTTTGGAAGTATTTGATTTTCGTGATTTTGGAACATTGCCATGCCATGGCGGCATTAGAGTTATAAAAATTGACAGGCGAGGGGTCTTTGTTACCTCCTGTTTTATTAAGGGTTGCCCAGAGTAGGGCGTGCATTTTAACATGGCGTCCACGAGCGAATTGCACTTGGTTAACGGTGGCACTATCAAAGTCATGCCTGAAAGGGCGACTAGGTCTGGCAGGGAGAAGGGAAGAGAATTTGGAGATAAGCTTTGTATGGGTATTGAAGAATTGGGTGTTGACTTCCTTCCTTGGCACAACCGTCAGAAGGTTCAGTCTCATTAAGCACTGGGGCTTTTGAATTATTTTGGAATCTTGAGTGATGACCAATTGATTGTAGGGACATGCATACGACTGGGTCCATTTGGATCTCCGCGGGGACTTTGCCGCTCTTGACATGCATTTTGACTTTGATTTTTCTTGGTCATTTGATTTGCCCACTTTGGAGGACATCTTCTTATGACGGAGGTGCTTTGGGTTGGTTGCCTTGCCTAGACTACCTCTGCTACCCATATTTTGGCCGAGTAAGAGGAGAAATAGACTTTTGTGTCTTTCAAACGTGGCTGTGACGGTGACGGTGTCTACCGGGAGCAATCATCTTAGGGTGCCGTGTAGTGTGTGTAGGTGCCCATGCTAAGGGCAAACCTTAATGACCCGGGAGGGAATTTTGAACTCCTGGCTCGGAATCCTCATAACAAAAATGCTGCGACGGCATGGCAACGCTGAACATTCATTATTTTTTTTTTAGATTTTGGATTTTGATATTGCTAAAATATAGTAAGTTTTTAACATAAGATTTTTTGGAAGGTAAAAGGGGATGAATGCCCTGCGTTGGGGCGAGACTCGGGGTCTACAAGAATTTACATTTTTTTGTTTGGAATTAAAACGACGAGTGGGGGCTAAAACCCCGAAAACAATGCGAGAAGGGTCGAAGGACCCGATTAAAGGCGGCAAGGAGAGAGTGGAGGAAAGATTTTGGAGACTTCGGCGGGGCCGGAGGGGATTGGAGAAGAAGGAGGGCGCGATGCCCTGAGAGAGAAAAAGAATCCAGCGGGGCCGGAGGGGAGAAAGGAAAAAGCGGGCTGCGAGGGGCCAGAAAGGAGGGTGCGCAGCGTGGTGCGCAAAATGGAGATGTGCCACGTGGGGCACAAGAAGGAGATGTGCCACGTGGGGCACTGAAGGGAGTTGTGCCACGTGGGGCATGGAAGGGAGACGTGCCAGGCGTGGCATAATGGGAAGATGTGTCACGAGGGGCACGGAAGGGAGAGTAAAGAGTACAAAAAGGGGCGCGATGCCCGGCATATGAAAATGGATTATAGAACAAATGAAAATAAAATGCCTCCCGTGGGGAGGGAATGTGGAGAACCCACGGGAAGGTGCTGAGAAGCACAAAAGATGATTGAAAAGGAAAAGGAAAAGATGGAGGAGGCCCCCTGGTCTTTTGCCTTGCCCGGCGTTTGGGCTTCCGCTTGGGAATCGACATTTTGACCCTCAAGTACTTCCTCATATATTTTGCCCAGCAGGCAGATGGTCTTGCTTTTCTTCGAGGGATTGAGCAGCTCTCAACAATTGGAGGGCTGTTGACTTCCGTCGGAGTTTCAAATGACAGTGGCAACTCTTTTGGAATGTAATGGAATGAAAGGGTGGGGAGTTCCACTGGTGGAGTTGGAAGCAACAATAAGGGGAGCGTGCCCAAAGATTGTATGACGTTTGATATGGGAAAGGGCACGACCCCTTGAGTAATTGATTGTGCCAAGGATCTAGCGTTGGAGTGTGTGAGCACAATCTGAGAAGCTGACCCCTGCACTAGAGTGGGAAGGTTCACAATAATGGTGTGAGAGGTCATGAGAGCTTGGAGGGAGAGATTCCCTATGAGTATTTTAAAATAAACCCGGTTGGCAACGGGTATGATTGGCATTAATTTAGAAGGCCTCTTGACGGCCATGATTGGAGGGGAGGACTTCTGCTCGGTAAATGTGCCCAATATATTGACAATGACCGACAAGCGAGGAATACAATCTTGGAGTTTGAAAAGCATGCCCGATCCCGGGACTTCCTTCTGCTGCTGACGTAGCTTATCGCTCCTTAAAAACTTGCGTGCTCCGTCGGATGGGGGTAGAGGCGGATGGAGTGGAAAGCTATATGGCCTGTGGAGGCGTAATGAGTATGAAGGGGAAGATTTGCTCGGGTTCGGCTGCCAAGGGTGTTGGCGTAATGGGAGGTGCAATGGTGGGTGGAGGCTTAATTATGGAAGGTTTGATGATAATGGATGGTAGTGTAGAAGGTGTACGTAAATGGCATATGAACATGACCTCGGAAGGTTCATCGTCGTAGGACCAAGTGGTTTCCTGGATGGGTTCGGCATTGGCAACTTCAGCCTGAGCAACAGGCTGTGATGGAGGTGGAGGTTGTTGCGGGGGCAGTTGTGGTGGGGGTACGGGAATCGGCATGGGAGCCGGAGCGGGTGCAACGTAGGGCACGGGAGCTTCTTCATTAAAAATAGGGGCATCGTAGGGCCCAGTTGGAGGTTGCTGAGTCCGAAAAGGACGAATTAGTGGACGCCTAGGTGGCGGCATGTTGTGGTAAATGGGAGTTTGTGGAGGTGTATATGCAGGGGCAGTTGTATGGTGGTGAAGGGGATGGTGGATGACGTCCTCTGATCCATTCTTTCTTGGTTTAATTTGATCAAATAGCTCCACGGTCGGGGAGTCTATTAAATTGGCTTGGATGTAACGTCCCCGTTCGTAGAGCTCCTCCATGGAGGTGATCTGATTCATGGCCAAGATGTGCCTGAACCTCGGAGTAGAGTTGGAAATGATTATTTTAACTTGCTCTGACTCCGAGAGCTCATGTTGTATTCTCGTGGCCATTCACCTCCAACAGTCAGCAAATTGTACAAAGGCCTCATCGGCCCCCATCTTCTGGGATGCTAGATCTGTGATAGATAGATAAGGGCTGACGCGGTCTTTACACCTCTGAAGGAATTTTTTGTGTAGGGGGCAGAAGTCTCCTACCTCACTTGGTTCTAGGGAGTAGAACCATTTGAGTGCAGGGCCGTCAAGAGATTTTCTAAATAAATATGCCAAGGTAATGGGGTCTTGCTGCCAACGCGAAGACTCATAGAGAAATTCCTTGACATGAAGATAGGGGTTACCCGTGCCATTGTACAATCGGTACGTTGGCATCTCCGAAGGATGTATATAAATTTGAGGGACAGCCGGCATGGCGGCAACGGGGTCACACGTGGAATTTGAAAGCTTATTTATTTGATTCTCCAAATTGTTCAATTTCTGGAGAAGAGCATTATGGAGTGGAGTGGGTTGTTGCTGGGCATGTGAGAGAGTACATGGGGGTGGCCTTGAATTAATGGGCCTTCCCAAGGGGCGGTCTGTTCGGACCGGAGCATAGGAGTGCAAATGGCCAGGGGGGCGAGGTGATGAAGAATGCACAGGGGTATGTGGCGAAGTCGCCGGAATGTACAAAGGCGGGTGCCTGGGAGAAGGAGAGGGAGGAGGAGTTGCACCCTCAACTAAAGATTGGATCAGATTAAGTTGTTGAGGGGTGAGTTGGTCCAGGGCATGCAGGACAGTCTGGACTGTTGGATCTTGGTGGGGGGAAGGCTCTCGCCGGGTTTTGATTGGAGCGAGGTATGGAGGGACATCAGATTGGCTAGTGCGCGGTGTGCGCACGTAACCATAGGAAGTGGAAGGTTGTCCCTCATGGTGGTGAGATGGACGGACATGGGATTGAAAAGACTGGATGCTTGAATTATCCTCATAGTCCTCATAACAAAAATCAGCATGATAATATTGGTCCATTTTAACAAGGCAAGCAGACAAACAAGTTGAATACAGATTAATCAATCAAAGATGGTTCAAACAAGTTAGAATGCTTGGAGCATGTTTTTTAGGAGTTTCACAATTAATTAATGGATTGAAAAAATATTGTGTCACTTCAGGTGAGATCCTACGGGGCTCTTGGCAAAGGTTCCCTAGTCCAATGAGATGGAATGCCCAAAGGAGAGGTTGCCCTTACCAAGAGAAATGTGTGGAGCCTACGATATGAGGGAAGGAGGTCCCCCGACCAATGCAAAATGCCCTGTATGCAGCAGTTTATAGCAAAGAAATGGCAGAACGGCATGTTTCTGTCAGCGGTTTGAATCGCGTCGGATGCAGGCGCCGCGACTCAAACTTGATCGTGTCCAGTCACCAGGACGCAGATCTGCAAGCCACCAAAGGCTGTCAGAGGAGCGAACAGGTCCCTGTGGACGGTCAATGTCAGGCAGAAACACGTTGGCTCTGGCCGTCGTGACAAGAAAATAGAAACGCGTTCGGATGGTCGGCCGCGTTATCAAGCAGTGAATCGCATCCTCTGTGTGGGACACGATTCCAAACAGGCACCCGAGAACAAAACAGAAAGGAGGAAAAAAAAAAGCAGTAAAGAAATGCGTAGGGCTTACCCGGCGCGACAACAGGAATGCGTCGACTAAGGCCGCCGCGACAAGGGAGCTGAACGCATCGGCTTTGGCCGCTGCAACAATAAAACGAAGCACGTCCTGTGTAGTGGACACGTTATAAACGCGTCCTCTGTGTTGGACGCGATTCCAACAGGCCTCCCGAGGACAGAAAAAAAGGGGCAGAAAAGCAGAAGATGTATATATATAAAAAGAAAAATTAAACACACATGTCGCAGGGTATTAAGCAAAAGGAAGAGTGCCACGTGGGGCACGAAGGAGGGGGTAATCAATGAGGAAATGCAAAGATGTCCCACCGTGATCGCCAATCTTTGGACACCGCCGCGGGTCCGTCGGGAACCCCGGGTGTTTATGCTCCACAAAAAGGGGGGGATGAGGTGAGATGAATCGGTGGAAAATGAAAGGAAAATGCGGAAAATAAAAAGATCGTGATCGCCAGGTACGCGAGGGTACCAGATGGAGATGCACTGCGAGGGGTGCGGGATGGAAGAATGTGATCGCGAGCATACCTTTTGGAGCGTGGAGATTGCGCGGGGGGGGGGGGGGGGGGGATGATGTGGGTCCTTTCTTCCTCTACGAACACGGCCAGCCATGGTAGAGGACATTTCCTCGTTCGATTACCCTAACAAAAAAAGATAAAGAAGAGAAGGGCAAATTAGCCGGATGTAGTATACAAATTCTCAAAATGAATAAAATGAATGCGAATAGAGGGAGAAGAACACACCTTGTGGTAGTCTTTAAACCCCTAAAATGTAGGTGTGTGTGTGTATGCATGCATGTGTGTATAAATAAAAAAAAAGGGCCACGTGGGGCCCGGAGGAGATGAAAATGTAAAGGGCCACGTGGGGCCCAGAGGAAATGGAAATGCAAATAAAAGGGAGAAAGAAAGGGGAGGAGGTGCTTCCCCAAATATGCACGGCGCGGCGGCGTTGCCGGTTGGACGGATGGAGAAGAGGAGGGAGACGCTCCCGCTTCGTTCTGCTCCGCGTGAAGAAGATGATGGCGTCGGCTCCAGACTCCGAGGAAGGACGGTGTGGATTGGCGTGAGGTAGAAGATCCTCCTAGACCGGAGTCGAGGCAAGGATTCGGCAGGGCTTCGCCACTTCATGGAACCCCCCTCTACAAATGACCCTCGGGGGTCAGTTTATAGGGGTGAAATCTTGGAATCGCGTCGGGTACAGTCACCGCGACAAGAACCTGAATCGCATCTGGGCGGCAGGCCGCGACATGGGTTGAATTGCATCTGGGTGGCAGGCCGCGATTTGCAAGGTCAAATTGATGTGATAGGCGCATGATTGCCTCCACTGCTTCTGAATCGCATCCTATCAGGGCGCTGCGACATGGATATGAATCGCGTCCTCCATGGCTGCCGTGACTTGAAATGCAGCAGCCATGGCCGACGCAATTACCTTAGGAGCAATTTTCGAGGCATGGGGCTTACGTGCGTTGTCTCCTGATGTGGAATTATGATTTGACCTTCTGAATCACGTCTACTGACAAGGACGCGATTACAAGATTTTCTCATGATTAAGGGCCTGTGCGTGATGACTTTCCGGGCCATAGCCTTACTTTCAAATCGCATCCAACGGATTAGACGCAATTCCCTTTAGGCACGTGCTAATAAACACATCCGACATGCAGGACGCAAATTTCATGGTTGCGCCCTGCATGGCCATCGCGTTAAGGTCGCGCCCCATAAAGCCGTCGCGTTAAGGTCGCACTTGTTAGAGCTATTGCAAGAAGGTCCTGAATCGCGTCCACCATCCCGGATGCCTTTCATAATGCGGTTGCCATACCCGTCGTGACATGGAATTGACGCCTATAATCTCCGAGGGGCCCTGTAAATGGAGGGGAAGCACCGGGGAAGAAAGGGGTGATCCAGAAATATTGGGAAAAATACTCTTGCAAGGCAAAATGAGGGCCATTTGTGGCATTATAGCGCAATATGAAATTTGCCCGCGGTGGAGTCAAATTCGCGTGTCTACAGACATCTGCTAAGAAGAGAAAGAAGTTCAAGTAGAGATCAAAGGTCAAAGAATCTATTCATTCAATGATGCACTCTCTTTTGATTCCACTTTATCATCACTCTTGTTGTCAGCCAATTTCTTTTTGTAGGCCATTCACCGACTGAGAAAGAACTCTCATTCTTTTTATTCTGGGTTGTTAAGCTCATCCACTCCTCTGGATCCCCATCTACCTCTTTTCCCGAGTCTCCTGACCTGTAGCGTATTTACCGTTCGGATCGTGGCTTAGTGGTTGTGGAGGCCAGTGTGTGGCCTGTGGTGCATGTTTCAGGTGTTTATGCAGGTTTTGGGGCTTTGTGGCCGACAGATTGGGCCCAAAGCACCCACTGGTTCACTATTTGTGAATGCGATAGGGCTGAACGTTGCGTTCTTAATACGACGGTCCTGGGTGTCTCATTCTGGTTACCGCCACTGGAGGGTCTTCGTCTGCATGTCTGCCGTGTGGCGCGCGCTGGGCGGCCTACTGACGTTGGCCATGAGAAGGCGACAGCCTTCTCCGTCGCGTTCAAGTCGCGACGGCAGGGTACGTCGCATTCTCAACTACGAAATGCTCTTAACCTAGGTCGGCCATACAGAGCCCAGCAAGCTCTGTTCGGCCACAGGGAGGAGGTTTCGCTGGTTCTTGGGACGATTTGAGGTTTTGAGTCGGATTTGGCATGGTCTCGCCACGAGGATGTGCTACGGAGCGGGGGAAATGCCGGGGGATCGCCGTTCTTCATGAAGGTAGGGAGATTCTACCCTATTTCACGTTGTGAATCGCATGTGGAGTATGTTTAGCTTGTTATTTGCGTTATAGATGCTAGATACCATGCTAGAGCAATGATTAGAACATGAATAAATGCTTGTTATGGTATTTTACATGATTAGGAGATGGATACCCGGGTTTGGGCCACTGTCTGTGAAGGCGATGGATCTGACTGTCGCGTTCAGAACGCGACAGCCTGACCCGTTGCATTCTTCTTCAGAATGCGCCGTATCGAGGCGTCGCATTCTGATGGCGACAGTGGACCCCGTCGCATTCTGGTTTCCGATGGAAATGGGATTGTGCATGGTTACGTGATTATCAGATTATCGTTATTTGTTGTGCATGGCAATGGTAAGTGGTGCATCGGCACTCTTGGAGTTCGAGGAACGTTTTGTTCACGTGGTTGATGTGGTGTTCACGTGGTTTGTTAGGTATTCATGTGGTTTGTGTGTGCGTGGCGAGTAGTACGACGCCCACCGTGGTTACCTCTCCAGTTGGGAGCCCTAAGTTTTGTGTGAGCCAGGCATGTTAGTGCTCGGGGCTTGTCCCGGTACTTGTGTACCGTCGAGGTCTGTGTCATCTTCCTGGACACCCTCACTCTTGTGTAGAGTTGTATGTCTGGCTGAGGGAAAGACAACAAAGGGACAGCAACTTGTGAGAGTTTGTGTTTGGTCGGTTGTAGCACACTCGTGGTTGGGGGTTACGGACACCAGTAGACATATTGTGTAACGTCGCATGCTTTTCGGATCCATGCGGATCATGTGTGTAATGGTTGTGATGGCCGTTGTGAGGCCAGTGTGAGTTGGTTGTGTGGAATGTGTGGTTTGGATGTGTGGTTTGCTCAAGTGAGGTGCAGGTTTGGTCCTGAAATGAAATAGGACCTGCTGCAGTTGAGTTGGAGTTGGCGGCTAGGGGTGGTCGTTGACTTGTTGGCGTCCAGGTAAGGTGCCGTTGACTGCAAGAACTTGGCGGCATAAGATGTGGACGTTTATGGTGGCGGTTGACCTAGGCGGCAGAGGGGTTGACGCCAACCTGTGAATTCTGCAAGTTATAGGGTTACCCGAGGGCAGGTTTTCCACCCTGTTCTCTCTTCCCCTTACCCCAGCTTCACGCCCCCGTATCTCTAAAGCTTCCAACAGGTACATGAGAGTGGTTGGAGGATCGTGGGACGTGTGGCGTTGCCAAATCGGACGAGGAAATGCCGTGGCGTGGTGCAATTGCTGTGGGAGCTCGCGGAGGGTTCGGTGTGAACCGGGAGAATTCGGAAGGTTTAAGCATGTTCGAAGGTAGGGAATGAACCCTGTTAGCTCTGTAGGATCATTAAAGCACGACTTAACAACATGAATCTGCATGTTTAATGTATTATCGGGTTAAGTTGCACCATGTGGGAATAATGGGTGGTTTGAGTAATTTAGCGAATGAATCATGTTGTTTTGAGTTCTTTGGGATTCATGCATGTTAGAGGAAGTGTTTCCTCATATTTTCTTGATGGTTACGGGATCAAGGATGCCTGTAGAATCAGTTAGGGTTTCTGCAGGAACTGGAGTCGAAGAGCTTGGCGTCAACATCGTTGGACGCCAGGTTCTTTAGCTGGGAACTAGACGGCTAGATACCTTGCCGTTTATATCCCATCGACGGCAGTCGATGTTGCCGTCAGCATGCCTTTGTTTTAAATATTGATATATTGAATATCTGTTGGTATTAAGTGGTGCAACGATACTCGTGGTGCACCCAGTGCTCGTGTTTTCAGGGACCAGCGTACTGAGTATGTAGTTGGTTGGTTCTTTACGTGTTTGTGTAGTGTTCACATGTAGTGGACTACTAGTGCACTCAGTTTACGTGCGACTTCACGTGGCTTGTGTGTGACGTGCACGTGGTTTTGTGTACGTGGCGAGTAGTACGACGCCTACCGTGGTTACCTCTCTAGTTGGGTGCCCCAGGTTCTTTGTGAGCCAGGCTGTTAGCTCGGGGCTTTGTCCCGGTACTTGTGTTGTACCGTCGAGGTCTGTGTCTCCCGACCTGGACACCCTCACTCTTGTGTTTGAGTTGTACGTCCGGCTGAGGGAAAGACGACAGTGGGACAGTGACACTCGTGTTTGTCTTTAGTCACTTGTAGTGCGCTCGTAGTTGGGGGTACGGACACCAGTAGACGTACTGAACCCCAGCTAGTCCTTTTCCAGTGCCACACTCTAGAGAGTTCCGGGCCAGGATCTCTAGAGGTGTCAGGCATGGGCCTGTGACCGTGTGGTTTGCAGGTGGTGGTGTTTGGTTGGTCTCCACAGTTGCTAGACTTTTCACGTGGAGCGGCAGCTGGACCTTTCGTCCGTGGCTGCGAGACTGAGAGGTAGACCTGTGTTAGCTTGTCCGAGTCAGTTTCTGGTGTCGCGAACCAGTTCACGTGGCTCGTGTTTGGCTGTCTCTACTTTAGCTTGTACACCTGTACTAGTTTGCCGTTTAATTATTACAGTTGTTTTTCGTAGTCGGCAGACGGTGAGTACTTTTACAGCTTTTATATCCTGCTTAGCTGTTTTATAAATTGTTGGTACTATTTATTGCTTTTGTACTTGTGGTTTTTGGTTTGCTCGGTTTTGGGGGAGTTCCCTACTGAGCCAGTGACCAGCGAGGCTCACCCCTACCCCCACAGGTGAGAGCGAGGAGGATGTTTCACGACCGTCGTCCAGTTCAGAGCCGCGCCGTAGCGGTGCAGGGTCGGTACCTCCAGCTGTGTAGTAGCAGCTCCAACAGTGTAGTGTAGTTAGTTGTTTATTTTCTTCAGTTGTACCTCGGGGTATGCCCTAGGCTCTTGTACTTCTTTTCAGTTTTGTGGAAATATGGCTATGTAACTTGTGATATATATATAAAATGTGGTGTGTTCCTTTGTGTTTACACGGACTGTGGTTTGGTATCCCTTGCGAGGCTTCGGCCCGTTCGCGGGAGGCGGACTCGGATCAAGTACATTATTGGTTTAACGGGCTTGGCCGAGGCGTTCCGTCACATATTGGGCCCTAGCTAGTTCTGTTTTCTAGTGCCTCACTTTAGGGAGCTCGGGCCGGAGTCCCTAAAGGTGCCAGGCATGGGCCTACGACTGTGTGGTCCGCAGAAGTGGTGTTGGTCAGTCTCCACAATTTCTTGGCTTCTTCTAGTGGAGCGGAAGCTGGACCTTTCGTCCGTGGCTGCGAGACTGAGAGGTAGTCCTGTGTGGTTTGTCCGAGTTAGTTGCTGGTGTCGCAAACCAGTCTTCCTGACCCGAGTGTGGCGTTCTTCTACTTTAGCACGTACACTTGGACGAGGTTTGCCGTTTATTTATTAAAGGTTGATTTCTGTTAATAGCATGAGATAATTGTTATTTACAGCTTTAATATCCTGCGTAGATAGTTCTATAAATTGCCTAGTGTAGCTTCCTGCTTCTGCACTTTGTGAGTTTGGTTTTGCTCGGCTATTGGGGGAGTTTCCCTACTGAGCTAGTGACTTGTGAGGCTCACCCCTACTTCTTTCAGGTGAGAGAGAGCAGGAGGCTTCTCGTCCTTTGTCTAGTTCAGAGCCGCACCGTAGCAGAGTTCGGTCTACACCACCAGCAGTGTAATCTTCTTTTCTGTTCACCTCGGGGTATGCCCCAGGTTGTTGTTGTACTTGTGTCTGGCTACAATTGAGAAATGGCTATGTATATTTCATGTAAATATTTTTGAGATGTGACAATCTTATATATATTTGAGTTGTTTCCTTTATATTTCTACGGACTTGTGAATGGTATCCCTTGCGAGGTTTCGACTCGTTCGCGGGAGACGGAGTCGGGTCAAGCTTGTTATTAGGTTAACGGGTTTGAACGACGAGGACCGCTATAGTTGGTATCAGTGCAAGGTCCGTGTGAATATAAAGGAATCGGAAATTTGCATAGCTTGTTCTATACTTTAGCCCACTGCTGGTAGTTGACCCTGGCTTTCGTATTGATTTGTTGTTTGTTGTGTGGATGGAATGATGTTTATGCAGGATTAGAAATGGCAGACAGGAGAGATTGGGGAGGTGGTGGAGATGAGCCAGAGGAGACTGCACAGCAGATGATCGAGAGATTATGGAAAAGTATCACAGATATCCAGACGAGGCTAGATCATCAGGCACCAGTATAGCCGGCGGTAGTGGTACCACTGATTGTAGAGGAGGCAGTACCAGTGGCACCACCCCCACCACCACCAGGAGTTGAGGTACCACCCGTTGTACCCATACTCCCAGCAGTACCAGTGTGGCCAGATAGTGCAAAGGAGTCTACAGCACTTGTGGAGAGGTTTTTGTGATTGCAGCCATCTATGTACTCCGGAGGCCCCAACCCAGATACAGCGGAGCACTGGGTGCATGAGATAGAGAGAGTCTTTGTCACTATGAGGTGTCCACAGGCAGACAGGGTGATACTTGCTACATACCAGCTACAAGGCTTTGCACAGGAGTGGTGGAGATTGAAGATGCAGATAGTGTTTGCAGGAAGGACAGAGGACACCATCACCTGGCCAGAGTTTTTGACGGTATTCAATGACACCTTCTTTCCAGTTCAGATACAGCAGGCCAAGAGGGAGCAGTTTCGGACTTTGCATCAGGGGAATCTGTTAGTGTTAGAGTACCAAATGAGGTTTATGGCGTTGACTAGATATGCTCCATATGTGGTTACTGATAATACGATGATGGTGGAGTATTTTATTAGAGGTCTACAGGATGCAGTGATTCCCCTCATGTGTAGGACGGTGGAGGAAGCAGTGCAGAGGGCAGCTATACTCGAGAGGACTATTCAGGCTAGGTAGTCCCAGTCAGGAGGTTCATGTAGTTTTCGGCTTCCTCAGAAGTCTACAGGTATTAGTAAGGGAAAGACACCCTCGGGAGCATCATCATCGTCAGGATTTTCCAAGTGGGGTAACAAATTGAAGAAGATCTTCAGAGGAGGATGAGGAGGTGGTGGCAGGCAACAGGGTTTTCATCAGGGTTTTCAACAGGGCCGAGGTTTCAGACCAGCTCCGGAGGAGTCGCAGCAAAGCACAGAAGGGCAGCCCGCAGCTTTTCTAGGCTTCAGGTGTTATAGTTGTGGTCAGCCAGGGCATTTAGCCAGGAATTGTCCGCATCCTCGGAAGTATAGTTATGGTAGAGGAGCACAGTAGCGACCATTCTAGCAGCCAGTAGCGGAGCGAGGTAGAGGTCCACCTTTCCATAGGGGACGAGGTCGAGTTATGGCTGTCACCAGAGCTCAGGCAGAGGCATCCAACCTAATTGAAGGTATATTACCTCTTTTTGACTTTCTACTAAAGTGTTGATTGATCCGGGTGCTTCGCATTCATTTATTTCCGAGGATTTCATGGATAGAATGGTACATCCCTTAGAGGAAAGACAGTGTGAGTTAATTGTAGAGGTTCCTTCTGGTGGTTTCATGCTCACTTCTTGTTACTTAGATGAGGTCCCAATAGTAATTCAGGGGAATCAGATACCAGCAAGACTATATGCACTTTCATTGAAAGATTATGATGTGATTTTGGGGATGGATTGGTTGGAAGCCTATGGGGCATTGGTGGATTGTAAAAAGAAGAGAGTCAAATTTTGCAGGCCTGGTGGAGCAGTATTTGAGTTTCAAGATATGCCTTTTTACACACCTAAGTTTATTATTTCTACATTTAGGGCTAGAAGGTTGATTAATGCGGGGTGTGTAGCGTATCTTGCTTCAGTTAGTTTAGTTGAGTCCAGTAAGTCTTTAGATATGGTTCCAGTAGTCAGAGAATTTGCAGATGTGTTTCCAGAGGAATTTTCAGGGTAGCTCCGCACAGGGAGGTCGATTTTATAGTTGAGTTGCAGCTGGGTAGTATGCCCATCTCAAAGGCACCTTACAGAATGGCACCAACAAAGTTAAAGGAACTGAAGAAGCAATTGCAGGAATTGTTAGAGAAAGGCTTCATTAGTCCCAGTCATTCACCGTGGGGAGCACCAGTCTTATTTGTCAGAAAGAAGGATGGCAGTTTAAGAATGTGTATAGATTACAGGCAATTGAACAAGGTTACTATTAAGAATAAGTATCCACTTCCCATGATAGATGATTTGTTTGATCAGCTTCAGTCAGCTAGAGTATTTTTCAAGATTGATTTAAGGTCAGGGTATCATCAGTTGCGGATTAAGGAAGAAGACATTGACAAGACAACTTTTAGGACCATATATGGGCATTATGAGTTTATTATTATGCCATTTGGGTTGACTAATGCACCGGCAGCATTTATGAACCTGATGAACAAGATATTTCACCCTTATCTGGATCAGTTTATTGTGGTATTTATTGATGATATATTGGTGTATTCAACATCAGAGGAGGAGCATGTAGCACACTTGAGGATCACGTTGCAGACTTTGCGAGATCATCAGTTATATGCCAAGTTCAGAAAATGTGAGTTTTGGCTGAAAGAGATTCAGTTTCTAAGTCATGTGATTTCAGGTGAAGATGTTGCAGCTGATCCGGCCAAGGTAGAGGCAGTGATGAAGTGGGAAGAACCAAAGACAGTGTCAGATATTAGAAGTTTTCTGGGTTTGGCAGGATATTAAAGGCGGTTCATCTAGGATTTCTCGAAGATTGCAGCACTAATGACAAGATTGACAAGGAAAGGAGTACCTTTTGTATGGTCTTCAAATTGCAGGTGTAGCTTTGCAGAGTTGAAGAAGAGACTTACCATAGCACCTATATTGGAGATACCGTCAGGCAGTGGTAGATTTGTATTGTATACAGATGCATCTAGAAGAGGTTTGGGAGTAGTGTTAATGCAGCATGGAAAGGTGGTAGCCTATGCATCTAGGTAATTGAAGAAGCATGAAGAGAATTACCCGACACATGATTTAGAGTTGGCAGCAATTATGTTTGTACTGAAGATTTGGCGGCATTATTTGTATGGCGAAAGGTTTGAGATATTCACTGATCACAATTTGAAGTACATCTTTTCACAGAAAGATTTGAATTTGAGGCAATGCAGATGGATGGAATATTTGAAGGATTATGATTTCAGCTTGGCATACCATCTGGGTAGAGCTAATGTTGTGGCAGATGCATTAAGCAGAAATGTAGTTATGAATCAGATGATGATCAGAGAATGGAAATTATAGGAAGATGTGGCAGAGAATTCATTATTTGTGCCAAATAGTCAACGGCGAGCAGTATTAGCAAGCAGTGCAGTGGAACCTTCTTTGTATTGGCATATAGTGGAAGTGCAAAGAACAGATGAAAACTTGGTAGATATTGTGAGAATGGAGGAGGTGACACTTGATGATGGCAGTGTGATCAGGCTTAAGGGTCGGTTGTATGTGCCAGTAGATGCCGATGTCATGCAGAAAGTGTTAGAGGAAGCTCACAGGTCCAGATATACTATCCATCCAGGCAATACTAAGATGTATCAGGATTTGAAGAAGCATTTCTGGTGGCCTAATATGAAGAAAGAAATTACAGAATTGATAGGAAGATGTTCAGTATGTCAGCAAGTGAAGGCAGAGCACTAGAGGCCAGGAGGACTGTTGCAGCCATTGCTCATTCTACAGTGGAAATGGGATGATATTGCCATGGATTTTGTAGTTGGTTTGCCCAGGACAGTAGCAGGTCACAATGGTATTTGGGTTTTTATGGACAGATTGACCAAGGTTTACAGGTTATGGTAGTGAGCATGTCATGGACTGTGGATAGATTAGCCAGAATGTATGTAGACAGAATAGTACCTTTGCATGGAATTACAGTTACCATCGTCTCAGATCGAGATCCTAGGTTTACTTCAGATTTCTGGAGGAGTTTACAGAGAGTGATTGGCACAGAATTGAGGTACAGCTCAGCTTATCATCCACAGACAGATGGGCAGATAGAAAGAACCATTCAGACAATAGAAGATATGTTGAGAGCTTGTTGTTTAGTATGGGGAGGCACTTGGGAGCATCACTTAGACATGGTAGAATTTACATACAACAACAGTCATCATGCGAGCATCGGAATGGCACCTTATGAAGTTTTGTATGGAAGACCGTACAGGACACCACTGAACTGGCATGAAGTAGGTGAGACACAGGTTATGGGTCCAGAATTGATTCAGCAATGTTCAGAAATAGTTAAATTTATCAAGGAAAAACTTCAAACAGCGCAGAGTCGTCAAAAGAGCTATGCAAATACCAGACGCAGGCCCTTGTAGTTTGAAGTCGGTGATTATATATTTCTAAAGGTTTCTCCTACTAAAGGTGTGCTCAGGTTCAGAAAGAAAGGCAAATTGAGTCCAAGATATGTCGGTCCATTTCAGATATTAGAAAGAATCAGTGAAACAACTTACAGATTGGATCTCCCAGCATATTTTACAGATGCTCATGATGTGTTCCATGTTTCAATGCTTAGAAGATATATCCGAGATCCTTCCCAGGTGGTCAGTTATCAAAGAGATGATTTGAAGCCAAACATGACAATGCCATAATATCCAGTACTGATTACAAGGCGCAGGATCCAGAAGTTGAGAAATAAAGAAATTGAATTAGTGAAAGTCAGATGGGAAAATAGGCAGGGCGGAGAAGACACATAGGAATTGGCAGAGGAAATGATGAAAGTGTATCCATACTTGTTTGAGTACGCCTTTAATTATTTTAGGTGATAGTACCATGCTTGTTTAACTGAAAATTTTGTGTTGAGCTTTCTTTTCAAATTTCGAGGACAAAAATTCTTTTAGGTGATAGTAATGTAGCGTATTGACCGTTCGGATCGTGGCTTAGTGGTTGTGGAGGCCAGTGTGTGGCCTATGGTGTGTGTTTCAGGTGTTTACGTAGGTTTTGGGGCTTTGTGGTCCGACATATTGGGCCCAAAGCACCCACTGGTTCACTGTTTGTGAACGCGACAGAGCTGAACGTCATGTTCTTAACGCGACGGTCCTGGGTGTCGCGTTCTGGTTACCGCCGCTGGAGGGTCTTCGTCTTCATGTCCACCGTGTGGCGCACGCTGGGCGGCCTGCTGACGTCAGCCATGAGAAGGCGACGGCCTTCTCCGTCGCGTTCAAGTCGCAACGGTAGGGTACGTCGCCTTCTCAACTTCGAAATGCTCTTAACCTAGGTTGGCGAAATAGAGCCCAGCAAGCTCTGTTCGGCCAGGGGGAGGAGGTTTCACTGGTTCTTGGGGCGATTTGACATTTTTGAGTCGGATTTGGCGTGGTCTCACTGTGAGGACGTGCTACGGAGCGGGGGAAACACCAGGGAATCTCCGTTCTTCGCGTTCTTCGCGAAGGTAGGGAGATTCTGCCCTATTTCACGTTGTGAATCGCATGTGGAGTATGTTTAACTTGTTATTTGCATTATTGATGCTAGATACCATGCTAGAGCAATGATTAGAACATGAACAAATGCTTGTTATGGTGTTTTACATGATTAGCATGGGGATTCCAGACATGGATTCTCGGGTTTGGGCCACTATTTGTGAAGGCGACAGACCTGACTGTCGCGTTCAGAATGTGACAGCCCGACCCGTCGCGTTCTTCTTCAGAATGCACTGTATCGAGGCGTCACATTCTGAAGGCGACAGTGAACCCCGTCGCATTCTGGTTTCCGATGGCAATGGGCTTGTGCATGGTTACATGATTATCGGATTATCATTATTTGTTGTGCATGGCAATGGTAAGCGATGCATCAGTACTTGTGGAGTTTGAGGAACGTGTTGTTCACGTGGTTGACGTGGTGTTCACGTGGTTTGTGGGGTGTTCACGTGGTTTGTGTGTGCGTGGCGAGTAGTACGACGCTTACCGTGGTTACCTCTCCAGTTGGGATCCCCAGGTTTTGTGTGAGCCAGGCACGTTAGTGCTCGGGGCTTGTCCCGGTACTTATGTACCGTCGAGGTCTATGATGTCTTCTTGGACACCCTCACTCTTGTGTAGAGTTGTACGTCCGACTGAGGGAAAGACGACAGAGGGACAGTGACTTGTGAGAGTTTGTGTTTGGTCACTTGTAGCGCGCTCATGGTTGGGGGTTATAGACACCAGTAGACGTACTGGGCCCTAGCTAGTCCTGTTTTCCAGTGCCTCACTTTAGGGAGCTCGGGCCGGAGTCCCTAAAGGTGCCAGGCATGGACTTGCAGCTGTGTGGTCCGCAGGAGTGGTGTTGGTTAGTCTCCATGGTTTCTTGGCTTGTTCTAGTGGAGTGGCAGCTAGACCTTTCGTCTGTGGCTGCGAGATTGAGAGGTAGTCCTATGTGATTTGTCCGGGTTAGTTGCTGGTGTCACAAACCACTCTTCCTGACCTGAGTGTGGCGTTCTTCTACTTTAGCATGTACACTTGGACGAGGTTTTCCGTTTATTTATTAAAAGTTGATTTTTGTTAATAGCGTGAGATAATTGTTATTTACAGCTTTAATATCCTGCGTAGATAGTTCTATAAATTGCCTAGTGTAGCTTCCTGCTTCTGCACTTTGTGAGTTTGGTTTTGCTCGGCTATTGGGGGAGTTTCCCTACTGAGCTAGTGACTTGTGAGGCTCACCCCTACTTCTTTCAAGTGAGGGAGAGCAGGAGGCTTCTCACCCTTCGTCTAGTTCAGAGTCGCACCATAGTGGAGTTGGGTCTGCACCACCAGCAGTGTAATCTTCTTTTTTGTTCACCTCGGGATATGCCCCAGGTTGTTGTTGTACTTGTGTCTGGCTATAGTTGAGAAATGGCTATGTATATTTCATGTAAATATTTTTGAGATGTGACAATCTTATATATATTTGAGTTGTTTCCTTTATATTTCTATGGACTTGTGAATGGTATCCCTTGCGAGGCTTCGGCTCGTTCGCGAGAGGTGGAGTCGGGTCAAGCTCGTTATTAGGTTAACGGGTTTGAATGATGAGGACCACTACATGACCTTACCTACCAATCCCTCCATAACCTCTAAATCGCACCAGTTCTAAACCGTTGTTCAATCCTTGTATTCTTGAGAACCCACAGACTTATCAATCTACCAATTCAACCCTCTAAAGCCAGCTGACCTCGGGCTAGACCCAATTCTCCTAAAATCTCCTGATGAGGGGCCATTGCCCCTTCTCTTACTATTTTTGGGGATTTATCCCCCACTTTTATTTTCTTTCCTTTCTCCCATAAACGTTTTACTATATGTGGGGCCTCTGTGCCTTTTCTTATTGTATAAGGAGCTTTAGCCCTTGTCCCACCTTTTGTTTTCATCTTTCAATTAGGGTATTGTAGTGTTTGTTGCTCCATCGTGTTGTGCCACCTCAGATCCTAGTCATTGATATCTACCATATCTTGTCAACTTTGCAAGCAAGGGATAAAAGTCTCATAATTATCAAAGTTGCTACAGATTGATGCTAATAAAAAGGGGTCGCCAAGTGCCTCATTTGCAAGTGGTTGCTTTCATTTCATTATATCATTTATCTCTTCTTGGTATAGGCAGCTGATTTCGTGAAACTGGGGTTGCAAGATACTTCATTTGCATAAGCATATGCTTCCATTTCATTATTTTATCATTCATATCTATGTATAGTAGCAAGGGAGGTGTCTCAAACTACAATGAGAATGGTAGTTTAGGAGTCTTATCTCTTAAGTCAAACTTGAGTGAGTCGTTCATATGCTTTTGTAGTAGTCAACTATGGAAAAACTCTGTGCTAGGAGTCTAAAATTCCTTCCCCAATCATTAAAGACAACTCTAAGTTTGGACATCACACACTCACATGGCAAACTTAGCCGGTATCTTGGAAAGCACCATTACTATTTAGGCATGCCTAGGGCTGTGGAAACAGATATTTGATGCATCTATTATTTTTATTTATTTATTTATGTATTTATTTATTTATATTTTGAATATGTGAGCAAATGCATATTACGTGTCAGTCACACAAGCGACAAAATATTCTGTCTTAGAGAGTCGGGAGATTTTAATCTATGTGCGCACCGTTTGACCTTGTCGAACGAGAATAGGTATCGGGCCAAGACCAAAGACCCACCATTGCCTAAGCGCAACGATGTTAGTTACATCTTTTCGAGAGAGAAGACTTTTGATTAATCGTCAGAGTAGAAAATCATATGATCTATAACAAATATGCAAAAGAACATTATAAAAATAAATTGAAATTGCAATAGGCAAGGATGTTTGTTTGACGAGAATCTATTTATCATTCGCATTGCTATTTCATTTATCAATTGTTGTATTTGTTTTTTTAGCACTTGATTGGAAAACCATCATTTTTCTTTGAATTTTATGTTTATTTTGGAAGTTTGATCGAAGTTTATGTTGCAGTTTATGAGAATTGTAAGACCCATTTTATTTTGGTATTTAAACAGTACACATGGGTGTTTTGTTATTTTTGTTTGATGAGAGGGCATAGACTAACAAAGGCATGGCTATGCGAGATATGAGTCAGCAAGGATATGGATGAGAGGGAGCACGAATTGACAGCCTCCTCAGATTGGTCGTTTTGGTGGTGGGTGACTAGATGAGTTGATGGGGTGAGTGGTTGGATAGATAGAAGGCGATCGGGTGAGAGGGTGTAATGTGAAAATAGTAGGAGGAGAGAGGGACCTCTTGACTGGTGGGAAAAAATGTTAAAGGGGTGGAGGTGGGCTGAATGGATTAATGGGATAAAGAAAAAGGTGGATCTGTGATCTTATCTTTGGGTTTTATTATCAATATTATTATTATTTTAAAATTTTGAACACCATCATTTATTTATTTACTTATTATTATGATTATTTTAGCTCATCATTATCAATGCTCTAGTGCTCGTTTTATTCTTCATAAACGCAGAAGTTCTAAATTCATCAGGCGAGTATCACACTGTTTAGGTCTACCACTTGGTCATGTCAAGGAGACCATGTTTGTCACATCATTGTCATTTATTTAACTCATTTTATCTATTTACACAAGTACAAAACATAAGCCGACAAAATTGCAACAAGAGAAAACACCTAAATTACTCGACTGATGAAGACACGATCATTTTATGAATTAGGTGTGAATCAGCAGCACCTAACCCTGCTCGTCATGTTTCAAGATGGTGCTTACAGGTATCCATCTATGGGCCCGAGATGGTACTTGCGGATCCATATGTTGGCCCTTTTGGTATGGCAGCAAACTAACCTAGAGGGGGGTGAATAGATTTTCTGAAATCTGAAACAGAAACTTAAACACAAAAAATTATCACTTGAAAATTTGGTTAGTTGAGTGTGATAGAGAGTAGCAGTGCGGAAGCAAATAAACAATCACACAAAGAACACAAAGAATTTATTCTGGTTCGGCCCTTCCCACATAGAAGTCCTACGTCCAGTCCCCAAGCAATCTCTTAGAATTTTACTAACCAAGGGTACAGTCCCCCTCAAAGACAATACAACACCCAGCACCCCAGCTGGTCTTCTTCTCTTTCCCGGGCAAGAAGGCAGCCCACTTCTCTTACAGGTCAAGAAGTCAACCTCCTGGTACAAACCCTAGTGCAGTTCTGCTAGACTTAAACCCCTAGCTAGGTTCTACACTGTATACAGTCCTACAGCTGGACATAAATCTTTCTTAGAAAAGAAAGAACAAAGATGAGAGTTTTACAAGAATGGACTCTAACCTAGAAACTCTCAGCAACGGACTCTCCCCAAGAATTACAATGATCACAGAGAGAGAGTGAAGAGAGGAAGGCTTGAAAGCTTTGAAAACTTCTGCTATGAAAAGCTTCTCTTGATTGGGATTGAGCTCTTCTCTCTTTCTTTGAGTGTATGTGGAGTTGAGGTTCCTCACTGGATGTACACTCCTTTAAAGATCTTCAGAAAAATCTCTCTTGTTGTTCTTCAACCTTGCTTCATCTTTTATATTAGTAGCTTTGAATAGATCTGTTGAAGAGATCCGTTGGAACTCTTTTAGTCATTGCTGATTTTTCTATTCTTCTTCTTCTGACTGTCAGCCACTTAGTGGTCTTCGAGGTCTGCAAGCATAGAAGAAGGTGTTTAGATCAAAGAGTGTTTCTGTCAAAAAGGCTCATACTTCTGTGTTTTCTACTGTCACCTAGAAGTGGTAGGTAAGCCCTTTTTGTTTGACAGGAGAGAAGAGATCTAGATAGAGAAAAGATCTTCTGTCAAAAAGATAGAAGATTACGCAAATGAAATATATTTGACTATTCACTAGATGCCAAAAATATTTTGAAATATAAAGGAAATCGATGTTTAAGTTGAAATCTATGTTTGAACAGAATCCATGTTCTAATGAAATCCATCTTTCAACAGAGTTGATGTTTAAGTGAAATCCATGTTTGAACCGAATCGATGTTTAAGTGAAATTCATGTTTTCAAGGGAATCTATGTTTAAGTGAAATTCATGTTTTCAAGGGAATAGATGTTTAAGTGAAATCGATGTTTAAGTGAAATCGATGTTTGAGTGAAATCGATGTTTAAGTAAAATCGATATTTAAGTGAAATCGATGTTTGAATGAAATCAATGTTTAAGTGAAATCGATGTTTAAGTCAAATCAATGTTTAAGTGAAATCGATGTTTGAATGAAATCGATGTTTAAGTGAAATCGATGTTTGAACATAATCCATGTTTTCAAGGGAATCGGTGTTTGAGTGAAATCCATATTTTTAAGGGAATCGATATGGCACTTTGTGAACTAAAATAGATTTAGCTTTTCAGTGCAATCACACAGCAATAATGCCATAAATTTATATTTATTAGAAAAATATGATATTTAATTTATTTAATATTATTTAATTAATTATAAGTTTTGTTATCACCAAAATATAAGGGTAAAATATAGGAGTGGTTCAACAATCTCCCCCTTTTTAGTGATGACAAAACTTATGAGAATTGTCTTTAAAAAATATTTAAAGCATAGAAAATACAGAAAATTCACAGATAATGCATACTCTCCTCCTTTTTGTCACTAACCAAAAAGGATGGATCTTACCATGCATTCTCTCCCCTTTTTGTGAAAACTTCTTACCAGTGAGGGGTTCAAAAATAATTGGCATTAATGAATAACTCACCCTTAGTCTGTGCTCCCCCTGAATGAGAGGCTCCACCTAAATGAGACTTGCAAACAGTTGTTAGTAGTACTATAAATAAAAAAAACAAAATTGTGACTACTCCCTCTTCAAATATGAGTTGTGTTGCCCAGTTGACGAGCCCAGAGGGGGGGGTGAATGGGTCTTTAAAATTATTCAGCCAGTACCTGTACTTAAAACATTCACATAAAGATGTTCTTCGATGAAGGTTAGTGAGGTTAGTATAAACAACAAACACACAAGAAATCAATCACACAACACAAGGAATTATCCTGGTTCGGACCTCCTCTCCTTAGGAGTCCTACGTCCAGTCCCTGAGCAACAACTCAGGATTCCACTAACTAGGGTACAGTCCCCCTATGGACACTACAACACCCAGCTCAGCTGGTCTTCCTTCACACGAAGGGAACTACAACACCCTGGATACCCCACCAGGTCTTCCTTCACCACGAAGGGAAAAACAACACCCTGGATCCCCAGGTCTTCCTTCACAACAGAAGGGAAACAACCAGCAAAAATTAAGCAAGAACAGCAAGCCCTTAGATCAAGCTTTAACAAGCCACGATCTGAAGCTAATAGCCCTGAGAGCAAGAGATCTAAACAAAGCACTCTCTCAGAACTACACAGGCTCTCTCTCTTGGGATTTCTAATGCAGCACGGAGAGCAAAGAGCTTGAGTCAACTTAGAGTGGGATGCTTGGCTCTGGGATTCTCGCAGAAGATTTGAATTGCTTATGCTTTATGTGTTATCAATCTTTACCCTTGTTTTTTTTCTTCTAGAGCTTCTGTCTTGTATTTATATCTCCAATTTGAAATGTATTCGTTGAAGTATCTGTTGTCTCTAGCTTTGGTAGACGTTAGACTGAATGGCCTTTTGAAGCTTTTAGTCAACAGTCTTTTATCTACTTGTGCACGCCAAATCTTCTGTGTTCTCCTTTGGCTTCTACTATTTCCAACGTTGTAAGATGGATTGACGTCAGGGATCTGCACATATTTCAAGCTTAAATACTAGACAGCTAAGCTGTCTCTGATGTCAGTCAACGTTAGAACAAATAATCACAGAAATAGTAATGCCAAATAGCTGTTCCAAAAGATGCACACAGAGTAAGCACGATAATGGACGATATCGTCTGCATGCATGTAGAGATACGTTCAGTCCTCATAAATGCTCACATGTCAGATAGATATGCGTGGACTTTGACTATTCAACGCTTTGACTGAAAGATTAAAAAGCAAGTTGTTTTACATATGAAGTTGATTCACGCATGACTTATGAAATAGTTATGAGACATGACCAAATCGTTATATTCACTAAAGAAATCGTTATGGAAAGTAAGTCGTTGTGTTCAATAAAGGAATCGTTATAAACACTTAAGAAATCATTGCAGAAAGTAAATCGTTATGTTCAATGAAGAAATCGTTATGAACACTTAAGAAATCGTTGCAGAAAGCAAATCGTTGTGTTCAACAAAGAAATCATTATGAACACTTAAGAAATCGTTGCGGAAAGCAAATCATTACGAAGTCTTAAGAAATCGATGCGATGACTTAAGGAATCGTTGTGATGAGCAAATCGTTACGAGGTCTTAAGAAATCGTTGTGATGTCTTAAGGAATCGTTGCGATGAGAAAATCGTTACGAGGTCTTAAGAAATCATTGTAATGTCTTAAGGAATCATTGCGATGAGCAAATCGTTACGAGGTCTTAAGAAATCGATGCGATGACTTAAGGAATCGTTGCGATGAGCAAATCGTTATGAGGTCTTAAGAAATCGTTGTGATGTCTTAAGGAATCGTTGCGATGAGCAAATTGTTACGAGGTCTTAAGAAATCGATGCGATGACTTAAGGAATCGTTGCGATGAGCAAATCGTTACGAGGTCTTAAGAAATCGTTGTGATGTCTTAAGGAATCGTTGCGATGAGAAAATCGTTACGATGAGAAAATCGTTACGAGGTCTTAAGAAGTCGATGCGATGACTTAAGGAATCGTTGTGGTTTTCAACAGAAGTCGATGTGGACTTAAAGAAATTACCACTTGGTATTGATATTTCTAAGAGGTATTAATACTTACCAAATATGCTTGATTTTCCTTGAGATTCTTCCTGTGCTCTTATAGAATATATGTTAGAAAACTTTGACAGGGTTTTGTTAATCATGTTTTGTTATTCACCAAAATAAATATGTAATTAATTAAAATTACATAGAAACAGACTGATCATCAATCTCCCCCTTTTTGGTGATGACAAAACTTAACAAAACTGAACAATAAGCATACGTAATCTAAAGCTTTATATTTCTCCTCCTTTTTGTCATTAAGCAAAAAGATACACTGTGTCAAAGAAGAAGAGGAGAAGCACATAATCAAAGATATTGTATTAACTTTGAGGAGGTACAGGAAGATACTAAGCAGGAGACAAAAGAGAGGCAAAATGAGAAATAGTTTCCCATGTTTGTTCTTCCTGCTCTTCAAAGTACAACTTGAACACACCAGGAGCTATAGAGTAGGTTGGTCCCATGGAGGGAGCCATCCTGCGGAGATGAAGAGTTAACTGCTGGTCAAGGAAATCAGCATAGGAGCCCATATCCATGGACATCTTGAGAAAGATGACTATCCCAAAGCTGACACAAGCAAGGAACTGATCCATGGAGACTGGGTAGAAATTCTGCTTATACCGCAGTGCTTGGCGCATGGCTACAAAAACCTTGTACCTTTCAACCCAAGTCTTAAGGAGATCATTGACAAGGTGAATGGAGTTCATGTCCAAAAAGGTAGCAGGAGAAATGGGAGGTTTACCTTCCCTGGCTTGAGCTTCATTTAGATCCGACAATTATTGAGCAGAAAGAGGATAAAAGCGGGTCCACTCTGAGGAATTCAATCTCTCACATTCTGACAGGATGGGAGCAAGAACCTCAGCACTGACATGGCCCTGGTGATATTCTCTAAAGAGAAATCTATGAAATGCAACCAGAAAGCCTTTCTGTACCTTAATTCTTCCCATAACCCTGGCAAAACGTTCAAAAATGATAGACCCAACAGAGGATTCCATGACTAGGAAGTGAATTTGGCGAAGAGAGATCTCCTCTGGAAGTTGAAGGGTAGCAAAATCAATTTGGACAGCTTCAGTGTGGGCTACAGCTGTAGTAAGAGCTGTGATTGCCTGCTTGAACTGGCCCAACTGAACTTCTGGGAGTCGATGGACATATCTAAAATTGTTGAACAACAGGAAGTGCCTGACCATCTTGATCTCCTTCTGAATGAATGGGCCCCAAGAATTTTATGGTGGATTTGGAACCATTCTGATAAGGTCAGGGAATGGTCCCTTGGAGAGAATCTGGCAGATCTAGCTAGAAGAAATTTGTTATAGAGCTCTTTATGCCCCCTGGCCCATTGCTCTTCAGGCTTGGAGTGAGCAACAGAGAATATTTTGGATTTTTCAGTTTTAGATAGAGGAGTATAAGGTAGAACAACACTTAAATGGTCTAAAAGATTAAGGAAGGGAAGGTTGATGATGGTGGCAAAAACAACATTCTGAAGATATTCTCTATGCAGTGGTTTATTTCTGTTGTCCACTATGAGAGAAAACCATAGAGGGGGATATTTAGGTTCAGAGGAAAGAGAGGAAGTGCATGAAATTTTCCTCTTTTTAGGAGCAGAACTAGAAGAGTCTGCCTTATGAATATGATCCCCAACTTTCAGTACAGACCTAAGAATGGCTTCTTCAAACTCATCCTCGACTTTTTCAAGAAAAGGAGATTCAAGTTGAGCATTCTCAGGGATTATAGTAATGAAAGAGGGTAGAGGAGAAGGATGAAGAAAAGAATCAGACAGAGAAGGGGGTTCATCTGCTGGTCCAGAGGAGGGACCAGAGGAAGAGGAGGCTCCAATAGAGGATGCTGGAGGGATCTCAAAGATGGGTGGAGGTGGAAGAATATGTGTTGAAGATGCAGGAGAGGAAGTAGAGTGAGATGGAAAAGGTATTGGTGAAGAGATGGGCCTAGGTTGAGGTTTCTTGAAGGTTTGAGGGGCAGGTGGAGCTGTAGAGGATGAAGGTGGTGATGGAGGAACTGGGGTTTGAGAGGAAGAAGGAGCTGGGGGATCAGGAGTCATAACTTCTTCTTCAGCCACAGTCTGCACAGATTCTGACTCCCTTGGCCCTGATGGCCCTGACACCTTCTCAGCTGGCCCTGATGGCCCTTGCACCTGCTCAGCTGGCCCGGATGGCCTGGACTCACTGACTTCTGCTGCTGGAACCGGCCCTAGTGGCCCTGACTCTTGAACTGCTGACCCTGATGGTCCGGACTTCTGCTCAGTTGGCCTTGAAGGCCTAGGAGAATCTACTTCATTTCTCTGAGCTGCAGGAAGGGGAGAAGGAGGAGGAGCTGGAGCTCCAACCGCCTTCAGGATCTCAGATAGCAAGGATTTCATACTCCCCATTTCCTTATTAAACCACTTCATTGCATTTCTAATCTGAGAAAATTCCTTGGTGGTTGATACCTGGCTCATTTGAATGGACTCCAAGTTAGACTGTACTGAGCACAAGGTCTTGCTTTGATCATCCAACCGATTAAGGATAGGCTTCAGGTTTACCTTCCTCTGTATCTTCCTTGGCCTTCTGTGTGCAATTCTCTTATTCTTGCTTCTCGTTTCCACTGATTCTTCAACTTCAGCATGTTCTGCATTTTGCCTTTCATTCACAGGGACATCTTCAATGTGCTCCCCCCTGTGATGCTGCTTCTTTCTAAGACTCTTGCTCCCCCTGAATGGGAGCATCTTCTGCAATTCCTTCTTGCTCCCCCTGAATGGGAGCATCTTCCAACACAGTATCTTCCATGTGGCCAGATGCCACAGCCTCTTCTACAGTACTACCATCACCTTCTGGAATAACTGGAGTGCTTTGAATGGAATCTAGGACATCTCGAAGCACTGAAGCTACCCTGGAAGAAGGTAGAGGATCATCTGCTATTGATCCAAGAGGAATAATGGTCTCAAGAGGAATGTCTTCAATTCTTCTACTAGTTTCTTCCATCATTGTCTCTGCTGGAGCTACTGAGGCTTCCACTGCACCTTCTCTTTCCATTGCTACTGCACGTGATGCTGATGCTTCTGGTTCCCTTTCTGCTACCTCTGCAACTTCAGCTGGTGCTCCTGCTGCTGGTTCCTCTGGCTCTACTACTGCTGCTGCTGGTTCTGCTGTATCAGCTGCTACTTCTTGCTGGGCTTCTTGGGCTTTGCCGATTATGGTTTCACCCTCAGCCACAGAGGTCTTGGTCCATACTCCATTGACGACTGAGAAACCACTTTTTCTCAGATTTCTGGACCTAATAGCTTGGCCTATCTTCTCAACTACTGCCCCAGACAAGTTCACGCCAAAATGTCTAAAAATCTTGGTGAGCAAGTGGGTGTAGGGAAGAGATACATTCATCTTGCTCTTAGTATCCCAAATTTGATCACGAGCAAATTTCATCCTCTCTATCATGACTTCGGCCATATTTATCTCTTTGTTCTGAATGGCCCAATACATCATATCAGAGTCTGCCTTGGTACATGTTGAATAGGTGGCACTTCTAGGGACTAATATCTGACAGACTATGAAGTGCGGAAGACAATTGAAGGCATTCAACTGGTTTATATCCAGTTTCCCATCTTTTAACTTATATTCGGGACCAACAATCCTAAGTCCCTTAACTAGGGTATCCTCTGTGTGGATCCCACTGTGCCCAGATGTGGACACACCAAACAAAGACTTCAACAAATCATGATCTATTCTGATTTGGGTACCTTTGACAGAAGATATCAAAGACCCATCTACCTCTGACTTCAAATAGACATAAAATGCCTTTACAAGGTCCAGGTAGCTTACCTCTGAAAGGGTTGCGATTCCAGTCCACTTTATCCTGTCCATAGCTTCCACTATACTGTGCATTCCATTTTTCTCTAAATCTGCAACATCCACTGCCTTATTGCCACACAGCTTGGTCTTCACAAACGTGAACTTCTCCTGCTGCTCGGGTGAGAGGTACTCAGCGTCGTAGCCCCCAAGACTACCGGAAACAACGGTCGCGGCCATGGATTTGAGTGGAGGAGGTTTTCTGGAGGGATGAGATGCTGGCAGGAGTGAAAGCCCTCAAGAAATTCTACGCGGGAAATGGAGAGAGGCTTCAAATTCACAGAGAGTCGATGCCAGAGTCGTTAGGGTATCGGCTCAGGAAACCAGACGAAAGAGGGAAAAGGGGAAAGGTAGGGGATGAGTCGTTCCCACATCGATTTCGGAATAAATAGATGCTTTATCGAAAAAAAAAAAGAGGTGCCAAAAAGGCGACAGAAAATGACAAACGAGTTTGACTATCCCAGAGGACTTTTATAAAGGAGACCGCCAAGATAAGATAATAGAAATTTTCTTTTGCTTAACGCCATGGAGAGAAATATTACTTAAATTCTGAAAATTTATGTTTCAGTTTAACACAGAAATCCTTTCACAAATTACACATGCCCAATTCCCTTCTAAGAGATGTGAATCTCTCTTCGGGTAAGGCTTTTGTGAAGATATCTGCTAACTAACCATTTGTATCAATAAAAGATATTTCTAAATTACCATTTGCTACATGATCACGAATAAAATGGTATCTAACCTCAATTTGCTTGGTCCTTGAATGTTGTACTGGATTTTTGGTGAGGTTTATGGCACTTGTGTTGTCACATAGCAGAGGGATTGTTTTGATGTGAAGCCCATAGTCCTCAAGTTGTTTCTTGATCCACAGGAGTTGTGTACAGCAACTCCCAGCAGCAACATACTCAGCTTCAGCAGTTGATAGTGCCACTGAATTTTGCTTCTTGGAGGACCATGATATCAAACATCCTGCAAGAAATTGACAACATCCACTGGAGCTTTTTCTGTCTACTTTGCATCTAGCGTAGTCAACATCAGAATATCCTACCAAGTTGATTTCACATGATTTTGGATACCAAAGACCTAAATCATGAGTTCTAGATAAGTATCTAAAAATTATTTTTACTGAGATTAGATGTGATTCTCTAGGATCTGCCTGATATCTAGCACACATACATACACTAAATAAAATATCAGGTCTGTTAGCTGTTAAATAAAGTAATGAACCTATCATATCTCTGTAGCTCTTTTGATCTACTTTCTTACCATCCTTGTCACTGTCCATCCTTGTTGATGTGCTCATAGGTGTTGACAGTGATTTGGCATTGTCGAATCCAAATTTCTTCAAGAGTTCTCTTGTGTACTTTGCTTGACAGATGTGAGTACCTTCCTTTCCTTGTTTGATTTGTAGTCTAAGGAAGTAGTTGAGCTCTCCCATCATGCTCATTTCAAATTCTCCCTGCATGAGCTTTTCAAAATACTTGCAAAAAGATTCATCAGTAGACCCAAAAATTATGTCATCTATATAAACTTGAACAAGTAATACATTTTTTATCTTTGTCTTTATAAAAAGGGTGCTATCTACTTGACCTCTACTGAATCCATGGTTTAAAAGAAAAGAACTAAGCCTTTCATACCAGGCTCTAGGTGCTTGCTTTAAACCATACAATGCCTTGTGAAGTTTAAAAACATGATTCGGAAATTCTGTATCATCAAAACCTAGAGGTTGTTCAACATAAACTTCCTCCTTTATAAAACCATTTAGAAATGCGGACTTAACATCCATTTGAAATAGTTTTAAATCTAATGCTGATGCATATGCAAGTAAAATTCTAATAGCCTCAAGTCTAGCTATAGATGCATAGGTTTCATCAAAATCTATGCCTTCCTCTTGGGAATAGCCTTGAGCTACCGGTCTGGCTTTGTTTCTTAGGATCACACCAGTCTCATCCAATTTGTTTCTGAACACCCACTTGGTGCCAATAACCGGATGGTCTGATGGTCTGGGAACAAGTGACCATACTTGGTTTCTTTTGAATTGATTAAGTTCATCTTGCATGGCTATAATCCAAGATTCATCAGTGAGAGCTTCATTGACTGTCTTAGGCTCGATTTGAGAAACAAATGCTAGATAATCACAAGGTATTATATTACCTCTTGTTCTTACCCCTACAGATGGATCACCAATAATGTTCTCAGGTGGGTGATCTTTCTTGTATCTCCACTCTTTTGGAAGATTTTCATGTGTAGTGTCCTTTTGTTGCAGGTCTTCCAGAGGTGGATCATCCTTGTCTTCAATTGATGTATCCTTTAATTTCTTAGACAATTCATCTGCATCATCAATGTCACTATCTTCTTCCTTTCTCAAGGAAGGGTTAGTTTTATCAAAAATGATATGAACAGATTGTTCAATTAATAAAGTGCGCTTGTTAAATACTCTATAGCCTTTAGGTTTAGAAGTGTACCCCATGAAGATGCCTTCATCTGATTTGGCATCTAACTTACCAATATCCATTTTTCCATTGTTGTGGATGAAGCAAGGACATCCAAATGTCCTGAAGTGACTGATCTTTGGCTTCTTTACTTTGAATAGTTCGTACGCTGTCTTCTTCAGGATTGGCCTGATCATCACCCTATTGATGATGTAGCTTGCTGTGTTCACTGCCTCAGCCCAGAAATACCTTGGCAAGTCATATTCTGATAGCATTGTTCTTGCCATATCCAATAAAGTTCTATTCTTCCTCTCAGCAACTCCATTTTGCTGTGGTGCCCTTAGTGCTGAGAAATTATGCTCAATTCCTTCTTTTTCACAGAATTCTGCAAACTTTTCATTCTGAAATTCACCTTCATGGTCTGACCAGATACTAACAATACTGAATTTCTTATCTTTCTGGATCTTCTTACTGAAACTGACAAAGCTTTCAAGTGTGTCATCTTTATGCTCTAGAAATGAAACCCATGTAAACCTGGAGTAGTCATCAACTATAACAAATCCAAAATTCTTTCCTCCAAGACTAGTGGTCCTCATTGGCCTAAACAAATCCATATGAAGGAGTTCTAAGGGTTTTGAGGTGGTTACCACAATCTTTGACTTGAAGGAGCTCTTAGTGTGCTTTCCCTTTGCACATGGTCTGCAGATGCTATCCATTTTTGTGCTGACCTTTGGCAAACCTTCCACCAGATTTCTCTTTCTGAGCTTGTTCATGCCATCCAAACTGCAGTGGCCCATTCTTCTGTGCCACAGCTCAGTTGATTGCTCTTTATTTGCTGCCAAACAGACGTCTTGCTCTTTAAGTTCTTCGAGATAGAGTACATATAAGTTATTCTCTCTATTAGCTTCGAAGATCACTGCTCCATCCTTCAATATACTGCACTTTGTCTCTTGGAACTGAATCTGATGACCTCTGTCACAAAGCTGGCTGATGCTGATGAGGTTGTGCTTTAGCCCTTTGACAAGTAGTACATCTTCAATAACTGTTTTTCCTTTGTTATTTACTGAACCGCTGCCTATCACTGTTCCTTTTCCGTTATCTCCATATGTAACAGTCCCTTCTTCAGCCTGAAGATGAGTGAACAGCTTCCGGTTCCCTGACATATGCCTTGAGCACCCACTGTCCAAATACCATTTGGATGCTCGAAAGTTACCCTGAAATAAAAACATTAAGTTTTAGGTACCCAAATTCTTTTGGGTCCTGAAGGGTTAGTATCATCAATTTTTCCTTTTATTATCAATTTCCTATGTCTAGTTGGACATGTTATTTTTGTATGACCTAACTTATTGCAATGGCTATAGCAAGATGCTTTTGTTACTTTTTCAATATATTTAAAATTAGCTTTGTGTGCGATGTCTTGTTCAGGTACAAATTTTGGAGTTGGGTATATTTTGGGATATATTATGGTTTCTTCATTATCTGGGGGTGTATAACCTAATCCATTCTTCTTCTTACCTGATCTTCTAGCACCTTTTAATATTAAGGAGTTTTTACCATTCGTAAATTTTTCTAATGTGCTAGACAACTTTTATTTTCTTCATTTAAAACTTTGAGTTCTTTTCTTAGTTCATCTGAACTCTCCTATTTTTCTAATTTGATTATTTACTTATTTTATCTTTTAGGTCTTCACATAATAATTCATTTCTTCTTTTAAGTTCAATTATTTGCTTTTCCAGTTCCTCATTTTCTGTTTTTAGGTCTGAGTTAGTGTTTTCTAAACAAGCAATATTTTTCTTGTTTACTTTTAACAGTTTAGTTACTTCTCTATATTTGCTGTATAATTCGTTGAAAGCTTCTTCTAAAGTATCAGAATCTGAATCATTACAAGAATCGAAGGAGGAGTCAAAAGTTACCTTTTCTTCTGTATTTGCCATAAAAGCCAAGTTGGCTTCTTCTTCATCACTACTCGAGCTTGACTCACTATCTGAGTCGCTGCTGTTCTCCCATATGGCTGTCATTGCCTTCTTTTTGTATTTCTTGAATTTTCTGAAGTTATCCTTCTTCTTGTTTTCACCTTTCTTAAGCTTTGGACATTCTGCCTTGATATGTCTAGGCTTCTTGCACTCATAACATATCGGTTCTCCTTTCTTCAGATTCTTTCCTTCTGGCTTCTTAAACTCTTTGTTTTTCTTGAAGAATTTTCTGCCAGATTGAAACTTCTTCTCCTTAGCTAAAATTCGTTGCAATCTTCTTGATAGCATTGCTTCTTCATTTTCACTATCCTCAATGCTTTCACTGTCATTTGAGCTTGCTTCTGATGATTCTTCTTCGGCTTTCAAAGCATTGGAGTGCTTCTTCTTGCTTGAGGACTCTCCCAATCTCTCCATATTTATCTCATGGGCCATAAGGGACCCAACGAGCTTTTCCAAGGACATCCTTTATAGATCATTGGCTTCTTCAATGGTTGTTACCTTTGGGGTCCATGAGGATGGTAAAGACCTAAGGATCTTCCTGACCATATCTCCCATTTCATAAGTCTTTCCTAGTCCAGCTAACCCATTTGTGATATCTGTAAATCTACTAAACATCTGGGTTATGGACTCACCTAGTTGCATCTGGAATCTTTCATATTGTGTTACAAGAATGTCAATTCTTGTCTCCTTCACCTTTTCTGTGCCTTCATAAGTAATTCTGAGCTTTTCCCACATCTCCATTACAGATTTGCAGGCTGAAACTCTGTTGAATTCTTTCTTGCTTAGAGCACAACACAGAATACTTTTAGCTTTACAGTTCAAGGAAATATTATTCTTGTCATCATCTATCCACTAAGCCTTCTCATTTGTGACTAAGAGATCGCCTTCTTCTACTATGGACCATATCTGATAATCGTGGCCTTGCAGAAAGTACTCCATTCTAGTTTTCCGATAAGTGTAATCTTCTCCATCGAACAATGGTGGTCGGTTGACTGACTGACCTTCGAAGTGACCTTGGGCTACCATGGATCTTTACTCTTCAGATCGTTAGATCTTCTTCTTCTTTGTCGAAGAGACTCGCTTTAACGACCCAGAACCCGCATTACCAGTAACAACCGGTAACCCGAATTTTGACCCGCTAACCCACGAGACAAGCTCGGAAGGGTAGGAATTTAGAGTCCGAGGAGAGTATATGTAAGAAGATACACACCATGCAAAGCAGTAAAATTCCACTATATGAACATATCATATACAACCTCAGAGTCTGAGACAAAGTACAGAGTACAGAAGTACAGCAAAAAGGTACTACTCACTCCCTTCCCTTTTAGGTGGGTCTTCGTCGACTCCCGTTCCAAGCGAGTCTAGCCACTCCGGTGTTGGTGCTCCCTAGCCACTTGTTGCCCAGTTGACGAGCCCAGAGGGGGGGGGGGGTGAATGGGCTTTTAAAATTATTCAGCCAGTACCTGTACTTAAAACATTCACACAAAGATGTTCTTCGATGAAGGTTAGTGAGGTTAGTATAAACAACAAACACACAAGAAATCAATCACACAACACAAGGAATTATCCTGGTTCGGACCTCCTCTCCTTAGGAGTCCTACGTCCAGTCCCTGAGCAACAACTCAGGATTCCACTAACTAGGGTACAATCCCCCTATGGACACTACAACACACAACTCAGCTGGTCTTCCTTCACACAAAGGGAACTACAACACCCTGGATACCCCACCAGGTCTTCCTCCACCACGAAGGGAAAAACAACACCCTGGATCCCCAGGTCTTCCTTCACAACAGAAGGGAAACAACCAGCAAAAATTAAGCAAGAACAGCAAGCCCCTAGATCAAGCTTTAACAAGCCACGATCTGAAGCTAATAGCCCTGAGAGCAAGAGATCTAAACAAAGTACTCTCTCAGAACTACACAGGCTCTCTCTCTTGGGATTTCTAATGCAGTACAGAGAGCAAAGAGCTTGAGACAACTTAGAGTGGGATGCTTGGCTCTGGGATTCTCGCAGAAGATTTGAATTGCTTGTGCTCTATGTGTATTCAATCTTTACCCTTGTTTTTTTTCTTCTAGAGCTTCTATCTTGTATTTATATCTCCAATTTGACATGTATTTGTTGAAGTATCCGTTGTCTCTAGTTTTGGTAGACGTTAGACTGAATGGCCTTTTGAAGCTTTTAGTCAACAGTCTTTTATCTACTTGTGCACGCCAAATCTTCTATGTTCTCCTTTGGCTTCTACTATTTCCAACGTTGTAAGATGGATTGACGTCAGAGATCTGCACATAGTTCAAGCTTAAATACTAGACAGCTAAGCTGTCTCTGATGTCAGTCAACATTAGAACAAATAATCACAGAAATAGTAATGCCAAATAGCTGTTCCAAAAGATGCACACAGAGTAAGCACGATAATGGACTATATCGTCTGCATGCATGCAGAGATACGTTCAGTCCTCATAAATGCTCACATGTCAGATAGATATGCGTGGACTTTGACTATTCAACGCTTTGACTGAAAGATTAAAAAGCAAGTTGTTTTACATATGAAGTTGATTCACGCATGACTTATGAAATCGTTATGAGACATGACCAAATCGTTATATTCACTGAAGAAATCGTTATGGAAAGTAAGTCGTTGTGTTTAATAAAGGAATCGTTATAAACACTTAAGAAATCGTTGCAGAAAGCAAATCGTTATGTTCAATGAAGAAATCATTATGAACACTTAAGAAATTGTTACATAAAGCAAATCGTTGTGTTCAACAAAGAAATCGTTAGGAACACTTAAGAAATCATTGCGGAAAGCAAATCGTTACGAAGTCTTAAGAAATCGATGCGATGACTTAAGGAATCGTTGCGATGAGCAAATCGTTACGAGGTCTTAAGAAATCGTTGTGATGTCTTAAGGAATCGTTGCGATGAGTAAATCGTTACGAGGTCTTAAGAAATCGTTGTGATGTCTTAAGGAATCGTTGCGATGAGCAAATCGTTACGAGGTCTTAAGAAATCGATGCGATGACTTAAGGAACCGTTGCGATGAGCAAATCGTTACGAGGTCTTAAGAAATCATTGTGATGTCTTAAGGAATCGTTGCGATGAGCAAATCGTTACGAGGTCTTAAGAAATCGATGCGATGACTTAAGGAATCATTGCGATGAGCAAATCGTTACGAAGTCTTAAGAAATCATTGTGATGTCTTAAGGAATCATTGCGATGAGCAAATCGTTACGAGGTCTTAAGGAATCGATGCGATGAGACATTTTTACTCGACGACCATATTGTCCGGGATATGTCGACTCCTTGCCTATGAGGTTCACCAGCTCATTATATCTAAACATGTCACTGGATTAATGATTCTGAAACCTATTGAGTTCCTACCGACTCACTGTCTGTGAAGATTTCAGAAAGAGAGATACTTGGTGCAAACCCAATAAGAGTTTGCCACCTCATGATATAGGATATTATAATAATATCCCATGTCATGATCACCCAACCCTAGGGGTTGGGTGGCAAACCCCCATTGGATTTGAAAGTCTTGTTGCAAACTTTTGGTTTGCAACAAGACTTTTCCTTTCAGAAACTCATATCCACTCGAAACATGCGGGAAAAATTCAGTAGTACTTTCTCTTATCCCATGAAGTGGGGGGAGTCTGCGATACTCATCCATCATGATGAAAACGATACTAAAAATGAGGTGTTTACCAAGAACGACATCACCTAAATACCCACAATGTCGATTCCCCAGACATTTATATGAGAAAAGATGAATACTGAGACCATTCAGAAAACATAGAGTCGCATCATTGTTGGTATCTCTCTAAGGCCATGTGCTCGTGAGCAGGTGTAGGGGAATCCACTGCCCCATGAGTCATATATGCCTGACCAAAGAGCACAAATCCATATTTAAATGACATAAACAATAGCACATAGAACCGGGACGGTAATTAGGCCATATTTGAATCTAAATTAAACATCAGATATAAATATCATATTATCTAATCTGACAGTGTTTGGAACTTCATTTGTGGTGAATCGGTGAGGAACGTTTAAAGAAATGCCCATTCAAATAAATGCAGAGCGAGGCATTCACAGGAGAGGAGAGTGCTCATCCTGTCATCCACAACACAGAGAGATGGCTCCACAGGTAGAGCTCTCCATGTCAGGTTTGGGGTTTAAAGCTCACTGTGAGGTTGCAGTAAGAAGAAATTCAAATGTTTTAAAAAAAATGTAGGAAATCATCATATGACATACAAACATTTGGGTTCATCGGAAAGCATTCGACGTCACTTTATATTTGAGCTCCTTTGTAGGTGAGATTGGGTATTAAAGTACCCAACTCACTGCTTGGAGAAGCACATCATCCGATCATCACAAAGAAGAAATAAAAAAAAATTACATACCATTAAATATGGAGGGGAGGAGGAGAATTAAACTATACATATGACAGCAGCGTGGAAATAACGAAGGGAGTTTCACGTATATATATATTTTAGTTAGATAGTCTAAAAGACCACTAGAAAATAGTGTTTTTAACTCGACGTTACTAATGTTCGAACTCTGATAACATCCCACTCCATCCGACGGTGTCCCACAGTGAGGGACATGCATGGAGCGTACATGGCCATTCCCACACGAAAGAAAGAAAACACTCATTAAGAGAAGGGGAAATGCATCGGGAATGATTCCATTCGAAATATGTAAAAAAATTAGTACGTATAATCTCACGAATTAGAAAAGAAACAAAAGCATAAAACCCTCCATCTCGGTAGCCACACTCACTCCCTTTTTTTCTTCTCTGGTATGCTCTCCCTGGGCCAGAAGACACTTGGAAAGAACTAGCCCCTTCTCCTTCCTTGTGATTCGCACAGGACCTTCAGGAGAGTGGCTTGGGCCCCAAGCCAACCTCACCTCGGGAGCCCAATCACCCTTTTTTTAAGAGTTTTTTATTTTTTAGTCCCGGTAAATAAATGTATTTTTATTTCAGTCCCTCAATTACAAGTATTGTTTTTAAAATTCTTGAAATCTTCGTCATTATTCTTATTAATCTTTTCCGTTCAATTTCGTAACTAAAGTGCAAACTGGATCTGGTTAAACTAACCAGACAATATAAAAAGACTATATTACCCTTAGTTTCATTGCCCATGGAGAGAGAGAGAGAAGAGGGGGGACATTCGGCACCGGAGGGGTCTCCTCTTCGTCGCCAACAGTGAGGAGAGAGAGAGAGAGACACACACACACACAGGTGGGGGGGAGCCGATGTCGGAGGGGTCTCCTCCTCTGGCTCCGATAGTGAGAGAGAGGGACAGGGGGAGAGAGAGGTGGGGGGAGGTGGCATCTAAGGGTTTTCCCCCTCCACTCCAATAGTGAGAGAGAGAGAGAGAGCTGACATCAGAGAGGTCTCCTCCTCCAACTCCGATAGTGAGAGAAAGGGACAAAGAGAGAGAGAGAGGTGGGGGGGACTAGTGTTGGAGGGGTCTCCCCCTTCGGCTCCGGTAGTGAGACAGAGGGACATGGAAAGAGGGACAGATAGAGAGAGAGGGAGAGAGAGAGAGAGGTGGGGGAGCCGTTGTCAGAGGGGTCTCCCCCTCTAGCTTCGGTAGTGAGAGAGAGGGATAGGGAGAGAGGAATAGAGAGAGAGAGAGAGAGGGATAGAGAGAGGAAGAGAGCGCGTGTGATGGGGGGAGCCACGAGCACCACAAGCACCGGCGAGAGGGAGAACAGGTCGAAGACGGACCCTCGACATGCCTGGAGTTCACCGACTAGAAGATCCCGATCGCCACTTTCTCGGGTGGCAACATGTTGCCGATAGCGGCCATGGAGCTCCAATCCATGCAACAAAAGACAACAAACTGGATGGCCAAGAACGCAGCAGCGATGAGGACCAGTTGGACGCAACGAGACAAAGAGAGAAAGAGAGAGAACGAGACACAGAGAGAGAGAGGGGAGAGCCAACGTCGGAGGGGTCTCCTCCTCCAGCTCCGACAGTGAGAGAGAGTGAGAGGGAGTGAGAGAGAGGGGGGAGAGAGAAAGGGGTATTTAGAGATTTTCTCTTCATCGTTACTTTCAAATGGAATATTTCCTAGAAGCTTTTTTAACGTCTGTTTACTAAATAGATTTTTACGTAAGAGTTAGAAGATTTCAATGACTCTAAAAATAATAGTTGTAATTGAGGGACTAAAATGAAAATACGTTTATTTGTAGGGACTAAAAACTAAAAAATTTCTCTCTCTCTCTCTCTCTCTCTCTCTCTCTCTCTCTCTCCACCTCCACATGGAAGCCTTTATACAGGCACCTATCATGGGTGATGTGGTGGAAAGGGGGTTGAGAGGCCCTGAGTAGTTGGTGTGGCTCCCTCTCGTTGGGCCAATTGACAAGTCTCTTTTTTTATGGGCCATCGAGACTTGGACCCACAGATTGTGGGCTTCTTAATAATATATATATTTTTAGTGTCAAAACCTCTTCCCTCCTAACTCAATGAAGTGTAGGGACAAAAGGGTTTGTTTGAGTGGGCAACTGAACTAAGTGCTCCCTAACGAGAAAAAGTCTCAAATAAGGATAATCAAATCAGACCTAAGAAAAAGCTAAAGAGAAGTAAAAAAAAAAAACAATTAAAGATCTAATAACCAAATGGCATCTTCCCATACCCTGGGGGCAAAGATCCAATGCTAGAATGCGTCCATCGACGGCTGACTGATGTGTCCTTGGTAAAGTCTTTATCTCTTGGGCAATGTCATCTAGTCTCCAGCCCTTGCACTTGATGCACCCCTAGCTCAACCCTTAGCATCGACACCTTTATCAGAGGGAAACGTGCGAGCAGAGAAGTATGGCTGAAGATGTGCTTCCAATGTCAATGCCTACAAATCACTCTTTGGAACTGGCCATTTGACCTTCCCCTAGTAAGAAGGGTTGTCTGCGAGTCCCTATTCAACCTCAATAGCCTTAGGATTCAGTAGTGACTCACTCTTTGAAGTCAACCTGCAGCTCTAGCGACTTTGGCAGGCGACCATGTCAAGCACCTCCCTAGCGCTAAGCCTGAGAAAGATGCACTACAATTTTGGCATCATGATCCTCCCTCACCTTCACTTTCCATGAAGCATGCAAGACCTATGTAGGCCGAAGCAACTTGTCGGCACCAAGCAGTGGACTAAGGCAAGATAAAGAGAGATACAGGAAGAAAGAACGAAGCAAACATGATGAGGTATTTGACCAACTTTATTCAAATATGTTTGAGTGAAGGCCCTTGCGAGGAGAGGAGGGACAAGAGATGACCCATCCTACTACCTCCACTCATAATGCTTGGCTCATTGGACAACAAGATGGAGAAGACTCAAGCTGGTATAGGGTGGAGACCATGGGAGGCGTACCAAATGGATTGCCCATCCAACAAGGGAGATGGAGTGAAGCAGTAGCCATCCATCCTTAGCAGGTGCCCCTATGATGTAGACACCTCCTCTTCAGCACGTTAGTGCTCCCTATGCAGGGGACTACTAATCTCTATAGGGTAAGCAATAATGTTTTCATGAGTGCAGTCATCCCAGTGTAGAAGCTCACCCCTAGAGAGCACTCGACAATCTCTTGCTCCTACACTGTGGCTTGCTGCCACTTGCGATCCCCCTAGAAAGGAGAAAAATCGATCCATTAGGGGGACGTCGGGGGCTAGTTGTCTCCCAGACATGGGCTCTCAAACCTGAGATCTAGAGATGTTTATGTCCCCTTTTAGGTCATAGAGTTGGGAGACCCGCTTCATTGCCGCCCTCCAACCTACTGCATAGCTCATTATGAAGGCATGATGCTCGATAGCCATCATCAATACCAAGAGATAGAGAAGGTGCAACATCTACTCAAGGCGGCTTCGATGACTTGTCACACTTCTTGCCGAGGACGCAACATCTCGTTCTAACATCACCAACTCTCAAGCCTTTCCAACTCCACTCGCAATGCTTAATGGAAGTTGAGGGCATATAGGTCCTATTAATAGCCACCATAGCCCTACAAATTAGTCACAAAAGTCTGGACTTATCACCTGTGTCCTTACTCATGAGGCTGTAGTTTCAAAAAATATGAGGAACTCCCCCTATTAGTGGCATTATCAACACCCTAGGGGTATGATGCCCTGAGAAACTACCTAGAGTTTAATAGTCTCCGTCCTTTCTTGAAGTGATGGTTTCTAGCAATAAAGTTGATTAGCCAAGGTCATCTATTTACCTGCTAGAAAGCAAGGGAACACCAGAAGGGACACCATCAATTCAAAATGTTTTTTCCGATAAACGTTAATGAAAGTGTAGATATGTCCTACTCAAAGGGTAAGAGCATACTACTAGAGGAAAAATACAAAAAGGGACAAAGGCAATATGCAAAAAAGTATTTCGAGCTTCAATCTTGGGCTGATGTGCCTATATGAGAGTCCTTGACTAGAGCTTCACTTGGCGAAGGAGCTGCAACTACTGGCAATGGAGAGTCAAAAGTGGTGACATCCTCAGGCTCAGTGCACTCCTTGGCGGTATCCCTCGGCAGACCCACAACCAAGTCTTCCAGGACACTAGTGTGAGAGGGACCATGCCTTGGTTGTAGTTCACAACCCAAGCCATACACAACTGGCACTGTCCAACCTTCTTTGAAACCTTCCTCTTTCCCAAATGCCCAAGGCTTCATCATAAAAGTCTAGAAAATTTGGTCCTCGACCAATTCTAGGAACTATGAAGAAGACTTGAATGCTTTAACATTCGCCATCTGTGACTTCGACAACTTTGACTGGAGGCGTTTGAGCTCTTCTTCGACAACTTTAAGTGCCTTCATGGTCGTAGAAGCCCTTATGTTTGAGAACCAGCCTCTTTCTCTACCACTGAGCAACCGCCATTGCAGCAATCACCTGAGCATCTATATCATCCTTAGCCTAAGTGGTTGCCTCCAACTTTTGCTCGAGTGTGTCCCGAGTAGCCATGGTGGCTTGTAGGCAATCCTTTATCGCCGCCATAGAGGCCTTCACGGCTGCGACATTCAGCGATGATTCATGCAATTGTTGTTCCAGAATCAGGACCATATGCATTGCTTGAAGCCCTGAGCAGAGGCCACTCAATGTGATCTACTTGGAGGATAGGGCCTCCATGGCCTTGCAATCCTTCAGGAGGAGGGTCTCCTCCACCAACACAGGGGTGACCACCCCTTTTATGAACATAATGGTTAAATCTCACCGAAGTAATGTCTGATGCTAGGGGAGAAGACTCCTTATAATGCTAGCTGGAGGAGGGACAACTATCGGCGCCAACGGAATGTCATCGTCGCCTATTGCTCGGTCCTCTGCTAGATTTGATTCTACCATTAGTAGCTCCTCATCCAGTCACAACTACTTTGGCGAAGACCAAGCCTCGGCCACCCTCTCCTTCCTACGCTCTGGCCTCTAGTGTTGTCGTGCCAAATCATCTAGAAGACTTGTCGAAGATTACTTAGGGGGATAGGCACCCGACAAAAGCGTCGACAATGACTCTACTTGCTTTCTCTTCCTTGCCATGAACTTTAGGTGGAGCTTTGTCATTAAAGGCCTCATCTCCTCCAAAATCAAAGGGACCTCTTCATTCACCGCTTATGTTGTAGATATTTTTCCGACCATCGATCCTTCAGTGGTTCACCACAAGAAAATGCGGGATTTCCGACGGATTGAATCCGTCGGAAATCCGACGGTATTCCGTCGGAAATGAGTCCTTCCGACTGATTTCCGTCTAAAGCCCGTCGGAAACGATCCGTCGGAAATAGATGGTCAGAAATTTCCGACGGATAACATATTCGTCGGAATTCGGTCGGCAACTCCGACGGATATATCGGTCGGAAACACGGTCGGTATTTACCGACGGTTTATCCGTCGGCAAATACGTCGGTATACCGGTCCGTAAATGCTGACACATTTTCGGTTGGAAACCATCTGTCAGCATATTCCGACGGAATTACCGACGGATATTTCGGTCGGTAATTCCGACGGATAATGAACCGTCGGTAAATCCGTCGGAAATTAAACCATATATATTTTTTAAATTAGGAAATAAAAATGGTTTGTGAACCCTACTACAATGTCAAACCTGCTACAATATTCATAAATTTAACAAATACTCACAATCAACATAATATCATAACATACAATAAATATAAAATCATACAGAATAATGAATACAAATATCAAGATAAATCTGCTGGATCGTCTGCTGTCCCTGCCTCGTCATCGTCTGGAGCTGGATCCTATATTAAAACAAATTAAAATGAGAAACATTATAATAAATAAAAGACATACATTATTTTCAATAGTGAAATTTAAAACTTGTGATACAATAGTATTTTTAGATCCGTTATATGAAGTTGGGTGTTTTTAGATCGGTCGTTTGAATGGCCAGGCCAATCCGAAGATCCAAATTGGATTCCGTCAGTTTCTACACGTCGCTTTAACCCACCCGGTCGTGTCGGAGAAAACGGCACGTCGATCCGATCCCTATTTGGGATTTTGGACCCCCGGGTTGTGTGTGTTAAGGCTTTTATATGAAGTTGGGTGTTTTTAGATCGGTCGTTTGAATGGCCAGGCCAATCCGGAGATCCAAATTGGATTCCGTCAGTTTCTACACGTCGCTTTAACCCACCCGGTCGTGTCGGAGAAAACGGCACGTCGATCCGATCCCTATTTGGGATTTTGGACACCCGGGTTGTGTGTGTTAAGGCTTTTATATGAAGTTGAGTGTTTTTAGATCGGTCGTTTGAATGGCCAGGCCAATCCGGAGATCCAAATTGGATTCCGTCAGTTTCTACACGTCGCTTTAACCCACCCGGTCGTGTCGGAGAAAACGGCACGTCGATCCGATCCCTATTTGGGATTTTGGACACCCGGGTTGTGTGTGTTAAGGCTTTTATATGAAGTTGGGTGTTTTTAGATCGGTCGTTTGAATGGCCAGGCCAATCCGGAGATCCAAATTGGATTCCGTCAGTTTCTACACGTCGCTTTAACCCACCCGGTCGTGTCGGAGAAAACGGCACGTTGATCCGATCCCTAGTTGGGATTTTGGACCCCGGGTTGTGTGTGTTAAGGCTTTTATATGAAGTTGGGTGTTTTTAGATCGGTCGTTTGAATGGCCAGGCCAATCCGGAGATCCAAATTGGATTCCGTCAGTTTCTACACGTCGCTTTAACCCACCGGGTCGTGTCGGAGAAAACAGCACGTCGATCCGATCCCTATTTGGGATTTTGGACACCCGGGTTGTGTGTGTTAAGGCTTTTATATGAAGTTGGGTGTTTTAAGGCTTTTATATAAACTTGACATTCTTTAGTGGTTTTATCTCATGCACAGTATATTAAATTAATACTAATACTGACCTGAGGTGCTGGCTGTGAGGGCGTACTCCCTGCATGGCTGAGATCAACTGCTGAACCATGTCGCCAAACTGCGTCCGTAGCTCTTCCCGTAGCTCCTCCCGAATGAGGCCTCTAATCTCCTCTATGGAACTAGCGGGCGGCGCAGCAGATGAACTCGCGTATGCTGGGGGAGCGATCGAACTGGCATATGAGGACAACACTGGTTGAGTATCCAGGCTGTCCCCAAAGCCGTACACTCGGCCCTTCCTCGGCTCTCGCTGCCTCGACCCAAGCCTCTGCATCCAAGTCTTGGCTGAGGAGTGCCCTCTGCATAACGCTCCGTCATCGTCCTGTCGTACCTCTCCTGCAAAATAAATTAAAATTAAATTATTAAAAATAAATTAATTTAATATCATAATTGAATTCAAATTTATAGGTTGACTTACAACGATCGTGCGGGCACTCTCGCTAACATAGTCATCCGTCCCCTTCCGCTTATGAGTCCGATCAAATAACTCGCAAAAGGTAGGGGCACGCTCGAGCTCGTGATGCTTATAATTCAACGGACGTAGTTAGTTTGACAATAATAATCAATGTACTAAACAATTGAACAATATTATGCTTACCAATTTTTTACTGTGGGTTGCATAAGATATGGACCCACTAGTATGCACATTCTTCTCCGGATGAGTTGATCTGTTGCGTATGGCCGCCTGTGACCGCTGCTGCCATGGTCCAGCAGCCCATCGCTCACAAAGGGACTGCCAATAATCCTTCCTCAGCCAAGAAGGGCCGTCATCAAGCCAAGCCCTAGGATCCCTATTGCCTGTGCTCTTTTGCGCCTTGTCCCGGGCCTCCCACATCGACTTTCTTAAATTAGTCTGGGCAGTAGACTCCCAGACGGCTCGAGCTCGAGGGAGATCCTCGGGTCTCGTGAATGTGAACCTCCGCTGTAAAGAAATGAAATTACTCAACTTTCTGCACGAACATGGATAGTAATTAAATAAATGACAGATAGTTATCTAAGATTTAAAAATACTGTGAACATGTCAAATAACTGATCCCGGACGGACACCGGGAACTCTCTCCATGTGTCCACTGGTCCTGGAATATGTGCATGGACCAGCGTCGTAATATGACGGGAAGCAGAACCGGGATCTATCTTCCCCCTGCAATTGCACATTAATTTTGTACATGAATGTATAACATCAATAACAAATAAAGTAAATTTGAACTGATCAACTTTACCCGGAGATCCAGCATGGATGCCGTCCCGGTAGCTGAGGGCCCCCCTCATCCGCTGCTGCATGCGGACCCTGGACCTCTGTTGAAGACAATTAAGCACACTATTGTTTGATAAATTGCAAGACAACAAACATACTAATGTATGGAAGCTGACACGTACCTGGTGGTGAGGAAGAAGGGAAAGGTGGCACTGCTCCCGTGCTCGGCGGGGAGGCAGTCGCTGAAATTTTTTTTACACATTAGAAAATATGAATTTAACTTGAACAACAATATATACGTATACCTGCCGCATGGACGACCGGCGTGGACGGGGAGGCAGACGTCGACGGGGAGGCAGACTCTGCAAAATTGTATGTACGTTATATCTCGTGAATTAAATATGAACAATAACGTAAATGTGGTTCTTTCTGTACATATGCATATACCTGTCGCTGGGATGACCGGTGCAGACGGGGAGGCAGACCCTGCAAAATGAGCCTGTACGTTAGATCTATCGTGAATTTATTATGAACAATAATATATAGAGTATTGTGTTTACATATACATATACCTGTCGTGGACGGGGTCCCGGACCCTCTGCCAACGGACGTAGAAACCGATAACCGTCCGTTCATATATGTGAACAAATGCAATAATAAAACAAGTTCATACATACATGTACATGAATTACATAAATGTAAAAACTACAATACTAATCAAGTGTAATAAAATTACATATAATCAAGTGCAATAATAAGCAAATACATTCAATAAGAAGTGTAATACTAATCATTAAACTTAAAGTGAACAATTAAGCGTAAACTAAACTAATGTCTAGAAGGAAGAGTTCGTACTAATTTTGTTTTCCTAAATTGGGATGTATATCTTATTAGAGTGGCGAGATTTTAACCTTGAGCTGAGATGAGCTGAGTAGACGAGTTCAGTTTGGCATATTACTAATGTGTCTTTGTTTCTTATTGTCAATTTTGTTCTGGTACAAAACGGCCGTTGCCATCAGTAAGACGTTCATTGTTTCCGTAAGATTCTAGATAGCCCCATTTTGGGGTTTGGAGAAGATAGTTAAGCTCATGTATATATTGAGATTATTTCACATACTAATTTTTAGGGCTTCTCTGTTCTCCTCCCCCATCTTATCCTTTCTCTCGTTTTTTATTTTAATTTGAGAACCCTTGAAAGAATGGCAGTCCATATGACCTAAAATGCATTACTTGTAGTTATCTTTTTGGTGAGAATGTCTTAATTTTTGGAAAATATTTTAACTGGCCATTTTCATGATGAATTAATGAAGTGAATGTCATTTTCTAGAGACTATGTTTCCACTTGGTGGATCATTTCTTAAACCACCAGGTCTTACAATGGTGCAATTTATACCAGATCTTCTAATATATCTCTCCGCCCGGAGTTTAGCTATCAACAATGTTTAGAATAATGTAAGCTGGATTAAATATCTGTCCCATTGTAGCTCCATTAACTAGTATATATTGAGCTTATCAGGATAAATCTATTCACTCCAGCTTTCCTACATGCTTCTACAAGGTTCATTGTTCCAGAACTGTCAACCTGCAAACAAAAGCACTTCAGGGCATGTCATCAATCTTAAATGATAACATTCATTACAAGGCTACAGATTGTTTAAGCAGTATGCCAGAACAGTTAATGAGAGGAACAAAGAAGGATTAATCAACAATATAAACTCTCACTTCAGTCGACTCAAAGTAGAACCTCCAGATTTTGTTTTCCATTTATGTAAACTTGTTACAAAATATCCATATCCTGTCAATGTATCTAGGTGAGACAGATACAGAATATGCACTCATTTAAAATGGTCCTTTGAGAATACCCTTGTATGTCAAGGTGTGTGGAGGGTTCCTTTGTTTGAAATCAAAAGTATACTTTATAGGATTAATGTACATGGGTTACTCTTTAATCTTTTCATCAAAACTAAACCTTGTAGGATGTTCTCTGTAGTCTCAGTTTATACCCTGACCTGTCCCATCACATTCAATAGAAATACATCATTTGCAACTAGAGTACACCAAGACAAATCTTCTTGAATATGCACAGTCAATTCATCCGTATCGAGGGCAAAAGAATATGGATTATTCATGCAATACCCCGATAACCGTCCGTTTCGTTAACTTAACGAACATCAAATCACATTGTACATCACATTAAAAATTATCCCCTACATAACTATCTCTCATTTAAACCATCTCAAACCAAAAAATCCCCAAAACATAAATAGCCTATACCAGATTTACTTATACTGATCCTCTTATTATGGCGGGTTTTGATAACCTGTTAAAGGTTTTGCACCCTACTTAACATGGGTGATAAACTTTAACCCAATTTGATAATCAATTTAGAATAAGCCTGGAGATATTTTATACATGGTTAAAGGGCTATTAAAGGGGGTAGATATCCCACCATGGAGCGGGATAAAAGTTGTTCCTAGAGATAACTCAATAATGATGCATTTTTTCCCTTAGAAAACCATGTGTCCCCCTTAATGTAAATGATATCAAACTAGAGACAAAAGCTGATAACTCTAATTAAAAGTTACACCCTTTTGTAACTATCCCTCTTTAGATCACTCCCAAACTAATTAAAATAAGAGGAATACATGCATAACCAAAACATGAAAGGGAGTTTGATAATGAGATAAGGGGTTTATCTCCCTTTTAGCACCAGTTTTAAGACCATTTAACATCTTAGATGTTAGTGTATCCAAGAATCCAAGTATCATAGCTTAGATTTAAACAGTCAATCAATGTTCTTACATCATTTTATTTATCAAGTTATTCAACTTTAAAACGATAAATACCATTCACATCAACAATATGTAGGGGGACCGGGTGGGGGGGGTGGGAAGGGGAGGGGGGTCGGGGTGGGGGGGAGGGGGCTGAGTGCAGGGGAAGGGGGGCCGGGTGGGGGGGGGGGGTGGGAAGGGGAGGGGGGTCGGGTGGGGGGGAGGGGGGCTGAGTGCAGGGGAAGGGCCGGGTGGGGGGGGGGGTGGAAGGGGAGGGGGGCCGGGTGGGGGGGGAGGGGGCTGAGTGGCAAAGGGGGAGGGGGGGGATCGGCAGGGGGGCCGGGTGGGGGGGAGGGGGGCCGAGTGCAGGGGAGGGGGGGATCGCACAGGGGGGAGGGGGGGGGCCGGGTGGGGGGAGGCCGGAGGACGGTGGCGGGGGTGGGGAGAGCTACTCACCGGGAAGGGAGCGCCGGCGGCGAGCGGCGGCGGCGGCGAGACGGCGGCGACCGGCGAAGGCGAGCGGCGGCGACGGCGACCGGGCGCGCGAGAGAGAGAGAGAGAGAGAGAGAGGAGAAGAGAGAGAGGAGAGAGAGAGAGAGAGAGAGAGAGCGGAGAGGGAAAGAGAGCGGGTTTCGCGGGGGAGGTGTAGCAGGTTTACCGACGGATATTCCGACGGAAATATATCCGTCGGAATATCCGTCGTATTCTTGAATTACCGACGGATATTTCCGACGGATTAATTTCCGTCAGAATTTCAGACGTATTTTCCGTCGGAATATCCGTCGGAAATACCGACGGCAATTAATCCGTCGGAAATATCCGTCGGTAATCCCGATTTTCCTTGTGGTGGTTGTCCCATCAACAACACTTCCCTTATTTGTGACCTCTTCAGTCGGCCGCCAGAGCAACTATCACCACCACCTCTAGGATGTCATGTGAGCTTGTGCCTATGTCCTTCTCGAAGCAAGGATTCCATCAACTGCCAACTCGCTTTGGTCGCTGTCCTTCACTATCAAGTGGACAAACTATGTGTAACTACATCTCTCTCTCTCTCCTACCCCCTCTCTCTCCCACACTCCCTCCCTCTCTCCCCTACACATCTCTCTATCTCGTGCTCTCTCTCTCTCTCATGTCTTCTCTCTCTCTCTCACTCATTGCTCTCTCTTGCATGTTCTATATCCTCTCTTTCTCCCTCTGGCACTACTCTCTCTCTCTCCCTCGGACGCTCTCTCTATACTCTCTCTCCCTCATGCACTTTCTCTCTCACCACTCTCTCTCTCCCACATTCTCTCTCTCTCGCACTATTCTCGGTCTCCCCGGTGCCATCATCTTAACCACTATAACAACACGCAGACACTATCAGGGGGTGCGATGATTGGCTCCCTCTCTCTCTTTCTCTTTTGAACCATAGAAAGAGTACGCTAACATGACATAAAGAAGAATAAAATAAAAAGTACGTGACAAGTTTGCATGTATAGCAAGAAAGAGGCATAATTTTGTAAACTTGTTTGCATCGGACATATTTGGATAAGTATTTATTAAAATATGATTATTTAAATAAAATTTCCTATATACAACCATAAGTACTAATATATCCAATAAGCACCCATATATAATCATAAGCATATGCATACAACCACAAGTACCAATACGTAATCCAACCATGAACACCAATATATCTAATCAAGACCACGGTTGGCAAACCGCACCGTGCCACGGTCAGGTCACCCCAATGGGATGACCCGGGCGTGCCGCAACGGCATGTCGCGGTATGCCACGGTCTGGTACGGTTCGGTACGGTCCGTGGTAGGCCTATTTTTTTTTTTTAACTTTCCCTCTCACATCCGATGTATCTAAGGGGTCTAAATGGTGTTTAATTAATATTCAATTTCAAACATAAGCTAACTAAGAGATGATACAAATTATAGTAATTTTAGTTTAATTTTTAAATTAATTTTTCGTCAAGTAAATATTGTCCAAAAAATCATTAGATTGATTTAATCTCAACATCTAAGGGATCTAAATGGTGTTTAATTGAGATAAAATTTCAACCATAAGTTAATTAAGAGATGACACAAATTATAGTAATTGTAGTTTAATTTTTTAAATTAATTTTTTTGTCCAATAAAAATTATCCAAAAATCATTAGGTCGACTTAATCTCAACATCTATGCATCAATACTTTTTTATATTTATAAATCAATATATTTTCTGGTAATTATGATGACTTTAGATTTGACTTTATTTTCAGAACCGAATATCGTCCCGTCGAAGTGTGCACAATCAAAGATAGTACATATGGTTCGCCGTACCGCGGCAAACCATCGTGGTACGTGTGAACCGTACCGTGAGCCCAGGCACGGTCGGGTCACCCAATGGGGGGGGGGGTGACTCGAGCGTGCCGCGACACGCTGTTGACCGGTACAGTCTGGTTCGCTAAATCTTTTTTTTTTCATTTCTCTCTCACATCTGGTGCATTTAAAGGGTCTAAATGGTGTCTAATTGAGATGAAATTTTAAACATAAACTAATTAAGAGATGATACAAATTATAGTAATTTTATTTTAATTTTTTAAATTATTTTTTTCATCAAGTAAAAATTATCTAAAAAATTATTAGGTCGACTTAATCTCAACATATATCCATCAATAACTCCTGATATTTATATTTATAGAATCAGTATATTTTTCTAGTACTTATGATGACTTCAGATTTGACTTTATTTTCTGAACCAAATGTCACCACGTTGAAGTGAACAGAGGGTTCGTCATACCGCGGTAAACCCTGTGTGCACTAAGGGGTCTAAATGGTGTCTAATTGAGATAAAATTTCAAACATAAGTTAATTAAGAGATGATACAAATTATAGTTACTATAGTTTAATTTTTTAAATTAATTTTTTATCAAGTAAAAATTGTCCCAAAAATATTAGGTCAATTTAATCTCAACATCTATGCATCAATAATTTCTGATATTTTATATTTTTAAAATTAAAATATTTTTTCTAATAATTATGATGGCTTTAGGTTTGACTTTATTTTTGGAACTGAATGTCATCCCGTTGAAGTGCACACAATCAAAGATAGTACTAGAATTATATTAATAATATAAAAATATTCTAAAATAAAGATAATTATGTTTTATATAAGTGATCATGTCTTACGTATAATTTACTATCTCTTTTAATTTCTTAGTGTCATATTAATATTTATATAAATTTAAGACGTTACAGTTTTGTTTATGTTTTCGGATTCTTGGTGTTGATCTATTGGAATACATTAGTCAATCATGAACACTTTCTGAAGAGCCCAAAGATTGTATCACCCTCGTTCAGGCTGTAGAGAGGCCGCAGTCACTGCTAGTTTGGATCGCGATATGAGAAAGAAGGTCAAGAATAATCCATTGTATCTTTAAGCACAGACATTCATTTGATGTGATTCTAGTTTGAGCTAGTAGAGGAAGCCGTGAGAAACAATTTTCATGAAGAAGTCTCAAAGAGATATGCCCTCGTTTGATGTGGAAGACATGATAATTCTGTATATGTAGATCATGATATGAGAGAGAATGTGAAGAATAATCTAATATAACTTTGGGCACAAACCACCAATTGAAGTGATTTCACTTCGAGGACGAAGCTGAAGAAGAGTAGAACAACTTTGATGAAGATCTCGTGAGCATATCAGACCATTTTCAGGCTGTAGAAGGCGTGATATCCCTGATGGTTCTGGAGGATATGAGAGAGAAAGGGTGCCAATGTTGAGAATGACTTCTCCTCCGGCTTTGGGGCGATGGAGCTTGGTGAGCAGAGCCTCCAAGGGTCTCTTCACATGGTGGTAGTCTTTCCTATCCTATAGTCTTAGGATATGTTTAAGAGAGAGAGAGAGAGTACAACCTTGAATTAGAGAGAGAGTTCATGCATGAGAAGAGATGAAGAGTATTCTTTTGAAGTTTGTACATTTTAAATATTCATCAAATCACAAACTAAAAAAAATAAAAAAATAAACAAGTCATTTCCCCACCGTATCTCAGCGATACGGTATTACGGAGAATGCGACACGGTCGATCCGGACGGTACAACGAACCTTGATCATGACTAACAATGTATGACCATAACTCTATTATATTTATGTGTATATATTATATATATATATATATATATCTAGAAATACTTAAAAATTAATCTTCACTACACATATACAACCTTAAATAGCAATATATAACAATAAGCTCATATATATATATAGCTATAAGCACTTACATGCAACCATAAGGGAGCAATGTAAGAACAAATATATAGAAACACTAGTATATCATTATAAGTACACATATATAATTATAAATATATAGATCTACAATTACAAAAATCAATGTACAACCATAAATATGCATATACAATTATTAATATCAATATGTAATAATGCAAGTGACATATTCAAGAATTTTATTTAGTGGAGTCACTCCAAAAATTAGGGTGCGCTTATAATTTTGTTTGTAATCCAGTGAAGTCACTCTTTGAAAAAAATTTCAACTAAAATTAACTTAATAGAAAATTTTAATTTTTTTAATAATTTTTTTTTATGTAACTCCACTCCACTGAACATAACCTAAGTCCTCCGCCACTAACACATATAATCTCGTAAACATATGTATAAAACTAAAAACAAATATATAATCATAAACACCGCACTGTTGGGTATTTCTTTATAATCATTTAAATTTTATAAATAATTAAAAATTATATTGTTCTTTCTATAAAAGTGCGTTAATTTGACTTGCATTGGGAAAAAAAGTACTGGTATATCTTTATAAGGGTTCAATCAACATGGGAACATGATTTCTTGGCGAAGGAAAAGGAATAATAATTGGGTAGAAACTTGCAAACTAAATTGGAATCTGAAAAGAAAAAAAAGGCCTCCCTCCCAAGAAGCACCGTTATCTCTACCCAGAAATTAGATTATAGAGAAAACTAACTAATTTAAAAATGTTATATTTTAACATTAACAATATTAGCTATTAATAATCCGCATCCTCGGATTAGGGGGCTGGATTCGGTCCGAAGATTATAAACGGTCGCCGGAATCGTTCGCGTCGAGATTGGTGGCACGAACTGCAAACCCTAGATTTCGAGGAAGAGAGGAGCGGGGGGAAAGAGGGGTGCAGAGGGACGAGAAGATGTCCAGAGAGAGGGGCAGGCGAGCGGTGCTGCTACCCCCGCAGGAGGTATTACTTCCGTTTATCTCAGTATCTCAAGATTTTGATTCTTGATGCATGGGGAGGGATGGGCCATGGCGCTTTCTTTCCGTTTTCGTTTTTATGGTTTTATTGGTGCTTGATCGTTTGTTATACATGTATTAGACCATCGACAAGTTGGAGAAGATGGCCAATGCGGGGAATTTCTATGAAGCCCAGCAGATGTACAAATCCATTACCGCAAGGTACGAAGTTTGTTGCCGCTGTTCATGTTTCTATTTTCGTCTTTAGATAATTGACGGCCCCTCCCCGAACCCGTTCGTTCGTCACAATGGGAGAGGCGAGTTTGGGGGGTCGCTGGAACAATCTGGGCAACATATGTTTAGGAGCCGATCGCCAGATGCGAGTCTGTTTGCCTGTTGATTGTTTTGACGGATAATGTTATGGCGCAAATTCACTGGGTTGGTTTTTGGTGTGAGCGTACATTTGCCCGGATTCAGGTGTTGCTGGCGTCCGAACATTTTGTTGTGTGGCTGTCCCTGAATTGGAGCAGCAGTTTGTACCCACTTCATCGTCCTTGTTTTGTAGGACAGTGTTCTCAATCGTGCTCTTCTTCAGGCTACGCAGTCTAGATTACTTGTTTTGATTTCTTCTATTGTCTTGGTACATGTCTGGATAAAACTTATAAAAATTAGTAAGTTTCTATTCGACGGAAATTGTACTGCTAATATCAAATGTGTATTCTGTTTCTTTAATTAAAAATGGAAACTTGGAACCTTGGATGACATTCTGATGGTAGATTGTACGCTACTGATGCTAAAAAGACCATAATATCGACTCACAAGATTGCTGGTCAATCCATCTTTTTTTTTTCCCTTTCAAAACAAGGGCGAACAAAGAAGTATGGAAAAAGAGGACTTTTTATTGGCATGATCTGCTTAATAAATGGAACTTTTATGGGTAAGATCTGCTTAATTATTGATAGTGTCTTACTACTGCCCATTTTAACAATTTAATAGAAAAGGGAGATGTCCATCAGTCTTGGTTAATTGCTTAATTAAATAAATCATTTCTATTGCGATTGCTTGCAATAGCTGGCAAATCTTCTAACTTGGTGCTACAAGATTATTATCAAGCACAGATGAATTGTCGGCAAATGTACATTTACAAAAACTTCCCTAAACAAAAAGGAAGTCAAAAGGTATCCTCTTCCCTCCCAAGAGAAAATATATTTGAATTACATCTGTCCACTTTACAAAATATGGAGGCCATGAAAGGTTCCCAAAACGTATCCTCTACCCTCCCAAATTGATCATGTGCTTCCTTCTTGAAAATTCTTCTGTTCCTTTCCTTTGAAAGGGTCGACAAAGTTGGGTGAAGAATACGTCACTGCATCTTGTGCTCATCATTAAGCCTTCATTTTAAATGCACTGCTTAATAAATCTTTTCACTGGGTAAAAAAATGTTTGCACTGAATTTTGAAAAAATATGTTGCCAAATGTCACGAGCCAAGGCACATTCAATGACCGCATGATCCATAGTCTACTCAATTTTCCCATGGAAGATACATATAGTGCCAATACCTTATGAAAGAATAGTCTTATTTTGAAAAGGGAGAAAAATATTGACGTGCTTATAATAGTGGAGTCCTTTCCGCTTGTCGCTTTACCTTAAAGTTTTGAGTTGGATGGCTCAATCCAATAAACTTTAACATGGTGTCTGAGCCTACTATATGATCCGGGCTGTGTACTTTGAGTTTATGATGGTCCACATGACAGAGCCTAAAATTGGCTTGCACAAGAGGGAGCCTTAAGATTTTGAGTTAGATGTTTCAATCTAATAAACTCTAACACCTTTAATAAACCGGGCAAACACCTTTATCCTTCCAGGAAAACACCTCTGACCATCCTGAGTTGACATGAAAGATGGAAACAGATCTATTGCTTGAAGGGTACCCTCCCCCACATGTAAAATGTTGTAGGATGTAGTTGGAACTAAATCACAATTCTGCTCTCTGCTAAAAGTATTTTCTTGAGATTACTTCAAACCAAAGACCCACAAAGCTTCTAAAGCCATCTTGAAAGATAATCCGGGTTAATATCCTTGAGGTCCTTAACGCCCACTCTTCCATTACTTTTGCTCTTACAAACTCCACCCCAGTTTATGTCATGCCACCCTCTGTTACTGAAATTTCTACACATTGGAGGATTCTATTTTACTTTTATTTAATCAATGCTGTGGGCAAAACCTGATTTTAAAAGTTTACTGATTTTGCTATCCATCTAGTATTTCTCTTTTAGGATTATGGTCAATGAGAAATCTATAAAATCCTGCATCCTTGTTTTAGTCATGGATTATCTTGATCATTCTTCTTTAAATCAATATGATGGCACATGCCCAATAATAAACCTTTTATATTTTCAGGTATGCAGCTGCTGAGAGGTATGACGATACCTTGGACATCCTTCAGTCTGGTGCTTCAGTTCAATTAAAGAATGGACAGGTCATGTTTACCATCATTCCTTTTCTAGGTCATGCAAATTTGTGATCATTTACTTAGTACATGTTCGATGGAGGTAGACAAAGAGTGTAAGCTTGTCATATGAAAATACCATAATAGCTATGGACAAATATGTGAACAGTGTTGTTGAATAGATGTTTTGTTATCACTACAGCTAGTGTGGGCCTTCATATGAACATGCATTTGATCCTGCTTTATAGTTCTTTTAAATTTTTCTTGAGCTTGTGAACATTGGTGCCTAAAGGCAGTTCTATGGAATAGGGAGGTGATTTTTGGGGGATGGTGGAGAGGGGCAGACAAAGAGGATAAGCTTATCATATGCAAGAACCATGGAACCTGGTCATGAACAAAAATGGCATGAACAGCATTGACAAGAAATTTCTTTTGTTATGAACATTGTCAGAGCATCCTTCACATGAACATGCATTGATTCTTGCTTTTATAGTTGTCTTTCTTCACTTAAATAGGTGTGTATGGACACCACAAAGGGAGCATTTATAGATAAGATTGTGCCATTTGGTAACATAACATTAAGTGGATTTGCACAAACATTATATTCAAACTGAAAACTTGAGTTCAATTCCATGCAAGCCATTTGCCCAAACAAAAGTCATAATCCATTGACTAAAGCTCTATTAAGAGACGGTAGAATTGTAATAAAATAAAGGGTTTTTGCATATACACCCCTCTTAGAAGATTATTGTGCAATAATTCTTCTTGGATTTGCATTTGCACATATACCCCTCATGGATACAAAATGGCCTCAGAGATCCTACCGCAACCTATGGAAGTCAAGAATATGCTTGGAATATTCCTTCAAGGTCATTTTTGGCAGGGGTGTATATGCAAAAGTGAAAGGAATATTCCAAGCATCTTCTTGATGCCTGTCATGACAGGTTACAACAGGGTCTTTGAAGGCATTTTGTATCCATAAGAGGGGTATATGTGCAAATACAAATCCAAGAAGAGTTCTCGTGCAATGAATCTTCTAAGAGGCGTATATATGCAATAGTACATCCATAGTTTAAAGCTTGGTAATGAAGATTTCCTGACGATGCCTATAAACATTTTATCCATCTAGAAAACATTCTCTTGTTCTTTTGAGTACTGATGAACAACTTTGAAATTCTATCTAATATCTGTCTGACCTTGTGCAAAATATCTGCTTCAGATAACTAAAATGCCACCTCCTCTGATCCATAGATTCTCCTTTTTCTGTGCCCTTCTTTAATTGCCTCATTCACCGTGTTATGGCTGGCAGCTTCCTTTTAAGGCTCCTGCCCGAGATATGCTTTTTGCATCTTTCTGCAGAAATGATTCACGTGTCTCACATTTCGACGGAAGTGTTATATGCACTTCTTTATGTGGCAGTATGCTTTAGTATTTTACAATCGGAAAATCTGATGCCAGATAGTTCATTCCAAGATAAGCATCGAATTATATTCACCATATGGGATCCAGAAATTATGTTAATTGTTGAACATATTACTTCAATAAGGTGAATAAAAGAATCTCACAGCGGCTGGGATGACTATGTAATTTTAGTCTTAGATATATGGTTATTGGACACCTTTTTTAAGAAACAACAGTTCAGTGAAGTTGTTAGTTGATTACTCTAGCAAGTGGAGGGCATTGTGGGAGGTTGTAATGTTGACACTATGATACTTAGGGAAGTGGTTGTAATTATGTGTGGTTGCAAGATTACATCAGTCTTAGTCCAGCAAAGCTCAATCCAGTTCAGTTGGCTGGTATATGGTGGCCTGGGCCATGGTTGACCAGACTGCTGAACCAGAGCACACCGGAATTGTGTGGCACGGTACGGACTGTACCATACCGCACCGGTTTGGTGGTCCCATCCACACAACCTTGGAGTGGTAGAGGTCGGTGTTGTTGATGGTTAGGAGCTCCGCCTTGTGGCATCTGCGGTCGAACCCGTGGTGCATGGCAGTGACGCCCACGAACGGCCCCAGTTCGAAGATGGACTTCTTCAGACCCTGCGTTGCCCTGCTCATCCACATGGAGTCAAGGTGGAGCACCCACCCGCCCGCCCACGGCCGGACGACGCCCTCGGCCCTGCCCAGCTGCACCCTGGCCTTGGCCAGGCTCAGATCCCAGACCTGGAAGAAGGGCCGCAGCATTCGGAGCTCTAGCCGCAGGTTGTGTGCCCGGGTGGCCTCCTCGAAGGGTGTTGACCATGGTGCTAATCACCGGCGCCGTGGTGGTGGATGGGGAGGCAGGGGTGAGGTGCGACAGGGGGTGGAGAGTGGAAGCTGCCATTTTTTGTTGCTTGCCTCTGCCTTCTCCCCGGCCTCAGTTTGTGGTTCTGGTCTGTGTCTCCGTGTGTAGAATTTGACGCTGACCCATGTTCGGTACTGGCAGGGCGACACATTCGGCCACTTCCTCGCCTGGGTGTCCCTGATCCCGGTTCATCAGCCTCCGGCCCTCAGCAGTTTCATCTCCCACTTCCTCTTCCTCTGGGAGCTCCAGGGCATGTTCTTCACGCTGGGCCCGGGATTTGCCTTGGGACCGAGGGTGCTCCCTTGCGGCATGGCAAACCCTGGCCTGGACCAGCAAAGCCCGACCCAGTTCATTTTGGATCAGCCAAGTTTGGTTCATGTTCTCAGGAGACCTGCCCTGGTTCTGACCTGTAAACTGGAGGATGGGGCAGGATTGTGTCAGCATGAACATCTTCATATTGTTATTAGTGAAAAGGTGGAGACCTTTTCTCTTCCCTGGTTGGACATGGATTCCAGGTGACTTGCCCGTGCAAGAAATGGCAAACTGAGGAATTTGGGAAATTGAGGTTCTCTGTTCCACTAAAAGAGTTAGTGTTTTGAACTTGGAGAATTAGAGTTGGTACTGGATTCCCTAAAGAGTGACTTTTTAGGATTGTTATCTATTTCCTTTTTAAGTTTTCAATTTATCTCTTGTGATTTGTGATCTCACCTTCATAGATGGTTTCCTTTTCCATATTTTTGAGTTTGTACTAAACTTGAGATTTTCTGTATCCTCTGTTCATTGACTCAGGTTATCTGTGGAGCTGAACTTGCTGTGCTTTTTGTGGAGACACTTGTCAAGGGAAAAATTCCATGCTCTGAAGAAACTCTTGGTTAGTTCCTCGGGCCCTCATGATTTATTTCCATTTTGCATTTCATTAATAATCATTAGCATGCTCACTGTTAATGGAACTCTCGCAAGCACGGTTTCTGCTGATTGCTGATTGCCTTGCAACAATTTCAAATTCAGAAGTTTAGTGGATGGTGCAGTGTTCCTGATGTTGGGTCAAATTTCATTTCCTCACTGCTTCCAATGTCATGTAACAATTTAACATGGATAAATTGCTCTCTCTCTCTCTCTCTGCTGTATAGTTATTGTCAAATGGCAGTAGTTGGTGCCTTGATACAACAAAGGTAGTGATTACACAAGCATCCTCCCTAAACATGTTTAGATTCATTCTATGTGTGTGCTTTACCCTGAATACAAGGCTACAAGCAGGAAACTATACCTTTCCTTATCAAGGAAAACGGCTGAGGTACGGCTTTTAGATAATTGCAATTATGTAAAACATTTTTAAGGCCTCCTACAGAACAACATAACTTGTGTACAGTATGGATTATCTTTACTTGTATGCATCATCATTGGAGATCAGTGTAAATATGCATTGCTCTGCACATTCTTTCTTTGTCATGGAGTGTGTGTGTAGATATTTTAAAAGATCAGTTTATGCTCTTGCAGAACTAAACTTCCAATTCTTTTCTTGGCATTCTTTTTTGATAGGTAGGTGTGGGGGTGGGGATTTGAACCTAGCACCTAAGGTGTATATGGAGGTCCTCAACCACTGAGTCACTCCTTGCGTACCTTTTTGTGGCATTCTTGGAACAAATACCTGCTTGTTGCATAAAAAGACATTTCAAGTTTACTTGTCTGCTGTCATTCAGTATATGAAGAATATTCTTTTAAGCATCATTTTCTCATTTTTTTGGTAACTTCATAATGCATTGATTGGTCAGTTGAGACTTGAGATCACCTATGCGGGAGTAGACTGTGGATTATATCTCAGTTGCAGGGCCTGCTAAAAACTCTACATCCTCTGGTTGAGTTTGATGGATTGGGAGAAATGGTGGGAATTGAATCTGTTTCCTTTTTGGGAGCAAGATGGAGGGAGGAACTAGGATATGGTAACTATCTCCATGGCTCCATGGCTTGATGTTCATGTTTGGTCTTGATTTACCTGAATGGGAGGGACTTGAACTTTGTGTTTGTTGTTTGTGGATATTATGTTTATGAATCTTTATGGTAGGAAAATAGTTGTTTTGCCATCAATGCAGCCTTTACCCTTTTACTTTTTCTGTGGTTTTCTGTCTTTCACTGCTTTCTCCTGAACCTTTTTGAATAAAAATGTTCTGATCTATAAGATGGACTGGACTATAACCAATGTTTGTAGTCCACAGAAAATTTTGGATGATGAAAAACTCAAACAGTCATAGTATGGGATTTCTTTCCCTTTTATGAAAAAATGCCTGCTTTCTGACCGAAACCAGATGGCTGGGATGTGGAATGTTGCCAGTATTCCATATCAGCTCCCTGTATAGTGTATATACTAATCACGTAATATATGTAGTTAACCATGTGCATACTTGTGCGTATATGTTTATTTATGCCTATGTGCCCGTGTTGGGACAGAGAGGGACAAACAGACGATTATAAGAAAAAGGAAGGGGAAGCGGAAGGAAGTCATTTTATGTATGAGATATTTTAACTATGGCCGAGTTTGAAGAAGTAACAATGGATGGCAGGGACCAAGAAATAAAATGATAAGATCTATGAGGAGTAGTTTCCTAGTAAGCCAAGACACATGGACTTCATTAATGCAATGAGTTTTTGAAACCCTTTTTGTTGAAGATCGTTTGACAGAAATTATGTGAGCTTGTTCGATCTGAGAAAATGGAATTATGGCACACTCGGCATTTCATCATATAAAGAGCTTTTTGTAGCCATATGATATCCATCCATATATTTTCTTAATGAGAAAAATCTTTTGAAACAGTTGTATATCTAGCTGCAATATGGCTGAAGTAGTCTTACTTTGCTTGCTGGATAATCTCTAAGTTTATTATTTGAAGTTGGAATCTTGGACTTGATGCCTGAAGGCTGAGGATGTCTGACCTCATGAAAGTCATATTTCCAGCTTTTAGACGTAAGAAAGATGTCTGTAAGACGATATATATGCATAAGATGTCAACTCAAGATGCCATCGAAAAAAATTAAAAAAGGAAATTGTCTTACAGTGTTCTATAAGTTTGTCACTTTCAAGAAAAAGTAACACATAGTGGCGCTTAAATTTTTTTCTCCGAGTCATTCATGGTTAAAGTTACAGTTTAATGTAACAAATGTCCTTTTTCTACATTCGCTGCTGGAGTTGTTATACCTAACATATCCAATTTAGATATGAGGAAGAACAGAATATCAAAATTTTCAATTTTAGTATGTACTCTGTGATCTGAGAAAAAAACTTTTGAAATTGCGGTTTTTTAGTTAAGTTCATTATTTCTTATTTTCTTTTTTAACAAACTGTTTTATATGTCATTAATGATGGAATTTCATTGTAATGACTAAATACATAGATCGTATCAGGAAGATCTACATGGAATTTCCTCAAATTTCCATGCCACAGCAGTTGGGAGATGATGATGACATGCAAAAGCTCTCAGAAGCATTGGTTGCAGCAAAAACACGTGTTGAGAGCTGTTCTTCCTTCTTGAAGGCTGCAATTAAGTAAGTCCATCTTACTTTGAAACCTTCTATCATGTTTTAGCATCTATTGCATGGAAAAAAGAACTTGGATCTGCCAAGGAATTGGCCATGTCTGACCGGATCGGCAAAGGAAGACAAGAAAATTCAAATGAAAATGTAAAAAAGTATTTTGATAAATCAAAAGTATATGTATAATTTTTAAAAGCATTTTACACAAATATATGATAAGAATATTGACAAAAATGTTTTAACATCCTAATGAGCCAAGATCAACTGATTCTTGAGTTGGCGATTTGGGCCAATTCAGGTAAATTTTTATTGTTATTTTATTTGAACAGGATCAGCCTTCAATTGGGAATCAGATCGGCGCTGCCGATTACGAGTTGAATTAGCTGGGTTGACCATTTCTCCTTTCCATGATGAGTTGGAAGAAAGGTGGCCATTTGATACAATAAAAGTAGGAGAGGATATTCCTGTGGTGCTCCATTACAGACTTAGGTGTGTACACAAGTGGAAAAGAGGTAGCAATTGCACATTCTTCAAAACCTCCATCATTTATCAACATGAGTTCTAGGCATAGAGGTAGTAGTCTAGCACAATTGGAGTGGGAGAGGATATTCCTCCGGTCCCTTATTACAAGCCCAAAGTGTTTAAACCAAATGGAAAAGAGGTGGCAATTGCATATCCTTCAAAAGCTCCTATCATTTCTCAGCAATAGTTCTAGGAATATATCTAACTCCAGTTGTAAGGAGAACATAAATCTTAGTGCAAATATTTCCAACATAACCTCTCTTTCCCAATATAAGCTGTAATTCCTTACTTCTGAAGTAGATTGGACAATTTACTCATGCAAATTTCTGGAAGATGTACATCAATTGACAGTCATCCAGATTGTCTGTTATCTGTGTACTAATTACGTAATTGTTTGCCTAGGTGGTCAGCTGAATTTGGGCCTCACAAGTATGGTTCTCCTGAGATACATGTTATGTTGGCTGAATATATATATTCACAATCTCCTGAGTTGGTATGTTATGTATTAGCTTGGCTCAATAATGTGGTCCTTTTTGTGATTATGGATTGATGTACTCCTAGTCCTAAGATAGACTTTTTGTCTATGGTGGGCAGTAGGCTAATGGAAAGAAAATTTTCAAATACAATTTTTATGTTTATAATCTTCACCAGACTTGTAGAACCCTGCCTACTTAACTTTTAACTTTACAAGAGCAATGTTATCGTTATGACTACCATAGGTTATTTGTCTTACCAATATAATCCCTTGGGGTTTGAATACTTTTCTAGTCTTTGTTTCCTATCCTCCATTGCTTATTGTTTTCATGGAATCACAAATAGTGACCTGCATGCATGTGCGCAGGATATGTCTAAAGTTTCTATATGTTTTGTTCGCGGAAACAACCCAGAGAAGTTTGCATCAACATTGGTAAATTTTATGGGAAAGGTTTGTGTTCTTATTTTGTGTTTTCGTTCAGAACCTCTTCACTTGAGACTATGTAGGTTTCTTGTTGTATCTTAATTTCAAATTTTTGAAAATATGCTCCGATGGAGTATTGAAAAAATTCTGTGTCAGAAGTTAATTTCTTTCTGAAACTTCTTCAGGCAGTGTCAGTAGTCTATATACATGTTATGCATTTTTCATTGCATTCTTGACAAGGATGAGATGAAATGTTTGTACTGGACTGAACAGATAAAACATTATGTTTTTTTTTCTTCTTCAAGGAAGATTTCAACAGACTTTCTACTACTAGTATTCTTGAGGTGTTCACCATAATTGATTACTTCAATTATATGCCTCATGCAAACTTTCTCTTCATATTATTAAGATATGTGAACAATCTATACTAAACAGTTAGCTTTATTTCTTGTTGGTTGTATATCAAGCTTCCCTTTAGTTTATCTGCTTTTGTCTTGTGGTTATTAACAATCTTTTGCATGATCATGCCCTTTGACATGTTACATGACTTACATCAATGTCAACTAAGCAGACCATTAACTGTGAGTGCTACTTGCTGCACACCCAAGGTGTGCAGCAAGGGGGGCACACCATGTACCCATTGATGCAGGCAGTGGGCGCTGTGCCTGCTGCAGGCGTGCTTGGGTATGCAGCGGGTATGACTTTTAAATGATATGTGTTTATTTCAAACATTTTATCTCATCTCCAATGTCCTTGCCCTTCATAATATGACTTTGTTTGTTTTTTTCTTCTAACTGTTAGTGATTTTAACATCCTTTGCAATTTCTATTTGCGTGCTGTTACTAAGATTGTTTTCTATAGTGCTCAAGGAGTGGCTCAGTGGATAAGGCCCTCCTTGTACACCAAGGTTGTTTAAGGGTGTCACCAGGTTCAATATCCAGCAGGAATAGGTTTGAAAGAAATTTTAAGAAAGTTGGTCTAAATAGGTTAACATAGGTAGATTCCAGCCAAAAACGATTGTTTTCTATAGTTTCCCTTTTTAATATTTCTTCCTATGCCTTCTGGAAGAACCAGCATTTTTTATCTTACTTTCACACGTGATATTTGTTTAAACATCTAACAGAGACCTTATTTCTAATCCAGTGCTACCCTGGGGAAGATGATTTGGCCATTGCACGTGCTGTCCTGATGTAAGCTTTCATTGCATTAGACACTTTTCCATATTCCTTTCAAATCTTCCATTGTTTGGGTGTTATGCTTATCCTGATGGTGGTATTGATTTAAGTTAAAATAGCATGCCCAAACCAATGAAATGGCTACACATGCTTCTAGAAAATTCATTGCCAGAAAGGCATTTGTTTTTTCATGCAAATTATACTGCTTATTCATTAAAACAAAATAGAAAGGCATGCAAGCATGCAACAGGAAGATCAGTGATTTGGATTCCTAAGAAAAAACTCACCAATGAAATTTCCTTCCTACCATCAGTATAGTTGGATACACTTGGACATTGACATGAATGGCTGAATATGCTGACAGTACCTATGGAGTGCACAATATTGGACTGACAACTCGCACATTTTGTTGGCAGGTACCTTTCCCGAGGGAATTTAAGGGATGCTAACAAGCTCATGGACGAGCTGAAAAGGCAATTGCAACTCAATCAACTTGACCTCCCAGATTCAGATCTGATGCAGTTCATAGGATACCTGCTGCAGACGTAAGCCATGTTTCAATTTTCTCCTTTTAACCATTACAACTTTTTGAGATAAATGGCACGCACCTTGATTACAAATGAGTGCATTCAACAAATGCCATAGTTGATCCTCTAGGGTGAGAACTTTGTTCACTGCTGTACCGTAATGAATGATATACATTGATTAGTCTCCAACTATTTTCATCCTTGAATCCTTGTTCTTCACTTAGTGTCATCTTGACAGAAGTTGTACATTATACTATCTTTTTTGACATGTTTGAAACTTTGAAATGATGTTTGGTACCGAGACTTCCTATTATGCATTGGTCTAGGAGACATGGTAACACTAAGTCGCACCAATTTGATGTGCTGAAGGGATTATATATACATGACTAAATGGAGTCCCAGATTCAGGAGTCAGGAGCACTTCTTGATAGTGGCAGTTCTTGTCAGTTACCTGTACTTGGGGACATGAACATGGTGCAGGATAAAAGAGACTGATGGTCATGGAGAGATCATCTAATTATTTATTCATGGCTGACAGGTGGGTGCACATTCTCTTCTATCATAAAGAGCATGCCACTATTGTCACTACAGTAACATAAGAGGTTCAAATCAGGACAACTAGTGCCATCCCTGTGGCAAAGATGCATGCAGTGGCTTCCCTCGCCCGACTGGTATCAGGATGCTTGCTAGATGGTGTCCATCAACATGACAGGGTATAGGTTGGGCATGATCGCAGATGTTGTTGGCCTATTAAAGTCACCTCTCTGGACATTGCTAATAGTGGAGGGTAATGATGTAGATAATTGTATCCTTTTTGCGGTATTGTTGGTGGCAGCTCAGGCATCTGGCCATGGTTCAGTGGCAAAAGTGCCTTATAGATGCCTATCAAAGCCATTTCCCTGGGCATCACGAATGGTGGTGGGGGGGCAGCAATGTGCGCTGTGGTAGCTAATCAGGTCATCTGATGACAGTACTCTCTTAACAGGATAAAATCTAGTATGATTAGTAGCCTTTTTTGAAGGTGATGGTAAAAATTGTTTGATCTGCCTAATCAACCCATCTTTCTGGACATGGTTAATGACTGTATGACAGTACCATCTAGCCTGCTTAGATGCGTGGATGATGGGGGACCTGGGGGTAGTGCAGTCGTGCTTGGTGCTACTACAGCAGCTAAGTATGGTGGCATCTAGACATCTGGTTAGAAAAGGTGAACTGGGGAATGCTGATTGTTCTCAAGGGGTTATACTAGTGGGCTGAGTATGTTTGGTAAAAACCAAATGCAGTTGCCCTGCTGCAAGGGGTGGAAACTGATGGCGAGTACCAGAGAAGCTCCCTATGATAATGTGATCAATACAAGTTAAAAGTTGTCAAAAAGAAAGGCAAAATGCTTTAACCCTCTTTTCTTCTTCTCAATGCTACAGTAGCATCAACTACCATTGCTGCACGCACTAGCATGAGTCATCTGTGACCAACTTTTTCTCTCTCTCTGTGCTTTGGCTGTTGTATTTCCCCCCTCTAGCTGTCTGAAAAATGGCTTTAAACTTGTGTTTGTGATAAATTCAGGAATAAAAACTCGTGCACTCCTCTCTTATAGGAAATGCCACATTGTTTCCAGTTCCACCCTCCAAACATGTTGAACGAAAGTGTGTTTGGTTCTTGTACCATGTGTATATTGGTGAATGCTTGCTATTTATGTGTAAATGAATGCCAGCTCGTAGTGCCATATGATGGTTCAGAGACATTATTTGGGATGCTTCGATGTGGCAGGTTAGAAAGGGATGCATTGCCACTCTTTAGGATTCTAAGACAAAAATACAAGCCAAGCATTGATCGAGAATCTTTATTTGATGAGGTAACATTTGCATCTGCTCTAAGTCATAACATGTATAATTTTACAATGATTGATTCATAAGCTTGCCTTTCTTTCTAATTGTGATTCTGACTTTAAAAAATCTGTCAAAATAAGAACTTGCTTTATGTTTGGAATTTTTTGTTGATCTTTCTGTTAAATAAGCTCGAGTCTTTGCTTCCAATCGTAATAAATTTAAGTTCATATGCTAGTAATACTTCTCATGTGTGTTCAATGATGAGATATAATAAAGTTTTATTGTCTCTTTCTTCCTCTGACCCTACAACAGCATATAAAAATGGATTTCCTGGTTTTCTGTTCATTGCAAAACCTGATGTATCTTTTTCTATTTCCATTCCGGTTCAAGCATAATGGCTTCTCTCATGTCAGTAACTCTCAATTCAAAAGTCGTTAAGTTTTAAAATGTGAGAAATAATGTACATATAAATAGAAGAGATGAATCGAAGGTGTTATATGGTTATCTCTGTGCTGATTGACTCTGTTCCAACATGATGCCTCTTGTTGTTGCACTCATTCTTGTCTATATTGATGTCTGCATGTGCCATAAAATGAGGAATAAAATCTTGATAAGGAACCCAAAAGACAAGTTCTATTCTGCTTTGATGAGCAAGACCTGATACCATGAATCATCAATCATGGATTTTTCACTGTCAGCAACACTTGGAAAGTTGACCCTTGGCTGGTATGTTCCTGCTAAGACTTCTGCAGAATGGGGAATGCCAAACTGAAAGCATGCTGATGTGGGCTTGCAGATGACTTTGAGCTTTCAGGGTTTGCATTGTCTCCTTGAACTAGGTCATGTACTCATAACCTACTTGGAGCTCATAAACAGCTTGTTTCAACAAATTTTCAGCGTTAGCTTATTGTTTACGTTTAATTAGAATTAAAAATTAGTCAATAATAATATACAGTTGTTAGATAAGTTATGTGCATCTAGCACCCGACAACCATTAGAAATGTGTTCCAATATTAATTATCTCAAACGTTGCTCATTGTGAACCTGTTTCAATGGAAGTATAATACTAGCATACAGTGTGTTTAATTACACTAAATTATTCAAACAACCGTATGCATTTAGCTAACATCAACTCACCTTTTAAACTATAAAAAGATTTAAGGACAATTTTCAATTATGTCACAGATATTCTTTTGTTTCAAATGATTTTTCTAATGACATTATATCTTGCAGCTATTGGATGAAATCGCAGAAAAATATTTTGGTGTAAGGCGCAGGGGAGGGCTGCAAGGCATGTTCGGTGACATTTTTAAGGTGGATAAAAATCTGTTATTCTTTACTTACTGCGAGTTTCTATGTTCCTTAACAAGTTTAGCAGCTTGAATTGTAGTCTTTCCCCAAAGCCGAGATCGTAAGACACCGAATATTTGGGGCATGCAAGAGATGGTTGAGAGTTCAACCTTAGGTGCCATAATGGGAAGATAGCCATGCCGAACCTTACTACCCACCCAAGCACAAAGGTAGCAGCTCATGTAGTCGAAGAAGTGGGGTCTAGTATATGCATACCGCCCTCGTCCCGTTCTTGGTGCTTAACAAGCCCATAATCTTGTATTTCCTCTCTTTATCTTGGATGCACCTTTGGAATGGGCTGTCCTGGGCCTCCTGGCATGAACACTTCTTGCAGTTCTTGTGGTAACACCGTTCTGCACTCTGACTGGATCTACATTTCCCTCTGACGCAGATGATGGGTGGTGAAGCTATGGCATGATTGTGTTTCTGCCCATGATCATTCCGAGGGCTCGTGCATGGAGACGATCTCTTCTATGCCTAACAGACGCATTTTTGGAGGTTCGTCATGAAATCCCGGCAAAGTGGTTTTTGAAAGTTTAGATAAATCATCCAAAGTTTCCAATTGGTTTGAGTAGATCAGCGGAACGCTAAAAATGTGTAATTTTCACATCCTATCAGCTGGATGTGGTGGTAGCATTCCCCTTTGATTGCAGTTTCCTGTGTAAAGGGGACCTGAGTAATTTGTACAGACTTGCGTACGGACTGTTATAGTATATGCTTTGCTCAGTCGAGGCTGGACTGCGCAATCTTTTCTCAAAATGTTTGAAGCAAATACTCAGTATATGTGGCAGTGGATTTGTGATCCATCATGAATGATTTAAATTTAAATGTATATTTATCATATTTTTATGTGTTCATAGTTTCATATTACAAATTCAAGTCCTGTCTAGTGCTAAACAAGTCACAAAGATGAAAGATAAACTTGCAATTATAGAGTGCAGACGTGCTAGTCACGTGAGTGACAAAGCAGCAGGTGTTGCTGGAGGTGGAGGCATCCTCGGCGACCATGAAGGAATTTGTGTGCTTGCTTTTGCTAAAAATTACTAGGGGGTTATCTCTGCCCTTGATGCAGAAGCTCGCGCCCTTCGGGATGGTCTTATGATCTGTTGCAGCAAAGGTTTCCTGGACATTATGGTGGAGACCGACTCCTTAAATCTTGTGCACATTGTCACTGGTCACACCCTCCGGCCGTGGGAATTGACATGCATCATCTAGGAAGTGGCCAAAATTACTCAAAAGCTCAAGGCGCAGATCAAGCATGTCCCTCGTGAAGCTAATCAAGCGGCCCATTCCCTTGCTGGTCACGACTGCACCACTGAACATTTCAATTTCTTGGATTCTAGGGTTGGTCTACCACATGTTGTAAATGGTTCCTACCGCCTTGATAAGGTGGGGTACCCTACATTTAGACCATAGCTTCATCTTTTGTACCTCCGCCCCTCCTCTACTTTCCTCTCTTCATGATTATTATAAAATTTTAGCCACTTGGTGATAGGGGTGTCAATTGGGCCGGGCCGGCCCGGAGGCTTGGAAGCTCGGCCCAGTTTTAACCGGGTTTGGGCCGGAAAAATGAGTCCGTTAATTTTTTTGGCCCAGTCCGGCCCGGCCCAGAAAAGAATAGAGCCGGGCTTGGGCTTTGTGAGGTCCGGCCCGGTCGGCCCGCTAGCCCAAAAAATATAAATATAATTTATATTAAATATAAAATTCATATATAGAATACGAATTATATGTATTTTTCTACCATAAATCTACTCAAAAATATAATTTTTTATAAGTTAAATGTTAATATAGATATAAGTAAAAATATATTATTTTTTATAGATATATTATAGTAGATATATTAAAATTATATATTATATGAATAAAAATAATATTTTTCTTATTTTTTCGGGTTGGGCCGAGTTTAACCGGGTTTTTCCTGGGCCGGGTCGGGCCACCCATATCGGGCCTACCCCCGGGCCTGGGCCGGGCCCGAGCTGGCTTTTAAAAAACTGGGCCTGGGCCAGGCCTAGCAAGGCCCGGTCCAGGCCCGGCCCATTGACATCCCTACTTGGTGATGGTAGTGGCCCTCTCACACTATGAGGTTGCCCCTACCTTCTCCTTTTGGTTCGGCGATATTTTAAAAAAAAGTATTTTGCCTCCGAGAGTTGAAGGAGTTTTAGGTCTTTTTGCACGCCGTTTGACTTCGTCAAACGAAAGTGAATATCAGGTATGGACTAATATCTTGTCGTTATCTAAATACAACAACGTTAATTACATCTCTCTAAGAGAGAAAATCCTTAATTAATTGTCAGAGTAGAAAACCTTATGGCCTGAGAAGGAAACATCCAATAAAAGTACAAAATAACGTTTTGAATTCAAGCCTAAGTGGCAACAAGAAAAGATGTCTATTCGATGACATTTAATTTATTGTGATCATTATCATCTTATGTATCATCGTTTGATCTCTTCATTCATTTGGTCATTTGTTTCTTTTCTTGCTTATAGATTAGTTCCAATGTATTCTCTTTGCTCCATTTGAAATATGATAGTCATAGTTTTGCTCGTGAGTCGACACTGTTTGGTCATTGTATGCTCAGTCGACAACACGAGCACAACTCATTTGGTAAGACAGACAGCTCATTCAGTAAGACAAACATCCCATTTGGCAATACAAACAACTCATTCAGAAAGATGCCATTGAATCAGCAAAGTAGAATCTGAGTGAATCGGCAAGACTGATCGAGTCTGCAGAACCTAACTGAATCGGAAAGACTGATCGAGTCTGCAGAACTCGACCGAATCGGCAAGACTGATTGAGTCAGCAGAACCCGACTGAATCGATAAGACTAATTGAGTCGGTACAACACAACTGAATCTGTAGGCAAGACTGAATCAACGAGACACTATTGAGCGGCTGCCGACTCACTCAACCAGTGAGACTTTTAAAGGCTCTTTGCCGACTCAAGTGCGCGAAAAAAATTCGGCAACACCTCCCCTTTATTTGTGGCATGGGGAGGAGGTTGTGGTACCCGCCCACCACGAAGGAGACAGTACCAAAAATAAGGTGTTTGCTGCGTAACAGTGTCACCCAAACGGCACACGGTGCCGGTTCCCAAGGCATGCCTATGAGGGAACCGGTAAATACCGAGACCATAAACGAATCCGGTTGGCGATCGAATAGTGTTTGAGTCCATGTAACCGGACATAGATATCATATTATCCAACTCGAAATCTCATGGATTTCTTATTTCTAGTTGAATCGGCAAGAAATATGCCTCGGCCTGTGCGATTTAGCAGAATTCTTGGTCACTGATTTGACAAGGAACCTTGTTGATTTGGCAGGTTCACTGCTCATTGATTCAGCATCGGGCTTTGTCAATTCAGCAGGTTCCCTACTCACATGATTCAACAAAGAAGTCTTGTCGATTCAGCAGGGTTCTTGCTCACATGATTCTGCAAAGGGGCCTTGCCGATTTAGCAGTACTGCTCTCAGGTCTGTGCGATTCAGTAGCACTTATCGTGTGTTATACACAAAATATACGGAGAGTCCAAACACCGAGACGGGACGGGATAATATCCAAAACATAGACAAATTATGTCCAGGCCCAAATGAAGCATATATATCATATCATGTAACATTTTGTGTCTGAAGCCTCAAGTCACTGCGATTCTGCAGCACTATTTGTGCACGGTTCGCAAAATGCGCAAGAGATCTGAACATCGGGTTGGGATGACATGATGTCCAGCACATAGTGGAGTCATATTGAGGCTTAAACAGGGCATAAAGATTAGTTATCCAGCCCTTCGTGTTTAAAGCTCCTTTGAAATCGTGATTCTGCAGCACACAATCATGCTTAATAGGGGCTAAATCTAAGGGGAATCCGATCATAGGGAAGAGAGGGGGCTACTGTTGGGTAAAAGATGGAACCCATCAGACATTAACCAGAGGTTAAAATGCAAGAGGTGGTGACAGGGTTTCCTCTAAGATCTATTTGATCGAACAGAGGGGAGAGACCCATTACACATAATATTATGTGGATCCCTCTCACGTAGGAATGGGCACATGGAGTCTCAATCCGGTGGGTAAAAAGGCTCCTCTGGGTCTAGTATGTGAACAACACAGGAGGACATCGAAATATCTAGGGGAAACATGGAGAATAAAAAAAAAAGGTGATAGACAATGGCTCCTCCCTTGTACCACCAGATGTATGAGTATAAAGGCACATAGAAGGAGAGGGCAGCCTAATATCCAGAGGGGAGATGGGAGAAGCACATATTGAAATAACCAAAGAGATGTATAGAACTCATAAAAGAATACATGGAACATCTTCTCCATCGTACTAGCATGTATCATCCATGCAAAAATATGAAAAAGAGCATTAAACAAACTATGAAAAGTGATAGTGAGCATTCAAAAGAGGGCACAAAAAATGAGATCTCACGGGGAGGAAGACATTTAATATTATATGAGAAAGGAAGAAGATATATAAAGAAACAAAGAATGAGAAGAGCATGAAAAGAGCAAAGAGGTCCCGAGTTCGATTCCTGGGGGGGGATTTACCTGATTTACATGCAATCTTCGAGGTGTGTAAATCCGGGGTTTTTCTGGTCAAGTGGGGTAAGGGCAATACGAGTATACGGAAAGTAGGAGCTGCCAAGTCTTGACCTTAGAGTTCACGAACACCAATCCTTGAGTCCACAAAGCCACACGGGACGGAATTTTCTCGTTATCAAAAAAAAAAAAAAAAAAGAATGAGAAGAGCATATGAAGATCCTTGCCCTCCTCCTCTTCTTCTCCCTTTCCTAAAGTATCTCTCACCTATCCCTCTTCTCTCTTGGTCTCTTCACACACCCCCAAGATAGGAAACGCAGTAGCCAATCTCCTTTTCTCTTTTTCTCTATTTCTTCAGCCGCAAAAAACTCTGAGAAGAAGAAGATGACCTTCCCTTCTTCACCACTTTCCAGGATTGTGGTGGTAAGATTTTTGCAGTCAGCCCCTCTTCTTTTTTAGCATTTGCATGGCCACCTTTTGTTTAACCCCCTTTTTTCTTTGGCTTTTCATTTGTTGTAGCGGAGCCTGCCGTTTGCATCTGGAAATGAGTGCAAACAGTATAATACCCAATTGCCAGTCATGGCGAAGGTTTGTTCGTTTTTAGGTGATGGGATGTGCCCCGGGGTTTACCCCTTCTTCTTCATGTGCAAACTATATTTTCATTTGTGATGCAATTTAGCTTCCAGTTGGAAGCATTCTCGGACTTTTAAAACTACCATGAAATGATGGTTGATTTCGGAAGTCATTTTTGTCTTTCAACGAAATGCTCTAATATATAACTTGCTAAATAGGAGTGAGATTGAAAGTATTTGGATTTTCTAATTACTTAGTCATAATTATCTCTAATTGGCTGGTACCGCTCATCTAGAAACCTACGTAAGTTCTTTTACTAGTAAGAGAGTCCAGTGACGATGAGATGACCAAGCCATGAGAGCAATTTATTTCATCTAAATGAGTAAGATGGTTTATTATTATTATTATTATTTTTAAAAGATATTAATTTGATTCAAGTTTTTTTTGTTATTTTAATTTTATTAAACTTTGAAATACTTCTACTTGAAATGACTTTACTTTTGTAAAAAAATTGAAAAAAACTAAAAATATTGATCATACACTTTTTTTTGTTATGTGAAAAATTAAATGAGTAATACTCGTTGCACTTATCAATTATAATTTTTATTATATTTTTGACTTTTCTATTAGCGAATGTATTGAAGACGTATCCCGATTTCATTAAAATAAAAGGTGCATCTAAAAATATAATTTACAAATATAACAAATATTTCTCAGACTCGTTCCCCTTATCTAATACCAAGCAGGGGCATAGATGTCGAAAAGCTCGGCAGCCGGCTAGCCTGCAAGGCAGAGAAAGCACCTCTCTCCCGCTCCGCTACCATGCACACGCTGTCCCTCGTCGCCGCCGGCAGCTTCACGAGGGTGATATGCGGACCGAGACGGGGAAAGGGAGGTAGCAGGCGGAACAGCAGCAGGGATGGTGTGGGGTTCGGGGGCGGGAGCAGGAGATCAGGGGGCGACGGCGCGGAGACGGCAGCGCCAAGGCAGCCGACATGGCGGTGCGCACAGGGATGCGGCGCCTGCTGCAAGCTCGACAAAGGGCCTGCGTTCCCCTCGCCGCACGAGATCTTCTCCGAAGACCCGCCCAGCGCCGAGGTACCAGTGCGCGACATAAACCCAAAACCCCAAATTCCCGGTTCTGTTCCCCGCCCTCCCACTGTTTCTTCTCATCTAAATGGGAGAGAAATTAGCAATCTGTTGATTGCTCTCTCATCAGCCTTTCTATCTTCTAGTACAGTTTCCCGCTCTGATGGGTGCCTCCTCTGCCTGCTCCCTTCCCCCCTTCTAGTAGGAGAGGCTAATTCGTTCTCTAAGCAATCGGGTTTGTGTTCTTGACAGGACAGCTCTACGAGAGCATGATAGGCCCGGATGGATGGTGTATACACTACGAGCACTCCACCCGGACATGCTCCATATACGCCGGTGACCGCCCCGCCCCCCGCTTCTTCTCCTCATTCTCTTGGAATCCAGGGCGCTTTCTTCTCAGCTTCTGCTGATAACCCATTCACCAATTTCCGTCGCAGAGAGGCCCTACTTCTGCCGTGTGGAGCCGGGCGTCTTTGAGAAGCTGTTCGGCATCGAGGAGAAGAGATTTAACAGTGAAGCGTGTAGGTGGGTCTCTCTGTGCTTTCTTCTTAATTAACATGGGCAAGGGGGAGACCAAAGCTTCCTGGGCTTTCCTTGCTCACCCTCTTTCTCTCCTCCCCTGCTCCCCCCCTGCAGGTCTTGCAGGGATACCATTAAAGCGGTTTACGGTTCACAGTCGAAGGAGCTCAAGAATTTTAACAGCACTCTAAGTAGTAGACCGAGCGCTGGTTAAGATCTACGCGTTGTGTGGAGATTTTGAGTTGTCTTTCACATTGTGTTTACAGCTGATGATTGTTTAAAATGGTGAGATGTATCACGCTCCTCTCTGATGATCCTATGGTCGTCTTCTGTCTATTACAGAGTTGTAAGTCTTCAATGCCACTGCTCTTCCCTGTTCACGAAGCATACTTAACATAGTTCGTAGGAAATGCTTATTACACATTATATAGCCCATCCATGTACCGAATGTAGGAATTGACAGAAATGTTCACTTTATCCATAGTTAAATAAATGGCTTCTTATAACTCTTCAGTAATTGATTTTTAGGTGAGTACGGTTTGATTTGGTTCAATTTTGAAGAGAATTTTTCTCAAATTAAATCAAACCGAATTAAGGGTTCAACTCAAACCAAATTAAACCAAATGACTTTGATATCAATTTGGTTTGGTTCACTTTGAACTATAATCAATTAATCTCACCATTGGATTTACATTTGTCAAAGATAATTAATATGTCATTATTTTCGTTTAATTTTTAGAAAATCAAAATCGAATCAAACCAAAATTTTTGATACACTAAAAGTTTCAAAATTTCAATTTCAACCAAACCGAACTAAATCTATCAATTTTGTTTAATTTTCGGGTTGAACTCAAATAATACTCCCCCTTATTTTTACCCATGTCTTCACTGGCTCTAGCCGATGCCAAATTGACAAAGGTGTATGATGCTGCGCGCTGCTTCCATGGTGGGATCTTGTATCAGAGTATAAAAGCTTAAGGATAAAGATTTTCTGTACACTTTGGGATGATTGGGTATCATCCATCTTAAACATATATATTTTAAGCAACGTTTGGAAGCGTTGTCCAAAAGGAAAAAAATCGGCCAAAGTCAATTGCACAGTCGAAGCGGGTACGACTGCACTTCTCTGCCTCGTCGTCTGTGCGACGCAATAGAATCATCAAAAATTCAAAAACCTTTTATAGAGACAACGATCTCTGGCCCGTGTGGAATCCGAAAAAGCGGCCTCGAAATTGCGAGTGAGAATGGACGATGTGTCCGTCTCTCTCTTCAGCGCAAGAAATGTTTTGTGTGGAAATCGGGAAAGATTTTATTTGTTTGAAACGGTGGTGATTCTGTCAGAGCTTTTGAAAAGTGAAATTTTTTTCACAGTGCTTCCAGACGCTGCCTTAGGCCGCGTTTGGAACAGCGGCGCCACAGCTTTTCTTCTGCAAAAGCTCTGACAAATCCGGCAACGTTTCCAAATGGTTTGTCTCCATTTAAGATTGTGCGCCAGCGATTCCCGGTTAAAAGAGAGAGATAGTCAAAACATTATATCTCTCTCTGCACTACGCAAAAGCGGCTATGAGACCGCTTTCGGACATTTTTCACCCGATTTTAATATTAGACGACCGTTTGGAGAGTGTTTAGGCGACGAAATTTATTTTTTAATATTTTTTAAAAGTTAAAATTTGTTATGGGCGCAAGACACGATGCTTAAAATCTCCTATCCTCACTACTTTTGCAGAAATAGCCGATTTTTTAGATTTTGAATTTTTATAAGCTTTCCCAAACGATGCTCACTCACATGATAGAGTGCTCACCCGTCCTAGCAGAAAACTTTCCTCAACCTTAAGACTCGAGGCATATCTAATGTAGTAGTTGTGTGGCGCAATCAATACTGATTTCATGCTTTGAATGGGCTATACCGGCTGCAGAAAACTACTCACATGATGGGCAGAGAGAAGGGGTTCTATTTAAGGAGGTGCAGCAATTTTGTGCCTAAAATTAAACTATCTGACCGTTGTTGTCTTAAGTCATTACTCTACGTGTGCCACCATACAAACGTTTACACATTTATTACCGTATCAGTAAGTGGTCAAAGTTTCAAAGTTAATATTGCATGTTTATCCTCCAAACCTAGTTATAGAAGGGCCTTGTAAGGATTGTTATTACTTGTATACTGTTTTCTCTATTATTTGCATGATTGCTCTTGGCATATGTCAAAAATCTAAGCTACAATTACAGTTTGAGGATGATGTTACCATGTGTTGCACACTTTACGTTTCAACGTGATAGCTTATGTAAGAGCAGCAGTAGCGCAAGGGAAAAAGAGCAGTATGTTTGCAACGCATTATAATATTATCTTTCTATTATTATAATAAGTATAACATATTAGCTCACAATAAAACAGCACCAGTGGTCTAGTGGTAGAATAGTACCCTGCCACGGTACAGACCCGGGTTCGATTCCCGGCTGGTGCAAGTTCTGCTTTTTTCATATTTTTGTAAATTTCCCCGAAAAAATTGTACCCAGTCGTTTCCACTTTGGGCTATTTCTTTCCATCTCGCTTCTTCTTGTTGGGGAATTTGGGGATCCTGAAGCCATCGCTGCCTCCTTGGGAAGGTCGGAGAACTCTTCTGCTGGCAGCTGCCTCCCCTCCCATCTCTTCTTCCTATGTCCATCCCCGTCAGCGATCACTTTGGTTGGTCACCTCTCTCTCTCTCTCTCTCTCTCTCTCTCTCTCTCTCTCTCTGCGTGCGTTCTCCTCACAAAGTGCCGGTCTTGTCCTCTGCAGATGACCCGGAGAGCGACGGCGACTCCGACGCACCCGTCTACGAAGCGCACTACCGGCCGATCTCCCCCGATGCCGATTCAGACACCGACGACAGCGCCGGCTACGTCGCTCCCGTCCACTCCAACGGCGGCGATCTACCCCGCCACAACCCGACAAACTCAATTTCGCTATATGATCGTACGGAGAACGGCGTCTCCCGATTGGATCTGAACGGCAACGGGATGCACGCAGGAGAGCAACGCCAGGGTGACGAAGATGAGGAGAATGAGGAAAGGGAGAGGGAGGTGGAGGCCTCGATATCGAGGGCGTTCAGCGAGGACGAGAGCCGGCGGAGCGCGCCTCTTACGAGGGAGAACGCGGCGAGGGTCATGGAAGCCATGAGAGGGGTGTCGTTCCCTGGGTGCCCTCCCGAGTGGGTGGATCAGGTGCCCGAGGACCGCTGGATCGACCAGCTGAGGAGACTGAGAAGCGGCGAGTCCGCTCGGACGCCTCAGAGCTAAAAGCAGGTGTACGCTTCCTTCCATTTTGCTGTTCTATTCGGTCAATATCCTGTCAAAATTGCATTTTTTTGTCTCTCTCTCCCGCAATTTTGTGTTCTCTGCGCCGTCTTCAAGTGCTTTATCCATCCTATTTGGGTCGTCTTCCTATGTAGTATTGTCCAAATTCTAAGGTCTGGGCCTGATGGAAACAATAGAATGACCTATTTGTTTATACTCTAGAAGATTATATTTGCTCTTATGCATGGATTCAAGACTACAAATATCCGAGAAAATTTGCTGTCATCAAGAACACTTGTACTAGTCCTCCTTTGGCTCTGATGATACTTGTGAATGGAAGAATGGGTGATAACACTTAATCTTCAGGGGGCACATCTTGTTGATTCTCTTACCTCTTTGTTTTTTCTTGAACGGGAGCAAGTCCAAGTGAGGAGTGAATGAACTCATTTTTGTGGGGGCATGAGAGTGGAGTGGCTCGTTTGAAGACTTCCATTGAGCCCTACGCGAAGTATGCATGGTAGCTCATCACCTGTCCTCAGGTGGAGAATTGACTGGTTTGTTAGAGCTTGTATTCGAAGCTTTTCTAGGTGGCATGAATCAGAAAAAAAAAAATCTTCGTTATAGAATCATCTGGCTTAAAATAGTCACTTACGTGGTCGAATTTACTGTAATCGTACTTGGAAAAAATATCTTCTAATTAGAAGAAATACTCGTGAAATTGCTCGACTTTGTCCACACATGAGAAGGTCATCCAAAAACTCATTCTAAATATCCAAGAGTTGCGATATGCACGGCCATCGTGTTAGGAGTTTTATGAGCCCTGATATACGGTTGGGTCATCCTCAGATTTCTTTTGATCGGTCATCCAAATTTTTCTGATTGGTGGACCAGTTTTTTCTGATTAGACGACCGATTCTTAAGATCTATTTGATCTTCAAAGAGACGAAAAACGATCGATCAATTTTGAATTTTTGATCGACCAATTGATATGGTGCGTATCATATTATTCCACTAAAATTCCTGCACGATCGATACGCACAACACGGTCAACTTTGTTTTAATCTGAAAAGTTAATTACATAAATATTCTTAAAAACTGTTATATTCTCGCGTATATCCTTCAAATTTTGACCTCCTCATTGGTTATATCCCTTTGGATTCTTTGTCCATTAAAATTAAGGAATATTCCGCCAAAAAGGAAACGGAGTTATTAAGTGAAGGATGAAAAGATGAAATCACCCTTATATTCTCCTCTCTCTAATTCCTCTTCCCTCCCAAACACCTATCTCTCCGCTGGTTCCTCTCTCTCTCTATCTATTGGAGTCGAAGGGGAAAACCCCTTCTGACATCCCCCCTCACACTCTCTCTAGATCTCCATCTCAATTGTTCTCTCACTCTCTCTCTGTAGATGTTGTAGGGAGAAACCTCTTCCTACATCTTTGCACCATCGCCCCTTTCCCATCCCTCTCTTTGCACAACTCTCTCTCTCTCTCTCTCTCTCTCTCTCTCATATAGACACTCCCCGATTCCACCTCCCCCACCACTGCATCTCTCTCTCTTTAAGGAGGGGTCTCCCTCTCTAACACCAATGTCTTCGCATGAGAGAGAGAGAGAGAGATGTGGGTGTGGGTGTGGGGTTGTAGTGCCAATGTGTGTGAGAGAGAAAAGTATGGGGGTGGGATCTAGTGGGTGGTAGTTGAGTCTTTTAAATTAGGGTAAATTAGTCATTTTTCTTGGTTACTCAATCTAGTTAGACTCAATTGATGGAATCCCACGGCAGGGCACATGCGATGTAATACGTTCAAATACATAATATATTTGATAAGGTCAAGATTGAAAGGGTGTATATAATATTGACGAGAACATATGTAATTAACCCGAATAGTCACTGGAATAAACTAGTATTTCTCAAATTTTATGGCCACCGCGATGCAGAGCGCCATCATATTGCATGTGATGACTAATCTGGATGATCCAAGTCCAAGGCAATCTCTATAATTTTCTCTTATTTTCTGTAACTTTGGCTGCTGGTACTATTATCAGATTCTTGTTCTTCAAGGTTTCTGGCAGGATCCATCATCAACACTGGGTGATGGCGACAGTTGTATTCAGATGCCAAATCCTTTTACATGCAGTGTGGGAAGAACTCTCAGGGCATGCTGCAACTCAGCTTGTCGAAATGGATAAGATTTTCCTACTCTTGTATGAGAGCCAAGTTGTCACGGCACCTGTTAAAATTGATGAAAAGTGTAGGGATCTAGCTGAATTGGTGGAGAAAGAAAAATGATTACATACCAACTATGAAATCTTACCAAGGTTGCTCTTCACACCAGATGCCGCAAATGTTTACACGTTTAACGCTTTAAAATGTTACGTTAACATCTGGAAACGCTAATATTATTAGTAACTAAATTCCTAAATGTTTTTTTAATGCAACACGTTTACGTGCCAATTTTGTGATGTTTAGAGTGGGCAAGAAATAAAAATATTCTTCTTAAAACAAGGAATTTATAATAAAAAGGTTTAAAAAAAATAAGATGCATGATGCCTACTACAAGAATATATCCATGTGAAGGTTAAACAATATGTACTTATTTAACTTAGTATATTAGACAAAGTAATAAGTATCTAACTACACATCCGTCGAACTCCCAGCTCGTTATCAGATGAAAGGACTTAAACTTTTGAGTACATTTCTTCTAACTGAGTAGGAAGAAATAAAAGGAAGCATCAAGCATGCTTGCTCATAGGCGGATGCTTCCCACCGACTACTACGTTGAAAGCCGACCCCCTTCCCATGCAATGACAGAAGAAAGCTGAGGACTCCAACCACCCGAAGTAGGTTATAATGAAGCGCCTCTTCTCCCTTCCTCCCGCGTTTCTCTTTCGCCTTTGAGATCCTGTCCCCTTCTCTTTAGCTTCCTCCCACGCACGGCTGGTTCTTTCTCCCCGTCTCGAGAACATTTTGTTTTGAAAAAAACTTGTTTTCCTGTTAATTTGTTCCCCCCGTTTGAGGGAGGTTTTGTTCTCCAACTTGTTTGGAGGATCTTCCACCGACTTTGTTGGTGTTCTCCTCTCCGACTTGTTTGAAGAGTACGTAGCTTGCGACGTACGTACGTAGCCCCCTATTGCCAGGGGCATATGTGATTCTTCTTCCATCTGGTATCTTGGATGTGGGTGGGGAGGAAGATGTTGTGGGTGGTGACAGAATCTGCCATCTTCATCAGATTTCCCATGTTCAGTGCCCTTGTGATTGGGATCTTCGCTGCGGGTTGCTTCAGATCTGTACGTTTCACTTTCGATGACTTCATTCAGACTGCATTAGAGCATTCTTGGTATTCTTGACACATCTTGGGACAGAACCAAACCCCACTGATCTTGTCGAGCTCCTCTATATTGGGTAGAAGAAGGGTGGGTGCAAACTTTAAAAAAACTCAATGTTTGGTAGGAGAGTGTGCCTTATGTGTTTATGGGTTTTGTCCCATATTGAAAACACAAGTAAGGGAGTGGCTTTTATAAGTCCTTGTGGTTCTAAAAACTTGTTCCTATGAAACTAGAAGGAGGTATGACCAAGACCACACATGCGCGCTCGCCGGCTGGGCTGGGCGGCGCGTGTGTGAGGTGACCGCGGGCCTTATTGGGCCGTCACTCTTTTTTCAATCCGTTTTTCCCTTTTTGTTTGGTGGGCTTGTGGGACGCGCTCGTCCTTGAAGAAGTGAACCAGCGTGTAGTGGGGCGTGGGCGGTTGTGATAAGGAGAGAGAAAGAAACTGAGTTGACCTAGTCTTCTTTCCAAAGAAATCTCTTGCGGTCTCTCTCGCGCTCTCTGTCTGCAACGCCGTGCTCACCACCGGGGAATCGCTCTTTGCTGGTCGCTTCTTGCCCTCGCCTTCGACGTGGATGTCGCCGTCGCTGCTCGCCGTCGGCGTGCCGCGCCTTCCTCTCCGCCACCGACTGCCTCAGTCTCCGCGTCGTTGGTGTCCGGTGCATGCTTCTTTTACCCTACATTCAATAGAGATCCTTCTTTACATATTAGATAATTTTCGCTTTACGAGATCAACAGTGTGCGACTGTCATCTCATTGGATGTGGTTGTACCCTGGGAGAAGATCGTTGTTTCCTTTTCGCACCTATAGTGGGGACGATATCTTCTCTAAGACAAGTTCCTTTTGGAACGCCTCCAATGCCTCTATATAGATATATTCTTGTTCATATTTTCAACATGTATACTTTGCTTATATGTTGTTATCCTCTTGGAATGATGCCTATGTTAATTTACGCAAACTTGTATTATGTCGCTATGTTTGCACTGTATGGATTATGGATGTTCTATCGCCATGCAAAACCTTTTATTCCCACTGTTTTCACAACAGTCTTAGAGAAGATATCGTTTAACATGGCGTCGTCATCTGTTACTCTCAACCCGAAGGTAGACATGTCCATGATGCCGGCGAAATTCACAGGGCAACACTTCTAGCGTTGGCAACAACGCATGCGGATATGATTTACTATGATTGGGTTGATCTCTGTGATTGAATCTGACTCACCCAAAGTGATTGAGAAAGATCCCGAAAGTGTTAAGAAGGTTACTGAATGGAAGGAAAGAGATCGCATAGTACATGGATGCATTCTTACTGCTTTATCGGATGTCCTATTCGATGTATACAGTACTTCGACATTCCTGACCTCCAAGGCACTATGGGATGAGCTTGACATAAAGTACAACACTGAGGACCAAGGTCTAGAAAAATACTTTGTCGGTAAATTTCTCAAGTTTCACATGGTTGAGGGCAGACCTATCACTGAATAGGCACATGAGTTAGTTTCTTCTTATGATCCATGGCTTGGCTGAGGGTGAAGTGAAACTCCCAGAAAACCTTCAAGTTATGTGCATCATTGAGAAATTTTCTAAGTCTTGGGAGGACTTTGGAATGGCCCTAAAACATAGTCATGAAAAACAAGTTTAAAGATTGCAAAGGCAAATCCAAGGTTGATTCTAATGCACAGTTTAAACCCAAGGGTAAAATAAAGAAGAAGAAGAAGCAAGGTGATTGTTGGGTCTGTGTTCAGAAAGGTCATTTCCATGGTGATTGTCTAAAAATGAAGGAAAAGATAGGCCAACAGATTGGTGTTGTTCCACCTCAGGTCAATGTAGTGATTGCTGGTACTTCTTCTGAAGACACATATATTACTCTTAACCCTCAATTGTTTTCTATTTATGAACCTTATGAATGATTGGTAGACACAGAGCCAATGTACACTTGTGTGTTGATAGAGCTAATTTTATATCTTACCAGACCGTCCATGACTGCTCCGTGACTATGGAGAATGGCAGCACTGCAAGGGTGATGGGAATTGGACGCGTGGACCTGAAGTTTACTTCGGGGCATGTGCTATCTCTTCATCGTGTGCACCATGCTCCTAGTATTAGGAGAAATATTTTATCAGGTTCTAGTTTAGTTAGAGAGGGTTATGAACTCAGCTTTAAATGTAATAAAGTTGTGATACTTCGTCTCAAATCTTTTATTGGTAAATGCTATTTATCTGATGGGTTGTTTAAAGTGCATGTGAGTCATGTGATGAATGAATGCTTAGATGTTGATACATCTGTTTCAGTTGCTTTTATTGTTACAGATTCATCTGATTTATGGTATGAACGTTTAGGTCATTTAAATTTCAAAATTTTGAAACGTATGATGAACCTGAATTTGATTCCTGAGCATGCTATTGATAAAATAAAAAAATGTGATATCTATGTACAGACCAAACAACCTAGGAAACCCTTTCATTCTGTGGTTAGAGATTCAGAGATTCTGGATCTAGTGCACTCAGATATCTGTGAGTTTAATGGTGTGCTAACTAGGGATCATAAAAAGTATTTTATTACTTTTATAGATGACTGTAGTAGATATTGTTATGTGTATTTGCTCAAGTCTAAGGATGAGGCTTTACAGAAGTTCATCATCTTTAGGAAGGAAGCAGAAACACAAACTGGTCAGGTTCTTAAGAGGTTGAGGTCTGACAGAGGAGGAGAATACACCTCTAGTTTGTTTGTTGAATTTTGCCAAGAACATGACATTATTCATGAAACAACTGCCCCTTATTCTCCTCAGTCTGATGGGATAGCAGAAAGGAAGAACCGTATATTTATTGACATGGTCAACTCTCTCCTGCAGTGTTCAGGACTACCTAAGTATATGTGGGGGGAAGCTTTGAACACAGCTTGTCTTGTTCTGAATCATGTTCCCCTAAAACATAAAGATAGTAGTCCAATTGAACTTTGGAGAAATAGGAAACCTAGTTTGAAATTTCTCAAAGTGTGGGGGTGCCTTGCTAAGGTACTTGTCCCTGAACACAAGAGAAAGAAACTGGGACCTAAGACAGTTGAGACAGTCTTTCTAGGCTATGCATACAAGTTTCTGGTTATCAAATCAGAAATCTCTGGCATAGATGTTAACACCATAGTCGAGTTCCATGATGCTACGTTCTTCAAACATGTCTTTCCCATGAAGACTAGTTTGCCTCAACAATTGTATTTTGATACTGTAGCTTTCACATCTGATTCTATTCCACAACATGTGGAAAGAATGACTAATGTGGGGGCTAATGCATCCAGACCTCTTACTGATACTAGTGATCAGGAAGATGTAGAACCAAGGAGGAGTAAAAGACAAAAGGTCTCCAAGGAGTTTGGTAGTGGCTTTGTCACATACCAGATTGAAGAAGACCCCCCTACTTTCTGAGATACTATGGCTTCACCTGAAGCAAAGTATTGGAAGGAAGCCATTAAGAGTGAGGTTGACTCTATCTTGCAAATGGCACTTGGGAGTTAGTTGATCCTCCTCCTGGATCTAAGACTATTGGATGCAAATGGGTCTTTAAGAAAAAATTAAAACCTAATGGAACTATTGAAAATTTAAAGCCAAGTTGGTTGTTGAGGGGTTAAACAAATGGAGGGAATATATTATTTTGATACCTATTCTCCTGTTACCAGAATGACTACCATCAGGGTGCTAATAGCCTTGGCTTCCATATATGATCTGACTATCCACCAGATGGATATTAAGACCGCCTTTCTTAATGGTGATCTTAATGAAGAAATCTATATGGATCAGCCTGAAGGGTTTGTAGCCCCTAGTAATGAAGGTAAAGTCTGTAGACTTGTTTAATCCTTGTATGGATTGAAAAAAACCCCTAAGCAATGGCATGAGAAATTTGACATGACTATCATGTCATTTGGCTTTAAAGTAAATGATTTTGATAAATGTGTCTACTACAAAGTGAAAGGTGATGATTGTGTAATTCTATGCCTGTATGTAGATGATATATTGATTTTTGGCAACAATAAGGGATTAGTAAATGAGACAAAATCATTCTTGAGTAGTAGATTTAAAATGAAGGATATAGGTGAGGTAAATATAATTCTTGGTCTGAAGTTGACTAAGTCAGCTATAGGGATAGCAATTTCTCAGTCTCACTATGTTGAGAAAGTACTAGAGAAACATGGTTATTAGGATTGCAGAATTGTCTGTACACCCTATGATCCTTCTAGAGTCTTCTACAAGAATAAGAGTGGTGTACCTGTGTCTTAATTACGATATTCCCAAGTTATAGGAAGCTTAATGTATCTGGCAAACTGTACTAGACCTAACATTTCATATGCAGTGACTAGACTCAGTAGATACACTAGTTGTCTTGACTGTACTCACTGGGAAGGCTTGAATAGGATACTGAGATAACTTAAAGGTACTGTTTCCTTGAGCTTGCATTTTGGGAAATTCTCTGGAGTCCTTGAAGGATACAATGATGCAAGCTGGATTGCTGAAAACTTAGGGAGTAATGGTGTAACATGGTATGTCTTTACTCTGAAAGGTGGTGCAGTGGCCTGGAGGTCCACTAAACAAACCATCTTGTCTCGGTCTACTTTTGAGGTTGAGTTGTGTGCTTTGGACACTACTGGTATGGAGGCTAAATGGATTAAGGGACTTCTTACAGAACTACCCCTAATGAGTAAGCCCATACCTGCGGTCTCTATCCTTTGTGACAATATGACTACGATTGCTAAGGTCACAAGTTCAAAGTACAATAAAAAAGAAAGGAGACATATTCGAATCAGACTAAAGTCTATAAGAGAATTGGTGTCGCAGGGAGTGATAGCTGTGGATTTTGTTGGTACCAAGGACAACACAGTAGATCCTCTAACTAAAGGACTTAATAAAAACCAAGTCCTGAAATTTAGGATGGGGATGGAATTGAAACCCATTAATTGTTCTCCTACAGTAGCAACCCAACCTATCTGAGTAGAGATCCTACAAAGAAGGTTCAATGTGGTAACAAGAACTTGTTGAGAGAACTAGAAGACACTAAAAATTCTAGGTACCTTGTATCTGAATTCCACCCCTGTAATCCTAATACTAGTGTCTATAGTTGCAAGTTAAGGTTGAGTTACCTACTCTTAATGGGTTCAAGCCTAGTAAGACAGGATGTGAATAGTGCATCCTTGGAGAAGCCCACCTAAGTGAGTGCTACTGTGGGGCCGCAGTTGAAGGGATTGGGTTATCCCTAAATGCACTTATGATACAGGAAGGGGTGCATGGCCGTAAAGCGCCACCCCTGCAGATTACTATCTATGTTTATATCATGTTGTTTCCATTGATAATCTTCACCCAAAAGAGTCAAGTTCAAGACTTAGTTCACTTAGACTCTGTGAAGAAATGATTTGGAATACTCAGGTAGAAGTTCAAATCCGAGAGGTACTTCTATTAAAAGCATGATATGTGTCTCTCTTGATGTGTGTTCCTCCTGGCAAACCATGAGTTGGGGGAATGTTGGGTAGAAGAAGGGTGGGTGCAAGCTTTAGGGAAAACTCAAGGTTTAGTAGGAGAGTGTGCCTTATGCGTTTATGGGTTTTGTCTCATATTGGAAAGCACAAGTAAGGGAGTGGCCTTTATAAGTCGTTGTGGTTCTAAGGACTTGTTCCTATGGAACTAGAAGGAGGTATGCCCAAGACCACACGCGTGTGCCCGCCCGCCGACTGGGTTGGGCGGGCGGTGCATGTGTGAGGTGACCGCGGGCCTTATTAGGCCGTCACTCTTTTTCCAATCCGTTTTTCCCTTTTTACTTGGTGGGCTTGTGGGACGCACTCATCCCTGAAGAAGTGAACCGGCGTGTAGTGGGGTGTGGGCGGTTGTGATAAGGAGAGAGAAAGAAACTGAGTTGACCTAGTCTTCTTCCTAAAGAAATCTCTTGCGGTCTCTCTCGCGCTCTCTGTCTGCAACGCCATGCTCACCACCAGAGAATCGCTCTTTGCTGGTCGCTTCTTGCCCTCGCCTTCGACGGAGACATCGCTGTCGCTGCTCGCCGTCGGCATGCCGTGCCTTCCTCTCCGCGTCGTCGGTGTCCGGTGCATGCTTCTTTTGCCCCACATTCAATAGAGATCTTTCTTTACATATTAGATAGTTTTCGCTTTACGAGATCAACAATGTGTGACTGTCATCTCGTTGGATGTGGTTGTATCCTGGGAGAAGATTGTTGTTTCCTTTTCGCACCTATAGTGGGGCGATATCTTCTCTAAGGCAAGTTTTTTTTGGAACACCTCCACTGCCTCTATATAGATATATTCTTGGTCATATTTTCAGCATGTATATTTTTTGCTTATCTATTGTTATCCTATTGGAATGATGCCTATGTTGATTTACGCAAACTTGTATTATGTCGTTATGTTTGCACTGTATGGATTATAGATGTTCTATCGCCATGCAAAACTTTTTATTCCCACTGTTTTCATAACACTCTCTAACTTTCAAGGTGTCCGAGGGTATGCGTTATCCCATCGATTCATTCCCAGTAAGATTCGGCAATCTTCTTCTCCAATATATTTTTTTTAGTTGTAATCCAATGACATCCGTCACTGAAAATCTCCAACGCCATCTCGAGATCGAATTTGGGGTGTGGCGCTCCCACCCCTTGCTTGTGTCCAACCCGCCTATGGCGGAGGACTCTTCTCCAACATTCTTGTGTAACTTTCGGCATATGCGGTGATAGTTCCTCTCTTTCTGTGGTTTCAATGAAATTTGTCCACCTTATAAGAACTTTGGTCTACGAAAATTTTTCCTCTTGTGTAACTGATCACTTGCGTTGGTCAGCACATGATCCCTCACCTCTGTTGCGTCCCATATGTCTTACCAGTATTTGTACTATTGTTCATCGTGAATGGCAACCTCTTTTATTGAAAAAAAAAAGACTACAACGTTGAAAGCACGGAACTAATTAGTTCAAGTCATTGTTTGTTTTGTCTGAACACCGACCCAACCCATTGTTTGTTTATGAAGCAAATGCACAGCCACCATGATCTCCTCGTTCTCTTCACGTGCCACGGTTGACCTAGGCGAGTAACCTCACATTCCAAATACAAAACCTTTTCAGACTACCATTAAAAAATGCCCAGGTCTCAATCTCCCTCACATGCTGATCATCGTGTAAGATATTAACAAAAGTATGATTTTGTTATTATGATAAGAAAGAGATCGTGAGAACCTCCCAAGCAAAGAGCTGTTCAAGCTTTTACATATTCCTCTCTCTCTCTCCATCTGTTTATCGATGCACCACAAGCACGTTGTATAGAACTAATAGTGTAAGAAGAGTATCCATGCACCACAATGTTATAACAGAGCAATATATCCGCAGCAAGATGGATCTGCAAGGTGCGTGATCGACAAACAATGCTTGCAACGAAGATCAAGCGAGAATATTTTATAGCAAAATAGATAAAGCAAATCATAAGAAGACAATAAAATTTTACGTGCATGGTTCGACCAAATCTACATTCACGGGGAGTGTAGAGAGATTTTACTATGATATAGAAGATATTCTTACATTATCACCGAGCAATCTTCCTCAAATGAAGCAAGACACCGATCTCCATCCGAACATCTTCCTCTCAAACATAGATTCAAAGAGCAAAAGTTCAGTTGCCGCCGCCCTTCTCTCTGACCCTCAACACATTCTTACAAAAGAAAAATTAATGAGAAGAAATATTTTGGTGTGCAATAAATTAGTTACATCCATTATAATTATGACACTTGACTTGGAAGGTTTTAAAAAAAATGATGATAGAGGAGATGCTAAAAGCTCCCAAATCAAGTGTCACAATTTAATAGATACGATCAATTTAGTGCACATCAACATGTGCTGTAAGTATTTCTCAACTGTGAGAACTGAGAAGGAAAGGGGGCAGCTTGCGTGGATATATTATTCTATTTTTCTAAGTGGGATCGATCAGGGGGATCCCACAAAAGGACAGAACAGCTCAAGACCCATTGACCAAGTCAAATAAAAACAGCACAGGAACAGTATAGCACTAACAGCGTAAGAAGAGTATCAGCAGTAGTGAACAGGCAGATGAGATGTAGACAGCAAATATTAATTATATCCTGATGGACTCTCTGATGAAAGGCTCTTGAGCTATATTATTGGTGGAAGGAGCTATGTTCATTAGCTGTGTAACAGTACTGTTGTTGAAGGGAAAGGAATTCCCGTCTGTGTCCATCTGCTGGTAGTCGAGTAGGGGCGTGTTTTCCTGCTGCATCTGGATACAAAGGATCTCTGCCTGCGCCAGGGCGAGCTGCACTTGAAGCTGCGACACTTGGTTCTGCAGGTACGATATAGCCCCAACGCAACCATAGACGGGGTCGCTCATCCTCGCGTTGGCTTCGTACGCAAGGCTGCTCACGGCATCGGCCCTCTGATGAAATGGAAGCTCCTGGAGATCATCATATAATTAAGAACAAGGTGTAAATGGCTAGCGGAATCACAAAATCTCACCAGCGTGTTCAAGGAAGTTAGCTAGAGAATCATTCTTCGTCCATATATATATAGTACTTTGAGAGAGGAACTGAAAGGGAGAGGATAGATGGATGAAGAAGTACTGACCTGCAACATCTTGCTGACATTGCTGGCACCGAAGACCTTATGAACAAGTGCAAACTTGTGTGGGTCGTGGGGAGGGAAGAACGGGGCAAAGATGCAGTCTTTTGAGCAGCGCCGTCGGAGTAGCTTGCAGGAAGCGCAAGGAGAGTTTCCTGCCATGTCTGCAACGTGAAATCAAAAGCAACTGTTGGTGAGGAATTAAGGAGTTGGCCGTGAGTAGCCTGCTATATGCGGCGGAGGGTTGTAGAGAGCCTTGAGCATTTATAAGACTGAGGGGAGCTTGGGACCCTGAGGGTCTATATAAAATAACACAAATGTCTAGAGCAATAGGAGGGTGCCCTCCATGTTGATCTCCACTTGAATTAATGCTACAATATTCAATTCTTGCTAGTAAAGTTGTGGACAGCTTCCCTGGAACTCTCCATGCATCATACAAACAATCGGAATATCAAACTCTCCCCCAGCCTTTACTCTCAGAAGAAAGTTAATCTGTTTCTTTTGCCCAAAAACCCTTCAGTACCTATCCCTGATTCTTTATCCTTAGAATATATAGGCATGTTAGCTCTTGTGCCCCTCAACTAAAAAGAATTATAATAATTCCCCACTTAATAATTAATTTAATTTTAACCTTTAAATGTTAAAGCAAACTCTTCTTTCTATTATCTTTGTTTCTCTTATAGGGTGAAGTACTCACTTCCTGGTCAAGTCCAACATTAACCGCTGAACTGGGGAGGGGAACATTACTAATGGTAAATATAGAGGTTGAGAAGTGATTTACTAGTTTTCACCATCTGATCTTTATGGTCTCTTGAATTTGTTTTATGGAGGTAAAGTTGCCTCACACTTGCGAATGATAGGAATGGTCAATGAGGCCCCTGAGAGTGATCCCGAAAGAGAACTTCCAATGCTTAAGTCAAGGAAGCGGCCAAAATGGAGGTAGATAAAGGGAGATAGAGATGGAGGTCCATTCTATTGTAGTGTGGGCGAGAGTCTCAAAACCTGTGTCTAAAAGACATTGGCCTCTCTCCTTCTATGTGTGTTGTGGGTTCACCTGGCGTGTTGCACCCTTCCAAACCCTACAACCTGGCCCTAAGGAATATGGTCGTGTGTGCGCCTGACGGGAGTGGTCGCTAGAGTGGGTTGGTTAGTCAACATGTGTTGTTCTTAAGGCATGGATAGGGCCCTAAGGGCACTGACTTCTTTGAGGAAGAGGAGGGGTGTGCTGGTAGGAAGGGGAGGTCACTTCCTATTATAGTAGGCACATGTTGTGCAATTGGTGGACTATGCTCTGGCGTGATAAGGATGAATTGCACAACGGGTGTAGGGCACCTGTGTCCTACAGATGGAGACCTTATCTTGACCCAGGGGGGCGATGACTTGCCCTTGGCGAACATTGTAATTAATGTTCAAAGTTTACCCCCAACATGGGACTTTGTTGTAGGGTGTCCCAACTGCTGCATCACTTTAGGAGAGGGAAGTTGTCTATGCGCTGACATTGGAGACCCTCTTCCTAAAGGATTAGGATGCTCTGGAGGTCCTATCTGCTGAGGAGGCAATGCTGGATGGACTTCATTTGGGTCTTTAGGTTGCACACATGATTCTAGTCTTGGAGCAATAATGGCAGGAGTTGATGACCACTATTGTGGTAGCACAGACCATTATGGTGGAAGTAGAGGACTGCTTGAGGGCCGCCCTTGGTTACGTGGGACACCCTCGAGCACAAGTTGGAAGTGGCTATTTCCTACCAAGGATGCGACGTACACTTAAGCAATCGTGACGATGGTGGCTACTCACGTGGCTAAGGAAGAGGCCTGATCCTTACAAGCTCGAGCTGCTACTGCCGAGGAAACTTTGTAGGCCTCAAAGGGGGAGCTTGGGTGTCTCCATATAGAGTTATCGAGTTCATGAGTAGTGGTCGTGGAGGCATACAAGTCCTTATTGAAGTTCCAATAGTTGGTTGACGATCGAGTGCTAGTGTTCTATGACAAGACAATGCAGCTCAACAAAGAGGAGGGCTAGAGGGAGGCAAGCCATGTAACTTGGGGAATGAACTATGACTCGGGGTTGGTGCCCATCAAAGCTGGTGCCTTGGAGGACATGATCATTGGTCGGTCTAGGGAGACAGCGAAGGAGTGCGAACAACTGATTGTCATCACCATTAATCCTCCCTTGCCATTGGTGGCACCTACTCCTCCCCTGCCATCTGAGACCCCACTAAGGACCCACAATTGGATGTGGTGACATAAGAGTGATGCTCGCCCACTCCTTTGCTTGCTTCTTTTTCTTCTCTGTTTTGTCCTTTTTGGCCATCATGCACCTTCATCCTCAGAATGGGCACTTTTGTACTTCGACATTGTTCGGCCTTGAGGCCCTTCGACATTGTCTCAAAGGATGGGTTGCTTATTGCCCAACCCTGAGACTCTTCAAACATTGTCCTAGAGGAGGGGCTATTGGGTGATCAACCCTAAGGCTTTTGACATTGTCTCAAAGGAGGGGATGTCGAGTGTTCTGCCCTCAGACGCTTCAAGATTATCTTGAAGGAGGGGATATTGAGAGCTTGGCCCTAAGTTAGATGCACTCCTCGGTGTTGTGGATGTGGTCTCTATGGAATCAACCATACTTCTTAGAATTCTTCCTTTAATGGTTGGTCCTTAGCTTTGTCAGCTATCATAAGAGGGCTCATTGTGGATCTCCATGAGGATTTCTCCAGGGGAGTGGAGAGGGGTGTGTAATGCTTGTAGTCCAGGCCTTCTTGGTTGTGGTCACGACACTCCTTACTACGATTGTGGCTCAGGTGCTTACTGGAGTGCTTTTTTTTCCTGAGGTTGCTCCAATGCTTGACTGAGCTCTCCTTATAGTTGGCATGCCTCTAGGCCAATGCTAGGAGCTCGGGAAGAAAGCATGGCTATTGTACCCCTAGTGTAACGTTTCGAGTTTTCTTCTCGGATCCTTGTCAGGTCTGGTGGAGTTCTGTCGGGTTGACGGCATGGGTGCTGTCGTTTACCTGTGGTTGACGGCCAAGGGTTGGACGTTGACTGTGCGTTGGCGTCGATAAGGTTGACGTTTAGCTGTTATGAACTTAACGGCTGTCGATCTGGATGTCGACTGTGTGGCGGTTCAGTAGGCGGCAAGGGATCTTGACGTCTACTGATCCGGCCTGTTCAAATAGGGCAGGCCGAGAGCAGGTTTTCCTTTTTCACCTTCCCTTCTCTCCTTATCTTCTTTGATTTCTGTCGCGTTCCACTTCTCCTGGTGATTGGCGGGGGTTCGTGGAAGGTCTTCGTTGCATGTGGCGGCGGTAGTTCGGGCGGGAATCACGGCGTTTCGGCGTATTTCGTGCGGATAGCTCGGGGGGTTCCGGCGCGATTCGCATCCATGAAGGTTGTTCTTGGCGTTTAGAGGTAGGGACTTAACCCCTTTAACCCTCCCTGGTGGATTAGCATGCCAAATTGCAGTAGATTACATGTTAATTTCGTTTTAGGGTTTGGGTTGAGCATGTTGGGATTTTTAGGTATTTTGCACAATCCGGGTGACGGATTGTGGTTTTCTCGACCCCCAGCGATGTGTATGATTGTGAGGAAGAGTTTCCTTCCTTCCATTTTGTATTTATATGGTGTTTTGGCCTGGATTTGTTGATCTGGTGCCGTTAGGGTTGCTGAAGCTGATGATGTTAACGTCCACATCTGTTGACGTTAATATCATCAGGTTTGAGGTAAACGACAGGATCCATTGTTGTTGACTTCTTGTTGACGACAAAGGGTGGCCGTTTACATCTTGCGTCGGCGGCAATCGATGTTGTCGTTAAGCTATTGTGGTCCAGCATGCCTTTAACAGTGTCGTGGTGTCCGCCTGTTGACACAGTTCACCAGACATCTGAGTGTGGCTCTGTCTGAGTGTACTGGGGGTTGACAGTGTGGAGACGTGACTGTGTTTCCGTCTGTTGTGCGCGTGTGGCGTTACCGCGTGCTGTTTTTGTGTTATGTGACCTAGACGCGGGTGCGACTCCGTCTAGATGACTGGCGTGTGGGGGTCCTCCGCCAGTGAGCCAGGGCGTTGAGAGCGTCTCCGTTCTGTGCGTACTCCTTGTGGTGGTTTTGAGCCGGTCTCCGTGGAGCCCCTTCTCTACCGCTAGGTCGGGCGTAGGGGAAAACCGGTCGTGGACCAGACGTTAGAGAGAGCGTCTGTAGTGTGCACACGTGGCTGGGGTTGCGAGACTCTGTGGCGACGGGACGCCGAGCTACAGACCCTAGCTGAGTCCTACTTACTGTGTTGTGTGAGTGTGTGTTACTGAGCCGCGTGGTTTACAGTTTTAGCGCACTCCTGTTGAGGGAGCTGTGTAGTTGTCACTGGTTTCAGTTGTGTGCGAGGTGTATTTACTTTCTGTCTTTACTTACCGCACTTTAGTACTGTTTCCAGGTGGGGTTGTGTTTCCCTACTGGGTCTCTCTTTCGTGAGACTCACTCCCTTCCCTTTCAGGTGCGTCGTTGACTCCTTTTCCACGCGAGTCGAGTCACTCTGGTGCGCGTGCGCTCTAGCTGCTGTGAGTAGTACTTTTTGTGTACTTTCTGTACTCTGTACCTGTTGAGGTCTCTGAGTTGTACATGTTATATTTCATATAGTGGAATGTTTATTGTACCTTGGTGTGTATCTTTTTATATATAGTCTTCTCGGACGTTCTTTTCTTACCCTTCCGAGCTTGTCTCGTGGGTTAGTGGGTCAGAATTCGGGTTACTGGTCGGGTACCGGTAATGCGGATTCTGGGTCGTTACAGCTAGAGTGTTCCAGAGGATGATGTCACATGTGCCTTGTGCAATTGCAGTGTTGTGATGCTGACATCAAGGTGGGGAATGCTGAGGCCCTCATTTTGGAAGCGAGCGACGAACTCCCATAGGGGATAGTTTTGACAGAGGGCAAGCAAGTTGGCAATTATTCCTTCATATTACTAAGGAAGTTCTCCTTGAACAATCACTTCATCTACTAGAAGGAGGGAATAGAGCCAACATGAAGAGACTCAAAACCATGTGCATGCATTCTCTTTGTAGGGTGGTGGTGAAGGCCAAGAACTTTACAACATTTGACACTCAATGGAAGATTAGGTGCAACTCGAAGATGTAGAGGTGGTTGACCGAGTCAGTGGAGCCATTGTATGCCAAGAAGAAGGCATCTAGAGCTTTAGATGAATTGACACCTCCCAAATTTTTGTAGAGAAGGGAGCTTGGAAGTTAGTGTCATCTTTCACCAGCCCTTTGGTGTGGGCCACACAAAAAATGTTGTCAAGGTAGTGGGCCTTGCCCTCAAGCTCACTCTTGAGGTCACCACTATGCTGAATGTATCATGCCATTCTTAGGTTCAAATGCAAAGGACTCCCTCGGCAAGATCTAGGTGCAGTTGAGTCAATAGACGATTCTTTGAATGCACCATTCGTCGCTTGAGGAGGCACTGATAGCCCTCTACCAATGCATGGAGCTAGTTCCATATGGTTGTTAGCTCTTCTGCTACGACCACCATAGGAGGCTGCGACTAGGAACTATGGTAGTCATAGGTGTGCCCATCGTAGGAGGATGCATGGGAACTGGCCCTACTACTATGGTGGCTACCTAGATTCCCATAGTTCCCTCACTATGTCATGGTTTGCTATAGTAATTTCCACAAACAACATCAAAGAGTATAAAGTTCAAAATGTGGTCTACGAGCTTCCACCATCCGATTCTAATGGGTTCTTGAATTTTTGACTAAGAGAATGTTCGCTTATGACACCTACAAATAATAGGAATGGTCAGAGGGGCCTCAGGAGTGATCTCAGAGAAGAACCATCGATGCTCAAGTTAGAAAATTGGTTGGAATAAAGGAGGAGAAAGGAAGAGAAAATTGGAGCTACTTTTCATTGTAGTGTAGGCTAGAGTAGCAGAACTGGCACCCGAAAGACCATACCTCTCTTCGTTTGTCGTTCCTCCTTTTAAGCATGTGTCGAAGAGTTCTGCCGACATCTTGTCCCCTTCTTGGTTGTACAACTTGCCTGTGGGGAATGGTCGTGCGTGTGCTTGATGGGAGTGGTCGCTGGAGTGGGCTAGTGAGCTAGCATGCACTGCTTCTCTGTGGCATCGGCCAGACCTTGAGGGCACCATTGACTTCTCTGAGGTAGAGTAAGGGTGTGCTGGGAAAGAAGGGGAGGCCACTTCCTGTTATAGCATGCACATGTTGTGTGGGTAGTTAGCCATGCTTTGGCATGACAGTGACAGATTAGACAACAGGTGTGAGGCATCCTGCTCCCTAGAGAGGGGGACCTCATCATGACTTGGGAGGGTTGAGGACTCACCCTTGGTGAACAAGGAAATGTCTAGAGTCGGTGCGCCCTAAGGTCTAGGAGACAAAGTGTTGGTAGGTTGGCCCACCTTCTTCCCTTTGCATGGGCCACCCTTGGGGGGCAAGGCGATGACTAGGCTAAGTCTCGTCTTCTCACTCTAGTGGGTAAGTGGATCTTAATAGACCAAGCTAGTTTTATCCCACCTCAATAAATAATATGGAGATAATTAAAAGCACAATCCACTTCAGGGGTATAGGGCGCAAACGTGCCGAGTCGAGTAACACTTTGCTCAGACTCATCTAGTTCATTTTTTGGCGAGTTTGAACTTGGCTCGATACTTGTCGAGTATTTGCCACCTTTGTTCAAGATCGGGTCGCTAACTATTCATCATGTTCGAGCTCAGATTGTCATGTTGCTCAATGATGTAAATGAGCTCAAGTTTGAAAATTCTTAGCCAAACGAGCTTAGGCTCGAACATAGCTTGTTTAACCTAACACGAACTTGATTAAGTAAACAAGTTTGAACTCGAGATCGAGTTTGAAATTTTTTCTATAAAGAAGCGCAAGCTTAAACTCAGCTTGTTTAACATGGCAATTTCAAAAATGATATACTTTTAACGTATTTTAAAAAGAAGCAAATGATAAAATAACCGTCTTAGTTATTCATGAAGAGAAGTGAATAAAATATCGTGCAAATTACCTCAAAAATAGTTTTTCCATACTAATATCCAACCGTAATTATAAATGAGTCAACCATATATCTTTTTAAGCAACATATAACCTAAAATATTAAATTTCATGCATTCCAAAAAACCTATAATTTAAAAACATTGAACTAAAAAATATGCAAATTTGACACCATAAATAACAAGAAATAGACAACTAACATTGTTGACAACATTCAAACTTCAAAATCAGCAAATTTAAGAACATAGATTCCGCAAATATGAAAAAAAGGAAAATTTGAAAAAAGATCATTGTTGTAGGAAGAAAAATATACAAAAAAATGAAAATATGCATTATGAATATCAAATAGTAGGCACTAAAAGAGGAAAACCAATAACATGCAACTTGAAAATTGAGTTGTTTTAAACTAAAAGAAATAGAAAATGGCACTATAGAGACATAAATCAACTATCATGTCTTAAAGAAAATATAACAATATAACATCTTCAAGTTTTGATATCACATTACAATAATCAAAATGTAAATCTAAATATAATCAACCTGCATTAAGACATCCAATAAGAAGATCTAGATGTTCAATCTAATAGATTCTGAACACTAAATTCGCATGTTCCATTCAACTCCAATTGATGCTTCTCATTCATGTCACCCACGCACAAATTTTTATAATTGATTAAGATAAAAAATCAACTCATTCTATTTAAGAATATTAAAGGAACAATCAAAGTATATAATACGCGTGTCTTACATGAAATATAATGATGAAGAAACTTTATGGTTGAGCAATCTCCATACCATTCTCTATTATTTGAAAAAGTGAAAAATCATGCTAAGAATACATACATGAAACATATATTCTTATCTCAAATAGACTTGGTTGACCTCAAATATAAAGTACTTATTTTGACTTTCCTCTTAATTCTATAGAAACTACGAAACCAATCTTCACCACAAATTAAAACCTGAATACTTTCTATTCTCAAACATGATGAATATGTATCAATTATTTTACCACCAGCACTAAATGTTGCTTCAAATGCCACTATGGTTACAAGAATTTCTAAAATATCCTATGTCATCCTAGATAAAATTTGAAACTTTAGGTTATTAGCCTTCCACCACCCTAGTGCATCAAAGAACCCACTTGATTGTTCATTACAAATAATGACACTCTCTTGCAAATAGACATGAAGTTCAAATTTCACATTTTCAATGGAATCAACACTTCTAATATAATGATCAAACTTCCTCCTTCCACTCAACATAGAATTTTTTTCGCCCAAATGTACAAGTAATGTTGACGCTACTATCTGAACCTATCTCTTGAGAGTCATTTTTTGCACTCTTCTCAGTACTAACAATTGCATGAGTATCCACATATTCTTTATAAATTATATATAAACAATCACTTATAGTGAAAATATGTCTAGCAACTACTTCCACAGAGTAAATAGCATGAAAAGAGAATTCAATCAACTTCATCTTATTTCTAAGATCTAGCACAATAGCAAATGTAAAAAAGTTGCAATCACCCCAATGTTTGTCAAATTTCAACTTTATCCTCTTAGTTATTGCTTGCATTTATTCACTTCTACTTACACTTGTCTCTTCTATAGCACTTCCTTTATATTTGTGAGTTTAGGAAGAATTAAATTAGGGTGTAAATGAGCCAATATGTTCGACAAGTAACTTGAAACTCGACTCAATAAAAGTTCGGTTCGGCTCATTTATTTAATTAACGAGCCGAGCTTGAACAAAAAAAAAGCTCGATTTATAAACGAGGCGAGTCTGAACACATGTGAGCTCGACTCAATTATACTCGTGAACAACTCATTTAAGAACTCATTAAGAGTTTGATTAAATACTCGTTAAGAACTCGTCTAAATACTCGTTAATAACTCATTTAAATATTTGATATTAAATAAGGTAAATTATTAAATATTTTATAGAGAATATAAATTCTTTATTTACTTTGACATAATAAGATGTAATAAATAAAAACAAAAGTTAGGGGTTGATATGTAAAAGTTAAACATATAAGCTATATACACAATATTTAGTATAAAATATAAATAAGTTAGAGGTACATACACAAATCAAATAATGAAGATATATAGATGAAATTTAGTTTGAATAAAATTGAGAAAAAAGTATATATATATATATATATAATATTAAATCTTCTACGGTTCCTAAGCATCGCGAAGTCGTCTTCTTCTCCGATGGGTGCCTGCGTAGGGCGTGGGCCGTGCGGCCAAGCAACACCGCTATTCCCCCCCCCCCCCCCCCCCCGGAGTGGCAGGCGACTGTCGCAGAGACTCCACCAATGCCGGACGGAGCTCCCTGCAACGACGGTGGTCGTTGGAGCTTCCCACTTGGGCGGAGCTTGTGTTAATGGTCGCGACCCATGGTGGTGCTGAACGCCAGCCTTCCGGCGGACACCGGGATCTTCCCTGGCTCTCGGCGCATCTCAGCGGTACAGGACGCCATCGCGGTGGCATTCTCCGACGTTCGGCCACCCACCTGGGCCACCCCGCCCACTCCCTGCTGGACTCTCCCTTGTTTAGTCCCATATCGGTCACCACAAAGTGTTGGCCGATTGAGAAGGCTGGAAAATGGCCCCTTCACCCCCAATTACTCATGGTTCTCCGGCCTTTTAATATTTTTTTTTTGTATCTTTACTATCTAGCTCTAGTTGATCTCATTTTAAAAAGAAATAAAATTTATTTAAATATTAAATTTTAAATTCAATTATGAGTTTGAAAACTCGGGCTCGAGTTTAAGCTCATTTACGAGCTCGAATACTTAAATGAGATGTTCATCGAGTTGAGTTCAAAATTCAAAAATTTATAATGAGCCGAGTTCGAACATTGGTTGAAGAAGCTCGACGAGTTTCGAGCCGAGTTTGAGCTCGGCAAAAGTAAACGAGCTCGAGTTCAAATATAACTCGGCTCGACTCGGATCGTTTACACCCCTAAAATAAGTTAGAAGTTGGATATTATGTACCTAAAGAGCAAAAAAAAGTTAAAAAAGGACAAAAAGTGAAAAATAGAAGCAATAATAGGATAAAGTAAAAAATTTCTCACCTAAAGTAATATTCATTACTTCATTAAAAAGTGCTAAGAAGTGCAAACATCTTCAACTCTATCCCAATCTTCTTCAGAAGGCAAGTAAATATAATGTGGATTTCTTCCGTAATATTAAGAGAATACATTTCCAAACTCTATCTAAAGCACAAGACAACATGCTATAAGTTGCATTCCATCTAGTGCAATAATCTAAAACCAACCATTGTCCTGACAATTTTAGTTATTTAGCAATCTTACTAAACATATTTAATCTCACATAAGATGCTAAAATATGTTTCACACTTTCATGAATATCTTCAATCACATGTTGAATCATAGATAAATTATCTTGCACTAAAAGATTTAAAATATGTGCACAACAATGCGCATGAAATAATGACCCATCGCAATGACAACCTTCTTTGAAAGTTAAGGCTATCTTTCAGCATCCTCACTATTGTATCATTGTAAGATGCGTTGTCCATTGTTATGGTTGATATATACTTTCTTTTCAATTTCTCATTCTTCTAAATATTTCTAAAGAGCGTTATGAATAACAACTCCAAAATGAGGGGGGTGCATCAACAAAGTTTATCATTCTCATATGTAGCTTCCAATTGTCAACAAAGTGACAAGTTACCACCATATATTGCACCTTCTGCCCAAATTTCCACAAACTTGTAGTGATATTAACACTACTCACAATTTTTAACATTATTTTCAATATCTTCATCTCAAGTGCATAACTAGTCACATAATCATTTCTTGTGGTAGTTCTAGTGATCCTTTGATAAAGGGGATTAGCAATCTTCATCAATATATTGAACATACCGTACTCAATAAAAGAGAAAGGCAACTCATACATTATAATCATATGAGAAACAATCTCTCTAACTTCCAAGTTTGAACAACACTTACACTTTCAGAGTTTTAGTTGGCAATATAGTGTTTTAGATGTCCTTTTGCTAGTTGGTACCTAGGGCAAGAAGCCAAATATCTTTTGTACTATGTGGTAGTACCAATAACATTTTTTATAAGTTTAGCTTTACAATGATTGTACTGTACTTTTCCAGACCCATCAACAAGTTTCACAAACTAAAATTTTTTCCAAACATCAAATGTCATCTTTCTTTTCTTGTCTGCAAAAAGATTTTCCTTTTTATCATCTTCTACATTATCCTCTTCACCATGAATAACAACAACTTCATTAGCTATTTCATTATCGGCTCACAACATTTATTCGTAATTACATTTGAAGAAGAAGCAATGCTAGAAGGTACAAGTTCTAAGGGCAATGATAGTTGTGGACAACTCTATTTTTGCTCTTCTTGTGAAGCATGAGAAGACATACCTTACAACCTTTTAGATATTTAAAATTCATAGAAAATGTGTCATGAAATAGATATATGTCAAAATATAATACCACCTAAAACGTTGAAGAGATAGTTACTACTATTGGTGGGAGTCAATCAAGGAACCACTTCCATCGACAGAGGAGACCTTGTTGCCATTTATGGACTTATGCTCTTGTAGGACACCCCGTTGAAGTGTCACTCTCACCTGCTTCCAAATGCTGTCAGAGGGATAGCTATCGCCATCGAAGGGAGTCAAGGGATCGCTACCATCGTCGAAGGAGACCTTGCCACCATCTATGGACTATAGCTCCTAGAGGACCCCTGTAGCAACTCTAAAATTTTAAATATCAATAAATGTTATTAAATTAAGTATTTCATTGAATAAATATGATAAATAGATTTAAATTAGAATAAAGAGGTAAATAATTGAATAAAAGGGAATTAAATTAAAACTCATTAAGCTAAATTAGTAAATGGGTTATATTAATGGTCCACACAAGAGGTAATGGGCCAAAAAGCCAAAAGCCCATCTTTGGATGGGAGGTAATTAAGCTAAATTCGCACGTTAAATAATAATAATTAGAAAAAAGTTAAGATACTTACTAATTAACCCATAATTATCCTAAAAAGGAGTCCTCATCACATCCTAACCCATTACCCACAAAATTAGACCTCTCATCTATCCTATTAGGTGGATAAATGCTAGGAAATAGGGAGATAAATGAGGAATTTTGGAGTTTGAAGAGAAGAGGAGAGTTTTAAGCTTGCAGGACTCTTACACAACCTAATAGACCATCAATTCGTCCCTAACCACCCCTAGAATGTTGTTGGAGCTCTAGAGGACGAGGAGAGGAGGTTGAGGACGAGGAGCAAGAAGAGGAAAGGCTTGGAGCAAGGGGATCTCTTCTTCTTCGTCATAAACCGTAGGTTTTCTTTACAGCACAAAAATGTAGGCAATCTCTCAAGCTTAACCTAATTAAACTCGACCCTAGGTAGACCTTGATACCCTCTATCAAAGCCCTATGTTTGCCCTAAATTTTGTGGCTCCATGTAGGAGTTTTAAATGCTCTAAACTCTATCATCATCATGTACCCGAACCTTCATGTTTGCTTTTAATCCATGAAGATACTTGATCCCATGCCACGAAACTTTTATCCTAGATACTGCATGATGTTAGGGTTCTAATGAATCTATTTTCCCCAATTTCCATCGTTCATCCTTTGCTAATTAAATCGAAAACCATGATTGTGCATGTTTTAGGTCACCAAAAAGTAACCTAATTAAAGCATGCCCAAGACTTGTCTATGTTCTAATTACTCATGCCTGTTGATAGATCTACGTGTCTACTTTCATTTAAAACTAGTTTCATGATTTTGGGATGATCCTACGATTTTATACGAAATTTTAAATGACCCTGTATCATGCATGGAAGGATGGACCCAACCGGAAAAAGGGATGATCCCCTTTTCTGGGTCGGGCCGCCCTTCTGAAATCGCGACGGCCCGACCCGTCGCGATCTCAGAAGGGTTGGGACCGGCTGATCCATCGCGTCATAAATGCGACGGCCTGCGCCGTCGCGGTTCCCTCCCAGTTCATGCCAGCCCGGTCGGTTCAACAGAACGCGGCCAGATCACCCGTCGTGACATGAAATGCGATGGGGACCCCCGTCGCGATTTCACAAATGTCGCCAGAAACCCTTATTTACACATATACCCCTGCTATATATGCCATTTGACCCTTGTTTAAACTTAATTAAGCACTGTTATGCATAGTATTGATCTGAACATTAATATTTTTAATAATTACATAAATTCAATTAAATAAAAGCCATGTGCACAATTTTTCATGCTTTCATGATTTAATTACATTTGCACACACTTAACATAAATGGTTGCCAATAGACCTTATTATAATTATATCAATAATATAATTAAGTATAATTATTCACTTAATTTCCCAATTATTTAAATGATACTTGTCTTCATTTTATTTGCGTGAATTGTACACCTTTATCGCGTCCCTCTGCCATCGAGCACTCGAGGCAAGACGGACAACGTTTCGTTACACACTTTTTCTTGGCATGGACCACCTCTCCGTTGGGAATACTCCTGACTGGACCAGGGACTCCTTGTCAAGGCCTCCGTAAGTCTTCTTGGCTTTGGTGTACGTCCATTACCGATGAGCTGGTTGTACCCTTAAAACCCTTTACACCCTAGAGATCAGCACGATCCAACAGGCCTTAGCGTGTTCACTCTTACCTTGAGATCACGCTGGACCTCTGGTCTGTGTCATGACACGGCTAGTGGATAGTTGTGACTTCTACCTGACTGCCGGCACCCGACCTAGTGTTGTGCAACTGTTACTATCGACAGTTTAACATTGTTTTACGAATATGTCTCTATTCTCATCTATTATCTTTATGCTCTCATCTGTTCACTTTCTCTCTACTCTCTCGTCTATTCGTCTACTAATCTCATCTATTCTTGGTACCCTATTTGGCCATCTATATGATTGTCTAAGATAAGAAACATGACTATGCCAGTGCAATAGGGCCCGATCTGGTCCTAGGAGGAGCGCCCGAAAAGTGCCATTTGCCCATGGGAGTTAAAATGATCAGGATGTTGGCATACATCCAGTGCCATTATACTATCAATATTTAATCTATGACAATCAATTCAAGTGCTATCATTACAAGTGCTATCGTTACTAGTGCACTGTTGTGCAACATTATGTGCTATATCGTTACATGGCCAATCTATCATCATGATTGTTGTGCTATTTTCCGTGTACAAGTGCTATCGTTCTCTTGTTGTCATTACTTTTCTCTACATGACTATTCTCTCTAGTTATCCTACCTTTTAAGACATTAATCATTTAAAACATGCTTGTTCTTATGAGATATTAAGTCCTACTAGGCGATTATCGCTCATCCTACGCTATTATTTCATGTGTTTTAGGTGAGACTGATGGGGATTACCACACTCACGAGGAAGGGAATGAGGATGATTCTCAAGAGTGACCAGTCTCGACAACCCGTGCTTATTAGTTATTTAGTTAGTCGTCAGTTAATTAGTTTGTGATAGTTTGAGTTTGAATAAAGTTCTCTGGGCCCTAGTTTTGGCTCTGATTAGTGAATGTAATAGTTAGTTGATGAATTATTAATGAAGTTGAATTTCATTTGGTTTTATTCCAATTGCGCAATGGGTTGATGTCTATTTATCGCTTGATACTATTTAAATAACTGTAATTCCGCTCCGATATTCTGCATCAGGGCGTTACAACCCCCCTGTGGCACTACTCTCACTTGCTTCTAGCTGCCATCAGAGGGATAGCTACCATTGTCAGAGGGGGTCGAGGGACCGTTGTCATAACTAGAGGAGACATTGTCGTTGTGGACTACTACTACTGTAGGTGGACACACCACCACAATGCTACTCTCATCTGCTTCCACCTGCCGTCAGAGGGATAACTATAGCCATCGAAGGGCATTGAGGGATAGCTACCATCATCGGAGAAGACCTTGCTGCCGTGGATGCTATTACTATAGTAGGATGCCTGTCGCATTGCCATTCTCACCTGCTTCTAGCTGCCATTGGAGGGATAGCTACCATTGCCCCCCATCGGAGGCAGTCGAGGGACAGGCAGATTGTTGTCGTCATGTCGAAGCCCTGAGAAGAATCGGCTATTGTTGCCTACCATTGCAATGGGAAAGGGAAATGGGAAATTGGGAATCGAATGATCCGCCTAGGGTTTACTATTTGGAATGGGCAGCGATGTATTTAGTCTTTTACATCTAAGTCCTCATAAATATTTCATATTTCAATAATAAATCTATAAAAATAAATATGTTTATGTCCTCATTCTTATTATAGTGAATTCTAGTATATTGACAAGTACTGTGTTGAGTATTATAACAAGTAGCTTCTCGAGTATCTTAACGAATATATTATCGAGTACTTTAACAAGTACATTATTGACTATCTTAATGAGCTGCTCGTGAACATAATTGAGTTGAGCACACCTCTATTCAAGATCGGCTCGTTTATGAACTGAGCTTTTTTTTGTTCAAGTTTGTTTATTAAATCTAACAAATGAGTGATCCGAGTTTTTATCGATCTAAGTCTCAAACTACTTGTTGAACATATTGGTTCATTTGCACCCCTATAGGGGTATGATTGCTGAGCATAGTGGATTCATGAATTGGTATATTGCAAAATTTTCACAAGTCACAGGGATGTATAAACAAAAGATGACAAGTTAACGTAATCTAGAAGGAACGGAGGATGGGAAAGCTAGACTTGTTAGAGGTCTATTTTATGCACATTATTTCATATGTTCTTCTTAACAAGGTGAAGTTCATGACACTGACAATAGCTATTTAGTTGTTACATAGTTAAGGGTGTGTTTGATAACATGTTTCCATCCACAATCAAGTTTTGAAAATTTCCCACAGCTTTTTATTCAATCATTTTGAAAGTAAGGTTGGTCGTATCACACAGATCGACCGTGTCGTATTCTCCATGGCACAATATGGTACCGTGCGGTACTGCTAAGATACAATGAGAAAGAGGCATGTTTGATTTTTTGTTTTAATGTTTTGTGACCTGATCAATATATAAAATGGGAAAACTTCAAAAAAAAAAAGCAAAACATAAGAACGTCACATGGAGAGGCTGAAAAATGTAAAAAAAATCATTTAGCTATCTAAGCCAACCAAACACAATTATCTAGTGTTCATCAAAGATTACATACAAACATGTTAAATTCATGACATATACATACACAAAAATATTGATGATGCAATCATCAATTCTTACAAACCAAATGCAATGCTCATCTCATCGTCCTCACTATTCCTCATCTTAGCCACCTACAAGAATAATTCAAAGTGTCAATTCTACTTATGAAAATCATGATGAAGAAACAACTACAAGCATCTTCGGCTCCCCTAGCATCTGCACCTACCTTTATCCTCTCAATAATAGAAGCCAAGAATATGTTCAACTGAGGTGGATCTCTTAAATCGTCAATCACCTCATCAAGCTCCATCTCTAGAAATCTATGACACCATTGGGTCTTCATCATGTCTAAGGTAAGACATGTTTGTAAGATCATAGTCTCCCTCCCCTTTTTTCGGCATCCATCTGCACATGTTTCAATCTGAGCCTCATATTATAATATACACACATCAAATTGTCTAATCTTTGTGACTCAATCGGTTCCTCAACTTTATATGAATTAGAGCAAATGTACTCCAATTTCTCTCACAACCAATATTTGTTTCCCTGAAACATTCTTCCATGTTGTCACCTAATATCATCACCCAGTTCTCGTGGAGGCATCTATAATGTTATAGCAATCACACATGATAATACTATAAACACACATTAACAAGTTGACATAAATATAAACCATCAAAATTAAACATAATATTCGTGCAATAAACACTAAAAAATAGCACATTAGATTATAATATCTCTTTTTTACATATCAACACACATTGATTTTACCTAAAAATATGTCAAAATAATATTATAATTGTTAGATGCACTCTCATGTGTTGTACTATGTAGATTTTGATAATCACAAAACACTATGTTGTGTTGACGAGCTCTTGAGTAATGGATTCATTTATATGAACTTCATGCAAATGACCAACGAATTTGATATTTTTTATATTGATGTTGAAGGTCTAAAATGTCTGTAAAGTGTACAAAAAAATCATATTCTTATGGCCTTAAAATGTGTTGCAATAGTGACATAGAGATGCATGAAAAAAGACATAATATTGTGCACCTTTGTGCTTCATAGTGTGCATTTATTGTGTATTTTTGTTCATATTTTTGTATAACTTGTTTTGGGTCTAATTTGTGTTTTGAGATGTGTTTTAGAGTTTTGAATATACCCTCAAAATTACAGGTTTTATCTCACAGTAAAATTTAATTTATAACCATTTCTATACACATATTAACATGGTGACATGTTCTGCCTATGCGGGTTTAGGTTGACCGAACTCTGATTTTAAATCGACCGAACTTGTTAAGTCAACTGAAATTTGATTTTAGGTCGACTGATTTTTATCCCAGAGAGCAAATTTTCAAGTTCTAAAAATCGATCGATCAAACTCTGATTTTCAACCGATCGAATAGTTACGGGTTTTGTCGAATCTATTACAAATCCGGTTGGAACTGTACTAGGATATCGACCCACTTCGGGTCACCCCCCTCGAGGGTGACCCGACTGTGTCGCCATGTACGAACCCTGTATGAAAGAGAGACATTGAACCTTGGAAAGCGATCATTCTCATGGCCTCTTATCTTTAATCCAAGAGGAACAGAAGAGTTATGACTTATGCGTATGATTTTAAAATACTAATTGTATACATGGATAATCGATGGTTTATGAGAAAAATAAAAATAATTAACTTGCTCATATCATATTAAGACAATGGACAATTGATGCAAGATTATTTCTCCTAAAATAGATACAGGTATTTAATTATACACCACATCAGGTTTAATCTTTCTTTGAACTAGAAAAATACTTAAATGACTCTAACCTTTTTTTTTAGATTGGTAAGTTGGTAGGAGAGGGGAATTGTGAGAGAGAGGGCGCGAGTTTGATCTTGTGCCCTTCCGTTTCCCTCCCTCTTTTCTGAGAATAGGGGCGCGGGTCCCTAAATGACTCTGACCTTGCTGCAACTTAAAAAAAATTATTTATTTTTTTAATTTTGTAACTGCTCACATCCTTAATTCCCTAGGCATTATTAATCTGTAGCATGCGGTAATGAGTGTCTGGTTCGGTAACAAGAAGCCGTCACATGATGTGTGAAAGATTTGCCTAAAACAGTCAAATATATGTTTATGGAAAATTATTATTCCTCACAATAGAAATCCCAAATCTATGATGTTAATCATTTGAAGAGCACGGTAAACTAACTTTTATTTTTTAAAAAAGGAAAATTTTGATATAAATATTAACTGGTAATGTGGACAAACGACCCAAGCTGTAAAGAACTCGTTGTGTTTGAGAAAGGTTTAGTGTATTTTTTTATTATACTTAAGTGTAATATAACTAGATATTAAATTCATGTGAAAACTAATAATTGAGTTGTCATTTTATCACTCTCTATGTGAAAAGTATTACATAAATTTAATACCTAATCATATAACACTTAAGTACAATAAAAAAATATACTAAATCTTTCTCATTATACTTAAGCATTGAGTTCAAACTGACAATAATAGATCTGGGTAAATTATTGTTTTCCAAATGATACGGCTCTAAGGATCCACGAGGGATGGATAGAAGTTTTCAACCATGCCAAGAGCAGCGTTCTGACGACATGACGTGGAAGGGTTCTAGGAAAGAACAAGAAGCATTAATGCTTGAACCGCCCTCTGCATCTCTTTCAACGGATCATGCAAGTTAGGTGATGAAGATAAACCATCATTTTACTTATATTACCTTATTAATTAAAATTATAACTCCAAGCAATCATAAAATTAGTTTGATCGGCCGATCCAATGTATGAGATGCATTAATTAATTAATTCACGGTCAACAAATCAAAGATATTACGTCAGCGTTATTCAAATCTTACTAGCTAGCTACTGCACCACCCTTTCTAACGCCGTTCTATGCACCGCGAACACGGGAGACGAGACCGAGTCTACAGGATGGAGAGTTATGGCGAACTGTGACCTGCCATGAGATTAAGACCTGGAAATATATATTCAGCTAAAGTGGGCCGGGATTCAAAATCTCCAAAGTTCACTGGGTTTCTTCCTAATTTCTGAGTCACAGATCTATATTTAAGAGAAACACTTCCCACCAGCAAAACATCTCGCCGTCTAACTGTAGACATAAGCGGGTGAGTCTCGACCTACATCTATAGACGAATTTAGAAAATTTATTTAGTAGTGTCACTAATAATACACTTATAAATTTATGTTCGTAATTCAATAGAGTTATTAATACTGAAAATTTATTTTTCTAATAAATTTTTTATAATCTAATGTGATCACGTAACTCCACTAACTAAACTCTACATCCGTCCATGCCCATATCCCTTATAATTTCTGAGTCATTTAGCCACCGACATATATTGAAGAGAAATATTTAATATTCGACTAATAAAATATTTGACCGTCCGCACTGTAGATATATACAAATACGTACGAGTTTTAATAAATCTACATCCGTTTGTATTTATAAACACAAATAATTAAACATTTGGCTCGAACATTAAATATTTCTCTGCATTTACTATGTACCCGACCATGAAGCGCCATTATCGAACTGCATGCTCTCGTGAGTCGTGTCCCAAATTTGACATCTTTCAATTGTAAGTTGTTATCTTCCGGGTGGTCAATGGAAAGGAACCCTTGCAAAGTAAGGTCATCGTCCAAGGCGTTCCCAAGTCCACCAGCCTACGTGCTAGGCCGGCGGTGGAACTGGTGGGGTTCCTGCATGAGTTCGAGTTAGAAGAAAGGAAACCGGAAAAGACAAAACATCTTTGCATCCCATGCACCCGGTGAAGGATCGAAGAAGACCGATGTTGAGAGGGTGGCACATGCAAGAAGTAATTTCGGCGTTGAATGCTTCAATACTGTGCTTCATTGTTTTTTTGCATGCACCTATATATTTATTTAACGAGTGATTAGTGATAGTTCTTCGTATTTATCAGGAAGAGGTCAAAAATTTAATTCTCAACGATAATAGATTTATAAATTTTTAAGAATTTAAAAATGGTGTCAAAAATTCAACTCTCTTTAGATACTATACTAATTAAGCTCAAATTTTTTTTTTTAAAAAAAGCATTGAATGTGTCTGTGGACAAGATTTCTTTAGCTTGTGGTTTTGGGTGAAATATTTTTCCTTTTTCTCCCTGTCTCTGTCACTTTTTTTTTTTAACAATTCTCTGTGACTTCTTATGATCACTAGCTAGTGATCAAATATAGACAAATGTTGACCTAGAGTATGCACCAGGCGGCCAACGCCCGACTACTTCACGTTAAGGAGACGTACACATTGTTGGAGAAGAAATTAATTTGATATATTCATATATAAATTGGGTTGTTATGATGATTTTGAGTTGAGTACATGTATATGTGTGTTATAAGTTAACTCTAAATATCAAGGAAGAAAATAAGAAAGAAAAAGAAAAAGAAAAGACCGGCGATCTGATTAGAAGAGAAAAGCTAGGTCTCATCAAGCAGCTTGTCAGGAGCGCCAAAAATTTATTGTACTTGAAAACTATATTTTCTCATGTATTTTTTTTTGTTAGATATGTACAATGTTCTCTTAATACGTTAGTTAATAAAAAAAGTCAAATTACATGAGAAAACACAATTCTCAAGTGCGATAGACTATTCTCTCCTTTCAAACACTCGCCAACACCACGCAAATTAAGACTCCAGACGAAATCAACATTAAAATGTTGTGGAAGACAGTGGTGACTCTAGCTCCGGTCGTCGGACGGCACATCTGATGCCCCGATCGAGAGGGAACAGAGCAGGTGGCAGAAACTTCCGGAGTTCAAAAGATAAGTTTAATTTGGTCGGTAAAGAGTGATTGCGATATAACACGGCCTGGACAGCCGCCACCGCTTGCTGCTAAACGGGGTCGGCAGATCCGCGTACAAAACAGACCGGATGTGGAGTGGGAGGAACGTGAGACAGCTCGCAATTCCGTTTCAGAATTAAGTCGACGGCGATATGAGGCCTCTGGAGCCGGAGATGCATGTGTCCTCGCATATATCGGTGTGGATTTCTAGTTTCCATGATCTGAAGGCAGGCCTTCTGGCAAAATGTCCATGGGGAATGTTCATACCTGCCCGCATATGCATTAAAATTATCGCCGGCGTTTAAGTAAAGCCGCTATGATTGTTTAAGTCGACACGCGGAAAGAATAGTTTGACATGAACTCAAGAGTCTATGATTGCATACCAGTTAATTTCTAGTTTGTTATAATTTTTTTGGTGAAGGGAACAAGTACAAAAATAACCTTCTTATAGATTGATGTGGAATAAGTCTACTTTGGATTTGATTAGTGAAGATCTCAAACTCGGTTGGGAGCCTAGAATAGTTTTGAAATCTAGGAAACAACTAGCACTCTTCGCTCTTTAAGAATACATTTGCAAAGTAAAGAAAAGATTAAAGGTCTTAACATGGGAGTCTTAAAAAAAATTCTCTTATATCTAAATTAGTAGACGTAAGAGTTCAAAGTAAGAGGGTGAGAGGATTCGAGATGACTCTTCATCAATTTTGAGTGTTAAGAGTTCATTACCTTTTTCGGAGGGTTATCCTTAGGGTTTATAAGAGCAGTCGACCTTTCCTAAATGGTCTCCCATGATGTGGATCGATCGTTAAGGCTGATGTGTGGGGGTAACTCCTCATGGAGCTAGGTGGCCGTCGTGGGCAATGTGGCCTGCTATGGAGTTTATGAGCCATGATCATAGGTGATCATGTACGATCAATTATCTCCCTCTCTATAGCCCCGCATTCTCCTAAGTAACCGTCGATTTAGTGGGATTCATCGACCTTAAAATCAGGTGGGAATCTTGATTATTTCGCTCTCATCTAGTATGAGATAAGCAGCTTCTTGGACACGTAGCAAGCTTCTAAGCCTGATCTTCTTAATCCTTATCCAAAAAGTAATCGTCATTTTTACATTTGTCCCACTTTTAATATATTAAATTCTCATGCCAACAACTAAAAATCAACACCCAACACAAATCGATTCTTAATACAGAATGGAGTCAAGTACAAAATAGAGTCATATAGAATCGAGTTTCAAATGCAAAATCGAATCGCGAATCAACCCTCAAATTGAGTCTTAAATCGAGTCTCAAATCGTGTAACACCTTTGGATACTTGAGTAAATATAAAATGATAGAAATGTAATATCGCAAAGTGTGAAGATGTGGCGATCCTTGTTATCTAGACCCATTAAGAATCCAATCCAACTACGTTGACCCACGAGCTATGAAAACTCGGAAGGGTAAAATAACTAAATGTTCGAAGAGAATGTAAAGTAGATAATTCAGCAGACAAACATATATAATACGTTAATATTCACAAAAGATCACAATATTGTCCCAGTGCACAACCAAAGTCAAAAAAGGAAAAGTACAAAGTCTCATACCTCAAAATGTACCTCTCTATTGCTACTGAAAGGAGAGCCTCTACTCGCTATGCGGGGAAGCTCAGGTTGAGAATAAGCACTTGTCTGCTCACTAGCACCTGAAAGGGAAGTAGGGGAAGTAAGCCTAAAAAAATTGGCTCAGTAAGGAGATCCTCAAAACACAAGGTTAAAAGGGGTATGATTAATGATAAATACAAACTATATTAGATTAAACATCAATAATAATATAACAACTGCAATTAAAGTTATTAACACAAGCTAGCAAGAAATAGATCGCAAGGAGACATGTAGAATAGTAATCACATAACTACGATTTAGAATATATGAAATTGATGATCAGTTTATCCCCATATAATTTTTATTTAATTATATATAATTTTGGTGATTAATAAAACCCTAACAATTATTCTCTAACAAGTTTTTATGAAGTTCATCCACAGGGAATAAATCGAGCCTAATCTTTAAGTAATTCTTACACTGTATCATTTAAAGTTCAGAGCATGCATTTCCTCTAATTCCATATCGATTTCCTTTATGGCATAACGATTTTATAAGAAAAAGAACGATTCTATCGCTATAACGATTTTGATCTCACAACAATTTCATAAGTGTAACATCAATTTCGGTCTCACAACGATTTCATAAGTGAAACATCGATTTCAGTCTCACAACGATTCGTTAAGTGAAACAACGATTTCGGTCTCACAACGATTTTTTAAGTGAAACAACGATTTCGGTCTCACAACGATTTCGTAAGTGTAACATTGATTTCGGTCTCACAACGATTTCGTATGTGAAACATCGATTTCGGTCTCACAACGATTTGTTAAGTGAAACAACGATTTCGGTCTCACAACGATTTCGTAAGTGTAACATCGATTTCGGTTTCACAACGATTTCGTAAAGTGTAACAATGATTTCATCTCATATCAATTTCGTAAGTGAAACAATGATTTCGGTTTCACATCGATTTCATAAGTGAAAACAACGATTTGACTCATATAACGATTTCATAAGAGGAAACAACGATTTGATTGTTGTAATGATTCGATAAGTGAAAACAACGATTCGCTTATACAACGATTTGCTTGCACATCGATTTACTTATGTTTGAACAACGATTTGCTCAAACAACGATTTGTTTATGTTTGAACAACGATTTGCTTATACAATGATTTGCCTATATTTGTATAACAATTTGCATAAACAACGATTTGTTTGTACTTACACAATGACTTGTTCACACAACGATTTCATAAGTTGAACAACTATTTCATTGTCACAACGACTTCATGGATTACATCGATTTCATACATGATATTCAAATATATTTTCAAATATTGTGAAAGTTAAAGTCTTCCAGCGTGCATCACTAATATCCTTGCATTTAATGTGATTGTACACATCTCTACACGTTGCATATCTGGGTGCCTTCTATTCCTATGTTTCTATAGCAAACACTTTTCAAGATAGCAGAATGGCATTTCTATTTTGTTGTACGTTCTTACTACATGGTTTCTAACGTTGACTGACAAGCATAGAGACAGTCTAGCTGTCTATGGTTTGGCATTTATTGTGTGCAGGTCTTTGCCAGTACCACATCTTACAACGTTGGACAACTAGAAGCTGAAGGATATCTGGATGAATCTTCTCTTTGCGTGCATGGCTCATAAAGCATTAAATGGTTGCAAGCTTACCTGTCGTACACCTCGGACCATGTTATCTAACGTGCATCTATCTTAGAGACAACAGCCACTTCAACGGCTACATTTTTCAAGAGAAGATATATAGAAGATTGATGACTCCATGAAGACAACATTTGGTACCTTAGAGCTTTCAGAGAACCAACCTTCAACTTGCGAGCATCAGAAACAAGAGCCCCAAAGCTTCACTCCATAATCTTCTGTAGCTCTTAGCTCTCCGTGCTGATTTGCTTAGCTTTTGGAGAGTCTTGGTAGTTTTGAGAGTTTTCATCCAGTGAAAATCTTTCTCTCTCAGACATTGCCTCAGATCAAGCATTTGTTGTAAGCTTGGTCTAGAGGCCATTCGCTTTTATTCACATCTGTTGTGAAGTTCCTCTTCGGGTTGTGAAGAGAAGACCTATTGGAAACAGGTGGTTGGCATTCCCTTCGTTGAGGAAGGAAGACCTGTGTATCAGGGTGGTTTTGTACCTCTTCGGGGTTAGAAGAGAAGGCCAGCTGCGGCTGGATGTGTAAGGGTCCTTAAGGGGGACAGTACCCTTGGTTAGTGAAATCCCAAGTTGTTGCTTGGGGACTGGACGTAGGACTCCTTAGGATAGGAGGTCTGAACCAGGACAAAATTTCATGTGTTGTGTGATTGTGTGTTTTCTCTCTTGTCTTCTCTATTACTAACACTAACATTCAATCTCAGTGTTTTTCTGTTAAGCATTTTCTTGTTGACAGGTTTTATTTAAACGAATTTTTAGAATCCCATTCACCCCCCCCCCCTCTGGGCTTGCTAGCTGGGCAACAAGTGGTATCAGAGCCAAGTCTCTTCGTTAAAGAAGGTCTCACTGAAGAGAAAAGATAAATGGCAGCTCAAGGGTATGCAGAAGGTCAGTCCATCAACAGACCTCCTCTATTCGATGGATAAGATTACAACTATTGGAAGATCAGAATGGAGTTCTTCCTGCAAGGTCTCGATTTTCAACTTTGGTTCATCATAGAAGAAGGAGATCTAGTAGTTCTAAACAACAGAGAAAATTGGACAGATGATGATAAGAAGAAGATCTCTCTAAACTGCAAAGCTAAGAGTATATTATGTTGTGCTCTTAGTAAGAAAGAGTTCAATAGAATTTCAGCGTGCAAATCAGCGATGAAAATGTGGGAGAAACTCAGAATCACATATGAAGGAACAGACAAAGTCAAGGAAACAAGGATAGATATCCTGGTAGCTCAGTATGAGAGATTTCAAATGCAACCAGAAGAATCAATCACACAAATATACAGCAGCCTCACGGATATCACCAATGGTTTGGCTGGTCTTGGAAAGAACTATGACATGGGTGACATGGTAAGAAAAATATTAAGATCCCTACCAGCTTCTTGGACTCCGAAGGTGACAGCCATAGAAGAAGCAAACGACTTGAGAATGATGTCACTTGAGAAGCTCGTTGGGTCACTAATGGCCCATGAAATAAACATGGAAAGGCTTGGGGAGTCCTCCAGCAGAAAGAAGCACAGCAACGCTCTCAAAGCTATAAAAGACACATCTGGTGATGAATTAGATGTGATAAAAGTACTGGAAGCAGTGAAGATGAGGAAGCATTCCTATCCAGAAGATTGCAGCGCATATTTGCCTAGAAAAAATACCAGTCTGGAAGGAGATATTTCAAGAAAGGAAAAGACTTCAAGAAAACCGAAGTCAAGGATACAAAGAAAGCTGAACCCATATGCTATGAATGTAAGAAACCTAGACACATCAAGGCAGAGTGTCCAAAGGTGAAAAAGACTGAGTTCAAGAAGAAGGACAACTCGAAGAAATTCAAAAGGTACGAAAAGAAAGCCATGGCAGCTGTATGGAGCAACGACAGCGACTCAAACAGCGAGTCAAGTTCTAGTGAAGAAGAAGAAGAAAAGGCCAACCTGGCCTTCATGGCAAATACTAATGACAAGGGAAGCCTTAGAGCATCAAAGTGGTACCTGGACAGCGGGTGCTCAAGGCACATGACAGGCAACATAAGGTTATTTTTGCACATTAAAGATGAAGAAGGTACAGTGACTTATGGCGATAATGGAAAAGGTTCAGTGATCGGTTGTGGATCAGTCGGCAGCCAAGGCAGAACCCTCATAGAAGATGTCCTATGTGTTCAAGGACTCAAGCACAATTTGATAAGTATCAGCCAACTGTTTGACAAAGGTTACCAAATTAGATTTCAAGAGTCAAGGTGTCTTATTATGAAAGACGGTGCAACTGTATTCGAAGCTTGCAGAGAAAAGAATCTATATGTGCTTCATCTGAAAGAGTTGAAGGATCAGGATATATGCCTTGCAGTAAATAAAGATCAATTAGCTGAACTATGGCACAGGAGATTGGGTCACTGCAGTTTGGATGGAATTGGAAAATTGGTCAAGCAAAATCTAGTGGAAGGTTTGCCCAAAATAAGCTCAAGGATAGAAGGTGTGTGTGAACCTTGTGTAAAAGGGAAGCACACAAGATCATCATTCAAGTCAAAAATAGTTGTAACAACATCCAAACCTCTAGAACTGTTGCATATGGATCTATTTGGGCCGATGAGAACCACCAGCCTAGGAGGAAAGAACTTTGGATTTGTGATAGTAGATGATTATTCAAGATTCACATAGGTATCATTCTTGGAACATAAAGATGACACCTTTGATAGCTTTGTCAAATTCAGTAAAAGAGTTCAGAAGGAAAATAAGTTCAGCATAATAAGTATTCGATCAGATCATGGAGGAGAATTTCAAAATGAAAAATTTGCAGAATTCTATGATGATCAAGGAATTGAGCATAACTTCTCAGCACCAAGGACATCACAGCAAAATGGAGTAGCTGAGAGGAAGAATAGAACATTATTGGATATGGCCAGAACCATGTTATCAGAATAAAATCTTCCTAGATATTTTTGAGCTGAAACAATCAACACAACATGTTACATAATAAATAGAGTGATGATCAAGTTAATCCTGAAGAAGACAGCTTATGAACTTTACAAGCAAAAGAAGCCCAAGATCAGTCACTTCAGGACGTTCGGATGCACTAGCTTCATCCATAATAATGGTAAGAGAGATAGATTCCAAATCTGATGAAGGAATATTCATGGGGTATTCTTCTAAACCTAAAGATTATAGAGTCTTTAATAAACAAAGTTTATTAATTGAGCAAACTGTCCATGTTATTTTTGATGAATCTAACCCTTCCTTGAGAAAGGAAGTAGATATTGATGATGATGATGCAGAAAAATTATCCAAGAAACTAAAGGACACATCTATCAAGGATAATGAAGATCCACCTTTGGAAGAATTGCAGCAGAAAGAAATATCTCATAATGATCTTCCAAAGGAATGGAGATATAAGAAGGATCATCTAAGAGACAACATCATTGGAGATCCATCTGTTGGGGTAAGAACTAGAGGTAATGTTATTCCCTATGATTATTTAGCTTTTGTATCTCAAATCAAGCCTAAGACAGTCAATGAAGCACTGTCTGATGAATCTTAGATTATAGCCATACAAGATGAACTTAATCAGTTCAAGAGAAACCAAGTTTGGTCTCTTGTTTCGAGACTATCAGATCATCCTGTGATTGGCACCAAATGGGTGTTCAGAAACAAATTAGATGAAGCTGGTGTTATCACTAGAAACAAGACTAGACTGGTCGCTCAAGACTATTCCCAAGAGGAAGGCATAGATTTCGATGAAACCTATGCACCAGTGGTTAGACTAGAGGCTATTAGAATTTTACTTGCATATGCATCTGCATTAGATTTAAAGCTTTTTCAAATGGATGTAAAATCAGCATTTTTAAATGGTTATATAAAGGAGGAAGTCTATGTAGAGCAACCTCCTGATTTTGATGATGTAGAATTTCCAAATCATGTTTTTAAATTACATAAATCATTATATGGTTTAAAACAAGCACCTAGAGCATGGTATGAAAGGCTTATTGCATTTTTATTAAACCATGGCTTTATTAGAGGACAGGTAGATAGCACTTTATTTATTAAGACAAAAATAAAAAATATATTACTTGTGCAAATCTATGTGGATGATATAATATTCGGATCTACTGATGAATCTCTGTGCAAGTACTTTGAAAAGCTTATGCAGGGAGAATTCAAAATGAGCATGATGGGGGAACTTAATTATTTTCTTGGACTTCAAATCAAGTAAGGCAAAGAAGGCACACATATCTGCCAAACGAAATACACCAAGGAATTATTAAAGAAATTTAGATTTGACAATGCATAGCCACTATCCACACTAATGAGCACATCTACAAGGTTAGACAGTGATAAAGATGGTAAGAAAGTAGATCAAAAACTTTATAGAGGTATGATAGGATCATTGCTTTATTTAACTGCCAGTCGACCTATATTTTATTTAGTGTATGTATGTGTGCAAGATATCAGGCTGATCCTAAGGAATCTTATTTAATTTCTCTTAAAAGGATTTTTAGATATCTAGTTAGAACTCATGATCTAGGTTTATGGTATCCAAAATCATGTGAAACTAGTTTAGTAGGATATTCTGATGCTGACTATGTTGGATGCAAGGTAGATAGAAAAAGCACCAGTGGAAGTTATCAATTTCTTGCAGGATGCTTGATTTCGTGATCCTCAAAGAAACAAATTCAGTAGCACTACAACAGCTGAAGCTGAGTATGTAGCTGCTGGAAGCTGTTGCACTCAACTACTATGGATAAAACAGGAACTTGAGGATTATGGACTGCACATCAAGACCATTCCATTGTTGTGCAACAACACCAATGCAATAAATCTCACCAAAAATCTAGTCCAGCACTCCAGAACGAAGCATATAGAGGTTAGATATCATTTCATTAGAGATCATGTAGCAAATGGTAATATAAATATTTCTTTTATAGATACCTTAGATCAGTTAGCAGATATCTTTACAAAAGCCTTACCTAAAGAGAGATTTACATCTCTTAGAAGGGAATTAGACATGTGTAATTTGTAATAGATTTTTTTGCACGTAACTGAAATAATAACAGTTTTAGAATAATGCATATTCTCTCCCATGGAATTAAGAAAATCATTTGTGCGTGCGTCATAAATTGCTTTGCGGTTCAGTATTTTAAAAGGACCTTATCTATTGCAAAATCATCTCCTCTTTTGTCGTTTTCCGCATTTATTGTTGTGTCCTTTCAAAAGCAGCTTTAACTTTTGCTTTTAAATCCCGTAATCTATGCCACACCGATTCCACCTTTCTCTCTCATCTCTTTCGACTCGCTTGGAACGATAAACCCTATCGATTATGGCATCCTCTCTTTGTGATTTCGAAAGAATCCCTCTGTTCGCGCCAAAATCTCTTGAGGGCTTCTGTTCTACTCCTTCCCACGATCCTCCAGAATCTTTCCCTGTTCAAATCCATGGCGGTTTCTGGGGTCTCTGGCACTATTGGCGGTTACAGCACCGCGTTCCTCACAGCAGAGCAGCAGGAATGATTTGCAGCGGTGAAGACTAAGCTCTGTGGTAACAAGGCAGTGGATGTGGCTGATTTGGAGAAGAACGGGATGCATAGTGTGGTAGTAGCAATGCAGAGGATGAAGTGGACAAAGATGGTGACTATTTCAGAGGCAAGCTATCCAGATTTGGTGAAGGCTTTCTATATCTGTTTGAAATCCAAAGAGGACGGGTCCCTGACCTCCACAGTCAAAGGTACTCCCATCCACATCACATATGATCTGTTGGAGAGTCTGTTTGGAGTGTCTACTAATGGTCGCAGTGGGGTAGACAGTGTTGACATTCATGTCAAGGGACTGGGGATTATTGGTACTGAATATAAGTTGAAGGATGGTAAAATTGATATAAATCAGCTGAATGCTTTCAATAGGATTCTTCACTTCATAGTTTGTCAGATCCTAGTGCCCAGAAGTGCTACTTTTTCCACTTCCCCAAAAGCAGACTCAGATATGATGTTCTAGACGATTCAAAATCAAGATATTAATATGACAGAGGTGATCATTGAGAGGATGAAGTTTTCAACTTCCATGATTTGGGATAAGAAGAACAAGCTCAACGTTTCTCTACCTTATACTCACCTGCTGACAAGGATCTTCCAGCACTACAACATAAATCTGAATGGCGAAGTGTCAGAGAAGATGGGCTAGACTATTAGGTCCAGAAATTTGAAGAAAAGCAGTTTTTCACTTGTAGCTGGAGTTTGGACCAAGACTTCAGCTGCAGAAGGAGAAGCTATCATTGGAGAAGCTCAAGAAGTTCCTCAAACTCCAGAAGTAGAGGCAGAAGCAGAGGCCCAGGCAAGGGTTGAAGTACCAGTAGCTGAAAACCCAGAAGTTCTAGTTGTTTAGGAAGAGGCAGCAGCAGTCAAGTTGAAGAACCAGTGGCTAGTCCAAGAAGAATTGAAGAAATTCCTCCAGAACTCATTGAGCACGTTGGGCAATCATCAGAGGTTGATACCCCCAAGACAGTTATTGCATCTATACTTGAAGAAGTATTGGAAATTGTCGCCAGTATTCAGGGGGAGCAGGAAGAAATCCATAAATAAATCCCTTCAAGTGTTCCTGCAGAAGTAGATTTGAATGTTCTTCAAAAAGAAGTTGTTCCAGAGTTTGTGGCACCAGGCCACAGTGATGTTCAAATGAAGGATGCTCCTACTCAGGGGGAGCATGTGACTGAAATGGCAGCAAATGTTCAGGGGGAGCCCGCGGCTAGCCCCCATGCTGATCAGTTCCAAGAAGGTGTTGTGGAGAGCACCTCGGATGAAGATGAAATTCTTGTTGACAATTTGAGGCCAGTTGCTGGCACCAATGATAAAGGCAAAGGTGTAGCTCCTCAGATTCCTTTGCTTACTAGAAGGGCACACCATAGTTCCAAGAAGAAGAAGCTAAGGGTCAACATGAAGCCAGTGATAGGCAGATTAGATGCTCATGGAGAGATCCTGTGCTCATTGCAAAATGAAGTATCTTCTATCTTTGTGAGCCAAAGCAAAAGAGCCAAGCAGATTGGAGCAATGAAAGATGAGCTCCAAGGTTTGAAGGGTGAGCTGGGAAGCATAAAGCAATTAGTAGAAGATCTATCAGTTTTTGTGAGGGCACACTTGCCCATTTCTACCCCTCCTGCTCCCACTCTGGCAGTACCAGCAAGTAGCTCAGGGCCATCCGGGCCAAGGAATGAAGAAGAAGCAGCAGTCCGGCCATCAGGGCCAGTTAATGTTGAGGATTCAGGGCCAAAGGTTGTTGTGGCATCAAGTCAGCCAGCTCAAGAAGCTTCAGGGCCTTCCGGGCCATCTTTTGAGCAATCAGGGCCACCAGGGCCAGTTATGGATGAATCAGGACCATCCAGGCCAGTGGAATCTCAGGATGAGCAAGTCAGAACTAAAAGTCATGTAGAAGAGGTTATGCCCCCAGAGCCACCTACTTCTCCTCTTCAAACTCCAGCCCTCCTTCTCCACCTTCATCCTCTATTGCTCTTCCAGCTCCTGCAACCTTCAAACAACCTCTTCCCAAAAATATTTCTTCACCTACACCATTTCCTCTCACATCCTCCTCTTCTCTTGCTTCCTCCACATTTATTCCTCCTCCTCCTTCTGAGGCACCTCCAGCATCCTCCTCAGCTGGAGCCTCATCTTCTGGTCCTTCATTAGCTGGACCATCTGTACCACCTCCTTCTACTTCTCATTCTTTCCTTCATCCTCCTACTCCTCCCTCCTTTGTTACAATCATTCCAGAGAGTGCCCAACTTGAAGGTCCCTTTATCCAGGACATCAAAGATGAGTTTAAAGTAGCCATACTTCGCTCAGTCCTGTCAGTAGGCACTCACATTCATAGGACATGTTCTTCTAGCCATGTTCCTAAAAAGAGAAAAATATCTTCCAACCTTGCTATTTCTTCTGAGCCTCGTTTTCCACCTCTTTGGTTTTCTCTCACTGTTGAAAATCGAAGAATGTCTATCTATTGTGAATTCCTCCAAAAATGCACATTTGCCACCATTTTTGGCCTTCCTCACCTACATCTCACCGACCACCTAAATGTTGTTCTCCCTCTCTCTTCTCTTTCAAAAGCTGAACAGTCAAAAAATTTCTCTATGACTGAAGATAAAACTGAAGATCAGTGGGCTTGGGGTCATCAATCTTTATACAGGCAATTCATATCTGCCAGCTATGCTCGATTCCCACCCAGGGATCACCCACTCTCTCTCTCTGAGTGGTTTGTGATTCATCACAAGAATACCTGGGGTCCATTTATTCAAAAGGAGATCAAGCTTATCCACTATTTCCAGATGTTTAACGATTATAGCTATCTCAATAATCTGCCCGAAGTTCAGCTTGGCCAGTTCCGACAAGCTATTTCTCTTCTTGGTTCGAATGCTGCTCATTCCACCTCCGGTGAATTTCGCCACATTGGAGATACCAGATGTTGTGTTCCTACCTCCACTTCATTCCTTAATCATGGAATCTACAGTAGGCCCTCTTATTTTTGAAAGATTTACTAGGGTCATGGGGCGCATTTCAGTGCAGAAAGGAAATTCCCTTGCATTTCACAGATTTATCTACCGGGAATATCACCAGGGCCACATCAAGTCTAATGTTCTTGCCCCTCTTTTGTCTGAATGTGAGCGGCTATCTCCATCAGACTAGGAAAGACATTACCCTCTCACTGCTCAGCAGCTTCTTGACCTCAATGCTTCTCAGGCCAGATCAAATCAACCTCCTCTGTCTGCTGCAGATGTTCTAGATCTTAACTTCATTCATCTTGTTCGAGACCCATTTGACATGTGGGTTGAGAGATACAAAGTCTATGTTTCAATGAAAAAGGAACTGAAGCACCAGCACACTACAAGAAAAAATGCTTATAGAGACCGATTTAGAGACCGAAATATTTCGGTCCCTATTCGGTCTCTAAATAGTGACCAAATAAGGACCGAATTCAGTCGGTCCCAAAATAAATATTTTAGAGACCGATTCAAATTCGGTCCCTAAATAGGGACCGAATTTAATCGGTCCCAAAATTTAGAGACCGAAATATTTCGGTCCCTATTTAAGAACCAAATAGGGACCGAATTTAATCGGTCCCAAAATTTAGAGACCGAAATATTTCGGTCCCTATTCGGTCCCTAAATAGGGACCGAATTTAATCGGTCCCAAAATTTAGAGACCGAAATATTTCGGTCCCTATTCGGTCCCTAAATAGTGACCGAATAGGGACCGAATTTAATCGGTCCCAAAATTTAGAGACCGAAATATTTCAGTCCATATTCGGTCCCTAAATAGTGACCGAATTTAATCGGTCCCAAAATTTAGAGATTAAATTCGGTCCCTATTCGGTCCCTAATTTGTGACTGAAATAAATGAGTCTCTATTTTAGGGACAGAATGATGACTGATTTTATTTCAGTCACAAATTCTCAATGATGAGAGAAAATTTTGTGATCGATTTTGTGACATCTCAAATTAATACAAAATATGAAGCTATAAGGCTAGCATACTTGCACAAGAAAATTATTTAAAGATTTGCATTGTTTCATGTCGGTACCATTTTTGGACATATGTACACCGACAAGGTGTCACTGGATTTTGGTAACGATATTTAGTTTGAAATTACCATAATTATCAGAAAAATATGTTCATACCAAAAATGTGGATATTGAGAATTTTTGATGCACAGTTAATGAGGTAAATATGATTTATCTAGTTTTAGGACAATTTGTACTTGATAAATATTTATTTAGGAAAATTTTAAATAAAAATTACCGTAAATTTACCACGTTGTAATTAGACAGTGGTTGAAATTTTATTTTATTTATATGTCATTTACATATTAAATTATGGTTCCAAAGAGACCTAAATGAATAGTAATCTAGTTACGTAAGTTGTTTACGTAAGATTTAACCTGCATCTAAATATGAATATGTGTAAGTAGTGGTAGGTATGTGTAAAAGTGTATATATTTATTAGTATAAATATATATATATATATATGTGTGTGTGTGTATTAAAAGAAATGATAAAATAATGTCAAAGAAAGGAATAAACTCCCTGCATGCACATATATACGTGTAAGTGTGTGCTTGTTAGTGTCACATGGAGTGTGTGAGGTGTTAGAAGGAAGTGGAGGTAATGATGAGATAGTTACGTGGGAGAGTGTGGAAGTGTTTATATGTATGTGCAAACATATATATATATATATATATATATATATATATATATATATAGGGTTGGCGGTGGAAGCATTGGGAGAGAAAGAAATGCCAGGAAGGAAAGAGTTTTTGCAAAAGGAAAAAAGGCTAACTTGGTTTTCTGGAAATAAAGAAGAAGGAAATAAGGTGTAAGGTAGGTACCTTCACATTACCTTTAAGATAATAATTTTTTTTCTTGATCTTTAATCTAGTTTATAAGTCAATAACTTCAGTTAATATAAATCAAAAACAAATGTTCCATCTGAAGTTTTATTTTTAAAGGCTACTATATGATTTCTGGAATTGTGTGATCATCATGTAGGATTTATGTATCTCCTTTCCTTCATGTCTCCATCTTTGGTTAGGATCTTGAATATGAGTATCTATCATATTTACCCTTTGATTTGCGTGCCATAAAGATCATTAGGTATACTTTTTGGTCTCTTGTGTACGTGTTTTAGCTAATACTCATGTCTTAGGCAAGTGTTCTTGTGAAGGATTATTATTCTTCTTCTTTTCTTCTGATTGTGTTTTGGAAATAGTGGCAGTGTCAACACTATGTGTCCACTAGTGTTGACCTATCTATCTAGTAGTGTCAACACTATCTATCAAGTAGTGTCAACACTATCTATCAAGTAGTATTGACCTATCTGTCCAGTAGTGTCAACAATATCTATCCAGTAGTGTCAACACTATCTATCCAGTAGTGTTGACCTATTTATCCCTTATAGTGTCGACCTATCCCTTCATAGTATCGACCTATACCTTGCTCAGAGTTGACACTATCCTTCAGAGTGTCGACACTCTCTTCTATTCAGGTTGACACACCCTGTATTCAAGTCAACCTAACTCCTGTTTCTAGTGACTTAGGTCAACACACTCATGTTCCAGGTCGACACACCCTGTTAATTAGAATTCTTTCTTGAAATAACTTTTACATGAACTATGATATACTAATTAATTACAAATTTACTTGAAATAATTATTAAGCTACTCCTTCTAATAAAAGTGATATATAATGTATTCATGTATCAGTTCTTGCTCGATTTGCTTGTCTCATGTTCTTAAAATTTCACTTGTAATGTCTAGAACTTGGGATCTCTAGATCTCTCATGAATTAACAATGCTAGAATGAGCTAATAAAAGGGCACTGACCTAGTCCTGAGAGGAGCACCCAAAAGTACTTGTGCCCATATGGGAGTGTGAATGGTCTGGTGTGGCATATTTACTTGACAATGCATGTCTAACATCCTCACAGTGACATATTTGCTACACATGGTTCAAGATGTTCTATTTTTTGGCGATAAGAACCGACGAAGCGGCCTAGCTCTCCACTTGTGGTAGGAAGTTTTCATTCTATGCGCACTGCGATGTCACCACTTTTCATGTAGTTTGATTATCTATCTAATCTAGATGCACCTCTGCTTCCCATCTCCAAAAGTTTATCTTCGATGTTGTCAGATGTTGGTAATATCATGATACCAAATCAATATTATCGGCACATGCACTTGCATGTGGCATATTTTTTATTTACTTTTAAACATGTTTATATTTCAATTAATAATAATTTAAATACTATAGAAATAAAAAACATTTATATTAGTATGTCTCAATCCGCGGACCTCCCCCTCACCGGCTCGCCAATCGCCGTCGCGACACCGACCTGACCTGGCCTCTACTGTTGCTCGGCAGAGCCAGAGGCGTAGTCACCCAACCCTCGCCGCGGATGCCCTCGCCAATCGCCGCCCTCCTCACTCCTCCCAGAACGAGGTGAAGTGTGAAGATCCCATTCCCATCGCATTATCACACCCTCCTCCCCTTTGATAGCTCCGCCTACTAATAATAGAAAATTAATATTTAACTAATGATAGATCTTAATTTTGTAAATGTTAATAATAAAAATATTTTGTTCTTTTTATTTGTTTTGAATTTTTGTTGATTTTAATTTATTCTTTTTATTTGTTCTCTAGGTAGGTATATATGTATATGTATATATGTATGGCATATATCTATATGTAACTATTTATATCTACACCCAAATTCCCGGTTTCCCCTTCGCCGCGCCAAACCCCCAAAATATTCCCCACTTCCCCGGCATCCAATCCCCTAAATCCCCCTGGTTCCCGCCTTCCTCCTGGTATCCACTCCTTCTCGCGCACCCTCCTCCACCTCGCGTCCGCACCTTCCTCCCTCTCCCTCTCCCTCTCCCTCCTTGCCGGGGTCATCGTCTGGGAGGGCTGCGATGGCCCTGGGCAGCAAAGGCCCTGGGTGGGCTGCGAAGGCCCTGGGCCTTTGAAATGCGGGTTTAACGGGGTCAGGTGCTGCTCAGAAGTTTCTCCCTCTCCTTATATTGCTCTCCCTTCGTGCGTTACCTACCTTTCCCGTTTTGCCGCTCGCCGATGCTCATTGCCGCAGGCCCTGCCGCCCTGCCAGCCCCATTGGAGAAAGAGGTTTCTTCCAAGTGCAGCGGCTGATGGAGTCTGCGACGTTGAAGTCCGCTCTGGGTTTCTCTCCTGGGGCAACGAGAGCCGTCTGTACACACAGGAGAAACCCCTCAGTAAGAATGCCATCTAAAAGCCTTCATCTTTGCGGATCGACATGCGGCGTCAAACTGCGTTTCCAGAATGCAAAGGTGGGCTAGAAGGCGTTTGAGTACAAGTGCAGTGCCGCGGAGACCGAGGGTGGTAAAGAAGTAGGCAACTTGCCGAGGAAAAAGCTGGCGGTTTTCGTCTCCGGCAGGGGTTCGAACTTCCGGTCGATGCACGAGGCGACGCTGCGGGGATCCGTTCACGGGGATGTCGTGGTTTTGGTCACGGACAAACCTGGTAGGCGTTTTTCTTCCTTGTCGCGGATGGTGTTTTTTCCCCATATATTCGGATGCTCTTAGACTTAGTGTGGTGGACTACTCGCTATGTAGGTTTCTATCTTTCATCTTTGCACTTGCTGCTTATATTCACCGCTTGTCCAGATTGTTTCAAGTCTTGAGATGTCTACCTGTACTTATTAATTGCAGTGCTTATTTTTTCCAACTTAGTATCTTTAGCTGTTTTTAAGTTAATAATGGTGCTTACCAGGAATTTATTTCAGGAGACCCATCATGAAGACTTAAAGAAAACACAGCACCAACCTAGAGTTGTTGTTGCGGACAGTTTTGGCATTTCCAAATGCTTCAAGAACTGGGTTGGACTGTAAATATATAACCAAAAGATAGCTCAGAGGGAAACGGAATTAAGGAAGTCTTATAAGATTTCATCTTCACCATCAAAATAAAACAGAATAATGTTTACTAATGATGAAATCAAACACCCATCAAGATCCAACATACTTTGAGAACTTGTTGCTCAACAGTCCGTCCTTCTATTCCAGATCGGCCACCAATGTATGCAAGATATCTCATAAGCAATTTTGTTGTTTCAGTTTTGCCAGCACCACTTTCGCCACTGACCAAAATGCAGTTGCTTTTTCCCTCATTTATCATAGCCCTGCTAATATAAGAAATGTTACCATCCATGATATTCAAAAGAGGCAACTCTTGAGGAATGGATACTCACCTGTATGCAACATCTGCAACAGCAAAGACACGAGGGCTCAGTTCTCCAAATGCTGCTCCTTTATATTGCTCCATCATGTGGGTGTCATAAAGATGAGACAACCTTTGGAAAGGGTTCACAGCGATCAAAATATTACCTGTGTATGTCTAGAAATGCCAAGAAGAAAAGAATAAGAATCCATCCAAACCAGAATGCAACAAAAGAACGTGAACCTCTAATTCACTGTGACAAAACAGAATGGAAGAATAGCCTACATATATTTCATTGAGCTCATATCTAGTAGCCAGGTTTCGTAAGACACCGGGTTCATGAAGATATGACAGTTTAGTCATGTCATCCACTCCTCCTGGTGGAGCTTCTGTATCCTTGGGGAAAACCTTTGATAGATTAGCAATAACCTATACAAGAAAGCAGGTAGAGAATTTGAGGAAACAGCCAGTAGACAATAAACATTCATGTAAATGGGGAAAGATTTGTAAGTTCATGAGAAAGGCTCTAATCTGCAGGACAAGATACATCATTAAAACCTCAAAACTCCAAAAAAAAAAATCCAAGGTGAAATTACCTCATATTTAGCGGGTCCTGTTTATTTCATGTTATGTAATGCTTTTGCATCTTATGTGTATTGTGTCGTGTGAACTCTGTTTTGATATATTGTGCTTTTCTTCACTTGAGTGCTTTGTAATAAAAAGTGCCATTGATCTAGTACCTTTCAGCTTTACTTCCCAGCCATTTTGTCATCCATTACTATGGTGTGAGAACTTCTGATTATATTCTTTTTCTTGCAACTATGTTTTTAAAATGAATGTTTCACTTATGCTTATAAATGCTGAGAGAAATTTCTCGCCATGCTTCTGTTGAAGTCATTGATATATGTGAAATAGATAAGTTGGTCATTGATGTGAGTTAGATTTTGTAATTTCTCTGTTTGTATTTTATCCTTCCAATTGCAGATTTGAGTGTAATTGGTTTTTACCGCAGGTTTGTAAAGTTTTTTTCTCAAACCTATATGTTAGGTTCGGAGATCCTCGTGTTCGGCTTCATGTTGGTGATGGTATGTTAAATTGTTGGTGTTGTTCATTTTGTTTATGATGCCTTGTTTTAATTTCACTAATGATTATGTTGGTTTTTATTCTTGTTATTGAAAATTCTGAATGGTGAAAACAATGACTATTGCCTATTATGGCGTCCTTTTGGATCTTTTGTATTAATTGTGTACAGTTTCCTTCACTACAAAAAAAATGACCTATAACTTCGTGTAATAACTGTAGGTATATACCCAAAATCCGAAGGTAAAACTCTTTACCTACGGAAAATGCTATGGTTTGAATCCGACACGCATGCGCCCGTGACTAAAACCTATACCCACAAAAAAATAATCATAGTTATATATCGGACTATTCATACGAATATTAACCGTAGGTAAAAAATCATATAAAGCATAGGTAAAATTCCAAAAAAAGCTTAGGTATTGCCATCTATAATGATGGTTTTGTACCCGTAGTAATATATTTTTGAGATGATGATAAATAAATGTAAGTGTAGATGCCATATATACTGATGGTTTTTATAACCGTAGTAATACAATTTTTTGAGATGATGATAAATAAGTGTAGGAATAAATATTGCAATATACCTATGGTTCTACAACATTGTCTGTAATCATGTTTAGTCATAAATATTAAAAATCGTAGGTGTAGATTTTTTTTTAAAAAATATAAACTAAATATCTGTCCATATCTGATATAAACATGTAGAATGTATTCTACAAGCATGCATTCTATACACATGCACATATAAAATACATATACATCCACATAACTAAAATAAAATTCAAATCCATATCCACTCATCTACATCACATAAGCAAAACAACATTCAAATCTATAATATTCACATTCACATCCAAAACATTCACATGTCCACTCAAATATTCACATAAATATCCACTCTTATATTCACGAAGAGATTGAACTTAATCAAAGATATGGAGAAAAAATAGACATGACCAAAACAGTTGTAATTATGATCTACTAGAGGGAGAAGGCAATCCCAGACCGCCACAGCCATGGGCCGGTAAACAAGGTGTAAGGTTTAGGAATCTGGAAGATGAGGGGTCAAAGATTATGCTGCTGTCATTTTTTTTACCAAGGGTGCTGCTTTTCCTTTTAGTGGGAAGTATACAAGACATTGAATATGTCCTTTCCTTCTGCATAAATCCTGACCTATCAACTTTTGATCCTGTTGTCTGATCTGATGGACCACCCAAATTTGTTGATTCAGAGTTGCCCTTGAGAGCCCGAGGATGAAGATTTGAAATGCCTTCATTATGTTTGCCATTTCTTCTGTTCACCTCTTTATTTGTAGGATAACCACCCCCAGATTTAGTTCCTTGGATGTCCTGCCAATCAATAATCTCCAGATAAGCAGCTTATTCAGAAAATGGTAGTAAAGCCACTACCTTGTCTAAATTAACAATGACTGACAGTTTTTACACATCCTAGAAAATGCTAGAAAGCAAATGGAGAGAAAGCTAGACATTGTAAAAAAGAATAACACTAAGGCCATTTTAGCACAAGCCACCTGAATAATGGCCATGTTAAAAATCAACATGTTTGTTTGCATACAACTAAAACTAAAATCCATTATGTCAGCATTACCTGCTCACATGAAATATTTGAAGCCTTTCTAAATCCCATAATTAACCAACTTTCCTTCTGGGTCCATTCGACTAAATGTTACTGCGAAAGAAGGTTGTCATTTGTAACTTCTAACTTGGATGACATAATCCTATAGAATAACAAGAAATGTAAACAGCTTTGAAGAGCAACAAAAATTGAGATCACACAGTTGATTACATTCTTTAAAGAACAATCAGATAACATGAAAAAGGGGGCTCAAACAAAAACAAGATAAAAGGAAAGTGTTTGTTATACCAACTAATTGTCATCCCCATATGCACAATTATCAGCGACCCTTTTAAAGTTACCCGTGGTCCCGTATAGCCACTAAAATTCTACATAACCTTATGCACAAACACAAGTAGAAGAAAATAATAATGCCTATTATGGTCCAACACTTAGAATAGCCATGTCTCATTCTCTTCTTGAAAAACCAGTTTGTAGGAGCCTATAGTCTAAATAGTTCAGTAGCCTAGAGAAAATTTTGCAAACCATGCATACACACTTTTAGAAAGATTGTACAGCACCTTACAGAATATCCTTAGCACTCGGTCCCACATGCATAGGTTTTATTCCACACTCCATAGTATGTGAGAGGGACACCACATAACATCTATTTTTTCTTTTGGCCCACTAGGCATCGGACGATGCTCAACACAACCTCTCACATGTGGGTGGACTTAGGCTATATCACATGAACATGATAGATATAGGGTTCAGAGAGACAATCAGAGAGACCCCTAGAGTTCATAGATCTGGTCCAGGTTATAGGGTTACAGATGTTGGCTTCCCCCTCATTTTCTCCTTTCTATTGTCTCCTACAAAATAAATACAGAATAAAAAGATAAGTTGACATGGAGTGACTCTTTGCTAAAAAATGACAGCAACATAACCTTTGCTAAAAAATAATCAACTACTTTAGCAGAATTTCTGCTCCTTGCTCCTTGCACGTCCATAGTGCTTTGACTTAACACTAACATTCAATAATTCCCCTTTTTTTTTGACACAACAGTATAACATACTTCTATTGTCTAGAAAGAGTAAAATTCTCTGATGCCTATGTTGATTAACAATGAGCCATACAGATGGCCCATTGGTTGGGAAAGCAGGTGATCTTGATGTCTAGATCAAATCTGCAAGCCGAAGGAGGCTGCGCATGTGGCCAAGGGGGACGCGAAAAGATATATAGAAGACAAACATCACAGATGGCCCTGGATCTATTTCCATGGGCTTCACATAGTCTCCTTCGAAGAGTAGAAAATCCTAAAGATATATACATGAACTCAGGAGCTTATATATGAAATTTTTAAACAACTAGGCTCAAAGATTCAGGAACAAAAGGTAAAATAGAGAAGAAGTTTTCAGTTCTCTGTGATTGTTACCAGAACGCAGATGACAGAATCTCTTCGGGGTATTCAATATGACCTGTGGCATAGAGATACATGATTCATGTTGTAAGGAGATTGGCAATAAGAGACACCAAAATAAAATCATGACCATATCTATTGATTAATTCAACTAGATTTGACAGTAGTACATTACTTTTGTTTTCAATAAACCATCAGTCAAAAATAATTGAACAAAAGTTAAAAGGTTGCATCACTATATTTTAATAAATAGAGTTGAACTTGTAATTGAGCACTACTATACAATAAGTCAGAATATGCCCAAGTGATATTAGATTAATATGTCAGAATTAGAGCACCTCACATTTTTTTGTATATGTAGGAAAAGAACAATGTATTACCTGGCCCTTGTGTTTAGTAAGTGTAATATCAATGCCCATCTCAACATCCCTGTCGAAGATTTCTTTCTTTGCCTCTTCCTTTACAAGCTGTTTGGTAAAAAAAAATCAATACATTACATGGAAGATATATGGAAAATTCTAGGAGTGCTCATGAATAGAAAATTGTAAAATTTATTGAGAAACCTTTCTTGCGCTAGCATATGTTTAAGTTGTCTGCGGCGCTCAGGCTTGTTTAGTCCTCAGACATTCTAGCTGAAAATATTCAATAAAACAAATGGCAAAGCGAGGACAATATGGCCTAAGGTAAGCTAGGTCGACTGCCTTGAGGATGTGCGAGGTGTTGCCTGAGGAATATGTTTACCTTTCCCCTTAGGATTCGGAGGTAGGCAATAGAGAAGAGAAGTACCTTTTTGCTCATGAAAGAATCAAACAATAAACAACTAAAATAAATGGAGTTCCTTAATATATCCACAATTATGTGGAGAATATGTCAACAACAGTTTAAAAAACAAGGACAAAATCAGGAGATAGATTCACGAAGTAGAAATAGCTTTCCTTAAAATGACAAAATAATGCTAGTAGAAGAAAATATTGAGGTGGTTCCAAGTACTCTCTTATATAAGTGTCTGCTAACAGAGGTAGAAAAGAAAACGAAGAGAAAATGTTATTCTTCCAACACAAGAACCCAAGTGGCATGTTTAAAGATAATGAAATAAATCCATGGAGAACAAATGTATGAATGAAAGCTTGTTAAGTAGAGAACCTATAGGCCATCAAGATGTTCTTTGAAATTTTGATAAAAAATACTGCAAATCTCCATAATCATGTACAGTTGTCCCTACATGCATGAGCAAATGTTAAAAATGCTTCAAAGCAAAGGGAAGTGGGAAAAATATCATTCTTTCAACTGCATCATAGGTAGATGCAAAAAAAAAAACCACTTTCAAGAAAATCACTTTGGCATCACTAATATTTTAATGAAGACATTTGGAAGGCATATCACCAAATTAAAGACTGCATATGCTTATTTTTTATCTGGGAAAGCAGAGTAAACATTTGCATTACTTTGAGTTGAAATGAAGATGTTTTACAATTGTTGATCTCTGTGTCATTATTGTGCAGTAAAAACTTGACCAGAAATTAAATTTAAAAAGTACAAAAAAATGACATAAAATAAGCCTCAAACAACTTAGTGTCAATCTACCAACAAGTCTGAAGCTATAGAAGGGCCTCATGAATAGGAATTAGAGAAGAAAGAGTTCCAGGATATAAGATATATAGACATACCTCACATCTGCCTGTGCAATATGCGGCTCCATGTGAGAAAAAGGAGGGAATATTTGAACCTATTTTGCCAGACCATTCTTGCAACTCTTTTTCTGTAGCAAGGCAGCCATTAAATTGATTTGCAGCCCATAGTGCAGTAGCAGCATTGCTACTCCCAACATATAGGCCAGCACGAGTAGATACTATTTTGTCTAGATGGATCAACAACCATTTTTAAAATAACTTTTAACATAAGTCTGTCATCCATAATCGACCAATCTAGAAAGTGGAATAGGAAAACAAATGTATAGCTAATAGACTCATCATCTCAATCTACAGCTAATAGGAAAACAAATGTTTATCAGGGTCCTGGTGAGGTTGTTGAGGAGAAGTTGGATTCAAGATTTAATGTAAATGTGTCAAGGTTTTCTTCAATGGGTTCTTTTAAGCAGACGGAAGTCAAATCTTCTAAGAGAAATAAGAAATTTGTTATAGATGATGCTAAAAGGACAAATGATAACTTGAGTCAAGAGCTTCTCAAGTTAAGAGCCCAGGTATGCTTTGATAAGAAACTTAGTTTCATTTTTCTTTTATCTATCTTTCATTTGGACAATGCAAACCAAATGAAAACTGCCAATCAGATCTTATCCATTCTTCATTCTCTTTTAGCTAAATCAGTAATGCAGTTTTGTCCAAGCCTTGAGTTTACTTTCCTGTTGTCCTGGGTTCAACTTCTGTCTGGGTTTAAGCATGTTTGGAATGTGCAGGGTATTATTACGTAAATCTCCATCTCAGGATTGGCTATGATACCTCACTTCTAAAAAGGGAATCTGATATGCTATCCGTATGAGGATTGCCCTTCTTATGAAATGTTCCACTCAACAGTTTTCTAATGGTCAATGGGTTAAATAATTTTTTAGTCTTTTTTTTTAAGTCCCATATGTTGATTGCATGGAGTAATATCACTTTTCAAATTCAGGTTAACTCATTCTGAATCAATAGGCTTGCTTGTACAAACAATGAAAGCGGATGTTAAACCACTTTCCACAAAAATAAATGATTCACAAGTATGGAAAAGAAAAAAATTAGTGAAACATGTAACCAGAACTGGATCTGCCAGGTTAAATCCAGTTCTGGGTAGCTTAGATCAGAACTAAAAAATAAATAAAAGAAATAACTTTAAATTCTTCTTAGACTTAAAAGGATAAATTGCCTTGACTTCACCAGTCTCCCCTAACAAATCAGACCTATATTCAGTTCTCCTTAGGATAAGCTGTTCTTGTTTCATAGGGTTTTACTTCTGCTTGTCACCCTCTTCCTCTCCTCATATTCTTCCAGTACTCCACTTGAAACTTGATAGAACTTGCCGATACCTGACTGACTTGGGACTGGAAGCCGTCAAAGACTTGTCTGGTTCTAGATTCTCTCAATTTCTGGATAACAAGACATACACAAACCTCAACATGCATAAAATAAATTGATGCTCAATATCTGTAAGACTTCAAAACAAGCTGAACTTGCACATATTTCAAGTTATACAAAGATGCATAAATTTGTGTATTTCACTTGTTATCAAATCTCTTATTGCACAGGTAATAATTTATATGGTCTTGTGAGCCCAACTATTCTTACTATTAAGTTTCTTGATAATTTTTTAAATTCCCTAATTTTGTTTACCACTTTTTTATTCTTGTGGAAAAAAGTGTACAATGTGGAAGGTTGACAACTTTGTTGGCATTTATACGAAGGCAGTGGTCGCAATGGCCTTAGAAACCTTGTGGTTTCTCAGAAATAAGCAGATCTTTGACAATCCTGAGGATTCTCACTAGCTGAGGGCCTCAAGTATTATCATTAAGGCTGAAGAATACCTGGAAGCTAACCAAGCAGTTTGGTGCAATTTAGAGGTTCTGGCATGATTCTCCTTAGATCAAATGACTTACAGCATCCTTGTGAATCGTTTCAACCTCCTCATGCATTCTTGCATAATTCTCCTTATAGTAGCTCTCTTTCCATCTCGGTTCCGCAAGTTTGACCTTCAAGAAAACAAAACCTTAGTTCAAGTCAATAGCATCCAATATTCGGAACCAAATAGAGTTTCACCATAAAATGCTGGCAACTTTTATGCATAAGGGCAGTGTACTGACAAAAAAAAAAAAGAAGACCAGAACTCTTTTGGCCATCAAATCCCCAAAGGAGTTAGGTAATATCAGTGCATACAGCTGACCTCTCAATCTTGAATCATGTAGAATGTTTTATTCTCTTTTAATTTATCACAACGTGGGTCATGTATATCAGTGCATGCAGCTGAGAAAGAACTGAAAAAAGGTTGGTTTCTTTCGATAAAAAAAAGTATTTGTGATAATGGCTTGTGACATTGTCAACCGAATTGCTTGTGACACCAGTATGCTATAATAAATTCTTTACCCCTTTGGACTTTCAAGTTTTCCCTTTTACAGCAAGAAAAAAATCCTATCTCACGTCCAATCATGCTTTTTATGCACAATATTAGGTCTCATGTTTGCATTGTTTTGAATATTGTTTTAGGATTTTGATTATGGCAAATGAGAATGAAAGCACCCCAGGTGTCATTGGTCAAACTACTATGAATGAGGCTGAGGCTTCTTCTAATGTTATACCTAATACTAATATTTCACGAAAGCATGCTAGAGGTCCACAATCTGAAGTCTGGAAACATTTTACTAAATTTTTTATTGGAAATGTGCAGAAAGCCCGTTGCAATGCATGCAAAGCTGTGTTAACTGGTTCTAGTAAGGCTGGCACAAGCCATTTGTATGGCGCGTGATATCTTAGCAGTTCATGCTTCCACAGTTGCATCTGACTCGGCTTTTAGCATTGGAGGGCGAGTTCTTAATAATTTCCGCAGTTCTTTAGCTCCAGACACAGTGGAGGCTTTAATTTGCTCCCAAGATTGGATTAGAAATGCTTCAGTAGGTATGTTACTATGTTTTAATTAAACTAAGAAGCTTTAATTTTTGTAGTTAAATTGTAATCACTTTCTTTTCTATTTTAGGACCGTTGGACGAGATGGAACAATCAATGATCTATAATGGGTACTTCTGCCCAACATTTACATGTTTAGAGGATGCAGGGACTGAAGAGCCAAATCATTTTAGTTTTGGGGGATACATCTGTGAAACTGTTGACATAGTTATCTTGCATTGTTTTGGATTGTCTTTTCAGCAGGCCTTGTTTTTAGTTTAGAAGCATTAGATTTTGTAATTGTGCTGCTCATGTGATTATTCTCAAGATAATCAGATTTTGTACTGATATATCTATGTCGTTGGGGACTTATCCAACATATGTAAACATTTATATTTTGAAATTTCAATGGGAACTTATTCAGTATAAGTAATCAATTTTGTGTTGCTCATTTTTATTCTGTCAACCATGAAACTGAAAGCTGTTAAATCTATGTAGTGCATTTGGAACTAGTAGGTTCTCGGTGAATTCTCTCAACAAATTTTTGTTGCTGCAAATGCTCTATTATATGCTCAAATAAACTATGAGGGAGATCCGTCTGAATCTAAATGGATATCCCTTCATCTGAATTTCATCCTACTCACTGTTTGTTCTAAGAGTAACGTAGGATCTTTTTGAACAAAAAATAGTAATACTTTATTAAAACATTTATTAAATTTGTTGGGCCGGGCCAGGTGAAGGTGGGTTTTATAATTTAGTTGATTACTCAGGCCGGCTCGGCTCGGCCCGATGCCACTTGGGCTTGGGCCGGGCTTGGGCCTAGAAAAATAGGGGTTGGGCTTGGGCCGGATCTAGCTTGGCCCAGCCCGAGCCCGGCCCATTGACAGCCCTACTTTCAACTCTACAAAATTGGAATCGACCAAACAATAACCTACTCCCTAATCTTTACTCCAAAACAGTTGCCATCAAAAAATTTTCCCTTTTGTAATCCATTTAGAATTATATGATTGGCCAAAATTCCTTGACACAATACTTTATCCATGTACAAAGACACATGATCATGACCAAATGGTGTTTTTTTATAATGTAGATATGCAGAGCCTGTGCTGGTTGTTAGTGAGCAGTCAATTCACAAACACATGTTAACAGTAGGCGGAATCAGATAGGGGTGTCTCTATTTTATGATTATTGAGTCGAAGAGTTCAAAAGTGAGATAGACCTTTTTTATTTGGTAGCATGCATCCATATTATATATAAGTTAGGCAGTATCAAAGAATATAATATAATACAAAGATTATTGGTTCTAACACATTTGAATGTATTTTTGTAATGTATTTTGGATTTGTTCTTAATTAAATAGCCCATAGTGTTCGATCGCTTCCGACGTGCCCAGTTTTGAGTGGTTTTCTCATCTTGATTCTATGTATTTAAGGCCATGTTTTTGGCCTAGAGCATTGTATCGATTTCTTTATAGTGGAAAAGGTGGTTGTACAAGTGTAGGGCTCCGTGGAATAGGTTTAACATATCGTCAATCCAAACCACATAAATCGGCGTATAATTGTCTCTTCTTCTTCTCTCTGTTCTGCTATAATTTCGACGCTCAAAGTCACAATAAACAAGTTAATTTAGTTTTAAAATAAAAAAATTAGGTTTGTGGGTTCAAAATTAAAAGTACTCATCCGATTGGCCTCTGGTTTGTTCCAGCACGGTCGGGGCGATGAGTGTGAGTTGTGGAAATCGACGGAGTTTAATTCGGACTCCCAGTTTGAGCTCGACGCTCAAAGTCACAATAAATAAGTTAATTTAGTTAAAAAATGAGAAATTTAAGTTTGTGGGTCCAAAATTAGAAATACTCATCTGATTGGCCTCCGGTTTGTTCCAGCACGATCGGGGCGATGAGTGTGACTTGTGGAAACCGACGGAGTTCAATTCGGACTCCCGGTTTGAGCTCGACGCTCAAAGTCACAATAAACAAGTTAGTTTAGTTTAAAAAATGAAAAACTTAGGTTTGTGGGTCCAAAATTAGAAATACTCATCCGATTGGCCTTCGGTTTGTTCCAGTACGATCGGAGCGATGAGTGTGACTTGTGAAAACTAACGGAGTTCAATTCGGACTCCCGATTTGAGCTCGATGCTCAAAGTCACAATAAACAAGTTAGTTTAGTCAAGAAATGAAAAACTTAGATTTGTGGGTCCAAAATTAAAAATACTCATCCGATTGGCCTCCGGTTTGTTCCAGCACTGTCGGGGCAATGAGTGTGACTTGTGGAAACTAACGGAGTTCAATTCAAACTCCCGATTTGAGCTCGACGCTCAAAGTCACAATAAACAAGTTAGTTTAGTTAAGAAATGAAAAAACTTAGGTTTGTGGGTCCAAAATTAAAAATACTCATCCGATTGGCCTTCGGTTTGTTCCAGTACGGTCGGGGCGATGAGTGTGACTTGTGGAAACCGACGGAGTTCAATTCGGACTTCCGGTTTGAGCTCGGCGCTCAAAGTCACAATAAATAAGTTAGTTTAGTTAAAAAATGAAAAACTTAGGTTTGTGGGTCCAAAATTAGAAATACGCATCCGATTGGCCTCCGGTTTGTTCCAGTACGGTCGGGGCGATGTGTGTGACTTGTGGAAACCGATGGAGTTCAATTCGGACTCCCAGTTTGAGCTCGACGCTCAAAGTCACAATAAACAAGTTAGTTTAGTTAAGAAATGAAAAAACTTAGGTTTGTGGGTCCAAAATTAGAAATACTCATCCGATTGGCCTCCGGTTTGTTCCAGCACGGTCGGGGCGATGAGTGTGATCTGTGGTAACTGACGGAGTTCAATTCGGACTTCCGACTTGTGTGACAAAAATATATAGTGCGATCAAAATATTGACTGAAAGTGAGTGAATATAAAACTATGAAATCAAATAATTTATTTCTTATAATAGTATTTAATTTATGTTTCTAAAATAAGTTATTGCTTATAATAGTATTTAATTTTAACTTATTATTGTTCTATATGTATTGTAGGTTCCTTCATCGGGTGGAGTGGGAGGAGACGAGCACGAGGATGAAGACGAGGACGAGGATTCATTATTTTCATTTCATTATTATTATTGTTGTAGACATTTTTATTATTGTTCTTAGTATTTTATTATTGTGATGTTGTGGAATTTTTTATTATTATTGTGGACATTTTATTACTCTGATGTTGTAGATATTTTTATTATTGTTGTTGTGTGTTGTGGATATTTTTATTATTGTTGTGTTGTAGACATTTTAATTATTTTTATCTTGTGGACATTTATTATTGTTGTGGACAATTTTATTATTATGATGTTGTGGACAATTTTCTTATTGTTGTGGATATGTTTATTATTGTTGTGTTGTAGATATTTTTCTTGTGGACAATTATTATTATTGTGGATATTGTTATTTATTTTAACGCAGGTTATTTTCCTAAAAATATATATTTTTTAAAAAAATATTTAAAAAATAGAGACCGATTAGTGACCGATTATAATCAGTCACTATTCGGTCCCTAAATAGTGACTGACAATTCAGTCACTATTCGGTCCCCATTTTAGGGACCGAATAGTGACTAAATCAGTTCGGTCCCTAAATAGGGACCAAACTGATGTAGTCCCTAATCGGTCCCTATTTTAGGGACCGACTGCATTCGGTCTCTATTCGGTCCCTAAAATAGGGACCGAATAGGGACTGAATTAGTTCGGTCCCTAAATAGGGACCGAACTAATTCAGTCCCTATTCGGTCTTAGGGACCGAACTAATTCAGTCCCTATTCGGTCCCTATTTTAGGGACCGACTGAATTCGGTCTCTATTCGGTCCCTATTTTACTTATTCGGTCCCTATTTAGTGACCGAATAGGGACCGAATTCAGTCGGTCACAGATTTGTGACCAGAAAGTCTTGACCGACAAATTCGGTCACTATTCGGTCTCTGATCTGTTTAGGGACCGAATAGAGACCGAATATGTCGGTCTCTATTTCCGATTTTTCTTGTAGTGGCAGATCTTCTACCCCATTTCTATTGATCAGTTCCTCCAGTATGCTAGCTTTGGTACTTCTAGCACCTACAAAATGTTTCTTGGGCAAGGATGTGTATAGAAATTTCGTGGAAGCTCAGAGGCAACTGCACATCCAGAGGATGGCTCCTGTTATGGGACCTTCCTACTCTATGGTTTATGGAGCCTTCCAAGGTTATTTTGAAGAGCAGGAATGCAAGGCATGGCCGATCATTACTCGCTATGCCTCTCTCCTGTCCCTTGCTTTCTACATTCCTATACCTCCTCAATGATATAATACAATGTTTCTTCTGGCTCCCATTTATCTTTCTTCTATTGTCTCTTGTGTGTTTTGCTTCTTTTTGCTTAATGACAAAAAGGGGGAGAAAGTAAAATGTTCTGAAATACACTCTTTAAATTTCTCTAGCAATTTTACTTAGATTCATTTCAGAAGCCTTATATCTTTTTGTTATGTTTTGTCATCACCAAAAAGGGGGAGATTGATGATTAGTCCATCCCCATATAATTTTTATTTAATTATATACAATTTTGGTGATTAACAAAACCCTAACAATTATTCTCTAACAAGTTTTTATGAAGTTCATCCACAGGGAATAAATCGAGCCTAATCTGTAAGTAATTCTTACACAGTATCATTTAAAGTTTAGAACATGCATTTTCTCTAAGTCCATATCGATTTCCTTTATGGCATAAAGATTTCATAAGAAAAAGAACGATTCTATTGCTATAACGATTTCGGTCTCACAACGATTTCGTAAGTGTAACATGGATTTCGGTCTCACAACAATTTCGTAAGTGAAACATCGATTTCGGTCTCACAACGGTTCGTTAAGTGAAACAACAATTTCGGTCTCACAACGATTTGTTAAGTGAAACAACGATTTCGGTCTCACAACGAGTTCGTAAGTGTAACATCGATTTCGGTCTCACAACGATTTCGTAAGTGAAACATCAATTTCAGTCTCACAACGATTTGTTAAGTGAAACAACGATTTCGTAAGTGTAACATCGATTTCGGTTTCACAACGATTTCGTAAAGTGTAACAATGATTTCGGTCACATATCGATTTCGTAAGTGAAACAACGATTTTAGTTTCACATCGATTTCATAAGTGAAAACAACGATTTGACTCATATAACGATTGCATAAGAGGAAACAACGAATTAATTGTTGTAAAGATTCGATAAGTGAAAACAATAATTCGCTTATACAACGATTTACTTGTACATCGATTTGCTTATATTTGAACAACGATTTGCTCAAACAACGATTTACTTGTACATCGATTTGCTTATATTTGAACAACGATTTGCTCAAACAACGATTTGTCTTTGTTTGAACAACGATTTGCTTATACAACGATTTACCTATATTTGTATAACGATTTGCATAAACAATGATTTGCTTGTACTTACACAATGACTTGTTCACACAACGATTTCATAAGTTGAACAACTATTTCATTGTCATAACAACTTCATGGTTTGCATCAATTTCATACATGATATTCAAATATTGTGACAGTTAAAGTCTTCCCATGTACATCACTAATATCCTTGCATTTAATGTGACTGTACACATCTCTGCACGTTGCATATCTGGGTGCCTTCTATTCCTATGTTTCTATAGCAAACACTTTTCAGGATAGCAGAATGGTATTTATATTTTGGTGTACGTTCTTACTGCATGGTTTCTAACGTTGATTGACAAGCATAGAGATAGTCTAGCTATCTATGGTTTGGCATTTATTGTGTGCAGGTCTTTGCCAGTACCACATCTTACAACGTTGGACAACTTGAAGCTGAAGGATATCTAGATGAATCTTCTCTTTGCGTGCATGGCTCGTAAAGCATTAAATGGCTGCAAGCTTACCTGTCGTGCACCTCGGACCATGCTGTCTAACGTGCGTCTATCTTAGAGACAACGACCACTTCAACGGCTACATTTTTCAAGAGAAGATATATAGAAGATTGATGACTCCATGAAGACAACTTTTGGTACCTTAGAGCTTTCAGAGAACCAACCTTCAACTTGCGAGCATCAAAAACAAGAGCCCTAAAGCTTCACTCCATAATCTTCTGTAGCTCTTAGCTCTCCGTGTTGATTTGCTTAGCTTTTGGAGAGCCTTTGTAGTTCTGAGAGTTTTCATCTAGTGAAAATCTTTCTCTCTCATACATTGCCTCAGATCAAGCATTTGTTGTAAGCTTGGTCTAGGGGCCATTTGCTTTTATTCACATCTGTTGTGAAGTTCCTCTTCGGGTTATGAAGAGAAGACCTATTGGAAACAAGTGGTTGGTATTCCCTTCGTTGAGGAAGCAAGACCTGTGTATCAGGGTGGTTTTGTACCTTTTCAGGGTTAGAAGAGAAGGTTAGCTGCGGCTGGATGTGTAAGGGTCCTGAAGGGGGACAGTACCCTTGGTTAGTGAAATCTCAAGTTGTTGCTTGGGGACTGGACGTAGTACTCCTTGTGATAGGAGGTCCGAACCAGGATAAAATTTCATGTGTTGTGTGATTGTGTGTTTTCTCTCTTGTCTTCTCTAGAACTAGCACTAACATTCAATCTCAGTGTTTTTTTGTTAAGCATTTTCTTGTTGATAGGTTTTATTTAAATGAATTTTTAGAATCTCATTCACCCCCCCTTTGGGCTTGCTAGCTGGGCAACATAAACTACATCTCGAGTCGAAAGCTAGTTCGCAACACCAACCCCAAAATTGGCCACACATCACTAGTCACTAGTCTTACAGTCAAAATGAATCTAACTGTCATTATAGCACCCTACTCTAGGTTGTGTGCTTTTAGAACTATTTGAATTTATGTTAGGATTTTGAACATAGTTCTTTCTCTTTTCAATCATGATTGTATTTTAGTCCATTTATTAAAGTTTTTCTTTTACAAGAAATAAGATAATAAATAAATAAATAAAACATGGAGCCTTATTGAACAACCTCAATTAACCATCAGACAAATTACTAGGAGTTTCCTACCCCTAAAATGATGAACTCCAACTTCGACTTATGACTTCAACTCCCAACTTCTACTTATGATCAACTCTAACTTCGACGTATGACCAACTCAAACTTTGACTTCCAACTTTGACTTATGACTTCACCTCCTAATTTCCACTTATGACTTCCAACTTCGACTCCTAACTTCGACTTATAACTTCTACTATTTAGACAAATCTGAACTATCATAATGACTTTCTGCAGGTTTGGCAATGTGTCCCTTAGACCCTTCCAACCCTAGCTAAAGCAAGTAATTTCCCGCAATTTTGCCAAGAAGATTTGACCCTTTTAACCTGCATGAGAGCCAGGTGTCTAAGCCATCAACCTTTAAATGTTCATATAAAAATAAATCCATGTATAAAGCATTGTTACTCTCGTAGAGAGATGGTCTTTACTGCATGCCAACTAAGAATTTGGAATCCTGAGTTCCTAAAGTCATAAGGAGGAGAAGGCCAGCGAGTGTTGAAGAGGGTGCTTTTGGGTTGAGTTCTTTAGTTCTAAAGGTAGGCATAACCTAATTTGGCTCCTTCCCTACTACGTTCACACTAAACTTCACACCCCCCCCCCCCCCCCCCAAAAAAAAAATCTATCCTTGAAGTTAAATATGTGTTAGTTAGATTGTTGTTAGCCTTCCCTTCATCATTTTGAGACTGTCTTCTAGTACCATGAGCTTTTGAATTTCCATGCCCCTTTTGTAGGTACAACTTCATTCTCCTTTTGTTAATCCACATCCATGCAAGATATAAATTTGATAAGTTAAGTATGTTCCTTTTTTTTCTTTGGAAAATTAATTATAAGTCCCTAACTATAATAGGGAGGTCCTTATGTAACACGATTTAACATGTATTGTAACAGGAGATAACACTTACTGTAATGAATTACAGCTCTGTTAGGGACTAGAAAATAAGTCAAATATCTGTTAGGGACTCCTAATTAATTTGCCCTTTTTTCTTTCTCAAGGGGTGGTTAGGACTACTTGCGGTAGGCATCATATATGGGTAGTCAGCCATGATGACGATTCTCATCCTACAAATTTTTGTGGGTGGTTTGCATTCTATACATTATGTAGGTGGTTTGCATCTTGCTTTACAGGTGGTTTGGCTCACTTTATGAGCATCCTATTTTTGCAGGTGATTTGTTTATGCATCCCTACGAGAGATTTCTATGATGCCATTCTGTTATGTTTTGAAATCAACTATGTGAAGCTATGTATTTGTTGAACTTGTTGAATCAGTACCTTGCTCCTCCATTTCTTTATAAACTATGGATTATATATTTTCAAGCATGTGCCTTTTTAAAATTTCTTAGTTTGGTTTTGCCTACTGAGTCCTTTCGACACATGCTTTCATCTTTTGTAAATTTCAAATCAAGCTCCTTAGGTCCATTCAACCTTCTTAGAAGAAATCTCTTTTGCCGCTGCTAGTTGAAAAAAATTTCCCTAGAGTTTGTTTTATTTATGAAAGTTCGGGTATGTAAATATTCAGACATATAACATTGTATGTACATTTAATATGTTACTTTTCGGACCTTGTAATGGTGTAACTACCTCGGAATCAATGGTGTGAATGGTTTTGCTATACAATTATGCAGTGCAACAAATGACTATCCCATAACTATCATGTTTGAGTTTCATGTGTTTGTGGCACCTTACCACAGTCATGACCTTTGGCCCATGTTCGAGTGGGGTGTTATAGCAACACCCACACCTGACTACCCACTAGCAGTGGAGATTAAACACATACAACTCTTCCATCCTGATTGATCAATAGTCCTACGCATAACCACCCTTGCAAGTTCTGGAGCCCACAAGGTGAGGCATGCAGGAAGGGATTAGCTGGGGACCCACATGTCTGCAAGTGCCTATGCCCCCAGCCATGAGTGCACTCATGCAACACACAATATGTTTTCCCCACACACATCATCTTTCCTGTTGTCCACTAATTGGAAGTGGGCTCTAGCCCGCAGGGTTCAGGAGAGATGATTAGACTTTGTTAGTGCACACAGCACTGGGATCAATCCTTGAGCACACAAAGTGTTTGGCTCATATAGAACCTAGGGAACCTAACTAGTAAAACAATAAGTGTTGACACCAACAGACCTGTTAAACACCTCGGTGACCTATTTTTATCACAAAAACATGTCATATATCAAAAGCAGGTCACAACACACACTGAGTGAAATCGCATCGGAAGCTGCAATCCCATTTAGAAAGCACTACACAGAACGACGACATTCAGGAAACCTAAATGTGCTTGGGAACAACGACACGTCTTGAATGCACCTATCTACCAGGGCACATTTCAAGACAGAATTCCCAAACCTATTGTTCGATCCAAAAACCCATTATTTTATACATTTTCAATGATTTTCACATATTGTACTCATCATAAATTGACTTTACAAATATGTAAAAATGCTAAAAATTATAAAATCACATCAATCTATGCTTAAAATACATCTATTAAGCTAACTCAGTAAGGTACCATCAATCTCATTTTCTAAGCTATTAACAAGGAAACCATATGCTTTCTAAACTATCTTAAAGCTATTAAACAACAAGAGCTAATCGTATGAACCTCTAACATGTAGAAAATGTGAGAAACGTGGAGACATGGAGAGAAAGAGGATATCCTACCAAGAAAGGAAGAAAAATGCATTACCCAATCTTCCTTGTGCCCTAGTCGTGATCTCCACATCAAAAACACACAAGCCACCTTCAGGACTCGACTCCCCTCTCTCTCTCTCTTGCCTTGGAACAAGCTTGGTACAACCTAGAAGGCTCTAACGACTCATATACATAAAACAAGGTCTTTGAGTGTAAAATCGAGTTAAGTCTATATGAGCTTATACCTCAAGATATCTTTCTTTTGCCCCTTTGTGCGTGGGTGTAACTCTTTAGGCAATAAAGGGAGAAAAGGAAAAGACCTCCTAGCTTTTGAGATCCTGAACTTTCTGAAATTGGGTACAACCCGTGATGTAAAACAACTTGAACATCTAGTATTATCCAATTGGGGGACCCTCATTCCCACACTTTCTCAAATTCTTTGAGTGACCACTAGACCTATGGTCTTGGAGTCATTTGGTTGGCTATTGAAAGAAAAAGCATGCATCTACTTTCCTAAATTGTAATCGATCCCATCTCTCTCCAGACCTCGTCGATCTATAAGAACCCATCGATTCCAAGCGAGAATTGATGAAATGGCAATGTGAGGATGGAGCTCTCTTAATGGATGCGTGCTAGTGAGAGTTTTGGTGGTCTAGAATATGAACAGGTTGTCAAATAGCATTCACATCTCCTATTATTGACCTCAAACTGACTCAAGCTCGAGCCTTTATACAAGTCGAATTATGAAATTATCATGCTGTTGATATTATCATGTTCTTTAGCTTGTATCACTTGTATTACCCCATGACAGTTGGTAATCTTCTTGATATATATAGCTTTTAATATTGTTTCATTAAATTTTCTAGCGCAAAGCCATGTTCATGTAATATCTTTAAGCTATAGTTCAAAGTATTCCTTGGACTCCAACATCATGTCTCATGTCTAATCATGACCTTGAGCTCATGTACAAATCCTTAAATTTTGTTTGTGAGGAGGTTAGGGTCTTTCTTTATAAGGTCCTATGTGTTAAACCATTAACGAGCTTGACCCGACTCCGCCTCCCGCGATCGAGCCGTAGCCTCGCAAGGGATAACACACACAAGTGCGTGTAAACACAAAGGAACACATTGATTCACATATATGATTCACAAACTCACATATATTCATACTGAATTTATATAGCCACATTTCAACAAAAGCCAAGAAAAGTACAAGAGCCTGGGGCATACCCCGAGGTACAACTAAAACAGAACTACACTACTGGAGGTGCTGACCTAACCCCGCCGTGATGCGGCTCCAAACTGGAAGACGGTAGTGAAACCTCCTCCTCTCCTTCACCTGTTGGGAGTAGGGGTGAGCCTCGCAAGTCACTGGCTCAGTAGGGAACTCCCCCAAAAACTGAGCAAACCAACACAAGTGCGTAAACAAAAGGCTACACTAGTAGTTTATATAGCACAGGCTAACAAGCTATTAAAGCTATAAACAACACTTACCATTTGCCGACAACGTAAAACAACATTAATAATTAAACGGCAAACCACACCCACGTGTACGTGCTAACGTAGAGTCCGCCATACTCGAGCCATGTAGACTGGTTCGTGACACCAACTACTGACTCGGACAAAACTACACAGGTCTACCTCTCAGCCTTGCAGCCACGGATGAAAGGTCCAGCTGCCGCTCCACAAGAACAAGACAAACAACTGTGGAGACCAACCAACACCACAACCTACGGACCACACAACCATAGGCCCATGCCTGGCACCTCTAGGGACTCTGGCCGGAGCTCGTTAGAGTGAGGCACTGGAAACAGGACTAGCTGGGGACCAGTGACGTCTACTGGTGTCTGTACCCCCAACTAAGAGCGCGCTACAAGCGACAAACAACAGACTCACAAGTTGCTGTTCTACTGTCATCTTTCCCTCAGCCAGACGTACAACTCAAACACAGGAGTGAGGGTGTCCAAGACAGACGACACAGACCTCGACGGTACAACACAAGTACTGGGACAGGCCCTGAGCTAACAGCCTGGCTCACACAGAACCTGGGGCACCCAACTGAGGAGGTAACCACGGCACGCATCGTACTACTCGCCACGCACACAAAAACCATGTGCACACTGCACAAACTGTTGCCCAGCTAGCAAGCCCAGAGGGGGGGTGAATGGGATTCTTAAAATTTTGATCACTTTAAAACCTGTTCAGAAAAACAATCACACAACACACTTCGATGACTGTTAGTGTTAGTAAAAAGAGGATAGCAAACACAAGGCAATCAAACACACGACACATGGAATTTATCCTGGTTCGGACCTCCTCTCCACAGGAGTCCTACGTCCAGTCCCTGAGCAATAACTCAGGATTTCACTACCCAAGGGTACAGTCCCCCTCAAGGACACTTACACACCTAGCCGCAGCTGGTCTTCTCTTCACAGTCCGAAGAGGAATTACAACACCCTGGAAACCACCAAGTCTTCCTTCTACACGAAGGGAAACAAACACCGTGGAACCCACCAGGTCTTCCTTCAACACAAAGGGAAAGAACACAGGAATGTATTCAAAGGATAATACGCCCTTAGATCAAGCTTAAGGACTAATGCTCGATCTGAAGCAATGACTGAGAGGGAGAGTTCTACAATGAGGAACACTCTCAGTTTACAGAAGCTCTCAAGACTACCACAATGAATGTAGAGAGCACTAAGAGCTAAGACAAGCAAAGGAGTGAAGCTTCGCTCTTTCAGATGCTCGCAGAAAGCTTGTAAAAGATTGTTGTAAGTGTTGTGTGTTTCTGGAGCTTCAGTCTTCTATATATGACTTCCATTTGAAATTTGAATGTTGAAGTGTCCGTTATGTCTAAGCTTTTTTTTACGTTAGGCTGCATGTCACTGTAGAGCTTCTTGTTCAACAGTCTTTAGCTTTCCATGCACGCAACAAGAGAGAGGATCTTCTTTGATGTCCGTTATCTTCCATATTGTCCAACGTTGTATTGAGGTGCGCTGTCAGAGACCTGCACGCATTAAATACTAAAACAATAGACAACTAGGCTGTCTCTTGTTGTCAGTCAACGTTAGAATGATTTTATATAAAAATAGAAGTTCCATTCTATTTTTCTAAAAGGACGTTTACAGTATAAGCATGGAAATAGAAGATATCGTTTGCATGCAGTGCAGTGATATGATCAGTCATAATAAATGCATGGATGTGAGAGAAAAGCGAGGGAAGACTTTGACTTTTCAAACTATCTAAGAATAGGTTTGACTATCAAGTCATTATACACCATGAAATCGATATGATCATGACTTATGAAATCGACGTAAACATGAGTCGTTGTTCATGTGAATCGTTATACGTTCATAAACAAGTCGATGTACATACAAATCGTTATGCATTAATAACCGAATCGTTGTAGAGACAAATCGTTATGATACTATCAACAAATCCTTACGAGCAAATCGTTGTTTCACTTATCGAGTCGATATAGTGAACAAATCGTTGTTTAATGTATCGAATCGTTACTGCGACCAAGTCGTTGTGTAACTTAATGAATCGTTACAGTGACTGAGTCGTTGTGTAACTTATCGAATCGTTATGAAACTTAACGAGTCGTTGTGAAACCGAAATCGTTGTGAGAGCAAATCGTTATTCTCACTTATCAAATCGATGCGACGACCAAATCGTTATGAACCAAGTCGTTGTGAGAGCAAATCATTGTTCTCACTTATCAAATCGATGCGACGACCAAATCGTTATGAACCAAGTCGTTGTGAGAGCAAATCGTTGTTCTCACTTATCAAATCGATGCGACGATCAAATCGTTATGAACTAATTCATTGTGAGAGCAAATCGTTGTTCTCACTTATCAAATCGATGCGACGACCAAATCGTTATGAACCAAGTCGTTGTGAGAGCAAATCGTTGTTCTTACTTATCAAATCGATGCGATGATCAAATCGTTATGAACCAAGTCGTTGCGATCTCTTAGCGAATCGTTATGAGAGGCAAATCGTTGCGATCTCTTAGCGAATCGTTATGAGATAGACTTCAATAGAATAGCGATGACTTATGAAATCGTTATAGAACCAAAATCGATGTGAATGAGGAAATCGTTATGATTATAAGGAAATCGTTATAACAACAAGAGAGTCGATGTGTACTTAGAAAATTATATGCTTTGAACTGTAAATGCTGGTAGAAGAATACTTACCAGTTTAGCTTGTATTTCTTTATTAGATTTTCTGTGCTCAAATCTCATAGAAAATATGTTAGAAAAGCACATTGTCTTAGTTTTGTTAATCACCAAAATAGATATTTAATTTATTTAAATTACATGGGGAAAATCTGATCATCAGAAACCATGTGAAACCTCATGTCAACCTCGTGTACAGTCTACCTGTAACATGTGAACACAACACACACCGCGTGAACAACACGCCAACACGTAAACCACTCGCTAGCTACATAAACAATATGCTAGCCTTAGAAACAACACACTCCCAGAGCGTCACAAGTGCCAATGCACCACTTGCCATCACCATACACATCGAATAACGATAATCGGATATTCACACCACTGAAACCATGCACAAGTTGACCTCTCAGCTGAGGTCGCGACATAGGGCTCTGTCGCCTTCAAAATGCGACGCCCCGACATGTCGCAATCGCAAACCTTATCGCGGTGGGTCGGCCTGTCGTGACCTTGTCGTGACAGGGGGTTCCGTCGCCTTCACAGGCAAGAACCCTATGATGATCAGTCTGTCCCCATGTAATTTTAAGTATATATTTATTTTGGTGACTAACAAAATCTTATCAAAGTTCTTTAAGTCTTAAGTACAGGAAATACTCCAAAGTCAATCAAGCCAATATTGGTAAGTATTATATTTCTGAAGCATTAATTATTTCAAGATTGTATCTATCTAAGTCCACATCGACTTCTGTTGAAAGTCACAACGATTTCCTTCATGTATATCATTTTAAATAGAGTCATCGTAACGATTTGCGCATCGCAACGATTTCTTAAGTCATCATAACGATTCGCTCATCATAACGATTTGCTCATCGCAACGATTTCTTAAGTCATCATAATGATTTGCTCATCGTAACGATTTGCTCATCACAACGATTTCTTAAGTCATCATAACGATTTGCTCATCGTAACGATTTACTCATCACAACGATTTCTTAAGTCATCATAATGATTCGCTCATCATAATGATTTGCTCATCGCAACGATTTCTTAAGTCATCATAACGATTCGCTCATCATAACGATTTGCTCATCACAACGATTTATTAAGTTATCATAACGATTCGCTCATCATAACGATTTGCTCATCGCAACGATTTCTTAAGTCATCATAACGATTCGCTCATCATAACGATTTACTCATCGCAATGATTTCTTAAGTCATCATAACGATTCGATCATCGTAACGATTTGCTCATCGCAACGATTTCTTTAGTGCTCATAACGATTTGCTTTGCGCAACGATTTCTTTAGCGCTCATAACGATTTGTTTTGCGCAACGATTTCTTCAGCGCTCATAACGATTTTCTTTGCGCAACGATTTCTTTAGCGCTCATAACGATTTACTTTGCGCAACGATTTCTTTAGCGCTCATAACGATTTACTTTCTATAATGACTTGTTAAGTGCTCATAACGATTTCTTCAGTAAACACTTGATCATAACGATTGCATAAGTCATATAGACATCGACTTTATGTTTTATATCGACTTAATATTTATCTTATTTCTGAAAGCGTTGAATAGCCAAAGTCTTCACATATCTATCTGACTGCTGTGCATTTAATAAAGACAGAACGTATCTCTGCATGCATGCAAATGATATTTTTCATTATCGTGCATATTCTGTCAACATCTTTTAGAACAAGCTATTTGGCATTGCTATTTTGGTGAATACTCACATCAACGTGTACTGACAACAAGAGACAGCCTAGCTGCCTACTGTTCTAGCATTTAATATGTGCAGGGTCATAAAGACATTCTGTCATACAACGTTGGACCATATAGACACCAGAATACCTTATCTCTTTGCGTGCTCAGCTGGATAAAAGATTGTTGAAGCTTCCAAATGTCAAGCAGTCTAACGTCTACCAATCTAAGAGACAACGGTTACTTCAACGGCAGTATTTCAAATGTAGATATAAATACAAGACAGAAGATCAGAAGATCAGAAGAAAAGAAAGAATCAACGAACAAGCAATTCAAATCTTCTGTTAGAATTCTAGAGCCAAGAACCTCATTCCTTCTCGTGTTGCTCCTTGCTCTCCACACTGTAATGAAAATCTTGAGAGAGCTCGTGTAGTTCTGAGAGTCTTCTGTGTTTCTAGATCTTTTACTCTCAGTCCTACTTGCTTCAGATCTTGACTTGCTAAAGTTTGATCTAGGGGCTTGAATTCCTGCTTATTCTTTTTGTGTTGTTGTTCCCTTCTGTTGTGAAGGAAGACCTGGTGGGGAGCTAGGATGTTTTGTTCCCTTCTGTTGTGAAGGAAGACCTGGTGGGGTATCCAGGGTGGTGTAATTCCCTTCGTGTGAAGGAAGATCAGCTGAGCTGGGTGTTGTAGTGTCCATAGGGGGACTGTACCCTAGTTAGTGGAATCCTGAGTTGTTGCTCAGGGACTGGACGTAGGACTCCTAAGGAGAGGAGGTCTGAACCAGGATAATTTCTTGTGTTGTGTGGTTGATTTTCTTGTGTGATTGCGCTTTGAACTAACTGTTACTAACCTTCATCGAAGAACGTCTTTGTGTGAATGTTTTAAGTACAGGTACTAATCAAATATTTTTAAAGACTCATTCACCCCCCCCACTGGGCTTGTCAACTGGGCAACAAGTGGTATCAGAGCGAGTCTCTTCGACAAAGAAGTAAGATCCAACGATCTGAAGAGTAAGGATCCATGGCAGCCCAAGGTAACATTGAAGGTCAGTCTGTCAACCGACCCCCTCTCTTTGATGGTGAAGATTATGCTTATTGGAAGACCAGAATGGAGTACTTTCTCCAAGGTCACGACTATCAGATATGGTCAATAGTAGAAGAAGACGATCTCCTGGTCACAAATGAGAAAGCTCAGTGGACAGATGATGACAGGAAAAAGATCTCCTTGAAGTGTAAGGCTAAGAGTATTTTGTGCTGTGCTCTGAGCAAAAAGGAATTCAATAGAGTTTCAGCCTGCAAATCCGCAATGGAGATGTGGGAAAAGCTTAGAATTACCTATGAAGGCACAGACAAAGTGAAGGAGACAAGAATTGATATTCTTGTTACTCAATATGAAAGATTTCAGATGCAATCGGGTGTCCATAACTCAAATGTTCAGTCGATTCACAGATATTACAAATGGATTGGCTGGACTTGGGAAAACCTATGAGATTGGAGACATGGTGAGGAAAATTCTTAGATCCTTACCATCCTCATGGACCCCAAAGGTCACAGCTATTGAAGAAGCTAATGATCTAAAAAGGATGTCTTTGGAAAAACTCATTGGGTCCCTTATGGCCCATGAGATCAATATGGAAAGGCTAGGAGAGTCCTCTAGCAGAAAGAAGCATTCAAATGCTCTTAAAGCAGAAGAAGACAAGTCAGATGAGTCATCAGCTGAAGATGAGAACTCAAGTGGCTGTGAAGATGAAGAAGCTATGCTGTCAAAAAGATTGCAACGCATTCTAGCAAAGAAGAAGAAGTTCCAATCTGGTAGAAGACACTTCAAGAGAAATAAAGACTTCAAGAAACCAGATGGAAAGGATCAAAAGAAGAGTGAGCCCATATGCTACGAGTGCAAAAAGCCAGGACATATCAAAGCTGAATGTCCAAAGCTCAAGAAGCCTGAATTCAGGAAGAGAGAGAGCTCCAAGAAATTCAGGAAATATAAGAAGAAGGCTATGGCAGCTGCATGGAGCAACAGCAGCGACTCAGACAGTGAGTCAAGCTCAACCAGTGATGAGGAAGAAGCCAACCTGGCCTTCATGGTAAATACCGAGGAAAAGGTAACCTCTGACTCATCCTTTGATTCTTGTAATGGTTCAGATTCCGATAGTCTAGAAGAAGCCTTCAACGAACTATACAGTAAATATAGAGAAGCAACCAAACTTTTAAAAGTAAGCAAGAAAAATAATGCTTGTCTAGAAAACACAAACTCAGATCTAAAATCAGAAAATGATTAACTAGAAAGCCAAATAACTGAACTTAAAAGGAGAAATGAACTGTTATGTGAGGATCTAAAAGCTAAGAATGAACAAATAATGAAACTAGAAATACAAGCAAGCTCAGATGAACTGAAAACTGAAATTAAGACACTAACATAAGAAAATATTAAGTTATCTAGCACATTGGAAAAATTTACAAATGGTAAAAATCCCTTAATATTAAAAGGTGCTAGAAGATCAGGAAAGAAAAAATATGGATTATGATATACACCTCCAGATAATGAAGAAACCATAGTCTATCCTAAAATATACCCGACTCCAAAATTTGTACCAGAACAAGACATATCATATAAAGTAGATTTCAAATATATAGAAAAAGTGACAAAATTGTCTTGCTGTAGTCACTGTAACAAATTAGGACATATCATAACTACATGTCCAACTAAACATAAGAAATGGATAATAAAAAGGGAAACCAGTGATACTAACCAATCAGGACCCAAAAGAACTTAGGTACCTAAGACTTAATGTTTTCATTTCAGGGTAACTCTCGAGCATCCAAATGGTATCTGGACAGTGGATGCTCAAGGCACATGTCAGGTAATCGAAAGTTATTCTCTCATCTTCAAAATGAAGAAGGAACTGTTACATATGGAGATAACGGAAAAGGAACAGTGATAGGCAGTGGTTCTGTGAACAATAAAGAAAAGACAGTTATTGAAGATGTATTGTTTGTCAAAGGGCTAAAACATAATCTTATTAGCATCAGCCAACTTTGTGACAGAGGTCATCAGATCCAGTTTCAAGAGTCAAAGTGCAGCATATTAAAAGATGGAGCAGTACTTTTCAAGGCAAATAGAGAAAAGAACTTATATGTGCTCTATCTTGAAGAACTCAAGGATCAAAATGTCTGTCTAGCAGCAAATAAAGATCAATCAACTGAATTGTGGCACAGAAGATTAGGACATTGCAGCATAGATGGTATGAGAAAGTTGTTAAAGAAAAATCTTGTGGAAGGTCTGCCAAAAGTCAGTACTAAGATGGAAAGTGTTTATAGACCTTGTGCCAAAGGAAAACACTCCAAGAGCTCTTTCAAGTCGAAGACTGTGGTAACTACCTCAAAGCCTTTGGAACTCCTCCATATGGATTTGTTTGGGCCAATGAAGACCACCAGTCTTGGAGGAAAGATTTTTGGTTTTGTTATTGTCGATGACTATTCCAGATTTACATGGGTGTCATTCCTAGAGCATAAAGATGATACATTTGAAAGCTTTATCAGCTTTAGCAAGAAGGTTCAAAAAGACAAGAAATTCAGCATTATTAGCATTCGATCAGATCATGGAGGTGAATTTCAGAATGAGAAATTTGCAAAGTTCTGTGAAAATGAAGGGATTGAGCACAACTTCTCAGCACCAAGGACACCACAGCAGAATGGAGTTGCTGAAAGGAAGAACAAAACTTTATTGGATATGGCAAGAACAATGCTGTCAGAATATGACTTGCCAAGGTACTTCTGGGCTGAAGCTGTAAACACAGCAAGCTATATTATCAACAGAGTAATGATCAGGTCAATCCTAAAGAAGACTGCATACGAACTGTTTAAAGGAAAGAAGCCAAAGATCAGCCACTTTAGGACATTTGGATGTCCTTGCTTCATTCACAATAATGGAAAAAGAGACATTGGTAAGTTGGATGACAAATCATATGAAGGTATCTTCATGGGGTATGCTTCTAAACCCAAAGGTTATAGAGTATTTAACAAATGTATCTTATTAATTGAATAGTCTGTGCATATTATTTTTGATGAGACTAACCCTTCCTTGAGAAAGGAAGAAGATAGTGACAATGATGATGCAGACGAACTGTCCAAGAAACTAAAGGATACCTCAATTGAAGACAGGGATGATCCACCTCTGGAAGACTTGCAACAACAAGATATTACACATGAAAATCTTCCAAAGGAGTGGAGATACAAGAAAGATCACCCACCTGAGAACATTATTGGTCATCCATCTATAGGGGTAAGAACAAGAGGTAATGTAATACCTTGTGATTATCTAGCATTTGTCTCTCAAATAGAGCCTAAGACAGTCAATGAAGCTCTCACTGATGAATCTTGGATTATAGCCATGCAAGATGAACTAAATCAGTTCAAGAGAAACCAAGTATGGCCACTTGTTCCCAGACCATCAGACCATCCAGTTATTGGCACCAAATGGGTGTTTAGAAACAAATTGGATGAGACTGGTGTAATCTTAAGAAACAAGGCCAGATTGGTGGCTCAAGGCTACTCCCAAGAGGAAGGCATAGATTTCGATGAAACTTATGCACCTGTAGCTAGACTTGAGGCTATTAGAATTTTATTAGCATATGCATCTGCTTTGGATTTAAAATTATTTCAAATGGATGTTAAATCTGCATTTTTAAATGGTTTAATTAAGGAAGAAGTGTATGTTGAACAGCCTCCAGGTTTTGATGATACAGAATTTCCAAATCATGTTTTTAAACTTCATAAGGCATTATATGGTTTAAAGCAAGCACCAAGAGCCTGGTATGAAAGGCTTAGCTCATTTTTATTAAACCATGGTTTCACTAGAGGACAGGTAGATAGCACTCTATTTGTAAAAACAAAAGTTAAAAGCATATTACTTGTACATATTTATGTAGATGACATTATCTTTGGATCTACTGATGAACTCTTTTGTAAGTACTTTGAAAAGTTGATGCAGGGAGAGTTTGAGATGAGCATGATGGGGGAGCTAAATTATTTCCTTGGAATACAAATCAAGCAAGGAAAAGATGGCACCCACATCTGTCATGCAAAATACACCAAAGAGCTTTTGAAGAAATTTGGTTTTGAGAACACAAAGCCACTCTCAACACCCAAGAGTACATCTACAAGGATGGATAGTGACAAGAATGGTAAGAAAGTAGATCAAAAGATCTACAGAGGTATGATTGGTTCATTGCTTTACTTAACGGCCAGTAGACCCGATATTCTATTCAGTGTATGCATGTGTGCTAGATATCAAGCAGATCCTAGAGAATCTCATTTGATCTCCATAAAAAGAATATTTAGATACTTATCTAGAACTCATGATTTAGGTTTGTGGTATCCAAAATCTTGTGAAATTAATCTAGTAGGATATTCTGATGCTGACTATGCTGGATGTAAAGTAGATAGAAAAAGCACCAGTGGTTGTTGTCAATTTCTTGCAGGGTGTTTAATATCCTGGTCCTCAAAGAAACAAAATTCAGTGGCACTGTCTACAACTGAAGCTGAGTACGTGGCTGCTGGAAGTTGCTGTACACAACTCCTATGGATAAAGCAACAACTTGAGGATTTCAGACTAAATATCAAATCAATTCCACTACTATGTGACAACACCAGTGCTATCAATCTCACCAAAAATCCAGTCCAGCATTCAAGGACCAAGCATATTGAGGTTAGATATCATTTTATTCGTGATCATGTAGCAAATGGTAACATAGAAATATCCTTTATTGACACAAATGGTCAGTTAGCAGATATTTTCACAAAAGCCTTACCCGAAGAGAGATTCACATCTCTTAGAAGGGAATTGGGCATGTGTAATTTGTGAAAAGACTTCTGTTTAAAGCTGGGACAAAAGTGTTCAGAGTTAAGTAAATTTTCTCTCCATGGCTTTAAACAAAAGAAATTTAAATTGTTCCCTACTGGTCGCTCTCCTTAATAAAGTCTGCTAAGGCTGGTCAAACTTATTTGTCATTTTCTGCCACCTCTTGGCGCTTCGCTTTTCGGTAAAACTTTTATTTAACCCCAAAATCGATGTGAAAACGATTCATCTCCCCCCTTTTTCACCTTTTTCCCTCTTTCATCTGGTTGCCTGAGCCGATGCCCTAACGACTCCGACATCGCCTCTCTGCTCATTTGAAGTTCCTCTCTTCTTCCCGCGAAGAATTTCTTGAGGACTTTTCTCTCCTCTTTCATCTCAACCTTCCAGAAAATCCTCCTCACCCAAAGTCCATGGCATTGTCCATTATCTCTGGCAGTTTGGGTGGCTACATCGCTGAGTTCCTATCGGCCGAGCAGCAGGAAAGGTTTACTTTCGTGAAGACCAAGCTTTGTGGGAATAAGGCGGTAGATGTTGCGGATCTTGAGAAAATGGTATGATCAGTGTAGTAGCTGCTTTGAGAAGGATGCAGTGGATGGGAATCACCACCTTCTTTGAGGTTAGCTATCCGGACCTCGTGAAGGCGTTTTATGTATGCTTGAGAATAGAGGCCGATGGGTCGTTGATTTCATCTGTCAAGGGAACCCAAATCAAGATTGATCATGAAGTTCTGAAGACCCTGTTTGATGTGAGCACGTCTGGTCATAGTGGAATCCACTCAGTGGACACCCAGGCAAAGGGTCTAGGTATTGTTGGTTCAGAATTTAGACTGAAAGATGGCAAATTAGATATCAATCAGTTGAATGCCTTCAATCACCTTCTGCACTTCGTTGTCTGTCAAATACTTGTTCCTAGAAGTACTACTTTCTCAACTTGCACCAAGGCAGATTCGGATATGATGTTTTGGGCCGTTCAGAACCAAGCAATCAACATGGCCGAAGTAATGATGGAAAGGATGAAGTTTGCCCGTGATCAAATATGGGATACCAAGAGTAAGTTGAATGTATCCCTGCCCTATGCTCACTTGCTCACCAAAGTCTTTCAGCACTTTGGAGTAGATGTTTCTGGCACCATTGTAGAGAAAATGGGCCAAGCAATTAGGTCCCGAAATCTAAGGAAAAGCGGTTTTTCAGTGGTCAACGGAGTTTGGACCAAGACATCAGTAGCTGAGGGTGAACCCATCCTAGGGGAAGCCCAAGAAGTCCAACTCGAAGCAGTGGCAGCAGAATCAGAGGGTCCTTTAGCAGTTGCAGAACCAGCAGCAGAAGAGGTCGCAGTACCTGGAGCCTCACTAGAAGTAGCTACCAGCAGAGTCATTGCAATGGAGAGTCCGGTAGCTCAAGAAAATGTAGCAGTAGCAGATTCTGTCAGAAGTTCAGAGGATCCACTTCCCACCTCCTCTGTGGCTTCTGTACTCCGTCAAGTATTAGACTCCATTCACTCCTCCCCAGTGGTTCAAAACACCTGTGGGAGTTTGGTTGATCAGTCTGTGGCACCTGGCCACATTGAAGATTCTGTATTGATTGATGCTCCTATTCAGGGGGAGCAAGGAAGATTTGTGGAGGATGCTCCTATTCAGGGGGAGCAAGATATTGAGAAGGAAGCAGCATCTCAAGGGACACTTTCTAAAGATGCTCCTGTAAATGAAGAGCATTTTGAAGTTCCAATAGAGGTCGAGGAGCAAGTGGAAAAGGGAAGCCCCAACAAGAAAACTGCTCACAAAAGGCAGAAGAAATTTTTACAGAAGATGCACTTAAAGCCCATCTTGAAGCGATTGGATGATCAAGGTGCAGTCCTGGACTCAGTGCGGTCAGCTGTGAGTTCTGTCATTGAGCGCCAGACATCCTTGTCAAATGACATTTTTCAAACAAATGTTGCCATGAAGTGGTTCAATAAGGAGCTGAGCTCTATGAAGATGATGTTGTCTGAGGTTTTGAAGACAGTAGGGCCCAAAGATCCTACTCCTCAAGAGCGTGAGCCTTCAGGGCCAAGTAAAGATAATGCAGAGCCATCAGGGCAAATCAGTGTTGATCTTGTGGAGCTGCCATAAGGGCATTCAGTTGATGCTCAAGCAGGGCCATCAGGGCCTTCAGTTGTTGCTCCAGCAGGGCCATCAGGGCCAAGTGTTGAAGTTTAGCCCTCTGAAAAGTTGCCTAGTGAAGATTTTGATTTGTGTCAAGAGTCTGGGCCGGAAAAGGAGTCACTCAATCCAGTGGAACCGGTAGCTGAATAAGCAGACTAGGCTGTAGCTCCTGAGCCCCCTGCCTCTTCTTCTCTTCCCACTCCAGCTGTTCCCTCTCCACCATCCTCTTCCACTGCACCTCCAGCTCCAACCACCTTTAAACGACCTCGTCCAAGATCTGTTTCCTCTCCCCAACCATTTCTCTCTCAACTTGCTTCATCTCCTGTTTCTTCCACCATTGTTCCCTCTCCACCATCTTCCCCTCAGATTCCACCAGCATCCTCTTCAGCTGGGCCATCTTCTTCTTCTGGTCCTTCCTCTTCAGGACCATCTGCTCTCCCTACCATAACTCCTGCTTCTATCTTCAATCCACCTACACCTCCCTCTTTCATTACCATTATCCCTGAGGGTGCCCAACTCACACAAATAGAAATCCAGGATATCAAGGATGAATTTGAAGTAGCAATACTTCGTTCAGTCCTGGCTGTTGGGACCCACTCTCACAGGACAGGCTCTTCTAGTCCTGTCTCTAAGAAGAAGAGACTCACGTCCTCTCATCTTGTCTCTTCTGAATCTTATTATCCTCCCCTTTGGTTTTCCCTCTCTATCTCCAATAAGCAGAAACTTATCTATGTAGAATATCTTCAAAAGGTAGTTTTTGTCCACATTTTTGGCCTTCCCTTCCAAAATCTTTCTGATCATCTTACCACCATCTTTCCTTATACCCATCTCTCTAAGGCTCAACAGTCAAAAGTCTTCTCCATGACTGAAGCCAAAACTGAAGAGCAGTGGGCTCGGAGCAACAAAGATCTGTACAGTCAATTCCGTCGAGTTCAAGCTGCCCGATATCCACCTAGGGAAGCTCCTCTTCCCCTTTCTGAGTGGTTCCAAATCCATCTCAAAAATCTGTTTGGCCCTTTCATTCAGAAAGAGATCAAATTTATCCGGCAGTATCAGATGTACAGTAACTATTGCTATGTAAATTGCCTCCCAGAATCTCAGTTGGGTCAGTGTCGTGCAGCCATCAGGGCCCTCAGTTCAAGCACAGCTCATACTGAGTCCCTTCAGGTCGATTTTGCCACCTTGGTTATTCCTGATATAGTGTTCCTTCCCCCTCTCCATGCTTTAATTATGGACTCTTCTGTGGGAACACTTATCATTGAGCGAGCTGCAAGGGTAATGGCCAGATTATTTGTGAAGATATTCCCAAGATTCGTCTTCAGGCAATATCTTCAGGGGCATATCAAGGCAGATGTTCTGGCCCCCATTCTCTCTGAATGCGAGCGGTTGTCTCCTGAAGAGTGGATGAAGCTCTATCCCTTGTCTGCTCAGCAGCTAGGCGATCTAAATGCCTCTCAGGCCAGCTCCAATCAACCTCCCTTGTCTCCTGGTGATTTTTTGGTTGCCAACTCTCTTCACCTCATCCGGGATTCCTTTCTGTCCTGGGTCGAAAGATACAAGGTTTTCTTGGCTTTAAAGAAAGAGCTTAAGTCGCTTAAGATTGACTATCCCCTCAAGATTGAAGCCTTTCTTCGGTTTGCCAGTTTTGGGTCCTTCTTAACCTACAAGTTGGCCCTTGGCCGTGTTAAGTATGGGGATTTCATTTCAGATCAAAGGCAGCTTCATATCAAAAGGATGGCTCCCACCATGGGACCCTCCTATCAAATTGAAATTGGGGCCTTTCAAGCCTTTTTTGAAGAGCAGGAACGCCAGGCACTCCCTGTCATCAGGCGCTTTGGCTCCTTGTTATCCCCTGCTCATTACTTATCTGTAAATCCTCAAAACTGATCAATATATGTTGGTTGTCTGCCCTTCCATCTTTTCTTTTTATTCTTTGTCTCAGATTATCTTTTTCCTTAATGACAAAAAGGGGGAGAAAATACTTAGCATGTCAGAAATATTCATGCTTATTGATAAATTTTGTCACACCAAAAAAGGGGAGATTGATGATCAGTCTGTCCCCATGTAATTTTAAGTATATATTTATTTTGGTGACTAACAAAACCTTATCAAAGTTCTTTAAGTCTTTAGTACAGGAAATACTCCAAAGTCAATCGAGCCAATATTGGTAAGTATTATATTTCTGAAGCATTAATTATTTCAAGATTATATCTATCTAAGTCCACATCGACTTCTGTTGAAAGTCACAACGATTTCCTTCATGTATATCATTTTAAATAGAGTCATCGTAACGATTTGCGCATCGCAGCGATTTCTTAAGTCATCATAACGATTCACTCATCATAACAATTTGCTCATCGCAATGATTTCTTAAGTCATCATAACGATTTGCTCATCGTAACGATTTGCTCATCACAACGATTTCTTAAGTCATCATAACGATTTGCTCATCGTAACGATTTGCTCATCACAACGATTTCTTAAGTCATCATAATGATTTGCTCATCGTAACGATTTGCTCATCACAACGATTTCTTAAGTCATCATAACGATTCGCTCATCATAACGATTTGCTCATCGCAACGATTTCTTAAGTCATCATAACGATTTGCTCATCTTAACGATTTGCTCATCGCAACGATTTCTTAAGTCATCATAACGATTTGCTCATCGCAACGATTTCTTAAGTCATCATAACGATTCGCTCATCATAACGATTTGCTCATCACAACGATTTCTTAAGTCATCATAACGATTCGATCATCATAACGATTTGCTTTTCGCAACGATTTCTTTAGCGCTCATAACGATTTGCTTTGCGCAACGATTTCTTCAGCGCTCAAATGATTTGCTTTGCGCAACGATTTCTTTAGCGCTCATAACGATTTGCTTTGCGCAACGATTTCTTTAGCGCTCATAACGATTTGCTTTCTATAACGACTTGTTAAGTGCTCATAACGATTTCTTTAGTAAACACTTGATCATAACGATTTCATAAGTCATATAGACATCGACTTTATGTTTTATATCGACTTAATATTTATCTTATTTCTGAAAGCGTTGAATAGCCAAAGTCTTCACATATCTATCTGACTACTGTGCATTTAATAAAGATAGAACGTATCTCTGCATGCATGCAGATGATATCTTTTCATTATCGTGCATATTCTGTCAACATCTTTTAGAACAAGCTATTTGGCATTGCTATTTTGGTGAATACTCACATCAACGTGTACTGACAACAAGAGACAGCCTAGCTGTCTACTGTTCTAGCATTTAATATGTGCAGGGTCATAAAGACATTCTGTCATACAACGTTGGACCATATAGACGCCATAAGACCTTATCTCTTTGCGTGCTCAGCTGGATAAAAGATTGTTGAAGCTTCCAAACGTCAAGCAGTCTAACGTCTACCAATCTAAGAGACAACGGTTACTTCAACAACTGTATTTCAAATGGAGATATAAATACAAGACAGAAGATCATAAGAAAAGAAAGAATCAACGAACAAGCAATTCAAATCTTCTGTTAGAATTCTAGAGCCAATAACCTCATTCCTTCTTGTGTTGCTCTTTGCTCTCCACACTGTAGTGAAAATCTTAAGAGAGCTCGTGTAGTTCTGAGAGTCTTCTGTGTTTCTAGATCTTTTACTCTCAGTCCTGCTTGCTTCAGATCTTGACTTGCTAAAGCTTGATCTAGGGGCTTGAATTCCTGCTTATTCTTTTTATGTTGTTGTTCCATTCTGTTGTGAAGGAAGACCTGGTGGGGAGCCAGGTGTTTTGTTCCCTTCTGTTGTGAAGGAAGACCTGGTGGGGTATCCAGGGTGGTGTAATTCCCTTCGTGTGAAGGAAGACCAGCTGAGCTGGGTGTTGTAGTGTCCATAGGGGGACTGTACCCTAGTTAGTGGAATCCTGAGTTGTTGCTCAGGGACTGGACGTAGGACTCCTAAGGAGAGGAGGTCCGAACCAGGATAATTTCTTGTGTTGTGTGGTTTATTTTCTTGTGTGATTGCGCTTTGAACTAACTGTTACTAACCTTCATCGAAGAACGTCTTTGTGTGAATGTTTTAAGTACAGGTACTAATCAAATATTTTTAAAGACCCATTCACCCCCCCCCCCCCCCTGGGCTTGTCAACTGGGCAACACCCTAATCCAGGGAACACCCTCCGGATTACCACCCCACACCTTGCAAACCACCCTTAATTCATGTATTTCATGCTTTAATGAGGTTCCTAGCATGATATCTATTGTTATTTAAGCAAATAACACTTTACACGATTGCTACAAGCAATCCACAACCCAAAAACAGGAGGAATCACACTACCTCCTCGAAGAACACGAAGAACAGCAATCCTCCGGCATTTCCCCCACTCCACACATGGTCCTCGCGGCGAGAAGACGCCCAAAACCTCTCTCCAACGCCAAGTTTCCCCCAGAAGCCCGTAGCACCTCTCCCCCTGGCCAAACAGAGCGTATTCAGCTCTGTCTGGCCAGCAAGGGTTTAAGAGCTTGCTGCGGTTAAGAACGTGAACGACCCCTCCGTCGTGACTAGATCGCGACGGGTCTCGGTGTCACCTTCTTAGGGCTGATGTCTACAGGTTGCCTGGCGCGCGACACGCGATGCACATGCAGACGATCAGTGCCTCTGGGTGGCAACAAGAACGCGACATGCAAGACCGTCGCATTCAGAACGTGACGTCCCTTCTTGTCGCGTTCACAAACAGTGAACCGAGGGGTACTGTGGGCCCAACAGCCGGCCCAGTAAGCCCCAAAACCTGCGAAAAAAACCTGGAACACACCACATTAGCCACACACTGGCCACCACAAACACCAAACATAGGATCCACATGGATCCGAAAAATTCGCGACGTTACATTACTATCATCTAAAACGAAATTTCGACCTCAAAATTCACAACACAATTTAAACATCCAAAACTTTAAACATATTAACAAGTACTATCATCTAAAAATATTTAAAGGCCTACTTGAATAAATAAGGATACGACTTTATCATTTCTTCGGTCAATTCCTAGGTATCCTCCCCTCCTAGCCTGTTCTCCCATCTGACTTTTACTAACTCAATTTCTTTATTCCTTAACTTTCGTGTCTTACGACCTGTGATTTGCACTGGATACTCTGGCATTGACATATCTGGTTTCAAATCACCACCCTAATAACTGACAATTTACGTCGGATCTTCAATGTACTTTTGTAGCATGGAGACATGAAAAATATCATGAGCATTTGTAAAATCTGCTGGCAATTCAATTCTATAGGCTGTCTCCCCGATCCTTTCTAACACTCAAAAGGGTCCTACATATCTCGGGCTTAACTTTCCTTTCTTGCTAAATCTCAGAACACCTTTAGTAGGGGAAACTCTCAGAAAAACATAGTCTTCAACTTCAAATCGAAGTGGCCTTCGACAATTATCTGCATAACTCTTTTGTCGACTCTGGGTTGTTTGCAACTTTTTCGTTATGAACTTGATCATTTCCGTAGTTTGTTGTAGCAACTCAGGACCTGTTACTTGCCTTTCTCCCACCTCATGCCAGTTTAATGGTGTTCTGCACGGTCTTTCATATAGCGCCTCATACGGTGCCGTCCCGATACTAGTGTGATAACTGTTGTTATAAGCAAATTCAACCATGCCCAGATATTGTTCCCAGCTACCTCCCCACACTAAGCAACATGCACGCAACATATCTTCAATTGTCTGAATAGTCCTCTCCGTCTGACCATCTGTTTGTGGGTGATAAGCTGAACTGTATCTTAATCCTGTGCCAATAACTGTTTGTAAGCTCCTCCAAAAACCAGAAGTGAACTGAGGATCCCTGTCAGAAACAATAGTCTTCAGGATACCATGCAATGGAACTATTCTGCCAACATAAATTTTTACTAGCCTGTCCACTGTCCAGGACATGCGTACTGCTACTAACCTGCAGACCTTGGTCAATCTGTCAACAAATACCCATATTCCATTATGCCCTGAAACTGTTCTTGGTAACCCTGCCACAAAGTCCATAGCAATATCATCCCATTTCCACTGTGGAATGGGTAATGACTACAGTAAACCTTCCGGTTTCTGATGTTCTGCTTTGATCTGCTGACAAATTGCACACCTGGAAACAAATTCTGCTATTTCACTTTTCATATGCGGCCACCAGTAATGCTTTTTCAAATCTTGGTACATCTTTGTGCTGCCTGGGTGAATTGTGTACCTCATTTATGGGCTTCTTCTAGCACTCTCTGCTTCACTTCTCTGTCTGCTGGCATAAACAACCTGCCTCTAAGTCTGATCACACAGTTATCATCAATAGTAACCCCTTCCATCTTTACAATTTCTGCTAAATTTACGTCTGCTCTTTGGGCTTCAACGATTTGCCAATATAATGATGCCTCGACAGCACTACTGGCTAACACTGCCTGCCATTGACTGCTTGGAATATACAATGAATTTTCTGCTACTTCTTTATACAATTTTCATTCCTTTATCATCATTTGACTCAGATATGCCTTTCTACTTAATGCATCAGCAACAACATTGGCCTTACCCGGGTGATAAGCCATACTGAAATCATAATCTTTTAGATATTCAACCCACCTTCGCTGACGGAGGTTTAAATCTTTCTGAGAAAAAATATATTTCAAACTTTTATGATCTGTAAAAATTTCAAATCTTTCACCATATAAATAGTGCCTCCACATCTTTAAGGCAAACACAACTACTGCTAATTCCAAATCATGAGCTGGGTAATTTTCTTCTGCTGGCTTTAATTGTCGGGATGCATAAGCTATCACTTTCCCATATTGCATAAGCACTGCTCCAAGACCTCTCTTTGATGCATCAGTGTAAATCACAAAACCACTGCTGCCAACTGGTAATGTCAGTATCGGTGCTGCTGTAAGTCTCTTTTTCAATTCCATGAAACTTTTTTGACATTCACCTGACCATACAAATGGCACACCTTTCCTGGTCAATCTAGTCATGGGTGCTGCAATTCTGGAGAAGTCTTGTATAAAACGCATGTAATATCCTGCTAGACCCAGGAAACTTCTAATCTCTCTGATTGTCTTTGGTTCTTCCCATTTCATAACTACATCAACTTTACTAGGATCAACTGCCACACCCTCTGCTGAAATTACATGACCCAGAAACTGAATTTCTTTCAGCCAAAATTCACATTTACTAAATTTGACATATAATTGATTAGCCCGCAGAAGCTGTAAAGTCAGCCTCAAATGCACTGCATGCTCCTCCTCAGATGCTGAATAAATCAAAATATCATCAATAAAGACCACGACAAACTAATCTAAATATGGGTGGAAGATTCTATTCATCATATCCATAAACGCTGCTGGAGCATTGGTTAGCCCAAATGGCATAACCACAAACTCATAATGACCATATCTTGTTCAGAAGGTTGTCTTATCAATATCCTCTTCTCTGATCCTTAACTGATGGTAACCTGACCTTAAATCAATTTTAGAGAACACTTTAGCTAATTGCAACTGGTCAAACAGATCATCAATCCTCGGTAAATAATATTTATTCTTTATGGTGACATCATTCAACTTCCTATAATCAATGCACATTCGGAAACTGCCGTCTTTTTTCCTCACAAACAACATTGGAGCTCCCCACGGGGAGTGACTCGGCCTGATAAATCTCTTCTCCAGCAATTCTTGCAACTGCTTCTTTAATTCCTTGAGCTCTGCTGGCGCCATCCTGTACGGTGCCTTAGAAATTGGCATCGTACCTGGTTGTAACTCTATGTTAAAATCTACCTCTCTATGAGGGGCCAAACTTGGCAAATCATCTGGAAACAAATCTGCAAACTCTCTAACCACAGGAACCGCTTCTACTGACTTGCCAATTTCTACTAGACTCACAGAAGCTAAATATGCCACACACCTTGCATTCAATAGCTTTCTAGCTCTAATTGCAGAAATTATAAGCTTGGAGGTTTCAAAAGGCATACCTTGATATTCAAAAACTGCTCCGCTGGGATGACAGAACCTGATTCTTTTCTTCTTGCAATCAACCATAGCCCCATAGGCCTCTAGCCAATCCATTCCCAATATGATATCATAATCACTTAACTGCAAAGCATATAACCTGACTGGCATCTGATTTCCTTGAATCACAACAGGGGCCTCATCTATATAACATGTGGTGATCATAAACTCACCGAGGGCACCTCTACTGTCAATTCACACCTCTTTTCCTCTAAAGGATAAGCCATACAATCCAGAAATTCTTCGAAAATAAAAGAATGCGATGCACCTGAATCAAATAAAACTCTGGCTGAAAAATCATAAATTGGTATTATACCTTCTATCAGATTCGATGCCTCTGCCTGGGCTCGGGTGATAGCCATAACCCGGCCCCTACCTCGCTGCTGCAGTGCTCCTCTGCCTCGGCCTGCTGGTGACTGCTGAGGCTGCTACTGCTGCACTCCTCTTCCATATCCATACTCTCGGGGATAGGGGAATTGCGGATCAAATGCCCCGGCTAATCACAATTATAACACTTGTATCCCGCTGGAAGTGTGGGTTGTCTGGAAGTACTTTGTTGAGACTCCTCCACCTCTGGCCTGTAGCCACGCCCCTGCTAGAACTGCTGGCGACCTCCTCCTCCTCGACCTTTGAAGACTTTCTTTAATTTTTGACCCCACTTGCTGAAACTGGAAGAAGAAGATCCCACTGGCGCCTTCCCCTTGCTAACTCCTACTGACTGCTGGGGTAGCCGAAAACTACCCGAACCTGACTCGCCCACCTGACGAGTCCGAACAGACCGCTCAAGTGTGGCTGCCCTCTGGGCTGCCTCCTCTACTGTTCTGCACATAAGCGGTATCACCGCATTCTACAACTCTACCCTCAAACCTCGAATAAAATATTCAACCATCATGGTATTATCCGATGCGACATAAGGCGCATAACGACTAAGTGCCATAAATTGCATCTGATTTTCCAAAACTGAAGAATTACCTTGTTGTAAAGTCCGAAATTGCTCTCTCTTTGCCTGCTGCACTTGAATTGGAAAGAATGTATCATTAAATACCTCAAGAAATTCTGACCAAGTAATTGTCTCCTCTGCTCTGCCTGCAAAAGTGGTCTGCATCTTCAAGCGTCACCTCTCCTGTGCAAAACCTCTCAACTAATAAGTAGCTAACACAACTCTATCAGCTGGAAGACACCTCATCGTCACAAAGACCCGCTCAATCTCATGAATCCAGTGCTCAGTTATATCTGGATTCAGTCCTCCTGTGTAAGTGGGCGGCTGTAACCTCAAAAACTTCTCAACCTGCATTACTGGTTCCTCTACTGCCCTCGCTGGTGGTGGTGGTGGTACGAATGGCACAAAAGGTACCTCTACACCCGGCAGTGGTGGAACTGGTGCATCGGGTACTACTCCTCCAACCTCCGGTGGTACTGCTATTGGTGGTGCTGGTGCCTGCTGATCCAGTCTCACTCGAATATCTGTCAAGCTTTCCCATATCCTTTCTATCATATGCTGAGTCGACTCCTCAGGCTCGTCTCCTCCACCACCCCAATCTCTCCTATCAGCCATTTCAAATTCCTGCACAAACAACATTCCAACCACATACAACCAAGCAAATCATTACAAAACCAAGGTCAGCTACCAGCAGTGGACTAGTGTAGAAATAAGGCTATGTAACTTCCCGGTTCCACCATATTTATACGGACCTTGCTCTGATACCAACTGTGACGGAACGCGTCGTTCAAACCCGTTAAACCATTAACGAGCTTGACCCGACTCCGCCTCCCGCGATCGAGCCATAGCCTCGCAAGGGATAACACACACAAGTCCGTGTAAACACAAAGGAACACATTGAATCACATATATGATTCACAAACTCACATATATTCATACTGAATTTACATAGCCACATTTCAACAAAAGCCAAGAAAAGTACAAGAGCCTGGGGCATACCCCGAGGTACAACTAAAACAGAACTATACTGCTGGAGGTGTTGGCTCAACGCCGCCGCGATGCGGCTCCGAACTGGAAGATAGTAACGAAACCTCCTCCTCTCCTTCACCTGTTGGGAGTAGGGGTGAGCCTCGCAAGTCACAGGCTCAGTAGGGAACTCCCCCAAAAACCAAGCAAACCAACACAAGTGCGTAAACAAAAGGCTACGCTAGCAATTTATATAGCACAGGCTAGCAAGCTATTAAAGCTGTAAACACCACTTACCGTTTTCCGACAACATAAAACAACATTAATAATTAAATGGCAAACCACACCCACGTGTACGTGCTAACGTAGAGTCCGCCATACTCGAGCCACGTAGACTGGTTCGCGACACCAACTACTGACTCGGACAAAACTACATAGGTCTACCTCTCAGCCACGGACGAAAGGTCCAGTTGTCGCTCCACAAGAACAAGACAAACAACTGTGGAGACCAACCAACACCACAACCTGCGGACCACACAGCCACAGGCCCATGCCTGGCACCTCTAGGGACTCTGGCCGGAGCTCTCTAGAGTGAGGCACTGGAAACAAGACTAGCTGGAGACTAGTGACGTCTACTGGTGTTCATACCCCTAACTAAGAGTGCGCTACAAGCGACAAACAACAGACTTACAAGTCACTGTCCTACTGTCAACTTTCCCTCAGTCGAACGTACAACTCAAACACCGGAGTGAGGGTGTCCAGGATAGACGACACAGACCTCGACGGTACAACACAAGTACCGAGAGAAGCCCCTAGCTAACAGCCTGGCTCACACAGAACCTGGGACACCCAACTGAGGAGGTAACCACGTCAGACATTGTACTACTCACCACGCACACAAAAACCATGTGCACACCGCACAAATCATGTGAAACCTCACGTCAACCTCGTGTACAGTCTATCCGTAACACGTGAACACAACACACACCGCGTGAACAACACGCCAACGCGTAAACCACTCGCTAGCTACGTAAACAATATGCTAGCCTCGGAAACAACACGCTCCCAGAGTGCCACAAATGCCAATGCACCACTTGCCATCACCATACATATCGAATAACGATAATCGGATATTCATACCGCTGAAACCATGCACAAGTTGATGTCTCGGCTGAGGTCACGACCTAGGGCTCTGTCGCCTTCAGAACGCGACACCCCGACATGTCGCAATCGCAAACCTTATCGCGACGGGTCGGCCTGTCGCGACCTTGTTGCGACAGGGGGTTCCGTCGCCTTCACAGGCAGGAACCCTAATCTGGGGAACACCCTCCGGATTACCACCCCACACCTTGCAAACCACCCTTAATTCATGTATTTCATGCTTTAATGAGGTTCCTAGCATGATATCTATTGTTATTTAAGCAAGTAACACTTTACACGATTGCTACAAGCAATCCATAGCCTAAAAATTGGAGGAATCACCCTACCTCCTCGAAGAACATGAAGAACAGCAATCCTCTGGCGTTTCCCCCGCTCCACATGCGGTCCTCGCGGCGAGAAGACGCCTAAAACCTCTCTCCAACGCCAAGTCGCCCCCAGAAGCCCGCAACACCTCTCCCCCTGGCCAAACAGAGCGTATTCAGCTCTGTCTGGCCAGCAAGGGTTTAAGAGCTTGCTGCGGTTACCAGATCGCGACGGGTCTGGGTGTCGCCTTCTTAGGGTTGACGTCTGCAGGTCGCCTGGCGCGCGACACGCAGCGCACATGCAGACGATCAGTGCCTCTAGGCGGCAACAGGAACGCGACATGGAGAACCGTCACGTTCAGAACGTGACGTCCCTTCTTGTCACGTTCACAAACAGTGAACCGAGGGGTACTGTGGGCCCAACAGTCGGCCCAGTAAGCCCCAAAACCTGCGAAACAAAACTTGGAACACACCACATTGGCCACACACTGGCCACCACAAACACCAAACACAGGATCCACATGGATCCAAAAAATTTGCGACGTTACATCCTAACCTTACTTTTCCACTGTTAAATAATCCATAAGCCTTTTGCTTGATTCCTTGAAATATCCTTATTTTTAGGCCATGTCTACTTGCTTGTTGAGCTTTAACCACATTTATTTTGTACTCTACCACTACACCTTATACATGATTCTCTTTCTTGAATTGCACCCATGAAATCCTTATTCAAGAAATGTGCTTTGAAAAAATTAAGATCTGTTTATACACTTAAAGTGATTTTAAAAACATACCTTTGCAAGTATAATAGTTTAGTCACATTTAAAGTCTCTTTTAGAATTAAAATTTATTAGATAAACATCAAGTCTTACTATTAGTAAACTAAAATTAAGTTTGATTGTTAAGTCAAAATTAAGTCATTTTAAAGTCAAAATTAAGTCTGAATAGTAAAATCAAGTTTCATGAGAATAAGATAGGAATCGAGTCTCATGCATAATACAAGAATCAAGCCTTAACACTCATTAAAATCGAGTCTCATGATTGGTTAATAAAAAAATTGCATCTTAAGTTAGGAAAATTGAGTTCCATGATTATTAAATTAAAAATCTAGTCTCTGACTCAAGAAATTGAGTCTTAGACTCATAAGAATCAACTCTCTGACTTAAGTCATAAAAATAGACTCTCAGACATATGTTACACCCCATATAAGAATATGTTAAATAGACTAAATCAATAGACTACCAACAACTCGGACTAGTCATTTTCAAGCTCGAGTATGAAAATAACTCTGAAGTTAAGTGTGCTCATTTGGGAGAAGTCCCAGGATCCCAACTAGTATGGTTGTTGGACCAGTTTGCTGGTTGAGTCGTCACAAATGATATTAGAGCCTTACTCAGTCGGAAGTGTAGGAACTAAGTGTCACACATGATAAAGTGATATGCTATGGGAGCCACCTCTTGATGCCATAATAGCACAAAGTGCTATATAGTGGGAGCCACCTCTTGAGCCTATAGGGGCCACCTCTAAAATCCTAGTTGTCTGGGGTTTGACTGTGTGCTATATGTGAACAGCGACGAAGACGTCGTTTATATAAGAGAGGTAGATTGTCACATCCCATATAAGAATATGTTAAATAGATTAAATCAGTAGACTACCAACAACTCGGACTAGTCATTTTCAGAGCTCGAGTAGAAAAGAACTCTGAAATTAAGCGTGCTTAGTTGGGGGAAGTCCCAAGATGGGTGACCTTCCTGAGAAGTCTACCAACTAATATGGTTGTTGGACCAGTTTGTTAGTTAAGTCGTCACAACATAAGTCATAAGAATCGACTCCCAGACTTAATAAAAGAATCATTCTTTTTCATAAATCGACTTCTTACTACTTGACAGAATCGACTCCTCAATTAAGTTATTTAAAGTATCGATTCCCTGGACCTTATAAAAATTAACTCCCTACAAATGAAAATTGACTCTCTCAATGATAAACAAAATGACTCTTTGAATTATTTAAAGAATCGACTCCCAATAAATAGACTATTGTAATAAAATTGACTCCTAGACTATCACCAAAAATCGACTCTCTGACTTTGTAAGTGTCAACTCTCTCTTACTTTTAATAAGAATCAATTCTCTCACTTTAACTAAGAAACAGCTCTCTCATCATAGAATTGACTCTCTCACTTATTTTTTTTTAAAGAATTGATTTTAATCATTGACCCGATAATCTTAACCTATTAAACTCTTAATTCTTTTCTTTCACTAACCATTTTGGATAAATTCCCTTCTTTTCTGTACACATTTAGAGTTATTCTGATAATATTCGTACTATACTTTTCTCTTGAAACTATTTACTGTAAATCTCTTAACTATTTATTGGAATTCTTGGCTATTTAATACATAAATTGTCAACATAGTATATATTGGGGTCTTTGACCTCTCTTGAACTTATGTCATTGTGCCAAGGTGCCTGATCTGGTCTTGAAAGGAGCATCTGAAAACTCTTATTGGCCAGTTGGAGAGTTAAAGATTAGGTGTTTAGGCATAACACCTCTATATAATTGATTTGAATGCTCCAATGATAGTTCTACGTTATTGCTTATTACTTGATATGATAGTCTCTTCAACATGCTTGTTAATGTGCAATTTATCACATGATACATGTTTATTAAAAACTAATCTATTGACTGATTATTCTTGATCATTTCCTTGTAAATCACTCAATTTGACTTGGTTTTAGAGGTAAATTCTATTGGACATTATGTTCTCATCCTGGATTTTTAATTATTTTTAGGTGATCCCCAATCAGGTAACTCTCAAGACTAGAAGCCTTCTAGGATTGGGTTGAGTGCCGAGAGGTTATCCTGGCTTTTATTGTCAATAGCTCCAAGTTCTTAGGAAAAATTTTGTTGGTCTTCTCCCCACTGTTAGGGGTATAAACTCTTGTTATTAGTTTGTGCTACCCTGCTAGAGTAACTGAGGTTGGCTTAGACTGAATGGATCAAAGGAAGAAGCTGTTGCACCTACTTGCTGGATCTCACTGAGCTCCTGACCTATAAAACCACTGAAAGACCCCGGTGGACAAACACTCCGACGCTCAAGTTAGTAACAGACAGAGATCAGCTACTCGAGAAGTCTTAGAGAGATTGCATACCCACGTCTGTAGAATGTCTGTCTCTTTTATAGTGGTAGGCCACCCAAGGTAACAGTTGGACTGCCACGCAAATCCTGCGGCTGATTCCCATGATTATCGTCGGATCGTGGTCGTAACTGGCATGCCAGATCATGAGGATTGTGGTCTTAATGGCTTTTATTATTGGGCTCACGATCCTCAGTCATTACCTTCTCGGCTAATGCTCTAGCAATCAGGCAAGCCACATTCTTGGGAAACCTGCGGACACATCATGCTCCATGTCATGAACGGCCGAGTTGGCTTAGCCTTGCCCTTGGCCGAGCTTATGGTCTCGACACTGGCTGACATCAGGATGTCGGTTCGGGCTATCATCGCCACATCGGCCGAGACGACCAAGGCCACGAGGGACGTTGGCCTAGGTGATGTTGGTGCTTTGATTTGGGTGATTCATCCTCGTCTGCCTAGGACGTGTCAGTAGGTCGACCAAGTCGTAGCCCAGGCCAACCTATGGTGTTCTCCTCATGTCAGTTTGTATAACCTTGGCTTGTAACTGACGTAAGTAATATGAGTTTGCCCTTAAAGCTTACTTAAGTGTGCCAGTAAGTTACTTCTTTTAAGTACTAGTTAGCTAGAGTGTCGATTTCCTTCTGTCATGCCTTGGTGTCTGCACCTTTAGGGCATGACAAATTAAGTCTCAAAGGTAATCGACTCTCAAAGAAAATCGACTCTCCAAGGAAATTGACTTTCAAAGGAAATCGACTTGCAAAGGAAATCAACTCTCAAAGAAAATTGACTCCCAAATATGATAATTGACTTTAAGACAGGACAATTAACTCGCTGAAAATTTGAGAATCAACTCTTATAATCAAAATTGACTCCCTGAGACAATTTAAGAGAATCGACTCTCATAATCAAAATCGAGTCCTTAAGACAATTTAAGCAAATCTACTCTCATAATCAAAATTAACTCTTCAGAACCATCAAACCACCAAACAATCTATATTGGTCGACCAAATAGTGTATCCTTATTTAATTATACTAAAAATGATGTAAATCAATAATAATAATTAGAAACTAATTAATTGCCTATGAAGGTAGATCTTTGAAACCACTTACAAAAATGTCAACCTACTTAATTAAATTATTTTATTTATTTTATCTTATATTCCTAAAATGCTTAATACATATTTAAGTCTCGAGAAATTAGGATGTTACAAAAGGACTTTGATGTTTTCATTTAATACCATCCTGAAAAAGTTAATGTTGTGGTTGATGCACTTAGTAGAAAGTCAATGGCATCACTGGCTAGTCTAATACTTGGTGAATGATGATTGTTAGAAAAAATTGCAAAAGTTAGATTTGAATATAGAAGAGAAAGATGATCATGTCATGATTGGAACATCAAATTCAATCTGATTTGTTCATTGAGGTTAAGGAGCATCAAGGTAATGATCCGTTCTTGGTTGAGATCAAAGAGACTTTAGATCGAAGACTTGATTATGCCATGGCCGAAGATGAAAGATTGTTATCTCAATGAAGGACTTGTGTACCATACCATGCTGAACTCAAGAAGAAGTTGATGGAAGAAGCACACTAGACAAAGTACACTATCCATCCTAAAACTACCAAAATGTACCAACATATGAAAAGAACATATTGGTGGCCGAACATGAAATGAGAAGTTGTTGAGTTTGTGACGCATGACTTAACTTGCCAACAAGTTAAGGCTACAGAATTCAGACCTGTAGAAGTGTTAAAGCCTCTAGAGATACCAGAATCTACATGAGAAAACATTGGCAAAGATTTTATCATGAGTTTACCTAAGACCCTAGGTGGACAAGATGCTATATAGGTAATAGATAGTAAGATTGCATGGGATTCCATTGACTATAGTCTAAGATCGGGATCTTAGATTCGCATTCCACTTCTGGAAAGGATTGCAATCAACATTAGGAACTAAACTAAACTTTAGCACTGAATTTCACCCACAGACTGATGGTCAAACTGAAAGAAGAAACTAGATCATAGAAGACATGCTAAGGGCTTGTGCAATTGACTTTTAGGGCTACTAGAATGAACACTTACCACTCATTGAATTTGCATACAACAATAACTATCAAGCTAGTATATAGAAGGCACCATTTGAAGCATTGTATGGTAGAAGTTGCAAGTCACTAGTATGCTGGAAAGAAGTAGTTGAAAGGCAATGGTTAGGCTCAGATTTGATACAAATCACAACTAGAAATATCCAAGTTGATTGGGACAGATTAAGGATTGCTCAATCTTGACAAAAAAACTACGCAAATAGAAAGAAAAGAGATCTAGAATTTCAAGTGGAATATCACATCTTCTTGAAAGTGTTCACGTCTTACTCATGGGATCTAATGATTTGGAGTCAAAAGAAAGGTGAGTCCCAAGTTCATGTGCCCTTTTGAGATACTTGAAAGGATTGTAAAGTGGCTTATAGATTGGTATTACCCTCTCAACTGGCAAGTGTACACAATGTCTGTTATGTATCCATGCTAAGGAAGTATGTCTATGATGCTAGTCATGTAGTTAGACATGACAACCTAGTGTTGCACAAGGACTTGATATATGAAGAGAAGGTGATAAAGATCTTAGATCGCAAGCTTCATCAACTAAGGAATAGAGTCATACCAATGGTGAAGGTCCAATGGAGCAAACGTGGACAAGAAGAAGCCACATGAGAATTAGAAGAGGCTATTCAAAAGAAGAAGTGTCCAGAATTGTTCTCAAGTTAGTCTCTTTTAATTCTACATAGATCATATGAATTTGGGGATTAAATTTTTTTAAGTGGGGGAGGGTGTAACCATTTGAATTTTTAAAATATGGATAAATAAAAAATTTCGTAAAGAAGAATTAGTAAAATTTGTACAGTGCAAAAGCCCATTGTAAACTTGGGCTAAATGAGCTAAATGCTAAGCTAAATGGTCCATAACTTAAGGCTAAAACATAACCCAATAAAAGAAATTCAAATTCCTATATATACAACTCCTGATCGAAACAGGATTTAGAGAAGGAAATTGGCCACCCTTTGACTCAGAATCAGATTTAAGACCTATGTACATGAGGCAAAAACTAATTAGGATTCTTAAAACGTGTTCTTTGTTATAACTATACTCGAATTAGGAAAGCAGTCTCCAATAAAGATAGGAAAGATGCAAAAATTGCAATCCTTGGAGTTTGATTCCAACTAGGAAATTTGAAGTCTTAACCTTTTACATAAACCCTTAAATCCTTCTTGGCCAACCCTAGCTATTGTTGGGAAGTTCTTGGACATGGGCAACAGCTACTGGAAGGAGAGAAATGCAAGAAGACTCAAGGCCCTTGTTGTTCTTCATCAGTCTTTGTATTATTCTTCTTGAATCGTCAAAAGGCAAATGTTCTTTTAGGCTAAACATGAATTAATTCTTCTGTAAGTGATCTCTTGATAGAAATTTAATGAATCGTTCATGTAAGTATCTTTTTTTTAAACTAAGGTGATACCTAGGCAGATCTGAGGATCAGCTAGGCAATTATATATATATGAAAAACATAAGGAAAGGAATACAAGAGTACTCAGCCACAAGCCAATTGCATCCTACATAGAGGGGCAGATTTAAGCAAGGTGTTGACCTAAGAAACGAAAGAGTACAACTCAGATCAATCCTATTGTGGACGCTCCGTTCTGCATCCCCGAAGTGTGGTTGAAGCTACAGAGGTTCCTGAACGTTGCCGCTCCCCGTTGACGTTGGACGGGTGCTGGTTGACTCTTGCTAGCTCCTTTGACTCCAGTTTGACCAGATTGACCAAGGGGGAAAACAGAGAAACTAGCAAAGTAAATGAAGGGAGGTGATCACCAGGGCCTTACCTATGCCCAAGGAAGTGTCTTGATCACGACGGTGATGCTGCCTTGCGTAGCGGATGGTGATGGGACTCCAACTTTTCTTTCTTCGGCCAGCCAAAGAAAGGAAGCTCCACGGTCTTGATTGTGTGTTCCTGCAACAAAGAGAGAACTCTATTAGACTTAGGGAAGTGTAGTAAACGTCCAAAATGAAAAGTGAAGACCCAAAAGGAGAGCCCCGTACCGGTTGCGGGCTTGAGAAGAGGGGTGGCCAAGTGCTATGAACACTCTTCTTCCCTCTATTTTTTGGTTGGAAAACACCTTTTGGGTGTGTAGGGAGGTGCACTATGTGCCTAGGGTGTGTGTGTGTGTGTAGTGAAAATCATGCAAAGCTAAAGGAAGAGGAAGAGAAGGAGAAGAGGGAGATGATCCTCGTTTGTGGTCGCGGTTGGCTCCTTTGTGGGCTCCTCTAGCTCGTGGTGAAACCTCCTGGATGCTCTGAATGCTGAGAGGAAGAGAGGAAGCAAAGGTGGAAGCTTAGGTGCACTTTCTCTCTCTTCTCTCAAAGCAACAAGGCTTGGGCGTCTAGCATCTCCCCCCCCCCCCCCCCCCCCACTTAGAAGGCCAAGGAGTACCTTATATAGACAGTGGGGCGGAGCTAGGGAGCATAGGATGCTCAAGTGTGAAGAAACACACTTAAACATGTAGCAATCCATGTGTTAAGGCTTGAACCAGTGAGAGGGGGCCATGTAGGACTTTTACTGAGTCAAGGGGGTGCCAAGGTGGGCCATTTGCCCGTTGGGAATGGCCCTATGCGTTGTATGGGCGAGGAGAGGCCAACCTGAGTAGGCGTCAAGGGACTATGTCGTTTACATGTAGTCAGCGGTAGTCGATGTTACCGTCTACATGGGATCCGAGGCAAGTCAACAAGCGGTCAAACAGGCCTTATTAGGCCATGAACCACGCGAAGATGGGCCAAATCTCGCATCTACAAATGCCCCTCCGAGACATCCGATCTTGCAAGAGAGCAGAGCGGACTGAAAGGTCGGTGTCTCGGTAAACAAAGGACGCAGAGATTTAATGGAAGGGCCATCTCCTAGGATAGGAAATCTAGCAAGCCACACGAATGAGTTAGGCTAGAAGCAAGTGACGAATCGTCTGAGAGACAAATGTGGAAAAGAGGGAGAGTGATCTACCCGTGTAACTACAACTGTAACCCAACGGTAGGGTCCCTGGCATTGCCGTGTAGGACTTTGACTAGTTTCTGGTGTTATCTGAGTCAAAGGAGTTGTAATATGACAGTTGAATCGAGGGTATCTCACAACCGGAGTCCGTTTGGGCCCGTTGACCTAATCAGGACGTTTGTCCAATCAGGGGGTTGTGGAGACAAAGGGATTGATTGTGCTCTCAAAGGATTATCAAAAGATTCTAACTGGAATCAATGTTTGGAAAGCTGGAAGTCCAGAATTAAGCTCATGACTGGCGAAAGGTTCACATGAACTCAACAAGACTGGAATGATTACTTGTGATATACACGGTGGGACAAGTTGGAGAATGGGCAACAAAGACCCGATATCAACTTGAATATTTAAGAAAGTGGTGCTAACCCAGTTGGCCACTCGAGCTGGGGCCACAAAGCAATTGAGGAAAATCTCCATTTTTTTGAGTTAGTAAGAGAACGTTAGTAGTGAAATCCTAAATGCATGTTGGTGTGGGTTCCCTATCTAAAATGCAAGTTAGAACCAGAGAAAATTATAAGGCCATACGAATAACTGAGAGATCGCAAACCCGTCATAATTTTTGGTAAAGGGGAACTCTGGGTTCACAGTTGCCAAGTTATTCACCTCTGGTGACTAATCCTATGTTATACATACTTGCGTAACACTCACGGTCGCATGAGTGTTCCTGAATTTGAAGTGCTGCTTGTGCTTAAATATCTGCAAGACAACTTGACGCACAAGATGAGAGATAATGGCCATATTGAACAATAAAGCCTTGAAAATTCTGACAGGTTAACGTCTATATCGATTGCCGCCAACTTACAGTTGACGTCAACAACGACTGCCATCTACAAAAGTCGGCGTCCACACATGATGTCGTTAATAGTACACAGACGTCAAACGATGTGGACATTAACATGCCAGCGGATCAGACCGAAAAAATAGCTCTTGGAAGGCCATAAGGACTCTTCTATCTTCTTCCTCCATCCTTCCCTTCCTCAACTCCAAACCAGAGTGTTGGATCGAAATGGCAAACTAGATGTCCTAGAGGGGGGTGAATAGGACTTTTTAACTCTTAAAATTTTCTTCTGAAATGCACAACACTAAATAGATGAGTTAGTACTTAGTGTGTGGTGTGTGATTCAAGTGTGAACTAGGCGGAAAACAATCACACAGAAATGCACAAGAATTTATCCTAGTTCAGCCCTTCCCACATGGAAGTCCTACATCCAGTCCTCAAGCCAACCACTTGAGATTTCCACTAACTGCCAATAAATTGGCCTTCTCTCACCCTTGAGAGGAGTTACAAACCCACTTGCTCCCTTAGCAAGTCTTCCCTAATCAGGGGTACAACAACTATCTTTTACAAAGGCCTTCCCTACACAGGAGGGGCAATGCAGAAACAGACTTCTGCAAAAATTACACAAGAGAAAATAAAATGACTTGTGTGTTTGTCTCAGAACTGAGCACAAACACAGACTTCAAAAGGATTCAATGGATCAGAGATGAGATACGAATTTTATCTGAAATACAAGGGTGGACTAAAGAAAGTAAGCAATTACAGTTGCCACCCAACTCAAGGCTTCTAGGAGAGCTTCAGAGAATGTATTCTGAAGAAAAAAGCTCTCAGACTTTTTGCTTGCAGGAAAGGCTTGAAGAAATTCGAATGAAGCTTGTATGCTCTCTTCTTGTGTTATGTGTGTATATTCCTTCTTCAAACTTGAGCTCCTTTTATACACTTCAGAATATAGCCATTTAGAAGATAGCTGCTGGAGTTTGTGACCGTTTGCAATTTGACCGTTTGGAGAGAGCTCTAGTTTCCTTTGGATCTTGATGAGCTTATTGTCCAGAAGTCCTTCAGTTTTGCATCTTTCCAAAGTCTTCAGAGGAGGTGTAGTCGTTCACAGCTAGAAGATAAGCTCTTATCAACATAGACTGTGAAAAAACGTGCTCCAATAAATGCCTATTACAAAGACAAGACAGAAAGAAAAGAGAACTCCATACCTTTGAGGTAGGTAAGTCAGATAAGTACAGACAAAGGTATGGAAACCTCATATGCACAAGCTTTCAGAAAGGAAAAGTAGACAGACATATATGCTAAAAAGGCAAAGTATGGGTCTATTAGTGGTAGGAGAGTTCTGTCAGATGCCATGCTCCTGAGAATTCATAAATGCATAGTGTCTAATGAATGCAGCAAAATCCGGAGCAAAGGCATTTGAACAATTCAAGGATTATTTCTTAAAATATATCAGAAATGTCATGCGCAGGATTTAGATGAATATTTTAATATTAATATGACTTGTCCTGACAGAGAATAAAATAATAAAATAATAGGATAATGACAGTTTTGATGGACTGATAAAATATTGAAGGTTTATTAAGAGGTTGTATGAGAAGATTAAGAAGTAATCTTACACTAAGTGTTAATCCTTTTCAGAAGAGAGTTAAGTACAGAATTAGCAGTGAAGATAAATCCATAACATGCAATTCGATTCAATAAATAACTATGATTCGACTAGAGAGAATAAGGCAATTCGATTGAAAAAGTAAAGGTGATTCGACTTCAGCAGTTAGATACCATGAAGATCAAATTTTGAAGCATTCGACTGTATCAGTCGAAGACGACAGTCGAATCAGGTATTGAATTTTGTAAGGCATTCGATTGTAGCAATCGGAGTCATCAGTCGAATTATATATATCTGTGGTTGTCGAAGATGACAGTCGAATCATGTTTTGAACATTGAAAGGCATTCGACTGTAACAGTCGGAGTCATCAGTCGAATTACATATAAAGTTGTGGACTTAGAAAATATTCAAGGTTATTTGACTTCGTTTCTGAGGGAGTCGAAGTTAACAGTCAAATTCAGTAGGACATAGAGAGAGCTGTGGACTTAGAAAAATTTCTAAGATGGAGGTATAGTCCTGTAATATATCTGTATGATTTTTGTGATATGTAACTAATATATTTGCTTTGTAAAAGGTCTATTTCAAGAGTTTTGTCATAGCAAAACAACAGATATATTAATTTAGGAAAATCTTAAATTCCTTGGGGTAGTTGCTCAACAATTCTCTCCCTTTTTATTAATGACAAAAATCTTTAAATAGACAGTGAAAAAAGGCAAATATTTGAAATATGAGCATGCATATGTTTCTTTTTATTGACTAATATCTCTCCCCCTTTGTGGCATTAACAGAAAAGATTCCATCATAAGATATGGTATTTAGCCGGAAATTGCATTCATTTAAGAAAACATAACAGAAAGTCAGAAATTACATAACAAAGAGCTAAAAATCATAACAGAAATTGTTTATAAACTATATGGTTCCCAAAAAAAAATTGTTCATGACCTAGATAGAGAGCTAGGTAAGTATAGAGATCTGAGAATTTGGGCAAGAAAAGGTTGAATGAGATTCCAGAGCTTCTTCTCATTCTCATCGAAGAAGTTGTCAAAGAGAGATCCATCAATGTTGTAGGAAGGATCAGTGGAGGGTAACTTCCGATGGGATTTGATGTGGCGCCTCCGGAACCAAGACATCCTATCATGATACTTGTGTCTATTGACCCTATACTTGAGGGGAGCAAACTTCTTGGAGGCAACAAGCAAGAGAAATTCATGAGCAGTGATATTCCAATGCAGTCCTCTAGACACAGCTGCATCTTTAGCTTGATAATATATGAGAAGTCTCTGAGCCCATTTATGCCCAATGTTCTTCCTCAAGTCCTTAAGACTCTTATAATGAAATTCATGGAGAGAAAGTTTCATCCTTTCACAATCTGAATGATATGAAAGGTATACTGCAGCCCATTGGTCTTTATTGAATCTTTCAGATTCAGCAAAACATAGTTGAAAGTCCAGAAGATGATAATGGTGCTTGGATAATTGTAGAAAGACAAATCGCTGAAAGGACAGTTTCAACTTATACTTGATTTTGAATCTGGTGGCAATGCGAATATATCTATTGAAGACTGCCTCTGCAAAATCTTTTCTGTAGGAAACTGCTCCTATGAGGGGAGGATGCAAGCCAGAAGGTAAAGCCACAGTCATGGAAGGAACAATCTCTCTCTGGCCTCTTAAAAGATTTTCCCATTGGCCCTTAGAGACATCAGGCAGACCCAGCTTGAATCTTTCAAAATTGAAAGTTTTCATTCTATTGTATTTCGCCTGTAAGTCCCAGAGAAGTAGTCTGAACATGTCGTGAAACCTTAGCGATATGTGATGCAGGACTGTCAAAAATTGGTTTTTGGACTGATTTTATTAATATCTGGCTGCTTCATCAGGATAGAGATCAAGGAACTTCGTGGGAGTTAAGCAATGACTTTTCTGGGAGATAAATTGAAGTTCCTCCACAGAGATTTGTGTAGCCCTGAGAAGAGTAGGTAGCCAATGTTCAAAAGTGAACCCTAGCATGTCATGAATTTTAAGAAAGACTCGAATAGCCAGATATTCTATGAACAGATTCATGTGATGTTTAGAGTGATTGACAAAACTATACCAAAATGGTGGAAGAAGTTTTGAAGGACTGTCTCCCAAGTTGGGTCCACTAGCAGAAGAAAGTTGGATACTAGGAAGTATTTCAGCTAGATGAAGAAGTGTTTTCTTGGAATCTGTTTTGGAGGCTGTAGGAAGACAAGAAAAGTAATGAGGGGGTTGAGTGGGAAGATTTAGAGAAGTTGCTTTGAGAGGTTTGAATTGATACTTGGTGGGATATATGGAGAATTTGATATCTTGATAAAATGGATCCATAGGAATAGCTGCAAGTGGAGGAGGATCCGAAGAAGTAGACTGTGAAGGGGTTTCAGTGGTGGGTGCTGTGGGTGCAGAGGGTTGAGATCTAGCTGGTGTTGATCTTGTTGGCTTAGGAGGAGGCTTAACAGATGGAGCTAGAGTAGGATGAGTTGGCCTAGAAGGAGGAGGAGGGAAGACTGGATCACCATGTTTGACCAGTCTGCGCTTCACTTTCCTCTTGAAGGTTTGCAAATTAGGAGTGGACTCCAGGGGTCTCTTAGCCATAGATTCCATCTGGGAAACCTGCCTGGGCTGGGAAGCCTCTGCTGCTCCCACAGCCACTGACTGCTCTTCTAACACAACTGTTGCTGGTGCTCCACTGCTGGTTCAAGTACTACTAAAGCTAATTGTGCCTCAGGCTCTAAATCTTTCTGCTCCTTAGGAGGCTGCTCCTCTGAATTCTGCTGATTTGGCTGTGTCTCAGGCTCCTTAGATTGATCAAATACTGGCTCTTGATCAGATTTCTGCTCAGATTGCTGCACAGCTAGCTGAGATAGATCTTATGTGGACTGTTGTTCTTGAGTTGGCTTTTCAGGTGCTTGAGGCTCTTGAGTCTGAACATGTTCTTCTTGCTGCTGAGAGGATGAGGGCCCTGATGGCCGAGAGATGCCCTGCTGGCACACTAATTGGAGCAATAAATCCTTCATTTGCTTAACCTCATCAGACAGACTATCAAACTTGACATCAATAAATTCAATCTGCATTTGAAGAACTGAAAGATTTTCTTGTTGTTTGCCCAATAAATCCATAATGGTGTGAAGAGTGCTGCTACTCTCCCCCTGAGACCTTGGCCGGGTCTCAAACTGAGAAGGAGAGAAGTGATGCTCTCTTTCTTCAAAATCTGTTTCTGCAGGAATGCCATCAGATGCAATACCTTTGCCTCTAATATCTTTTAATACTTCATTAATAGTTTCCTCAGGACCATCTGGTTCAGGAAATGAGGAGGAAACATGAACTTGATCTTGAGTCTGAATTGGAGCTTCAGTTCTAACTGGTTCTAGTGGCTCTAACTCTTGTTGAACTTCTTGAGAGACTGAAGCAATATAAGGTTCATCAGGATAAACTTCATGATCACAATCAGGCACTGAATCTTTCATCCAAAGATTTTGCTTTTTGTTGACCAAGGAGTAGTGACTCCTTCTCAACGTAAAGATTCCAATTTTCTCTTTAATTCCAATAGATATTTCTCCTGACAGATCTACTGAGTATCTCTTAAAGATCAAGGAGAGCAAAGGTCCATATAGAAAAGATTCTTATAGATTCTTAGCAGCTATCATTCTATCCAAAATGATTCCAGCCAAATTCACTTTGTGCCTCTGAATAGCCCAAAACAACAAGTTCCCATCTTTAGAGGTGATAGATGAGTGGGTTCCTGCTCTAGGGGTCACAATGTTGGATATCACAGAATGAATTAATCTCTTTTCGGCTGAAAGTTCATTTACTGAAAGACCTTTCTTACTAATGTTGGCCAAACTGCCAATAATGTCCAATTTCTGCTTTTCTAAAGGCATGATCTCATTAAGCTTATGCCCGGAGTTTGGACATTCCAAAATCTCAACCAATAGTTCCTCAGAAATAATGATCTTGGTTCCTTTGACATAACTGAAAACAATATTTCCTGATGAAATTTCCATGGAAACATAAAAATCTCTAACTGCATTCTCAGCTATTGGTTCTGAAATCTGACACAACTTGGTCTAACCGATGGCATCAAGGGTGTTCTCTACCCATGATAGGTTTCCACTAAGATGGGAAAAGTCTACAACCTTTCCTAGACAAATGGGAATCTTAGCAAGCCTGTGAAGCTGTTCAGGGGTCATCTGGGTGGATTCCGGAGCCCTAGATGAGTCCATCTAGAAGAGAGAAAGGATAGAGACTCAGGAAACTGATAAAGGAGTCAAGGAATGGAGGATGAGATTCTAAAGAACTTACCTTTCTTCGAGGAGAGATGAAATTCTTGAGGTTCCCTTGGAAGTTCCTTGCTGGAGAACAGTGAGAGCGGGAAGAGGCAGAAGAAGACAGGAAGGTTTGAAGATGGATTTCGAGAGGGTGTCTTCTAAAGGAGAAGGGGTTTTCTTTTATAAGGAGGGAAAAAGTAATTGACCCAAGATTTCAGGATGAACGGTCGGGATTAAATGATTTGACCGTTAAGACGTGAAAGGATGCATCTTAAGAGAGTGTCAGTTATATAATTTTAAATTATAAGCGCCTTTTCACGATTTCATAATAAGTTGAATTATGTATTCAACTGCATCAGTCGAATGCCAATTTATAACATGATTCGAATGCATAAGTCGAATGTCTGGGACTTAGAATTTTTCAGGATGGTTTTCACAGATAGTTCAAACAGCAGTATTTATAAAATTCAAACATCATTTTGCTTTGATGAGTTAATCAAGATTACACATACCTATTTCTCTTCTTATAGATGTGAATCTATCCTTAGGAAGAGGTTTTGTAAAAATATCTGCAAGTTGATTTTCTGTAGAAACAAAATCAAGTAAAATATTGTCATTACTTACATGGTCCCTGATGAAGTGATGTCTAACCTCAATATGCTTTGTTCTTGAGTGCTAGATAGGGTTCTTGGTCAAATTTATTGCGCTTGTGTTGTCACATAGCATTAGAATTTCTTAAAGTTGATTCCCATAGTCTTCCAATTGATGCTTGATCCACAAGAGTTGAGTACAGCAACTTCCAGCTGCAATGTATTCAGCTTCTGTGGTGGATAAAGCCACTGAGTTCTGCTTCCTGGAAGACCATGATATCAAGCACCCTACAAGAATTTGACAAGTGCCACTGGTGCTTTTCCTATCTATTTTGCATCCAACATAGTCAGCATCACTATATCTAATTAACTTGAAATCTAAACATCTGGGATACCATAAGCCTAACTTACTGGTATTTATAAGATATCTAAAAATCCTTTTAACAACATGAACATGTGATTCTTTTGGATCAGCTTGGAATCTTACACATAAACAAACACTGAACATTATATCTAGTCTGCTAGCAGTAAGATAGAGCAGTGATCCTATCATTTCTCTATAGATCTTCTGATCTACCTTCTTACCAAGAGGATCACTATCTAACTTAATGCCTGAGCTCATTGGTGTTCCTAAAGACTCACACTTGTTAAGATCATACTTAGAAAGTAAATCTGAAATGTATTTGGCTTGACAAATGTGAGTCCATTCCTTGGTCTGCTTGATTTGCAACCCAAGAAAATAATTTAGCTCACCCATCATGCTCATTTCAAATTCACTTTGCATCAATTTTTCAAAGAACTTGCAAAGTGATTCATTAGTAGAACCAAAGATAATGTCATCAACATAGATCTGCACAATTAAGATTCCATCTGAAAATTTCTTTATAAATAATGTGCTATCTACTTTACCTATTACAAAGTCATGTGATATAAGATAAGCACTTAATCTTTCATACCAAGCTCTAGGAGCTTGTTTCAGACCATACAGTGCTTTCTTTAAACGGAAAACATGATTAGGATAAGTAGTGCCTTCAAAACCAGGTGGTTGCTCAACATATACTTCTTCTTTAATAAAACCATTCAGAAAAGCACTTTTAACATCCATCTGAAATAAATTAATATTAAGAGAACAAGCATATGCTAATAAAATTCTGATTGCCTCTAATCTAGCTACTGGAGCATAGGTTTCATCAAAGTCTATGCCTTCCTCCTGGGAATATCCTTGAGCAACAAGTCTGACCTTGTTTCTAGTAATTACCCCTGATTCATCCATCTTGTTTCTAAAAACCCATCTGGTTCCAATAACTGGATGATCAGAAGGTCTAGGCACAAAAGTCCATACCTCACTGCGTTGGAACTGATTAAGTTCCTCTTGCATAGCAAGGATCCAAGATTCATCTCCCAGAGCATCATTGATTGTCCTAGGCTCTATTTGAGAAACTAAAGCAGAAAAATCACAAGGACTTTGCATACCTCTTGTTCTTACCTATCTTGAGGATCATCTATAATGTTTTCTCTTTGATGATTCCGGTGATACCTTAATTCTCTAGGTAGCCCTTCTTGTGGTTCTTCTAGTTGTTGAAGATCTTCTAATGGGGGATCTTCCATTTCTTCATCTTTGCCTCCTTCTTCAAGATAAGTCTTTTCTAAATCCCTGTAAAGATCATCAACACACTCTTCTTCTTCTTCTTCTTCTATCATCTTGATAGAAGGGTTAGTTTCATCAAATAAGACATGCACAGATTGTTCTATAGTTAATGTTTTCCTATTGAATACCTTATAACCTCTAGGTTTTGAAATATATCATAACAGGAAACCTTCATCACTCTTAGCATCTAATTTTCCTAAATTGTCCTTATCATTAGTTAAAATAAAGCACTTACAGCCAAAAGGTCGAAGATGACTGATGTTGGGCTTCTTTCCCTTGTAGAGTTCATATGGGGTCTTCTTTAGAATGGGTCTGATCATGCATCCGTTGATAATATAGCAGGCTGTATTGACTGCCTCTGCCCAGAAATATTTTGGCAAATTATACTCATCAGCATTGTTCTAGTCATATCCAGCAGTGTTTTGTTCTTTCTTTCTGCTACTCCATTCTGTTGAGGTATTCTTGGTGCTGAGAAGTTATGCTCAACCCCATTTTCTTCACAGAACTTAATGAATTCTTCATTCTTGAATTCACCTCCATGATCAGATCTAATGCTTGTAATCTGAAATTTCTGATTTTTCTGAACTAACTTACTGAATTTCAGAAATGTTTGAAATGCTTCTGACTTGGCTTCTAGAAAAGACACCCAAGTGTACCTTGAGTAGTCATCAACTAATACATAGCCATATATTTTTCCTCCAAGATTGACTGTCCTCATAGGTCCAAACAAATCCATGTGAATTAACTCCAAAGGCTTGGAAGTTGTAACAATTGTCTTGGACTGAAATGAGGTCTTGGTCTATTTTTCTTTTGCACAAGTTGAACAAATTCCATATTTCTTGATTCTCATTTTGGGAAGACCTTCAACCAGATCATGCTTTATCAATTTCTTGATAACAGAAGTACTTGCATGACCTAGTCTTCTGTGCCACAACTCAGACTCTTCACTTTTGGTGGTTGCAAGACATAAGTTTACTTCCTTCAATTCTGCTAGTTGCAATGTATATAAATTCTTTATTCTTTGAGCTTCGAACACAATCTTGTTACCTTTCTGAATAATACACTTATCATTCTGAAAATTTACTGAATGCCCTTTATCACATAACTGACTAATACTTATCAGATTATGCTTCAGACCTTCTACATACATGACATCTTCAATTAGGTTCTTTTCTTTAGTACCAACTGTTCCACACCCTAATACTTTTCCTTTTCCATTATCACCATATGTGACTTGACCACTTTCTTCTCTAAAACTTGTGAATAACTTCCTATCCACTGTCATGTGCCTTGAGCATCCACTGTCCAAATACCATTTGGATGCCCTCAGCCGACCCTGCAAACAAAATCAGGTTGTAACTTTTGGTACCCAAATTTTCTTGGGTCCTTGATGGCTAGTTTTAGGAATCCATCTTAAATGTCTAGTGGTGCATGTGTTAATGATGTGTCCTAATTGATTACAGTGACTGCAACATATAGATCAAAAGTATTCTTATTATTACTGTTGAATTTCTGTTTTGTCTATACACATGTTGATTTATCTTTTTAGAATTTTTTATTTTATTTTCTGCTACAAATTTAGGGGTTGGATACACTTTAGGATGAATAATATCTTCTTCATTTGGACGAGGTGTGTATCTTAATCCATATTTCTTCTTTCCTATTATAGAGCCTTTTATATTAACAAATAAAGAAGTTTTACATTTAGAAATCTTTTCTATGGTGGCTTTTAGATAATTATTTTCCTCTTGCAATTTTTCTTCATCTTTAAGTTCCTTAAGATTTGATTCTATTTCCAAAATCTTGATGTTTTTATTTTTCAAGTCTTCGCACAACAGTTCATTAGTTCTTTTAGTTTCACTTAAACTTTTGTTTAACCTTTCTGCTTCATTTTTAAGAAAGGTATTAGCCTTTTCTTGGTTTAGTAGATTTAGTTTAACTATTTTCATTTGTTTTACTACTGTTTTATATTTTCATAGAGTTCATTGAAGGCATCTTCAAGGCTATCAGAATCAGATTCAGAACAGGAAGTAAAGGGGGTTTCTGAGTTTACCTGTTCTAGTCCCGCCATGAGGGCTAGATTTGCCTTCTCTTCCTCTTCAGATTCTGAGCTGGATGATTCTGAACTGGTTGCTTCTTCATTGTCCCATGTTGCTGCCATGGCCTTTTTCTTGAATTTTCTGAACTTTTTCTCTTTGCCTTTCTTCCTGTCAGATTTTTCTGCTTGATCATTTTTCTTGAGCTTGGGACATTCAGATTTGTAATGTCCGGGTTGATTACACTCATAGCAAGTTGGCTCTTTCTTCTTTTTTTCTTAAAAAATCTTTTTGAGCCAAAGTTCTTCTTCTTTGTAAGGATTCTCTGTAGTTTTCTTGAAAGCACGTCCTCATCATCACTGTCATCTGACTTTTCCTTTGAGTCTTCAGATGAAGAGGAATCTGCAATCTTCAAAGCATTTGAAATTTCTTTTTCGAGGAATTTTCAGAAAATCTTTCCATATTAATTTCATGAGCCATAAGGGATCCTATTAATTTATCAATAGACAATTGTGTTAAGTCATGAGCTTCCTCTATGGCTGTAACTTTAGGGGTCCATACATTTGTTAGAGATCTCAGGATTTTTCTAACTGTTTCTTCATTAGTTAGGAGTTTTCCTAAAGAACTTAGTCCGACAATTATGTTTAAAAATATGTGATACATTTGAGTTATATTTTCATTAGGGAGCAATTTGAACTGTTCATATTGAGATACAAGTATATGTATTCTAGCTTGTTTCACCCTATCTGTACCTTCATATGTTACTTGAAGCTTATCCCACATTTCTTTAGCTGTTCTACATGCTGAAAGTCTGTTAAATTCCCTTTTGGATAAAGCACAGCAGAGATAATTTTTTGCCTTGTAATTTAAAGACATATTTCTCTTATCTAAAATGGAAAGACCAGAAGAAGAGGCATCTCCAAGGATTTGATAGTCACCTTGTTCTATTACCTGCCATAAGTCGAAATCAGTACCTCTGATGAAGCACTCCATTCGCATCTTCCAGTATTGGTAATCTTCACCATCAAAAAATGGTGGCCTAGCTTGTAACTGATTGGCCTTCATAGTTGTGAGCTTCGGATGCTATTTCTTCTCAAATATTCTTGGATTCTTCTGAGAAGACCACGCTTTGATACCACTTGTTGGATCGAAATGGCAAACTAGATGTCCTGGGGGGGGGTGAATAGGACTTCTTAACTCTTAAAATTTTCTTTTGAAATGCACAACACTAAATAGATGAGATAGTACTTAGTGTGTGGTGTGTGATTCAAGTGTGAACTAGGTGGAAAACAATCACACAGAAATGCATAAGAATTTATCCTGGTTCGGCCCTTCCCACATGGAAGTCCTACATCCAGTCCTCAAGCCAACCACATGAGATTTCCACTAACCGCCAATAAATTGGCCTTCTCTCACCCTTGAGAGGAGTTACAAACCCACTTGCTCCCTTATCAAGTCTTTCCTAATCAGGGGTACAACAACTGCCTTTTACAAAGGCCTTCCCTACACAGGAGGGGCAATGCAGAAACATACTTCTACAGAAATTACACAAGAGAAAATAAAATGACTTGTGTATTTGTCTCAGAACTGAGCACAAACACAGACTTCAAAAGGATTCAATGGATCAAAGATGAGATACGAATCCTATCTGAAATACAAGGGTGGACTAAAGAAAGTAAGCAACTACAGTTGCCACCCAACTCAAGACTTCTAGGAGAGCTTCAGAGAATGTATTCTGAAGAGAAAAGCTCTCAGACTTTTTGCTTGCAGGAAAGGCTTGAAGAAATTCGAATGAAGCTTGTATGCTCTCTTCTTGTGTTATGTGTGTATATTCCTTCTTCAAACTTGAGCTCCTTTTATACACTTCAGAATATAGCCGTTTAGAAGAAAGCCGTTGGAGTTTGTGACTGTTTGCAATTTGACCGTTTGGAGAGAGCTCTAGTTTCCTTTGGATCTTGATGAACTTATTGTCCAGAAGTCCTTCAGTTTTGCATCTTTCCAAAGTCTTCAGAGGAGGTGTAGTCGTTCACAGCTAGAAGATAAGCTCTTATCAACATAGACTGTGAAAAAACGTGCTCCAATAAATGCCTATTACAAAGACAAGACAGAAAGAAAAGAGAACTCCATACCTTTGAGGTAGGTAAGTCAGATAAGTACAGACAAAGGTATGGAAACCTCGTATGCACAAGCTTTCAGAAAGGAAAAGTAGACAGACATATATGCTAAAAAGGCAAAGTATGGGTCTGTCAGTGGTAGGTGAGTCTTGTCAGATGCCATGTGCCTGAGAATTCATAAATGCATAGTGTTTAATGAATCCAGCAAAATCTGGAGCAAAGGCATTTGAACAATTCAAGGATTATTTCTTAAAATATATCAACAATGTCATGCGTAGGATTTAGATGAATATTTTAAGACTAATATGACTTGTCCTAACAGAGAATAAAATAATAAAATAATGACAGCTTTGATGGACTGATAAAATATTGAAGGTTTATTAAGAGGTTGTATGAGAAGATTAAGAAGTAATCTTACACTAAGTGTTAATCCTTTTCAGAAGAGAGTTAAGTACAGAATTAGCAGTGAAGATAAATCCATAACATGAAATTCGATTCAATAAATAACTATGATTCGACTAGAGAGAATAAGGCAATTCGATTGAAAAAGTAAAGGTGATTCGACTTCAGCAGTCGGATACCATGAATATCAAATTCTGAAGCATTCGACTGTATCAGTCGAAGACGACAGTCGAATCAGGTATTGAATTTTTTAAGGCATTCGATTGTAGCAATCGGAGTCATCATTCGAATTATATATATCTGTGGTAGTCGAAGATAACAGTCGAATATGACAGTCGAATCATGTTTTGAACTTTGAAAGGCATTCTACTGTAACAGTCGGAGTCATCAGTCGAGTTACATATAAAGTTGTGGACTTAAAATATTCAAGGTTATTTGACTTTGTTTCTGAGGGAGTTGAAGTTAATAGTCAAATTCAGTAGGACATAGAGAGAGCTGTGGACTTAGAAAAATTTCTGAGATGGAGGTATAGTCCTGTAATATATCTGTATGATTTTTGTGATATGTAACTAATATATTTGCTTTGTAAAAGGTCTATTTCAAGAGTTTTGTCATAGCAAAACAACAGATATATTAATTTAAGAAAATCTTAAATTCCTTGTTGTAGTTGCTCAACACAGAGAGCTTTGGGACGAACTGAAGCTGCAATCATGGCCTCCTCATCGACCAGGATGTCCACGAGCGTGAACCCGGGGATTTTAAGTGAAGTTCCGGGGCATCTAAGCACCCGACTGGCGAACGGGGAGGTATGGACCATCCATTTTTGCTTCTCTTCATGCTGAAAACGCCCCAAATTCTCTCTCATGGTTCTCTCTGAATGTGCAGGAGGTTCCTGCCTTCCTGAGCCAGAGCTAGGTATGGGCCTTCTCGTGGCTGGTCAACCTGGTGAACGCCATCACCATCGACATGAGGAGCTTCATTGGAGCATGGAATATGAGCTTTATGGTGGTGCTAGCGAAGAACATGAAGGAGATGTGGTGGGGTTTTGACGCCCTGGGAGCGCTCGTGGAGAGGTGGCATCCACACACACACACGTTTGTGTTCTAGGGATTTGAGGCGAGCGTATTACTGGAAGAGGTGGAGATGTTCTTGGGGTGGAGGCGGTGCCTGGAATATGATTTAACGACCCCTCTTCTTCCATGGGAAGAGATTCTGGCGGACATCGTGCGGGACAAGAAGGAGGTGCTGAGGATGACGAACAAGCACGGGATCTTCCTGGACCGACTGGCCTGGTGGTTGATCCAGCATGCGAAGGAGATTGGTGGAGAGAGGGCGACCCGAGGATTGACACTCTGCCTGGCAGGTGTGTTCTTGTTCCCCACCAGTGGAGATTTCCTCCTATACGAGCACGTGGGGATCCTGTCTCTACTATGGCTTGGGCAGTCACTAGCCCCTGCAGTGCTGGCGCACCTTTACAGCTCCTTGACCACGATGAGCTTAGGCGGACGCACATGCGGGAGCTTGTTCCTGCTCCAGGTATGGATGGAAGCTCATTTGAAATTTGATTTTGCTGAGAAGCAACCTTCCCCCTCCAGAATCTTCCTTCGTAGTTCGGTGCACTGTAGCAGGGCATGGTATGAGCCAGAGGATGGGATCAAGTGTGTGACAGCACACTTGAAGAGCAGAGATGCTTGGAGGGACTACCTAAGCTACTTCCCTATGGAGGATTTCATAGTGAGGCCACTATTCACGAGGACAATTGAGTTCAGGATTCGCACTAGGGAGGACAGAGACCTGTGGCTGGTTGGTGCTGATCGGATGGTGGTGTACCAGCCATACCGATGCCAGTGTCAGCTCGGAATACCACGGGGAATTCCAGCTTCATCCCACTGCACCGACATGAACATCTTGGGGAGGAATGAGAATCTCATGAAGAAAGCAAGGAAAACTTGGGAGAAGTACAGAGTGAGCAAGAAAGTGGGACAGGCATTGCAGGAGAATTGGGAGGGCATTGGAAGTATGAAGAATTTATTGACACAATTCGCCCAATTTCTTGTGACTTCTTTATGGCTCGCAGAGCGAAATGATGTATTTCCCAATTCCAATAAGTGTAAAACAAGTGTGAATGAATAAACAATGAGTAGGTTTGTGTTCAATGTGTTGAATGGATTGAATTGTGTGGAATGATGTGTTTGTGCTTTGAATTGAGTGTTGAATTGTGTTCTGCGAAGGACTGTGAACGCACTGGTTGGCGTCCACATCGATGGCCGCCAAGGACAAGTAGACAGCCACATTGTGGTCGCTAACCACCAGACAGACGATAGATGGCCCGATCGATCGTCGTCTACAATGAAGTAGACATCCATTACCTGGTCGCCGACTGTGGTACTAGGTTTGACAGGGTGACCTCGAAACAAGATATCGACAGCGACATATGTGCCATCAACCGGAAATGAACGGCCGACAGGTTGACACCAAAGGAATTTCAACGGCCAGGACCTTGACGTCGACTTTTAAATGCAGCTTTTGGCAAATCGAGGCCTCTCCGGTGCCCTTTCACCTTTCAAACAAAAAGCCAGAGAGCTTTTCTCCTTCCTCTCACACTCTTGCCCCCTAATCTTCCATTCTCCATAATCACCTTCTTCTTCTTCACTAAACTCTTAAATGGACTGTGCTTGGACTTCTCCTGATGGCAAGAAAGAAAAAATTAATGCTCTGGGGTCGTCACCAGCTGAGGGAAGAAGAGGAGGAGATGGGGGGATCGGCGGCGGAGGACACGGTGGAGGAGGAGGCCGGACCAACAGCAGTCGCCGGTGACAGCGCACCGGATGGGGAGGAGACGGTCGGAGATGAGGGAGAGGAGACAGAGGCAGAGGCATCCCGGAGGGCCCAACGCTGCCCCAAGGTAGGCCACCCATCCCTAAACCCTCTCCCTGTGGATGAATGTAAATAGTGAGAAAGAAAGGAAAATAGTGAAGAGGCCGTCGGGATAGTCAGGAACTTGACGTCAACATCGGTTGACGTCGGGTTCCTGTAAACGTCCAACGCATTGCCGTCAAGGTGAACTTGATGGCAAGGAGTTGGACGCCTACTATTGAACTCGACGACAACTATTTGGCCGTCAATCCTAACTAAACAGCAAGCCTCTGGACGCCAACTGTATGTAAACGGCCACCTCCTTTCCGTTAACTGATTCTTAACGGCCATCAATGCTGACGTTGACTTTTTCTGTGTTTTGCAGGGAAAAGGCAGAATGAGGAGCCGGATGATGTGGGACCTATGTTGGGCGTGGTATCGGGCGCTGCCGGAGGCCCAGCAGATGAGAGTAGTACAGATGGGATTCGGGCACCTCCTGGCTGTGCGCCCGTTCCATGTAGATGTCCCGTACCTCGAGGCATTGAGGGGGAGGTGGGACGAGGATTGCAAGGCATTCATCATGCCTTGGGGACACATGATACCCATATTGGAGGATGTGGTGTATCTTATGGGATTGTCGGTTTAGGGAGAGCCGGTGGTCGGACAGGAGAGGAGAGACTATTATGACGACGTGGTGGAGTTGCTGGGGCCAAAGTTCGTGGCCGGGAGGAGGAGACCGATCCGGAGCATCCTGCTCGGATCATTGTCGGAGGCAGTTGGATTAAGAGGAGGGAGGAGGGGAGCCCTGGAGACCCTCGAGGAGTTCGGCGCTGGTGTCCGAGTGTCGATCCAGCTGGGTGACCAGAGTGAGGAGAGGTCTGTCCGAATTTTCATGGCATGCCTGTTTGGACGCCTTCTCTTCCCGACATAGTCATCTCAGATGAATTGCAAGTTCGTGCTCCGTGATAGAAGGACGAACACATCCGCCCGATGTGACACTACAAGGACGTGTTCTTCATGTCTAACACCTTCTCAACATAGGGCAAGAGTTGGTGTTGGACCTCCTTCCCTTCCTCCAGCCGACCAAAGAGAGAGAGCTCTTCATCTACTCTTTGTATAGAACCTGCCAAAACAAAGAAATGGAAGAAAAAAACCCGATTAACACTTCAAACAATATAGTATCTATTCACCTTAGGGAATGAGAAGAACAACATGGAGGGTGCAAACCTGGGGTATTGGGAAACCCCTAGGGTTTGGAAACGTGCAACTATCTAGAAAACAAAGAAACTATCTAACATGCATGCATGAAAGAGATGAGAGAGAAAGAGAAAAAAAAGGGCGACTCCCTAGCTGTGGATGATCTTCTTAGAATGTAGCAGCTATGGGACATGGAGAGGGAGCATCTGGTGTCTAACCTGGGGCTTGGAGGAGAATGGGATGATTTTAAAGAGGAGGGAGATAGTTATCTTGTCCTCAAGTGGTAATCACCCATAAAATAGGATAAATGCCAAGTAAATCCACATGGGGGAGTCCTAGGATGTCTATAGGGTCGGATAGAGTCGAGTCTCATGGTTTGAGATCATCTCAAGGCTGTTAGGATAGAGATAAGGTCAAGTGAATAAGAGAGAGAAAGTTTACGTGACCTCTATTATGTAAACTCTTAATGTGTCATATCAGGGAACCATGACAAGGGTTAACCCGTCCAAGGGACCTGACGCAATATAGTTTGCACATTGAATGGATATGCATGGAGTAACGCATTAAAGGGGTTTGTCGTGACAATATTGACGCATCCAATCGGGTTGACACATTAAGGTTCAAGATATGAAACCCTAACTATCAATAAGAACAAGAACTTTTGGGTAAAAAAAAGAGAGATAGAATAAAATTTGACATAATGGGATCAAAAATGGGTTGATAATGAGCTCAAGATGATGAACTTGGGACGCATCATAGGAACAAGAAATGTTGCTTGATTTATGGGCCAGATATTGATGTCTACAACGGCAGATTAAGAGGTGCCATACACACACAAATGGAAATATCCTGAACAGTTTTGTTATGGGGTGGACTTCTATGCTGCATGCATAAAATAGCAAACCAATCGCACAAAGAAATGAGGTACAAATACTCAATACAAACTTTAGCTTGTAAATTATATATACATATATATATATATATATATATATATATATATATATATATATATATCAAAGTACAAGTGCAATAATATGTTCATTAATTACAAGCCCAAAAGTAGTTGAGTTCAAAAGGTGACACATTCACATCTTAAACACAAAATCCCTCAAGTTCGTTCAGTCCCGAAGCATTACAGTAGCTAAGGAGGTTGGCCTCGGGGCGAGAATCACATCAGGACAAAAAATCTAGAAATGTGTTCAAAATAAAGACATGAGTTCGAAAGGAACTTAGTAGACAAAACCAAACATGGATATTTAAAACTAATGGGCATGAAGTACAGGAGCAGAAGCGTAAAATCTTAAACAAGGAGCACACATATCGCGATGGCTTGTCAGATTTCAAGTGTAACATGATGACATATATCAATTTTAAACGTAATAGGATGGCAAGTATCTAAATTCAAAATGGCATCCTCAAATCTCTCATGGGGATGCATAACATATAACTAACCACCCACCGAAGTAAGATGCAAACATATATATTATGTATATATCTAAAAGTACCCAATGAAATAAGCCTAACCACCTACTTTTTAAGTAAGATGCTAACAATCCACGTTTAGAATTGTGGGATAAAACTATCATCACAGCTGACAACTCATGTATGACGCTAACCATGAGAAGTGCTAACCACACGCCAGAGAGAGAGTTCAACTTATCTTGCCAAGAACATCAGAACATGGAATACAAGAGTGCTAGTAACATGAAAAGGGGGTCAAAAAGGACTTGTGGAACATACATGCAAAACTTGCCAGTAGCATTGTTCAAAGGAGTTAGAGAGGCTTCAGAAGGGCAAAGAATGACTTGGTCGTGCCTACCCTTACAGTTGAAGAACCTAGCTTAGAGCTCCTTTGAGATGACTGAGAGGCCTACGCCACCAGAACATCACTTCGACCCCAAGCCCCAACCTTCAGCTTTCCCCTAGCAATAAGAGGAAAAAGGCCAGCCATAAGGGTGGTAATGAGGGTTTATTATGAGTTTAATTAGAGTTGATCGATAACAATAAGAAGGTTTAGACACCTGGCCAACATGCAGGTCAAGGTAGGTGACATTAACCCAACAGAGATGATTGATGGAACTAAGAGTGGAAGGGTTTGAAAGGCATGCCACGAAACTCTTAGAGAAAACATGATTATCCTATCTATCACTGAGGTCGAAATCAAAAGTTTGACCAGTCAAAAGGGGTAGACGAAGCTGACTTCCAACTAGAGTCAAAGTTAAAGTCATTCACATAACAAGAGTCGGGGTTAGGCTTCATCGAATATGAAGGGAAAGCTGAAGTCGAGGGTATCTTTGTCATACACGAAGTAGAATTTTGTCATACACAAAGTGGCACTTCATCATATATGAAGTAGAACTTCGTCATACATGAAGGGAAAGTTGAAGTCAAAGGTGTCTTCGTCATACACAAAGTAGAACTTTGTCATACATGAAGTAGCATCTCGTCATACACAAAGTGGCACCTCATCATATACGAAGTAGAACTTCGTCATACACGAAGGGAAATTTGAAGTTGAAGGTATCTTTGTCATACATGAAGTAGAACTTCATCATACACGAAGTAGCACCTCGTCATACATGAAGTGGAACTTCGTCATATACAAAGAAGACCTTCGTCATACAGGAAGGGAAAATTGAAGTCAAAGGTATCTTCATCGTACACGAAGTAGCACCTCATCATACACAAAGTGGCACTTCGTCAGATACGAAGAAGAACTTCATCATATAGGAAGGGAAAATTTAAGTCAAAGGTATCTTCGTCGTACACGAAGTAGCACCTCGTCATACACGAAGTGGCACTTCATCATATACGAAGCAAAACTTCGTTATACACAAAGGGAAAGCTGAAGTCGAAGGTATCTTTGTTGTACACGAACAAACTTAATCTTGATGAGGTCCTCTAAGGCTGGGCTTGGAAATCCACCAACTAGAAACTTATTCTAAGGCTGGGAGGAACAATTTACAAAAGTACCCTAGTTTCTAACCCTTAGTTATTAGATCCTTTTCCCCATAAGTGGTGAATTCTAGCTTAAAAGTATAGGGTAAAATAGTTAATTAAAAAAAATAAAAGGGTCCAAAGTTCTAAAATAATCCCAAGAGAAAACTAAAGGTCCTGGACCTAAGCACAAGACATTATAATGATCAACTCCCAAATTGCTAATACATTGAGTTCCAAATCATTACATAATTAAGACCTAGTTCAGTGAAACAAAAGAGTCCCTGTGGATTAATGAATCCAGTCACAGTCAAAATCGATTTCTAGTAGGAATCGAGTCACAACCAAAACTGACTCCTAGTCAGAATCAAGTCCTAGTGATAATCAAAATTGAGTCTTAAATAGTAAGAAGAATCGAGTCCCATTAGAAGATAAAAATTGAGTCTTAGATAGTAATGACAAGAATCGAGCCCCAATAAGACAAGAATCAAGTCTGAATAAGATAAAAATTGAGTTTCAGTGTTAATTGAGTCTCAGAGAGAATTGAGTCTTGGATAGAATCAAGTCCCAGTGATAATTGAGTCTCAATGAGAATCGTGTCTTAGAGAGAATTGAGTCCTAGTGTTAATTGAGTTTCAAAGAGAATCGACTCCTAGACTTAAGTTAAAGAATCGACTCCCTGAGGGAATCAACTTCTTGAAAGAATCAACTCCTCGAGACTCCAAACTTAAGCTAAAAATTTGACTTCCTCAAAGAATCGACTCCTAGACTTAAGTTAAAGAATTGACTCTCTGAAAGAATTGACTCATGAGAGCAAAAACTCCCTAACTTTAATAATCAACTCCTTGAATTAAAGAATCGACTCCTTGACTTAATAATCAACTCCCTAACAAAATGAATCAGCTCCCTGACTGAGTGAATCGCCTCCTTGAATTAAAGAATCGACTCTTTGACTTAATGAATCGACTCTATCACCTGATCATTAAACTGACTCATTAAATCGACTCTAATTAAATCAACTCTTACTTGATTATTAAATCAAATCTTATTTGTTTATAAATATACTCCTTGTCTATGGAATTGACTCTCATTCAAAGATCAGTTATCCTCAGACTATTAAGCCTTAAACTCATCTCTTTTCATGATTATTATTGGTAAAATCTTGTTCTTTTCTGCCAATTTTATACTATAATATCCTTGAACTTTTTACTATAAACTCTGAACATTTTTCTTGGAATTCATGGTCATTAATGATTGTTTAGATAGTTCATGGGATCTTGTATCTACAACTAATGCCTAGCAATATAAGCGCTCAGTTTGGCCTCGAGAGGAGAACCCAAAAAGTGCAGGTGTTCGTGGGAGTTTGAATGACTATAGTGTTTGACATTACACCTGAGTACTCGACTTACTTGATTAATCTATGACAATCATCTTGTGCATGCTTGCTTGATATGTTAAATTCTTCACTCGCACTTGTAGCCCTTGTAGACATTGTGTGATGGGAATTATGGTCAGTTCCTACTTGATTTATTATCGTGCCAATACAACACTTGACAATACATGTTCATTTCTAGGGCTGCAAATGGAACCCGATATTCCGATATTCTAACCCGATTGTGATAAAAAATAGTGATTTCGGAATTGAAAAATGATACTGATAGCTTATCGAAATCGACATTGGTTATTTCGATAAATTATCTATAAACTCAAAAGGCAAAACCATGGTAAGCATCTTAACTTATTAGAATTTTGGTTCCGATAATGTTATCGAAATTAGAATGGAATCGGAATTAACTATTTTGATTTTATCGAAATCGAAATCGGAACTATATTTCAGTTATCGGAATCAAAATCGAAATCTGTGTTTCCGATTCCAAATCTGACCCAGTTGCATCCCTACACATTTCTCTTGAAACTATTGTTAGCTCTTGTTTAAAGTGCTTTCATGATGATTAAAATGTTCAACTTGTTAATATGTTAAATCACTTCAAGCCTACCTAGTAAGAGATATAAACCCTACAAAATATCTTACTCATTTGGATACTTATGTATTTTTCGTATGATGATGTTGATGATAAGTACACTGACAGGGACAGGCAAGTGTGATGAGTGTCTTGTAGTTATCTAGAGATTGTAGCAGGTTGATAGTAGAGTCTTTAATTTTTCTTGCAAGTTATGTAAGTATCATAATGAGCCCCTATGTATTGGCTCTGATTAGTAGATGAAAAAAAAATTGAGATTTGTAATTATTAAAAGCATTAGTTGATTGGTTGCACTGAGTTTTGAGCATTGTGCAATGCATGAGGTTGTATAATAGATCTTGCTTTGATTGAAATGACTGCATGATATGTATAAACATGTATGTATCATTTGACCAGCTCACGTCCCGATATTCCTTGCCGGGATGTGACAATTGATGCCAATTCATGGGGGTAACTCTTTATGGATGTGTCCATCGTGGACAATGTATGGCTGAGTTACCTTTCTGCCTTAGCGCATTCTAAAGACTTTGTTTTGGGAGTTTTCTACTTGCCTCAAACTGTCTTCTAAGATTCCAAACCTAGTTTGGGGGCTCTCCATGTGAGTGGCAATTCGGGACTTGATAGCACTTCTTAGATTATACTTACCATCTAAGCTTTTTTTAAGTGGACTGTAGTTTAATAATTGAACTTTCACCTATTAGGTCAGGTTCAACAATTGTACCTTATGATTTGGAGTAGAAGGCCAAAATTTAAGGATGCTGGCTACCTTCCCAGATCTAATTTCCCGTACTATATCGTCATTGCAAGGTACCAAATTATATACGCAGCAAGTGTTTGCCCCCGTTACTTGTCGCGCAACCTTAACACAGACGTGACGATTTCCCAGTTCCTGAATGGCCCACAAAACACCAACAAGACTGGCCCATCCTAGTCCGATCCAAGTGGAGTCTCCATTTGGGCCTGGGCCTTGCTTTCGTGTCGAGGACTTATCTAAGGGAGGCCCAAAATTACCTGTGTGTTCCGGCCCATATTAATCTGAGAATACGTGAAGGCCAAGGCGGGGGGGACTGCCCGCGTGCCTGGTTCATTTGGTGGGTTTCCTCTCGTCTCCTCTTCCTAATCCCCCTTCGCCGTCGCCATGGCCGGAAGAGGCCGCGCCCCCGCCCACATACTGCGGCTGCAGGACCCCCAGCCCCCCCTCCTGGGGCGGGCGCCGCCGCCCCACCCCGCCCTCCTCCTCGAAGACCCCCGCGCGATCCCCCTCCACCCCGACCTTCCCCCTCGCGGACTCGCCCCCCACCCCGCCCTCCTCCTCGAAGACCCCCGCGCGATTCCCCTCCACCCCGACCTTCCCCCTCGCGGACTCGCCCCCCACCCCGTCATCATCCTCGAAGAGCGCCTCGCCGCGCAGCACCGCGAGATCCAGGCCCTCCTTCTCGACAACCAGAGGCTGGCTGCGACTCACGTGGCCCTCAAGCAGGAGCTGAACGCCTCTCAGCACGAGCTCCGCCTGGCTGCCGCTGGCGCCGCCAAGGCCAAGGCCGAGAGGAACGCTGAGTTGCGGGAGATGTACGAGAGGACCATCAGTATGGAGAACGAGGCTCGCTCGATCGACGGCATGCGCGCCGAGTTGGCGCAGGTCCGGTCGGACGTGCAGAAGCTTGAGATGGTGAGGGAGGAGCTGGTGGGGAGGTTGCAGGGGCTCAAGGGCGACCTGGCACGGACGAAGGCGGATCTAGGGCAGGTCCCCGCTATAAAGGCGGATATAGAGAGCATGCATCTAGAGCTCCAGAGAGGCAGGTGTGCAGCTCAACTAGATATTGTCTATTGCGAATTTTTTTATTTCTTGGATTTCTTACTGCTGTTAACATCTTATCGCCAAGCATGATATCTGATTTTAAGCATATTATATGATTATGCGATGCCTTTTTCTCTTACATTGGCATGTTGATGAGACCCCGAGTTATTGTGCTTGCTTCCTGTCATTGTTGTCAAGGTGACAAGGCAACTGAAGGCGTCCAAAAGTCCCTGTGCCGGACCTGCCGGTTTGATAAGCGGATTGTTTGTCCTCGAATAGGCAGTCCTGGGATGGTACAATTCGTCTTTTTCTCTTCTTTGATTTGATAGCTTAACTGCTAGTAACCGAATATGCAAGTCGACTCCTAGTACTCGACTTGCTTAACAGTCCAGCTAAGCACTTTATCTGGGGATAAGCCTGGTAACACACTCCGGTGAAACAAACCTGGGATTCTATTATCTGGCCCATATTCAGTTTTTAATCGGCTATCAAACTGGCCTAGGAGGCAAGTTGGCAGCAAAGGAGCCCCTAGGTAGGGGCCAATGGGGTTCTTACGTGTCGAGGGGTGGAGGGGCTTCAAGATTGAAGGGAGGTTTAGTTAAATAGGAGCCAAATAATTTGATCCCATTAACAAGTATGTTTGGTTAGGTGCCCAGGGCGAATTCCTTTTTGTAGGTGGCCTATAAATTGTCATGGTAGATGCCAATCATTCAGTGTGAATACTTTTATGTGCCAGGAAAGATGGTGGCTTTAATGTGTCCTGATAGAGGAATGTTTAATAAGGAAAGTGATATTGGCTAATCATTACTTCTCAAATAAGAATATTATTCTAAATGTATGCTTTTTGACCCTATATAAATCGCTTAACGTCTTCCTATTGTAAGACAAGCGAAAGAGGCCTTGCTCCACCTGTCTACAAGGATACAACTGGACTAATTGGAGATGTGTTTCTTAAATGCTTTTATGCCTTGAGTGAATGCAGAGTTTTACTTTTACAATTTCATTATTGTCCACTCCTTGGTAACTAATTCACCAATTTATTTCTTACAATAGTTCATTGATTATTTGGATATAAAACATTGAATGGAGTAGACAAATGAACATTGAGTTTTTTTTTTTGTAGGAATGGATCATGGTTGTCCTAGTTTTTTTTTTTGCCTCTCTTCGTTTGACCTTGGTATTGCTACCAGCAAGTCCGCTAGGGCCATGACAGAGTCCTCGTCAATCATCCTTCCTATACCTGCTTCTCATAAATGAACATTGAGTTGATTCAAGAGTGTCTGTCTATTTTTCCTTTTTGGTTGCCTTGTTGACCTTGTTCAATTGTTGTCCTCTAAAGTTCCTTTGTGCATAGAATTATCTCTTTGGTATAATTTCTTCAGTTGATTTCAAGAGTATCTCTTTTTTTCTTTTCTCGTTGCCATTGTCCTCCAAAGTTCCTTTGTTGATTGTTCAAAGAATGTCTATGCTATGTGGTATTGATGTTTGCTTCATTCATTATGGTGTAAGGGCTGCTATTGAGTATGAGAAAAAGGCACATGCAGATAATCTTGAAGTGAGCCAGGCAATGGAGAAAAATATGATTTCTATGGCCCGTGAAGTTGAAAAGTTACGTGCTGAGCTTGCAAATGCCGAAAAGAGAGCACGGGCAGCTGCGGCAGCAGCTGCGGCAGCAAATCCAGGTATTTTATGTTCATGATTGTTGATTATTCTGTAAACATTAATCTAAATGTTCGTTTGTTTTATTAAAAGTCTAAAGTACATTATAATTTGTTCTTCAGAATTTCTGCCAAATTCTTAGTTTGTATTCTTTTTGAAGTGCATTTGCTCCACACAGACTTTGTAGTTGCGGTTCCTGGAAGTTATAAAATCTGCTTGGATGTTTTGTCGGTGTGAATCAACATGAAGATCATTGTGCATCATGGTCATCATTATGATCACTATCAATTCTGATTCTTACTTTTGTTCTTGTTTTTCAGGGCCTGGATATGTCGGAAACTATGGGAACCCGGAGATGTCATATGGTGGAAACTCCTATTCTGATGTCTATGGAATGCACCAGGTGTGTGACTTTTTAACACTATTTTGATGGTTCATTATGATCTTTTAGTTTGCAACTTTAAAGAAAGTCGCCTTAAAAATAATTAAAGAAAGACACGCAAGAAATCTTAAGGTCAGCAACAGAGAGCTCATCCTTTTTTCATTTCCTTATAGGAAGAGTATACCAAAAAAAAGTCCAAGATTATACATTCAAAGGATGTTTATGCTCCCAAAATCACATCTGAATACAGCTTTCATAGTTTCACATGAATAGAAAGGAAGTCCCCTTTAACATGTTTTATGACCTTGAAAGCCACAAGAAAAAGAGTGGGATAACAATATTCTTGCACATGTCTAGATGTGAGGCCATCTTTGGTGTAGGGATAACCCAGATTGACTTATCTGTGGGAAAAGGTTGTCCCCATCCGGGGGAGGGGGAGAGAGAGAGAGAGAGAGGTTTCATGATCCCCTCATTTCAAGTGTAGATCTATAGAGGACTGCACTTCATCTACCTCATTTCAAGTGCAGATCTACAGAGGACTGCACTTTGTCCATAAACGGTAGTTTTTTCTTTCCACCCTGCCAATTTAGACTCCAATCCGACATATGTTTTCCATGCTGTTAGAGGCATATATGGGAGTATTGACCGGAACGTATCGGTTCGGCCCTAGCAGATATTGAAACTGATACATCCGGTACTGGCCTAAACAGGATCCCTTAAGGCCAAATCACTTGAACTCACTGAAACCGTCTAATACTGCCGAAACCGATACCGAAACATATCGGTTTCTAACCCGGCCGAAATCGAGTCCGAAAACCGATACTCCCATCCTTGGTTAGAGGCATGGGGCAACGTGACTGAGACGATCACCTTAGCCTCACATGCCTAGGCACTTGAGGTAACATTTTGTTAGAAAATTTTCATAAATATTGATATGTTACTAAATATGACAAATATACATATATGAACCTATGCAATCCCTAAATTCACTCATAAAAAGGTGTCAAATCTGTTATAATATTTACTGACTTCATATAAAGTCAGAAGAAATCAAGTTGTGCAAACTTGTAATTACCAAATTTCAAGTAGTGCTTGCAAATATATACTATGTAGTGAAGTGAAAAACTTGTCTTAGAGCAGAGTCATTGGGGGCAAGGCTGTTGAAAGGGAGCTCTACGAGGATGATAGGGATTGATTATTAAAGTACTACAGTTGACAATTTCAAAGGTCACTGTGGTCGACTTTTGCCTTTGTTGTCAAAGGCACCTAAGGCACTTGCCTAGACAACATAGTGAGGTGAGGTGAGGGTGACCGTAAGTCACCTTATATTGCCCTTTCTCACCTAGGTGATGCCTGAAATGCTAGGGTTCACCAAGGCAGTTGCCTTCGATTGCCTTCCTCCCGAGCTGCCTCTGCACTGGCCTTTTTGGTGTGTTTGACCCAGGAAGCTCACTTTAACTATTTACTATAAAATGTCCCACCCCAACACACTCCCTCACCCTGTCATCCACAACCCTCATGGGCTAAGGCAACCTTGATGACTAACAATGACGATGGCAACCTCGGCAATGATGACTAGCAATGACAACTGTGACTGTGAGAACTAGTGAAGAGAGGACCTCTCACTTCGGCAAGCATGAAGCACCAACAAGACTCTCTCTCTCTCTTCACATTACACATGCATTGGGTTGGTTGATCACTTCAGACATTTTCTGTTTTTTGTTCGGGTACCTCAAGTGCCTCTCACTCTGACTGTGTAGGTGGTTGCCAGGGTTTCAAATGGATGTTTTTTCGGGGGGGGGGGGGTAGGAATGAAGGGTATGGGCTAATTGAAGTTGGGGCTCGTTTATACCAACTACCAAGTTAACGGGCGGGGTAAAAATGCATTCTGGACGTGTTACTGATCAGGCAACAAAATAGCCTGGGCTGGGCAGGGTGGGGCTGTGGAGCTGGCAGGGGTGCTAACCATGGTTGTTAAGGCGACCAAGGCGGTGGCCTAGCGCCTTACTGCTTAGGCTCCAAGGTGAGGCGCCTGGGCGAAGCCTAGTTTATCATTATTCACTGCTCTATTTTATATCATTCCAGTCATCATGATATATATATATATATATATATATATGTGTGTGTGGGTGTGTGTGTGTGTGAGAAGGCATAAAGGATTCAAGGCAATATAACATAATAAAACACATGTTATAAAATAAATAATAATAATATATAACTTGCACCTTATATCTACAATGCATGCGATTGGACAAAAATGAAAAGAAAGTGATAATGTTTTGAATGTTCCACTGTTCTCACAAGAAGAATATTAAAAAAGGAGAGAAATGGAGACAAAAAAGAGGGAGGGAGATAGAAAAATAAAAACAATTATCTAAAAAATGTATAGTATTATATATATGAAAAAGTAATAAAAAACTGATAAAAACTCTTCATACGGTGGCCCTCCAAAAAATTTAAGCTTGTCACTCTCATAAGTTGATGGTCCTCACTGGAAAATTTAAAAAAACTTACAGGATAAGAAACAAATAAAAAATAACTAAATAATATATATTAAGCTTTTGCATGTGTTAAAAAATAAAAAAACTGATATTTTCTATGGTATTGAGGCTGTCGACTAAGCATGCAGCCATGGGGCCCATGCATAAGCACAACATAAGGAAGACTGTGTGTGAGGCAGTGAGAGAGAGATTGAGAGAGAGAAAATAGTCATGATAATTTAAATATGCATGAGATTGAGAGATGAATACCTTGAAGAATTTAGAAGCCCTTCTGAGTTCTCTTGGGAAGAAGATGCCTTACCCGCAGTTGGTGGGGAAGTTGAAGTTAAAACCGCTTGGCTGCTATTGCACCCTTATTTTTCTTAATTTAATCGAGACATATCTGTCTCAAATATGTCGAGGTAATTTATATTTGGAGGTGGACGTTACACGGCACAAAGCCAACACCGCACCCCATGGAGTATCTCCACACTTTAGGGTCTATGAACCCAACATCATCTTACCTTAAATCTCTCGCAGCAAACGAGGTGATTTATATATAAACAATATCCACAACGACTGTTCAAAGGCTTATAGCCGAGTGTCTTGTGGTTCTAAATGAATTCCCGGACTTTGGCGGGTCCTATCGGACATCCAAGGTTAACGAGATTACTGTCGCAGCAAAGGTGTAAAGAGAGAAGTTACATTTACGCACTTGTGAATAGTTAGGGAATGTGTATCACGTGGCCCGGACATGTGCAAGACTCCTCCCCGCTAGCAGATGACATTGAAAAAACAATAGGCGGACCAACCAGCGATCTCAGCCTTTGACATGTGTTCCGATTGTTGTGACAGAGGACTAGAGGAGGAGAGCCAGAAGGGGATTTATAGGGAGCCCTCCCTGTTCTAGTGTCAACCTACTGGCTGAACCGGGGGGAGGGGGGGGGGTGTGTCCAACCTACATGCCATCAATGCCAAGCTTTTGGGCTAGTACCCAGAAAGCCGCCTAACCTGCTCCATCCAACTGTCGCAACTTGGCCATTTGTAGAGCTGGGTATGGATATTGTGGGGCCATTCCCACATTCATCTTAGGGCCACAAATTTATTTTGGCCGCTATTGATCACTTCTCCAGATAGGCAGAGGCTATTCTGCTTCGGGAAGTCACTGGTGAAATTGTTGTCCGATTTGTGAGGTATTTTATAATTTATAAATTTGGCACCCCTAACCAAATTGTGTTAGACAATGGTATGCTATGGCATTGAGGAACAAAACTGTATGCCTCGGCATCCAAGTTCCATATCGACTGGAGGGCATCATCGGTCTATAATTTCCAAGCTAATGGGCTGGCCGAAGCCTTCAACAAAACTCTCTGCACGTTATTGGCCAAAATAATCGCTAAGTGATTGGGGTGAGAAAGTCCATGAAGCTCTATGGGCCTATCAGACGGTCTACAAGACCCTACAAGATGTTCCCCTTTCTCCCTGGTCTATGGGGCTGAAGTAGTGGTCCATATGGAAATTGAACTACCCTCCTCTTGTATTGCAATTCATGCTCGGCTGCTAGGCCAAGACCAAACCAAAATAGAAAGAAGGCTTGAGGAGTTGTTGGACCTAGAAGGCAAAAGGCTCTGAGCCTATAAACACTTGCAAGTGTATAAAGCCTACGTGATGCATGCTTGCTTATCAAGCAAAGGGCATTGAAAAGGGCGATCTTGTCATGATCAAGGAGGAAGAGGTCTTGGCAAGGATGTCCAGTGGTAAACTCTAGCCCAATTGGTGTGGACTGTATGTCATCTAAAAGGTCTATGAAGGAGGTGCATACACGGTCATCAACCATAAGGGAAACAATCCCTTCCTTCCTCTCAATGGCAAGCTTATGAAGCTCTATTGTGTGCTACAACACGAGCTCTTGCAACAATCATCCCAGGCTATGCCTCTTCCTGATGAAGGTTCAAATTGAACGTTAAAAAAAAATAAAGAAAAGAGGGGCTAAAAATACTAGTGTCCCCAGTGGACTTAGCCATTTCCTATCCAAGGGCTGGCTAAGGGCCAGGGTTTGGCGCATCGCCGATTCGGACCGAATCGGGCTGTGCCTGATTCGATTCGATTCGGGCGGATCGAACCGATTCGGTTCGATTCACATGGATTCGGGCAGAACCCCTGTTTATGACCCATTTTTTGGCCGATTCCTTTGAATCTGGCTTTTTTTTGAATAATTGTGTGGTTAGGCCTCTTGTAAATATCTTTCATCATATTCCATGAGATTTATATCATGTAATTGCTATAAAAAATTTATTTTCAATAAAAAAAAGTCTTAGAAGAGTGAAAATAAATTGAAACTCATTAATTGAAAGATATTTATATTCCACAAAGTCAATACAACTATCAAACTCTCAATTCCAATACATAATACAAGACTTACTCTAATATCCTCAATGCCCTTGTTGATATGGATCGTATGCATTCCATTGGGATTGGATAGGCACGGACTCTGACTCATCTGACTCTGAAGGAGGAAGCTCTCCAATAAGGTGATGATCTTTTGTTCGAGCACAAAACTACGATACTCATCCCATGTCATCATGGTATGGTATCTCTGAAAACTGACGTAGATAATGGTCCCAACCTGGCTGCCGGGACGGATTACATTCAGTTGTGCCATCTGTACATCCTCCACAGGAGCAAAAACTTGACTGGAACATGAACAGAAAATGCAGGAGGAGGATGCATATATGGAGATGGACCAAGGTAGCCTACTGTGGCAGTGTACCCACTGTACGGTCCGTACCCACTAGAGTAGTCTGTGTTAGTGGACTCGGGTGATAGCTATGGCCGCTATAGGATCCAACAGACTCTTGTGTACTCATCCTCTCAAAGTCTGATATCATAGTGTCATAGCTGGGGAATCCACTGGTGAACCTCTTTGCTTGACTGCCAGGTCTCTACTTCTGGCTTTCTATTGTACCGCATTGGGGCACCATGACTACTATCTTGTGTTGCACCCCCATAAAATTGTTCCTCTGTGAATTCCATCCCACCACCTCTCCTCCTTGATCATCGTCACCATCTCCTCCTCCCTGACCACCGTCACCACCTACCCTCCCCTCCACCTCCACCTCCACCCCTCCACCACCACACCGTCACCTCCAGGCATCTGAAGAAGAACCACCTGCAAATGCAATATAATTTTAAGATAGGTTAGCACAAATTACAAATACATTTGAGGTAATGTGCAATACAAAATGATGACCTACCAGTAGTCATCGATCATGGGAGGCGCTATTGGGCAATCGGGGTGAATCCAACGGAGACGTGTCTCATCATCTGCATTTGGATGTCAAGTGGATCTTCAACAACGGTAGCACCTTTCTTGGATCCCCAACCAGAAAACCAACCCTTCTTTTTTTGTGCTGGGGCGGGAGGTGGCTCTCGTATAACAACTCCTTTACTTGGCCGGGACTCTGTTGCAGCAGTTTTTTTTCGGCGGGATTCTGTTGCTATTTGCTTCCCTTTTGCCAATTGAGATGATGTGGGAGCCTTTGTAGATTGTGAGGGAGGGGCATCCTGGGTAGATGACCCTCTCCTTCTAGATTGTGTGCTGGAGAGGCCTTCCATTAACCTCTCTAAATCATCATCATCATCACCATGTCCTCCACCTGCAATAGCCCCCAACATGATACATTAGCACAAATGTAATTGATACAATATGTAAGATAAATGAAAGAAATTACTCGCCACCTCCTCTGCGCTCATGAAGCTCCAGTTTTATGTCCCCAAGAAGATCCACCTCAGCCTCTGGATCCATCTCATAATGAGGGAGTATGGCTGTCCCACATTCACACGATCTCCCTCCTCCTCTGCTGTTGCTTTTGCTACTACCCTTGCTAGGAAAGTGTTAGGGCGAGGTGGACGTCAGGATCACATGGCTCCTCATCTAACTCTACCTCCCCCCGCTCTGTTGTTGCTTGTGTGCAACCCATGAAACCATTGGGTCTTCTTCATCTCGTAGGAACCCAATATCAACAGGATTATATTCCACCTCCCCACTCTGCTTTGGATCTTGGGTGAGAGTTTGACCCTCAACCTCATATTGTAGTGCACGTACACCAATTTGTCCAAGCGCCTATATGACAATCTATTCCGCACTTTGGTGTGTATCACTGCAAACGTATTCCGTTCCTCTCACATCCACTAGATGAGGAAGTCTGCGATAAGAATTTCAAGTATTTGTTAGATGGAAGATATAATCCTATACTTGCCTCATCAATGCATTGCCGCTTGCACAGGACTTCTTGACCAGCTGTTTCGACAACCCTGTAAAGCACCGTCAGTCATCCTCATATGCCAGCTTGTGTGTATGGTATGCAGGTGGAGATAATATGCTGCAATTGACGTATAAATATCATGGTTGTAAAATACATTAATACTTAGTGCATTACAAAAATATCATCAGTTTCCTTACCCGCCATATGTAGATCTCTACTCATCTGCTGGTCCCATCTATCCTAACAACATCCAAGACCAAGTGTGCATGTCAAGGTGAGACTTCACGAATCTTCTTCTTCGCGGCTTCAAGCTTTGCATATACCAATCCTATAGACGGTCTCCTATCCCCCCATCAACCACCCTCAACACCTCATATAAGGTTCAATGATCTGAACCACTTGAAGCCCGGTCCCAAAAAATTGGAGCTGTGATGATGCCTTCCACCTCATTTCCATCAGATTGTTCTAGCAAAATTACTCTGCAACCATTTATCACCCCTGAACATGCGTTTCAATCCATCCTTGCTTCAATAGGCTCTGTAATGCCACAAAATTTGTTGCAAAGCGGATGACAGCCGTCTCAACAACTCTCCACCAGTGGACTCTCTCATCCACGCCAACACCAGATGATGATTGTAGATGAAATGTGTTATCTTCTCCCTTGCATCCACGACCATCTTTACGGGTTGCAATGTCCCAATCTCTTTAAGCATTAAATCCCACAGTGGGCAGCACATGGGGTCCATTAAAGATAGGATAAATCTTCATCAACTCCTCCCCTGCTTTTTTGTATGCGTTTCCATTATCTGTCATCACCTGCACAATATATTGCTCACCAATCTCCTCAATAACCTCTCTTCGCATCAAACTCATAATGTATTCATAGTTGTGTTACTCTATCAATGCGTCAATAGATTTGTGATAGAAGACTTGTCTAGAAGTTGATGAGGCTGCTCCTGGTGATGCCCGACCAACCATCACACATCATGTGACACCATACTTCTCCCATTTCTTCTTAAAGCTGTCAATGTAAGACTTGATCTCATTAACTTCCTCCTGCAAGATATTTCCCCCCCGTCCCTAGCTGTAGGAGGCTGCACATGTAGGCCTCCCGTTGACCTCCTGTATTGCAGTTTTGTAATAAGGACTGTTCGCTGCATTGAATGGTACCCTTGTATGGTGCCACCACTTTGCAATTGCTCGACCCACCTTGTATTTCGGGCCCTGTTGGTTGTATGTATCATCAATCCTAGTCTGCTTGCCATGCTCCCTAGGATACACATAAGGGTCCACATTCTCATTTGCACACCTGTGGGTCTCTTGCTATGCCTGCCTTTTTCTGGTACTTGTGTTTGTTGGGAGGGGGCCAAGTGAAATAATCTCCTACATTTGAAAATCGACGGGACCACTGCCACCTACCGCTGAGCCACTGCCTACATTTGAAAATCGACGGGAGCCACTGCCACCTACCGCTGAGCCACTGCCACTGCCACTGCCAACCTCATGCTGAGTTCCCTGAAAACTACTTTGTGGCTGCCTTTTGATCACCTTCCTGCACATCAGGATCAGGCACATATTCTGCATACATTCAACTTCATCATCAACTTCTTCATCTCGTTCCCTGCCTGATATAATCCTCTCTTGGATCTCCTATCTGCCTTCTTTCTTACTGTCTCTGCCCGAATCTGTTTAAGGTGTTCAATCATAAGCTTCTTAACTTCTCTTGCACCGACTTACACCCCTGCACGTCATGGTAGCCTGCTAGTCGACCACCAGCAGGTGCTTCTTCAAACGGGAGACCCCACCTCCTATCCCGTAAAACCACAATAATTGCACTTGAAGTTGTGCCTAAAACACAATAATTGCACTTGAAGTTGTGCCTATTTCCAACATAATGCCATGCTGCCCCCCAATATCATCAGAATCCCTTTTCGGTGCCATCTACGGACAAAAAAATAATTAATAAATTAACAGTAAATTAATTTCAATCTCAGAATTTGAACACTAAAAAAAGTGTTCTTACTTCTTAATGTTATATGATATTTTTTTATATACATGAACACATGATCACAGAAATCCATTCACACCTGGTTATATATTTTCTGTAATCAACTTCTTACTTCTTAATTATTAATAATGTAAGAACATAAATTAATTCTAGCTCAACTTCTTATGTAATCAACTCTAACCATGATATAGAAGTTATACAACACATTCCTATCAATTTTTGGTTTTTACTTTTTTAAGATTTTTTAAATTATTTTTCAGAAAATCATATTTTAGGGGAAAGTGTTGTTATATGATAAATTTTTTCATAGACATGAATCACATGATCATACAAAATTACAAATACATTCACACCTCCATAGGCATTTTCTGTAAATTCAAGTTTTATTTATTTTTTAATTTTAATATAATTATTAATTAAAATTAATTATACCTAAACTTCTTATGGAATCAATTTCTAACCATGATATAGAACTTATACAACACCTTCCTATCAATTTTATTGTTCAAAAATTTCCTAATTTTTTAAATTATTTTTCAGAAAATCATATTTTAGGGAAAATCTTCAAATCTACATGAAAAACTTGTAGATCTTGATGAGAAATGGTTGCAAGTGTACACCAATCACTTGCAACAACATTTCCTAACAAGATCTAACCCATACACCAAGAAAAAAACAGAAAAATGAAGAAAAATGGAGGCTTACCTTCAAAGCCCTGTAGAACCTCCAAAAAACTTGAAGAAGAAGGGTTGAATGCCTCTAAATCCACCTCCAAATGGATGCAAACTCACGTAGGAAGCCTCCACTTGTGGATTGGCATGCAAATCTAGGGTTTTTTGTTGAAAAAAATCTGAAAACGGGGGGGGGGGGGGGGGGAAGAAAGGGGGCTGCGGTCTGCTGCTCTGCGAATGGGACTGTAGAATCCTGATTCGCAGCGCATCGCCGACACCCTTAAGGGTGTCGGGCGGATCGAACCCGATGCGCTAGTATCGGGCCGGATCGTGGCGCATCGAGTTCGATCCGCCTATTTAAAGGGGATCCGCCAGCATAGCCCGAGCCGCGCATCGGATCCTCTGTTATCCGATGCGATACGCCCGAATCGGGCCGACTCGATCCGGCACGCCAAACCCTACTAAGGGCTAAAAGATCATAAATCCGACTGAGGTGAAAATCTGAAAGGACGTCTTAGGCAAAAATAAGTAACCCTTCAGTGTGAAAATCCGTGAGGGTGTACTAAAAGAAGTTAGAGGGGGCCAATCTTAGCGAAAAGTCGAAAACCCGAAGGGGTGGTGAGGTTGGTAATGTAAAAAGTAAAATAAAAATAAAAAATCTCTCTTTGCAGCATACCCCTACGGAATCCAAGTCAATGACTTCGCCTTACAATGTTGAGTACACCATATCGATGCCGTAGCCACAATTTTGACATTGGCTCATAATACCATGACCCATCGTGGTCTATACTTTGGGATTTGACTCATATTTTCCTTCCAGACTGTCAAATCAACGTCATATCCTTTCGGGTTTGACTTTTATGCCCTTCTTGGGCTGTCAGATCCACCCTTCTATGCTTTGGGTTTGACTCACATCTCCCTTTCAAACTGTTGAATCCACCTTATATCCTTTGGGTTTTGACTCACATGCCCCTTCTGAACCACCAAACCTGCCATATATGCTTTTTGGGGTTTTGACTCACATGTCTCTTCTAGACTGTTAAATCCATCCGCTATATATCCCTTGGGGTTTTGACTCACACAAGGAAGGCAGATCTGATCGGTGGTCCAGATTGGCCCGGTCCGATCCCGATCCGGATCAGCGAATTGGCTGATCCTCAGGAAATCTGGCCGATCCAAGATTGGTCAGATTAAAAAATTAGTTTTATTTGAAAAAAATAAGGAAAAAACAAAAAAATCAGAAAAATGTCTTCAGTATTTGCATATATTAATATACATATACTAATGTATAAACAAAATTAGTATGTATATCGCTCAAATATTAAAATGTTTGTGTGTGTTAATGTACAAAGAATCATGTATTTATGCAAATATAATAGCAATATGCACATATATATATACATATATTAGTGTATAAACATAATTAATATGTATATCAATCATATAATCATATGTTCATGTACATATATTAATGTATAAATATAATTAATATGTATATCAACCATATATTAATCTGTGTGTGTGTTGATGAACATACAATCATATATGAATGTAAAATATAATAACAACATGCACATATATATAGTTAATGTACAAATATTAATGTATAAAAATAATTAATATGTATATCAATCATATATTAATGTGTGTGTATGTTAATGTACATGCAATAATATATTAATGTAAATATGATGTCAAGCACATGTATATTAATGCATATATATGTGCATATAGTTAATGCATGTACATATAAATAAATATGTCAATTAATTTACATTTAATACAATTACAACCATTAATTAATATATATAATTAAAAAATTGTATGGCAGAATCGGCCTAGAATCGGCTGTGATCCGTAACAATCCCTGATCCGAAATAATCCAAGGTTCTTCCTGATTTTGGTCGATTTGGCTGGGATTTTGACTAAGGGGGTTACCCTCGTAGTCCTGGATTAGACCGGCCATGCCGATCCGGATTGTCCGATTATGCCTTCCATAGACTCACATGTCCCTTCTGGACTGCCAAACTTGCCAATATATACTTTGGTGTTTTAACTCTGTTCTTTCCAGACTGTCAATTCCGTCATATATCCCTTGGGGTTTTGACTCACATGTTCCTTCCGAATTGCCAAATCTGCCATATATACTTTGGGGATCTAGCTGACATGTCCCTTCCAAAGTCCAAACTGTCAAACCCGCTATATATCCCTTGGGGTTTTGACTCACATGTCTCTTTCAAATTGTCAAACCTGCCATATATCCTTTTGGGTTTTGACTCACATGGCCCTTCCGAACTGTGAAATTACCCTATATGTTTTTGGGTTTGACTCACATGTTTCTTTGAGACTATCCAATCCACCTTATATTCTTGTGGGTTTGGCATTTGTGTACCCTCTAGGCGGCCAACCCTATTCGCCATTCGACTTTCAGGTTTGACTCATATGTTCCTTTCAAACTGTCAAATCCACCCTATATCCTTGCGAGTTTGGCTTATGTGTTCTCTCTAGACTGTGATGCGGGACGACTGACACACGTGGATGCAAACTGACCCCAAAAGATTTCAGCAATGAACAATTTAAGTTAATGGTTTTCACACGTTTTCCACAGGATTAACAAGAAGATAAATTACGTAAAATAACAAGAAACTAGCCGTTAGAGTCGTCCATCGCAGCAAAGAAACGTTAAGGATCGTTCGTAGTGAGAACTACCGCTAGTCTAGGACGGTAGCTGTACGTTCAAATATCGCAAATTTAATAGTTGTACAGGTAGGTTCTCACATCGCACAACCAGCAATGATTTTTAATGCTTTTAAAAAAAATGGCTAGTCAACCTAATCTCTCAAGCACGGGAACAAATACGTCATATAATAACCAGCAAGTTTGGGACGTTCCTACTGCGACTTACCGACCCGTTGAGGAACGGGGTTCCGTACCGGGGACAACAGTAGATGACACAAGTAGGCGGCTGCTGTTGCTGGCTTCTGAATCTTCTAAAGACAGTCTGGAAAATTTAAAGATCACCAAATTCACGAGTCGTAAATGAGGTGGTGAGACAGCCGGCCTTCGAGGGTGCTGACGAGGAGGTGTCCTCAGACGTCGAGGCAGTCCGAACTTGTGCGGAAAATGAGGGGGATACAAGTACAAAAATACCGCTTCGTTGACGTTCCCGGCCTCTGGATTATTCATCAAGTTGTCATTCCAACGCTGGCGCGTCCAGAAGAAGACACAGGCGGCTGGGAATGAAGTGGGTGCAGGGGCGCTGGAGCGACGAACCGCGCAAGGGGAAAGAGACGCGGCGGATGCCAGAAGGGGCGCGGGTTGACCCTCGAGCGCGAAGGCGGACAGGGATTTTGAGCGGCCGGCTGGGACCCCAACGATGGGGCGGCGGGGTGTTGACCACGCACTGGGGAGGGGACGGCGGCGTGGGAGGCAGCCGGCTGGGGGGCTCGCGATGGAGTCTAGGCACGCTGGTCACGCGAAGGGAGGGGTGTGACTGGGTGCTGAGCGGGAGGTGCGGGTTGGGTCCGCACGCGTGGGTGCGCAGGTGGGCCGCGCCTGGGGTTTTCGCGAACAGGGGGGGGGGGGGGGGGGAGTGTGAAGATCCGGGAGCGGGGTAGCACAACAGGGGCCCTGGGCGCACTGGTCACGCAAAGGGGTGTGGGAGCACTGGCTGCGCGCAGGGGGAAGGCTGCTGGGTGTTGCGAGGGGTTTGGCAGTGGGGGTTCTGGTGTTCAGCAAAGAAAAAATGCAAATAGGGGCTCCGGAAATGGGAGTGAAGTGGTAGAGAGAGAGAGAGAAAGCACAGGCACGGAGGGGAAGAAGGCAGAACAGGGGGGGAAGAAGAAGGACGGGGAAGGAGGCAGGAAAGAGAAGGACGGGGCGGTGAAGCTTCTCGCTCTCCCTTCACGGGATCCCCAAACACAATCGCACAGGGCCTGCAACACGGTAACCGCCCAAAACTCCAAAGCAACTGTTCATTCTTTCAAACGTTAAACTGTTCATCATCTCGTGGGGAAGACAACAGGTACATATATATAGCCTCTCTAAAGGCCAAGTAAAAAGACCAAAATAACCTTACATCCTAAAAATACTAAAATAACATAAATAAAGACAACATAATGGGCCCTAAATGGGCCAGTCCACAATAAACTACTAAGATGTCTCAAATCTCCATCAATGTCTCGTCAAGCCACAAGGACGTCGGTCGAGCAGTCCGACGACGACGGTAGACCAAAGCAGGGTCGAACCGGACCCGCGCACGTGAGTCCCCACCAGACTGCCAACCATATCCACCATTCGGCTTTCAGGTTTGACTCATATGTTCCTTTTGAACTGTCAAATCCAGTCTACATATCCTTTGGGGTTTGACTCACATGTCCCTTCCAGACAATCAAATTCACCTTATATACTTTGGGGTTTGGCCTATGTGTTCCCTTTGGGTTGGCAACCTTATCCCCCATTCGGCTTTCGGGTTTGACTCACATGTCCCTTTTGGACTGTCAAATCCAATCTATATCCTTTGGGTTTGGCCTATGTGCTCCCTCTGAGTTGCCAACCTTATTCGTCATTCAGCTTTCGAGTTTGACTTTCATGTCCCTTTCGAACTGTCAAATCCACCCTTCTGTACTTCTGGTTTGGCCTATGTGTTCTCTCTTGACTGCCAACCTTATCCACCATTCGGCTTTCGAGTTTGACTCACATGTCCCTTTCAAACTGTCGAATCCACCTTATATCTTTTGGGGTTTTGACTCACAATGCCCCTTCCGAACTACCAAACTCGCCATATATACTTTGGGGTTTTGACTCACATGTCCCTTCTAGACTGTTAAATCCGCTATGCTCTTGGGGTTTTGACTCACACAAGGAAGGTAGGATCAGATCGGGGGTCTGAATTGGCCCGGGCTGATCCCGGTCCGGATCAGCGAATTGGCTGATCCTCGGGAAATCTGGCAGATCCAGAATCGATCAGATTAAAAAATTATTTTTATTTGGAAAAAATAAGGAAAAAAACAACAAATCATAAAAATCAGAAAAAAATGTCTTCAATATTTGCATATATTAATGTACATATACTAATGTATAAACATAATTAGCATGTATATCACTCATATATTAAAATGTTTGTGTGTGTTAATGTACAAAGAATCATGTATTTATGCAAATATAATAACAATATGCACATATATATATACATATATTAGTGTATAAACATAATTAATATGTATATCAATCATATAATCATATATTAATATAATTAATATGTATATCAACCATATATTAATGTATGTGTGTGTTGATGAACATACAATCATTTATGAATGTAAATATAATAACAACTTGCGCATATATTTAGTTAATGTACAAATATTAATGTATAAACATAATTAATATGTATATCAATCATATGTTAATGTAAATATAACATCAAGCACATGTATATTAATGCATATAGTTAATGCATGTATATATAAATAAATATGTCAATTAATGTACATTTAATACAAACATTAATTTATATATATATATATATATAATTAAAAATTGTATGGCAGAATCAGCTTGGAATTGGTCGATTCAGAACAATCCCTGATCCGAAATAATCCAGGGATTCTTCTTGATTTCGGTCGATTTGGCTGGGATTTTGACTAAGCGGGTTACCCTCCTGAATTAGATTGGCCATGCCAATCTAGATCGTCCGATTGTGCTTTCCATGGACTCACATGTCTCTTCTGGACTGCCAAACCTGCCATATATACTTAGGCGTTTTAAATCTGTTCCTTCCAGACTGTCAATTCTGTCATATATCTCTTGGGGTTTTGGCTCACATGTCCCTTCCGAAATGCCAAATCTGCCATATATACTTTGGGGATCTAGCTGACATGTCCCTTCCAAAGTCTGAACTGTCAAACCCGCTATATATCCCTTGGGGTTTTGACTCACATGTCTCTTTCAGGTTGTCAAACCTGCCATATATCCTTTGGGGTTTTGACTCACATGTCCCTTCCGAACTGTTAAATTACCCTATATCCTTTTGGGTTTGACTCACATGTTCCTTTCGGACTACAAATCTACCCTATATCCATGCGAGTTTGGCCTTTGTGTTCCCTCTAGGCTGCCAACCCTATTCGCCATTCGACTTTTAGGTTTGACTCATGTTCCTTTCAAACTGTCAAATCCACCCTATATCCTTGCGAGTTTGGCTTATGTGTTCTCTCTAGGCTGCCAACCATATCCACCATTCGGCTTTCAAGTTTGACTCATATGTTCCTTTTGAACTGTCAAATCCAGTCTACATATCCTTTGGGGTTTGACTCACATGTCCCTTCCAGACAATCAAATCCACTTTATATCCTTTGGGGTTTGGCCTATGTGTTCCCTTTGGGCTGCCAACCCTATCCCCCATTAGGCTTTCGGGTTTGACTCACATGTCCCTTTTGGACTGTCAAATCCAACCTATATCCTTTGGGTTTGGCCTATGTGTTCCCTCTGGGCTGCCAACCCTATTCGTCATTCGGCTTTCGAGTTTGATTTTCATGTCCCTTTCGAACTGTCAAATCCACCCTTTTGTACTTCTCGTTTGGCCTATGTGTTCCCTCTTGACTGCCAACCTTATCCACCATTCGGCTTTTGAGTTTGATTCACATGTCCCTTTCAAACAGTCAAATCCACCTTATATCCTTTGCGGTTTGGCCCATGTGTTCCCTCTGAGCTGTCAGCCCTATCCGCCATTCGGCTCTCGGGTTTGACTCACATGTCCCTTTCGAACTGTCAACTTCACCTTATATCTTTTGGGGTTTGGCCTACGTGTTCTCTCTGGGCTACCACCCACCATTTGGTATTCGAGTTTAATTCATATATTCATTTTGGATGATCAAACCCATCTAGTCCCATCGCGATCGTCAATTCCAGTAGTCCCACCCGTGGTGTTGACTTACACATTCATATTGGACTGTCGACCCTATTGATCTTATAATCTTCGGGTTTGAAGAATGTCAAATTCATCCTTATCTTTTTAGGTTTTACTTATATGTCTATTTCGGACTGTCAATTCTATTATGTATCCTTTTGGGTTTGACTCACATGTCTCTTTCGGACTGTCAAATCCACGTTATATCTTTTTGGATTTTTGACTCTATGTCCCTTTTGGACTATCAAATCCACCGTATATTTTTTGAGGGTTTGGCTTACATCTCCTCCTTGGGCTGCCAGCCCGACTTATCTTTCAACTCTTTGGATTATTTGTATAAATCTTTTTTGGGTTGTCAAACTCATTAGTCCCACGTGCGGTTTTGATTTCAAAAAAAAGAAAAATAAGGGGCTAAAAATATTGGTCCTCCAGCGGACTTGGTTGTTCTCGTTAGGAGGACAATCAAGGGTAAAAAGGCTTTAACCCGGTTGAGGTGGTAACCCGCGAGGGTGTCTCACGCAAAAATAGATAACCCCTGAGTGTGAAAACTCGCAAGGGTGCATTGAAACAAAAGGGGGCCAGTCTTGGCAAAGACGCGAAAGCGCAGTAGGGCTGGTAAAGTATTTTAAAAAAAGGGAACAAAGAAAAAAAATATAGCAGACATGGAAAAGGGATGGCAATACCAAATTCTGTCCTTTATTAATCATTTCTATCAAATGATTGTTAGTCCGAGACAAGCCCTCAAATCAACTAGAATCAGAAGTTGAGTAGGTTACAAAAGACCCATATACAAAAAAGAAAGGGCAAACAAAGCCATCAAGATCATGGCTCACTCCTCCTAACGTCAGTAATGTGAGTCTCACTCAGAAGGACCTCCTAAAGTCCGTCAAGTCTCCACTAGAGGTCTCTGTCTCAGCCTGTGCGCAACTACATTCCTCCTGTGCCTGCTGTAAATCTCTCTGTAGCTCCTCTACTCAGAGGGAAGCCCTCTGGCTGTGCTCTTGAGCAGATTTAGCTTGAGCGCAGACTTTTGCCTGAGTCGCTCGTAGTCTGTAAAGCTGGTCATCTTCCCACTGGATCATTATCTGAGTCTTTTGCCTATGCTTCTGAATGGCACGAAGACAGGTGAATTCATCCCACAATGTTGCAAGCCTTGCCATCCAAATATCCCTAGGCAGGCCGGATGTGTGGTAGCCTCGGGTGCACCCCTGAAGCTTGTTCCTCATGGCCTTGACGGTAGGGAGAGGAGCAACCTGAAGCAGCAGGTCAAGGCGCTGCACAAGGTGGTCAAACATCTCAGGACTTCCTAGTGCCGCTCCAAACTGAGGACCTTTGGGCCACTCTATCCCAAGGGTAGGGAAACTCTTGGGCGCCTCTGGAGCCCCATCGACTAAGGCTGAAAATAAAAAAGGAGACAAGAAATAATAAGTGCCTTTATATAATTAAATAATCATGTGCAGAACTGTCAGCAGTGGGTCCTGGTTTCCTTATAGGAAGCGATCCTACACTTGGATTCAGCCGCAGGAGGAGTTCCTCCCTCAGAAATTGGAGGTTCTTCTTCATCAATTGCAAGCTGTATGTGTATTGCCATGCTCTTTGCAAATGCAAGGCATACAATTTAGAGTATGGCATTTGTGAACTCATGGGAATGAAAGCTTAGAGACACCAATATATACTTGTCTCAGCAACATCGCCCTCTTCAGATACAAGAAGAAGAGTGGGCCATAAATGAGGAGCTACTTTAGAGGAGTACTTCTCTATGGTTTGAACTGGAGATTCTTCTACTCCAGAAGCCTCTGCCATCAATCTTGTGGGAAAGGGGACTTGAGGGGGGGACACCAAGAAATGATTGATATCATAGGCCAAATGCATCAACCTTCCGAGTCATCTATCATCATCATCATCAATGACCAAAAAAAAAACCTTATGGCAGTTAGGTGGATATGACAGAGAGGAAGGTGACGGGGACCGTGACTCGTGACGGACGCGAAACGAGACTCGAGACTTCAGACGTTCAGAGATGTATTGACATCATTTTATTTTATTATGTATTTTTATTTTAGTGGAGTCTGATTTAGTCAAGTAGAATTAAATGTCTAATTTTATGGTAAGTGGATAAAAGATGAGGGCCTTTTATCCTTTTTTGTTTTTGTTGCAATTTTGCTGTAATTTTAAGGGTATTAAGGTCTTTTGATGTTTGGATAGGTGAGATGGGTCTAGAAACTTCTCGCTTCTTTAAATACCTATGTACCCTCATCTGTTGAAGGCGATGAATAGTTTGAAAGAAAAAAAAATGTGACTTCTTCTCCAAGCTCCCCCCTCCCCTTCGGAAAACCCTCTCCCTCTCTTCTCCTTCTCCTTGCTTCTTCTCCTTCCCGTCCCCCATCAACTTGGTATCAGAGCACCCTCGGTCCGACCCTTCTCCCCGGTCGTCGTCTTCTTCGGTTCGAGAGTTCCACGCCGGCTCTCCCGTGTCTGCTCCGCCTCCGCAAGCTTCCTGCTCGAGCCCCCACCTCGCCGCCTCCCTTCCTCCCCTGCGCGCACACACGCCCCGCCGGTTCTCCCCTCTCTCTCTCTCTGCGGCTGTCTCTCTCTCTCTCTCGCCGGTTCTTTCCGATCTTTCCCTCCCTCCCCCCGAGACAGGCCGTGCTGCTTCGTCCTCACCCCGCGCTACTCTCTCCCCTCCCCATCATCTTCCGGAACCCCAGTGCGGTTCCCCCTCCCTGTTCTCTCTCTCCCCTCCCCAGAATCCCTGCGCGAACCCCCTCCCTGTTCGCTCTACCCAACCCCATCGCCGGAACCCCCTGTGCAGACCTCCCCCCCCTTGCTCGCCGCCTTCCCCGCGACACCCTCTCTTCCCCTCGCTGCTCCCTCTCACAACCTCTCAGAACCAACCCCATCGCCAGACAGAAAATATTAAAATAAAAAGGAAGTAGAAGAAGAGGAGGAGGGAGGAGACGTCGCCGGAGGCCCCGTCGTCCACCGCGGTCGCCGCCGGCCTCGCGGGCGCCGGCCGGCCCGACCGTCCCTGCCGCCGACTCCGCCTTCCCCGCCTCTGTCGCTGAGCTTCCACCGCCACTGGTTCCCCATCCTCCGTTGTCGGCAGCCGCCGCGAGCGCCGGCCGCCTTCGCCGGCCTCGCCTGCAACCGCCCCCGCGGCCCTCCCTCTCCCCTCCTTCTCCTGCCTTCTCTCTGCGTGACATGGGGAGGGGAATAAAAAAGGAGAGGACAGCGAACCGGACCAAGCCGGTTCGGACCGGTCCACCACTGTAGCCGGCCCGCTACAGTGCCGGCGATGCACCAGGAGCCCTTATCGCACCACTAGCGTGCAAGGCTCGTCTGAGCTCAGTTTGACGTGCCGTTCACGTCGCCGTGGTCGTCCCGACGGGCCCTGATCCCACGCTGGTACCCCTGATGCCGCCGTCGTCCAGCATCAAATTTAGGGAATCGGTTTGTTCTCACAAGCTGAGGTCCTTACCCTGTACGCCACTATCCTCACGGAGAGGATGGTTGATCAATGTTCGAGCGTGCATTGGAAGCTATCTGAAGACCCCATTTGGATCAGTATCAAGAATGATCTTCGCGAGTTACGTGATATGTTTGCTACTGCACTACAAAAGACGGTTTATGATACAGATCCCGCCTTGGATGTCAAGTGTGAAGAGCAAGAGCAAGTAGTGATCTGTGAGCCTGACGCAACATTAGCCGACGAGTATGAAGTAGAGATGCAGGTATGGTCTGAGTTGCAGGACTTGCATAATGGTCAAGCGACGCCACATAATATGTTGTTAGAGGCTTCGTCCCTAGTGTCAGATCAGATCATGGATGGCAAAGTCGGGTCGGCTGGGTGAGTCGAACCCAGCCGACCCCGACTCGGGTCGGGTCGGATCCTTGGATCCGGCCGACTCCAATGGAGTCTGGCCGACCCAGAGTCGGCCAAAGTAAAGAATTGTTTAAAATTGGAAAAAATCAGGAAAATTCAGGAAAATTTAGGAAAAATCGCTAAAATTTACAGAAAATTACCTAGACACATACAACATTCAAACACACTGAAATTTAAATCCTATCATGTTCATGTACCATGAAGAACAATAACAAAGACTAAATCATTAATGACATAATCATTAAAAAATGTTACATTGAAAAAATTATACATGTACAAGTTGAAAAATGAAATTTGAAAAATACCTTCATTTGACATTTCTGAACCCTCACCTCTACCTCACGAGATTGAATAGGTGGCACATACTCATGTCCTCCATATTGTGTATATCCAAAGCCAAACAAAGAATTTGCAATGTCTTGGAATCCTCTTTGGATGCCTCGCGGTTGTTGCTTGTTGACTTGAACTTTCTCCTGAGTGTCCCGGAGGGAAGAAACTACCATATCCAGTAGTTTGAATCATGGTTTGGCGTATCGAATCGGATCGGCCCGATTCTCCCGAATCGGGGCGAATCATGGAAAACCCGATTCTCGATTCCATCGATTCGGTCCGATTCGCCTCATATATATAATATTATTATATCATATTAGTAATATATATTATACATTATAAATATCATATATATGATATATTATATATATAATATATATTATACCCATGAGAATCGATCCGATTCGGATCGATTCGGGTCGATTCGGGGGGAATCGAATCGGATCAGGGCGAATCCGATTCGCCCCGAATCGGCGCACCAGCAAACCATGGTTTGAATATTGCCCAAATAACTAGGCCCACTACTAGAGCTGATATCTGAATATGACAATTTTGGGGGACTAAAAAATGGTGGATATGAAGCCCCATATCCCCAATCATGCCCTGCTTGCCTTTGTTGGCCTTCATATCCCCCATGTTGCTGTTGTACTTCCCCTTGGCTTCCTTCTTGTTGTTGTTGGGGTGGTTGTGAATAATCTTCATATCTTGACATAATACCCCCAAGACCATAACCTCCTCCAATACCTGCAGCAGCACCATCATCATCATCAGGTGATTGGGTGGAGTCATCACTCCCCACGGTTTTTTCTTTTCTTTTGTACTTCTTTTTGCGACGTTCATATTTGTGTTTCTCTGCCTCATATAATGTAGCCAAGTGAGATGGCAGGGGTGGAGCCTCAGAAAATGGCTGCCCAATATGTCTCTCCTCACTCCCCTGGGGAGAGTCCTCTTCACCTTCTTGTGATTTTCTTCTTGGTTCTTCTGTTTTTCTTTCTTTGTTTGACTTTGCTTTCTTCTTGTCTTTGTCTTTCTTTCTTTTGGGCTCTAATTGGGAGGTAGATCTTCTCAATTCTGGCTGGCTTGAAGAAATACTAGTATCATGTACGGTAGAAGATCTTCTTAATTCTGGCCTCTCAGCTCTCTCAGGTACATGTTCTTCTAATAAGACATCTCCTTCACATGCCTGAACCAGGCGATCATCAGGATGAAAGTCAGCTAGCTCTCCCTCAGCTCTCGTCTCCACCCAAGCATGTAAAGGGTGTTCTTCATTTAGCAACTCATCAACATCTATCTCAGGAACCACCTCCTCCAATAGTCTACCAGCTAGCTGCATGAATCTCCGTCTTTCTATCTTTTGCCTTTCTTCTTTTTGCTTCACCCTTAAACGCATATTATAATGACAGTAAACCAACTTCTCTAGCCTATCCACACCCAGCCTATTGCGGATTTTTGTGTGAATAAGGCTGAATGTACTCCAATTCCTTTCACAAGGGCTAGAGGAAGTGGTTTGACTTAATACTCTCACTGCAACATACGCTAAGGGACTTGTCCCAGCTTGCTGATAATTGACTTGGATCCACCATTCAGCTGTTGCAATAAAATGAGCGAACATTAATCATTATAGGGATGGTGAAATCTTATATTTATGATTTTAGGCAAACACCCAAACATGTAAAACCACCTGGACTGAGTCTTTGAGCTGCATATGTCAAGTCATATCCTCCGTATATCCCAACTTTCATCTTATATCTCTCCACCTACAAAGTAGAGGACATGGCATATGTCACAACAAATGAATCATACATACATATGCAAATTAAAATATATTATCCTACCTCTGCCACTGCGTCTAATCTCTCATTCATGCTCCTTGTAATGCGAGTGATGACATTCATGGTGCCTCTCATCACTTCTCCATCATTGTGCACATATCTTTATATTGAATCCTAGGGTTGAAAAAATACCCTGCATATGATAAAAGAAGTTTAAGTATGACGGAGAAGACTTAATAATTCAGCAAGTAATTACATTAAATAAATTACCTGCAACATGAAGATCATGGTGGAGAGTCATCTCCCCACTTGTCTATGATGGCCCACCATTTTCTGTATGCTTTAGGATTCCTTTCCCTCAACTTTTCCTTTGCCTTGTCCATTGCCTCGTACAAATATCCCATATCATTTTTGTCATCACCATCAACCATTCTAAGGATAAGTACCAAAAGCTCTATGACTTTGAGGTAGTAGGAAACCTTCTCCCAAAATCGTGCATTGCTAATCAGGTCTTGGACTTGGAGAGCAACATCCAACCTATCAGGCCGTAGAGTGTCAACCTGTTGCAAAAATTCTGCAGAATTAATCAATTGGCCCAATTGATGCCTATATTTCATTAGGCTCTCCAAAGAAATAAAATTGGATGCAAATCTAGTGGGACCTGTACGAAGGAGATCTCTCCCATCTGTGTACTTCCTCATCATATTCAAAATCCTGTTATGACTATAAATAAATGAAGTTATCATCTGAGCATCATCAATGATACCATGAATATGAGAATCTTTGCCTATGTCCTCCATCATTAAATCAATGCCTGTCATTAAATCAAACAATGTGCTGCACATGGAACCCAATAGAGATGTTGTCGCTTTTTCCATCAACAACCTACCCGCAGCCTTGTAGCTCGCTTCATTATCCGTCACAACCTGTACAACGTTCTCTTCACCCACTTCCTCCACAACTGCATCCATTAGTTTGAACAAATAATCTGCATTCTTGATTTTGTTAGATGCATCAACAGATTTAAAGAAAATAGACCCTTCGCAGCAATACACAAGAAAATTTATCATGGATTTTCTTGTGGTCCCTGTCTAACCATCACACATAATGGTGCAACCACGTTCTTTCCAAATATTTTTGAAGGTATCCACCCATCCTTTCAACTCATCATATTCATCATTAAGCCCAACATCATAAATGTACTTCCTTGTAGGAGCCTTAAGACCAGGCCCTGCTTCCGCAATTGCATCCAACATACTCTGGAAATATGGGCTTTCTGCCATATGTGTCGGCACACCTGCATGTAAAAACCATTTTACAATGCCTTTGATGCACCCTTTGCTGCCTTTGCAGTGGATTTCACTCCTTTCAATGCCTGCTTGATTCCTGGTTGCTTTACAGACCTGGATCTATACATATATGCATCCATAAGACCCTGTGTACTCCTGGGAAGAGATGTCCTAGAGTCATCTCTGGACAAATATGCTCCTGAAGTCCCTAAACCCCTTCGTCTCTCATCTTCCTCCGCATAAGAACGGCGACTAGCACGTGCCGCTGCAGTAAACTCAGGATCAGGATCATCATCCTCATCTTCATCATCATCCACAGGAATTGGTAGATCGTAATCTCTACGAATCTGTCTCCCAGAAAGCTCATCTTGAAGTTCTTGTTGCTGCTGAGTTGTCAATCTTTTTTCTGCTTTCTTCCCCTTCATATATTCTTTTATTTCATTTCTAACTTCCACTGGACAATGGGGACATTTTGAAACATTCCAGCAATCCCAGCAAGATGTTGTTTAAGGCGATAAATGCCTCCAAACATCTCCTTTCTACACCAATTACATTTCACTTTTTTCTTAGAGGCATCAAGGAGAGTGCCATGAGCCCAACCAGGATCAATGGCCTACTCCACCTCTTGCTCTTCATGTTCTTGATGTGCCATATTCCTGTGTAAGAATGTAATTGAATTGCACGTTAATTACACATAATCCCTAATTTTAAACCCTATTTAGGGTTTAATTGAGAATTTATGATAAAAAATATCATAGACTATAAATAATGTACATACAAAACTCTAATCAACTCAAATGACCACATTGAACACTCAATTACACATTTATTATATTAATGACCTAAAATTTTTATTTTTTAAACCCCTAATTAAGGTTTAATTTGAGAATTAAAAATAAAACAGATCATGCAATGTAATTGAATGTACATAAAATCTCTAATCAACTAAAATAACTATATTAGACACTCAATTACATAATAATTATATTAAAGACCTAAAATCCCTAAATTTTAAACCCTAATTAGGGTTATTTGGGGATTTTCAGGAAAACAGTCCATGTAATGCAATTAAGTCTACCAACAAACTCTAATCAACTAAATTGTTCTATTAAACACTCAATTGCACATTAATTTCATTCATGGACACAAAATCCCTAATTTTTATACCCTAATTAGGGCTAAATTTGAAGATTTAGGAGAATGAGAGTCATAAACATGTTAAATATGATCTATAGCCTATTTAACATTTCCTATTTTTTCAGATTTTTTTAAAAAAATTTAAAATCTCACCTCAAAGAAGAGAGAGAGGAGGAGAGAGACAGAGAGGGAGCAGCGGCGGCAGCGGCTAGCAGTGGTGCCGGCGGCGGCGGCCGGCGACGGCCCTGCTCGGAGGTCCGGCGGCGGCGGCGGCAAGGGGCAGCAGCTCTGGCGGGGGAGGGGGGCAGGGGGCTGGGAAGGGGGGGCTCGGGGGGACTGCGCAGACAGTCCCGTGATCCCTCCTTAAGGAGGGATCCGCGGGATCCGCGGAGTCACGCTAGTCGAGTCGGAGTCCCGCGACTCCGGGCGGATCCGGCCCGACCAACCGGACTCCGCGGATCCCGCCCAGTTCCCCCGCCCAGTCGGGTCGGGAGGCGCCGACCCAGACTCGGGCGCTCCCGAGCCGACTCCGGCGATTCTGCCATCCATGGATCAGATAGTTGTGTTTGCACTGAGTCTGAGATAGATGACACTTGGGATCATGAGTTGTTCTCCCTATCGGGTCTTCAGTCGATATCGTATTGTGTGTTTGCGGAAGATCATCCTGTTGGTTCACCCTCTACTGCCGTGGTTGACTTCGAGTTTACTCTCGAGGATTTTGATGTGGTATGGTTAGATTTCTGTGAGGCATACTCTGGTTGACAGTTCGAGATTTGTGATATTATGATTTATATGGCGTGTTTCACTCATGTTCTTGTGTTTATCTTCCTCCTACTTCGACATTTTAAAATTCGAGGGCGAATTTTTTCGAAGTGGGGGAGATTGACGGGGACCGTGACTCTTGACGGACGCGAAATGAGACTCGAGACTTCAGACATTTAGAGATGTATTGACATCAGTTTTATTTTATTATGTATTTTTATTTTAGTGGAGTCTGATTTAGCCAGGTAGAATTAAATGTCTAATTTTATGGTAAGTGGATCAGAGATGAGGGTCTTTTATCCTTTTTTGTTTTTTGTTGCAATTTTGCTGTAATTTTAGGGGTATTAAGGTCTTTTGTTGTTAGGTGAGACGGGTCTAGAAACTTCTCGCTTCTTTAAATACCTATGTACCCTCATCTATTGAAGGCGATGAACAGTTTGAAAGAAAAAAAAATGTGACTTCTTCTCCAAGGTCCCCCCCTCCCCTTCGGAAAACCCTCTCCCTCTCTTCTTCTTCCCCTTGCTTCTTCTCCTTCCCGTCCCCCATCACAAGGGCTCTGTGGGAGTTGCATTGTGGCTTGGACAGCCTCATCCCTCTAGCAAAGTCCTAATGGCTACTACTCTAAGGAAAGTCTCATCTAGTGGGGGGACAAGTTCCTCCTCAGCATGGTTGATAGCTGCTCATGCAAATGAAACTGAATACTAGCAGCTAAAAAATAAACGGATGAATCAAAGCAATTAAAGAAGCTAACTTTATACCTGGAGGATCTACCACACTGGTGGCAACTAAGTTGACAGTGCAAACCGCCAACTCCAGGGTGGAAGAAGGTGCTATATTGGTAGGATTTTCCAGCATGGGAAGATCGCCACCTTCATCATTGTCGCTCCTTTGACTCCCAGATCGTTACCATACTGCAGGAGATCTGTGAACAGGTTGGGCTCGATGAGTTGTGAGAATCATGGTTCAAAAACTCGGCCAGATCGGGATCGGATCGGCCGAGTCGGCTCGGTTTTGGGCCTCCCGATCCGAGCCGGGGTAACCTAGCCGGTCCTTGCACGCGGATCAAACCGGCTCGGCTGGGCTCGGCCCGGCCGGCTCGCCGAGCCCGGCCCGATCCGCCTCGGATCGGCCCGAGCCGGGCCGATCCGGTTCAACCTTGTCATGGGCTGAGTCCAGGCCAATCCCAGGTTGAGTTCAGGCCGAGTCCAATACGATTTCAGGCCTTATTTACCTGAATATCATTTAAGTAAATATTATTATTTGTAGTTTCATTTACTTAAGATATTACATGTAAATAAGGAAGTACCTCTATTTGAATCTAATAAAAATATCAAAAAAATCATATCTCTTACCAATAAAAAGTCAACTCTCCCACCGAAGAAGAAAATTGCAATTTCGTTGATTTTAGCGAAATGCTAACTTTCTAATCTCTCATAATTTAGCCTATCTAAAAATTGATAATTCAAATAAACCATATGGAACACTAAAAATCTAAAGTCCGGTAAAAAAAGTCAAACGTGCATATGACTTCTCCAAGGGAGCCACTCTCCTACTGACAACACTTAGTCTGCTTGAGACCTCTCAGGATTTGGTCAAACCTAAGCTATCATCATCTAAACTCATGAGATTTTTCACTTTTTAATTGAAAAGAAATTAGAAAGTGACAATTCTCATGACTTTGAGTGATGATAGTTTAAGTTTGACCAAATCTTGAGAGGTCTCAAGTAGACTAAGTGCTGTCAGTAGGAGAGTGGCTCCCTTGGAGAAGTCATATGCACGTTTGACTTTTTTTACCGGACTTTGGATTTTTAGTGTTCCATATGGTTTATTTGAATTATCAAATTTTTAGATAGACTAAATTATGAGAGATTAGAAAGTTAGCATTTCGCTAAAATCAACGAAATCACGATTTTCTTCTTCAGTGGGAGAGTTGACTTTTTATTGGTAAGAGATGATTTTTTTGATATTTTTATTGGATTCAAATGGGGGGTACTTCCTTATTTACATGTAATATCTTAAGTAAATGAAACTACAAATAATAACATTTACTTAAATGATATTCAGGTAAATAAGGCCTGAACTCAGCCTGTATAAGATATACACCTGTATAGTGGGCCGATCCAGCCACCCTTGCCTCAGCCGGGCTCGGCCCGGCTCGGCCGAGCCGGGGTCGGGATCGCCGGGTCGGATCGGTTTTGGGCCGACCGATCCGATCCCGATCCCCGGGTTTTTGAACCTTGGTGAGAATGTCTCCACGGGGCCGGTTAAAGCCTGCAGTCATGTAATTGATGGTGACATAAGCAAGGAGGGAATAACAATGAAATTTTGAGATCGCTTCTTGACACACCAAGCATGGCCTCCAACTCCCCATTTTCTGGAAAACTTGATGGGGACGAGGACGTTCCTCAGTCGAAGTGGAGCCTGAAGTTCCCGTGCCCAATCATAGAAGGTAGGATTGAATCAGCCTAGGAGTCAGCTTAGGCCGATCCCAATCTGGCCGATTTTGAAGAATTCTGGCCGATCTAGGATTGGCCAGATTTAAAAATTATTTTTTTGTAAGATTTCAGAAAGAAACAGGAAAAATCCAGAAAATACAGAAAAAATTTAAAAAATCAGATAATTGAATAGCTTTACATGTGCATAAAAAACACATACATGTATTCACATTACAATACATTGGACATCAAAAGTAATATCTGAGCAATGATAACTACGATAAACATCAAACATAAATGAACAAACCCTAAATAATATCCCATTCTCCAAGCTCCATAGCCACCATATAACTCAAATCATGCTTCCTAAATATATTTTCTACTTTTCAAAATAAAAAGAAAACAAAAACTAACAAGAGTAAAACTTTAATACCATGAAGAAGAAGAGCAAGGCGGCGTTTGACGGTGGTGGGGGCGTTGGGCGGCGATGGGGGAAGGAGAGGAGGGCTGAAGGAGTCGGGGGGGGGGGGGTGAGTGTTCTGCCGTAACCTGCGAAATGGCCATGCCCTTTGGGGATCTAAATCCCAGGATCCAGCCCGATCGGGATTAATTGGTTCTGGATCGGCCGTTCGATACCAGGCTGAATAGGGCTGGATCTGTTTAAATATAAAATCTCATTGACGGAACTTGGTCAATCCTGTCCGATTCGGTCCAATTCTGGCCGATCCAGCTTGAATTCCATGAAGACTAGGGAGTTCCCCTATGGATTGGATCGGCCATGGCTGATCCAATCCAAGGATGGCAGAGTTGGGTCCGGTGGCTGGGTCAGCCCCAGCCGATCCCAACCCCGAGTCAGGCTGAGTCGGGCAGTGGATTTTGCAAACCTAGTCCCGTGGGTGGGTGGGTGGGTGTTCCTCCCCCCCCCCCCCCCCCCCCCCCCCCTTAACTTGGGTCGGCTTGGGCCGACTCCGCTCCGAGTCGGCCAACTCGGAGCGGAGTCGGCCGATTTTGCCATCCATGATCCAATCCGGAATCGGCTGATTCTGCCTTCCGTGTGCCCAATGAAGAGCTCAAACTCCTCCTTTGAGAGGAGCTAGAGGAGCCAAAAGCCTGATCACCAAAAGAAGGGCCAACTCCATCTCCGACAGGAAGAAGACTAGGCGCATCGAGGTCCTATGTAGAACAATATAAAAACCAGACTAGCAATGATAATGTTCCATGTTTCATATACAAAAAAAGGATGACAGTGTCATGGGTTACCTGAGGGCTGAATAGTAGGACCTCTTTCTGTGTCAAGTGGTGGTGAGCTGGCTATCACTAACATGTAATCGTCTATTGGAGGGCATAGTTCCTCCATGTCAAATGATATATCAAGGATGGATTCCTCAAGAGCCTAGCCTGCCCCTACGAATATATTTCCTATATGTGGGGAGAAACTCATCTCTGCTCACACCTCAGGAGCTGCACAAAAATGGGGAGGGATATATTTGTATGTGGAAACATGTCATAATATCATATGCAAGCTGAAATACATCCCGAGATCAAGTTTCTTGACACTCACTGGAGATGCTCGTCCTGATGGGAGCTTCGTCTTCTACCTGGGGACGGGAAGATGGCTTGGCATCCCTCCTGTCACCTGCAGATCGAGGCCTCTTCGAAGAGGTATTGGCATCATCAGGAGATACATTTGGGGAATCCTCCAATGGAGAAACCTCATCCTCCTGGCCTTCGGTGCCTCCTGCAAGCAATGAAAAAGGGATTCATATCCTGAGGCATAAAATATGTACAAAAGAAAAAATTCAAGCAATAAAGTAATCACCTGATGCTCATATAGGCTTTAGGATGATCTGTTCATGCTTCAATGATTCAATCCAAGCACTTGAGCTGCTTTCTTTGCAAGTGAGGAAAAAAGAATTCATATCCTGAGGCATAAAATATGTTCAAAAGAAAAAGTTCCAGCAATAAAGTAATCACCTGATGCTCTTATAGGCTTTAAGGGCTTTAGGATAATCTGTTCATGCTTCAATCCAAGCACTTGAGCTGCTTTCTTTGCGGCATCTAAGATGGCTTGTGGGATAACGGCCACTTCCAACTCAGAGATATACTCTATTAGTCCAGCACAACCCACTGTGTTGATGATATGGGATTCCCATTTTGTAAAAGCACTTCCTCCAAGTGCTCCTTCAGGCAATAGATGATATTTCCTTCTCAGGCTGCATGAAACTTTCAGATCTTCGCACCATGAATAATTTTGTGAATAGTTGGGAGTCATCTCATGGCAAGAAGAGGGAGCTGAATCTGTTGCTGATGCCTTCTTCAATAGCTTTAAAGCCCTCGTATACTGGTTTCTATCCATAGGGATAGACAATCCTTTTTCTTCCAGGAATGCTCGATCTCTCTGATGGTCCTGGCAACTCCAGAAAAATGGGGATTTGATGAAATCTAAATCAATGAATAGAGGGGGTAAGTACTCTCACTTCAGACGATTTTCTTCAGCTCACCCAATAGCATCATGATGTTCTATGAAAACATTGCTAGCCTTGAACCATCAACGGGCATAATATATATCAATATGTCCTCTCCATGTCTGTTCTGGAATGGGATAACTTTCCTTTACCTCATGGAAAATGAAATCTTACCATGCATATGTCCACTCCATGTCTGTTCTGGAACGGGATAACTTTTCTTTACTTCATGGAAAATGAAATCTTACCATGCTGTTGTCACTAAATGCACGTCTCTATACCTGTACTGATGACTAGTCAGGGAAGTTCAACACTTGGAGGCATACTCGAATCGTATTCGAAATTTCTTGTGAACCGATGTGGATAATAAGGTTCGAGAACAATTATACTGGAGCGACAGTAAACCAATATACTGGGTCATATGCATACAACCCACTGTGTGAGACTATGAGGAGAAAGCAAGGCTCGTGAGGACACTTTGCAAATGGCTGAATCCCCTGCTTGTTCCATGTAGGGACGATATAAATGGGAGAAATAGTAGAGGTTGTCCTTCATCTTTTTTGGTTGTTAGAAAGGATGAGGCCCGGCGAGCACTCATAAGTTGTGTATCCACATCCTGTGTAGGCTGCCTGATAAAAGCAAATATCAATGGTGCTGTGGGGGTTGTCAACTGAACACCTCCTATAAAGCTCTGGGAATAGCAGTCCAGCCCATGTACTTAGATAATGGGTGGGCTGCAACATACTCTTTTCTCTGGGCGACAAATGTGCTGTCAAAGCCCCGAGAGAGTGATATATATTTGCAAGTGCAGCAGGGGGTGATGGCAACTCTCTGACCCCACTCCAATATGCTGGCTGGATATATGACTTCAGCTCGTAAAATACCTTCTTTGTCCTGAGGGATCATGAAAGTGGCAAGCCTATAAACTAGATAAGCTTCTAGATATGTCAAAGGTGGCAATCCTATGGAATTCTATTCTGGCAGAGGGGCAGGCAGGTGGTGTGAATGTGTGGGAAAATCCAGTTTGATTTCTCTATTTTGGTCCCAAGTGGCCCCAGGCTCAGTAAATCCTTCGTGAAAGCGGAAAAGGCCCACTATAAAAATGGCTTACCCAAGCATTTAAGCTCACTCGTGAAGTGCGAGGAGTCATATCTTTGCCTACTCAAGTTAGGTCTCTCCAAGTCTTCATCAGATATCTAAAGCAGTAGGGCATCTGATATTTTCCTACCCCATCCGTCGAGCTAAGGTGCAAATCATCAAAACACAGCTCTTCATATGCTTGTCCACAAAATATAGCACAAAGAGATCGGTCAAATTATACCAGGACATTATTAAAATACAGAATTGAAGTCCTACATAGTCACTGTAAGTGACTTAAGAGCAGCAAGCCCAATTATAAAGTGCACGGGTCATTCGTCTCGCCTCTGGCCTCAATGAACAACCTGTGGGGGACATTTGTTGCACCCTTATTTTTTCTTGATTTAATCGAGACATATTTACCTCGAATATGTCAAGGTAATTTATATTTGGAGGTGGACGGAACATGGCACAAAGCTAACACCGCTACTCCATGGTGTATCTCCACACTTTGGGGTCAATGAAACCAACATCATCTTACTTTAAATCCCTTGCAGCAAACAAGGTGATTTATATATAAACAATATCCACAATGACTGTTTAAAGGCTTGTAGCCAAACGTCTTGTTGTTCTAAAATGAATTCTAGGACTTTGGCCGGTCCTATCAGACATCCGAGGTGAACGAAATTACTGTCGCAGCAATGGTAGTAGGGCAAGAAGTTACATTTATGCACTTGTGAATAGTTAGGGAATGTGTATCTCATGGCCCAGACAGGTGCAAGACTCCTTCCTGCTAGTTGATATGTAGGAGAAACGACAAGTGGACCAACCAGCGATCTTTGCTCGGCCTTTGACGTGTTCCGATCATTGTCACAGAGAAGGAGACCCAGAAGGGGACTTATGGGGGGCCAGATGGCCCTGTCTGGCCCCCGGGGTCCGTTTGATTCCCGGGGGCCTGTTTGTGGTTGAAGGGGTTCTCGCATGGTCCATTTGACCCCGGTGGGCCGGACCGGGGTCAAAAGGCCACCATGGGGTCCATTTGACCCCGGAGGGCCCATCTAGAGTAAAAAAGGGGTCACGCGGTCTATTTGCCCCTGGTGGGGGCCCACCAGATTCCAAAGGCCATTTTTAGTCCTATTTGACGCCGATGGATCCACTAGGGGTAAGCTCACCTCCTCCGGGGTCTAAAGGCCGTTTTTGGCCCCTTTTCACCCCAATCAATTGGCCATTTTTGTCATCTAGGTTGTCAATCTAGGGTCCAACATGGGGTCCAAAATTGCTTATTTTTGTCGAGGGAGGGTCCGATCACCTTTATAAATATGCCCCCTGGGTTGAAGAATTGGCCGGTTGAGAAAGTTGAAGTTGGAGCTAAGTGAAGCAACTAGCAGGTTGAAGACTTTTAGGCGATGTTCGTCTGTTCATTGTGCAAGTCCATTAAGGGTATAAATTATATGTACACCCTTGGGTTTTTTGCATTTATGCCCCTGTGGCCCCAATAATGTTTGTTATGTAATTTCTCTCGTCTTTTGGGCAACAAAAATATGTAACTCCTAGAAGTTTCGAAAATGCCCCTCCTCGTAGGCAGGGAACATCCAAGTCATGTAAATTGCAGTTGTTATATATACCATGCATTTCCAAAATTGTGACTATGCCCTCATATCTTGTGTCAATGCAGAACTCTGTCAACAGTCAACAATATGTGGACAACCTCATGTATTTGTACAACTGATGAATACAAATGAGATTTTTCTATGTCTGGTGGCTATTTGTAAAATTACGCATATACCCCTATGATCTAGAAAATTTCCACATGACTCTTGAACTTTTCAAAAATTGCCTCAATGTCTTTGGAAGTTAGGGATTGCACCAAAACCCCTCTCCAGCCCAAAATCTGTATCAAGTCCCTTTGGTCTAGCCAAATTACCAAAGTACCCCTAGAGTCTAGAAATCATCATAGCCTCTTTTAAATGCCAATAGATTTTGCATATTGCACCCATACCCCAGAAGATAGGGTTTTGTCCAATTCAACGTGGCCTTTGATTCGGTCATTCTTTCAGTGGTGAATGAGAATCAAGAGTGAGCCATGGAACTAAGTTTGCTCTTAGTGTTAGAACCCACGTAGAAGGATCTTGAGTTTTCTTTGATAGTTAATTAAGGATGGTCAGACTTTATGCTGATGGAAATTACGGTCAATGGGGAAGGGTCCTGCACTCGAACCCAAATCATGTAATTCAAAACGAAGCGCACGAAATAACCATGTATTGGCTATCCATTCAGCCCCATATGTGCATCAATATAAATTTCTCCTTTCAAAAGGCCTCGAAAAGAAATTTATATTTTCATTCTAAAATTTCGTGTCCGTTCCTTGGTAGAAATTTGAGAGAGGAAGAAGATCGCGTGGGAAATAGATCGCGGTTGGGACTTCGGAGAAAAGAAAGAGGAGAGTCCAATTGCGTGCAGAAAGAAGAAAGAGGCCAAATGAGATCTCTTTCACTTTCTTTATGTAATAATCACCTCTTTTTTTTACAAATAAACCCGCCTAAAATATGTTTTAAACCTTTTACAATAAAATCACATTCTAACCTTTTACAATAAAATCACATTCTAAAACAAAGTGAACACTTTTCACGCCAAGGTGGGCAAGGAAGAGTCTGGGCGGGCTAGATGAGTCCAAGCGACCAAGCGAGTGCCTTTTTGGGCTGCTCGCTTGGGCGCGAAGCTGTCTAGCCATCTTTGTAGTGCCTTGTTGCCTAGGCATTGCCTAGGCAAAACTGTAAAAACAATGGTGCTAACCTTGGTGGCCCAGGCAATATTCAGGAACTTCAGAGTACAAAGACTGCAGTGTGGTGACTTGCCATTATCTTATCTTGGCATCTTTATGTGTTTTTCTTTGTTCTCTTTACAAATGTGGCTGCTTGATCACCTCTCCCTTCCACCCCTCTCTTCTAACCCCCCAAGAAAAAAAGGAAAAAAATCATTAGGGTTTTGTGATTGAGAGGTCCGGTCATGTAAAGCTAAAAATATGAGCAAGGGTTGTAGGTCATTTACTATCAATCAATAAATAATATGATTATGCATAGAAGGGACACATAAATAACAATAGATCCAAAAAATTTATATGCATAGCCAGATAAAACTTGCATTTCCCAAAAACATGCAATAATACCTTCTATCTATGTTGTTGTTTGCATGGATCACGGAATTGGCTGATCCCGATCGGATCGGCCAATTTTGTATCAGATCGCCCTATGGTGATCCAATTCTGGGGGGATAGCCTCCTAGATCGGTAGACTTCAATCTGGATCGGCCAGAATATGGTCGGCTCAGCCTTAGGGTTGGCCGGATCGGTAAATCGGACCGGACCGGACCGGCCAATCGCTAGTTTGGTACAGTACCGCTCCCTATTGGACCAGTATGTTGAACTCTCTCTCTTCAGTAGCCCTCCCTCTCATGCAGCCCCTCACCAACCCACTTTCTATGCCAACTTACCCTTTCCCTCCACTGCCCCCCCCCCTCAGGCCCCCAACTGCAGTGGCGCTAAATGCCCCCTGTTGGATGGACCCCCTTGTCCCCTAACTGAAGCATCACTAGTGTGCCCTGCACCTAGACCTCGCCTGCTCCACCCCCATGGGTCCCCGCTAGCACCCAACTGCAATGCCGTCTGGAGGCCCCTGTTGGGACCCTTATCCCCTAGTTATAGTACTGTCGCATGCCCCTACCTAGACTTGCCCTACTCCACCTCCACTCTCATTACTCGCCCACCCACCCCTCTCTTCCGGCCAGCCGGTGCCCACAACCTTAGCCGCCAGTGCGCCAAAGCTCCCACGATCGGATGACCCAAATCCACGATAAGGAAAGGAGGGAGAGGAGTGGGGAGAGATGGTGGTGCAGAGGAGCGGCGAAGTCAAAATGTTGCAAAGTTCCATCCTATGCCTTATTTGGTGCAAGCCCAGCTTTAAGCTTCTCGATGGTGGCCGCGTCAGTTTTGAAGGACTTTGCGAGAATGTCGTCGTTGATGTCGCTAGTGAAGATGTCCCTGGGGACAGAGATGGTCCCAGCTTACGCTGTTGAATGCGGAGATGGCAATGGATGGCCCTCGGCTGTTGCAGCACTGGTAGTGAGAAGGCCCTTGGAGTTGGGGAAGACAAACATGTCCCCTGCCTGCAGCCTCTGTGTACAACTTGTTGGTAGTGTTAACGAAGCCCACCTCGAGATAGCCACTGGCAAGGAACAGGAGCTCCACGGAGCGAGGGTGGGTATGGGGGGGTTCATAGAGCCACGGGGTTAGAGAGGGGTGGCGAAGGACACACTACCCATTGAGAGCTGGGAACCGAAGATGGCCGACAAGCAGAGTATCGTGCCTAGTACCGCAAAGCTCCAGGCATGGCGCAGTGCGACTGTACAATACCAGTCACCTTGCTCAACCTGGATTGGTCTGGATTAGCCAATCCCGAGCCGATCCCACTCTTCATAGAACTTAAAAATGTTTCACATCCCCCCCCCCCCCCCCCCCCCCCCCCCCCCCCCCTTTATTTTCCCTCTTTATTACCCCATTTTCCCCTTTTTCTCAATTCTGATGCAAAGTGGGGAAGGGGGGGATGGGAAAATAAAAGGGGTGCAACCACATTCCTTTTTCCCTATTTTTAAATGGTAATTAATCTGTCTCTCTCTCTCTTCCATGCACCTCTCCCTGCCCCTTCAATTGACAAGTTGCACCCCCTTTCTCTCTTTTAATGCACCCCTCTCACCCTGTTCCCTTCCCACATTTCCACATTAAAAAGGAAATTAATGCCCCCTGTTTGGGAAGTGAAAAACGGGGGAGAGAGGAGGTGCATTAAATGGGAGAAAGAAGGGGCGCATGGGTTTTTCCCCCCTTTCTTATTCTTCTTTTCTGTTTCATAGCCTCATTTAATTTTTTAAGTTTTCTTGATTTTTGGTTCTTAATGATTCTTTCCTCAAAAAAGAAAACTTCCTTTGGATTGGCCGATCCACCTATCTGATCTAGATTGGGATCGGGGTCAGCCTCGGTTGTTTGAAGCCAGTGGCTCAACAAAACCTCGCTTTTGTTGGTTGGATCCCTTTTGGTGATTAACCAGGGTTGCAGAGTCGTTCTTGATGTTGTGCCCCCCATTCCCAATAAAAAAATGTAAGTTGTGAACACAAAAGGGAGACAATGAGGTAGATGAAATTACAGCTTTAAATGCATACAACTCAGGTTACCATTAACTATTTACTTGATAAGTTAGCACCAAATGGGAATTTTCTTCCTTCAGATGATGCCAAAGGCAGAATTCTTCAAATTATTAAATTGAAGGCCTGGTATTCTACCTAATAAAAAAACCTGGTACTCTACTATTCCAAAGAAGCCAATAGCTTGTCCTGCGTGACACCACCTTGAGATGCCAGAGTCATGGTTTCTATGAATTGTATATGTAAATTTCAGTATTCAGTTCTACCCTTGTATATTCCCCAAATTGTTAAGGAAATTGTAAGATCGAATTTGAAGTTTGAATTCTTGTCCTAGTGGCCTAGTGGGGGTGGGGAGGCCAACCCCCCAAGAGAAATGGAAAATCATTAGGGTACTGTGAATGAGAGACTGGGTCATGTAAAGCTAAAAACATGAGCAAGGTTTGTAGGTCCATTTCTATCCGTAAATAAATAATATGATCATGCGTGGAAGGGATACATAAATAACAATAGATCCAAAAATGTATATGCATAGCTGGAAGCCAGATAAAACTTGCATTTCCCAAAAACATAGAGTAATACCTTCTATCTATGCTGTTGTTTGGAGCCAGTGGTACAACAAAACCCCCCTTTTGTGTGTTGGACCCCTTTCGCCGATTAACCGGGAAGGCAGAATTGTTCTTGCTGTTGTAGCTCCATTCCCAATTAAACATGTGAACACAGAAGGGAGACATAGAATGGCAGGTGCTTTACAACATGGTGTATGTTAACTTACCAACAACAACCCCTTCAAACCCCAAAAAATTGAGTGGAGGAAATTACAGCTTTAAATGCATACAACCCAGGTTACCATTGAATGTTTATTTGATAAATCAGCACGGAATGGGAATTTTCTTCCTTCAGATGATGCGAAAGGCAAAAGTCTTCAAATAGTTAATTGTAAGACCTGGTACTTTACCATTCCAAAGAAACCTGCAACTTGACATGTGTGGCACCACCTTGAGATAAATTAACAAGAGCTGGTATTCTACCATTCCAAAGAAACCAGTAGCTTGTCCTGTGTGGCACCACCTTGACATGCTAGAGTCATGTTTTCTATGAATTGCTGATGTAATTTCGGTATTCAATGCTAGCCTTGTATATCCCCCAAATTGATAAGGAAATTGTAAGATAGAATTTTAAATTTGAATTCTTGTGCCTAGTAGCCTTTTTTTTTTCCTGGGGGTGGGGGGGGGGGTGATGATTTAACTTGTGCACTCCCCTGCCCACCCCCTTAAAAGTTACTTTCTTGGGGGTGGTGGGCACAATCTTTGGCTTTGTGAATTCCTCCATCATCATCATCATCAAAGCCTTATCCCATTATTTGGGAGTCGGCTACATGAATCCTATTTTGTCAAAGATTTCTTTCAAATGCTAATTCGTATTTAAACCTAAGAAGCCAATGTCCTTTCGATAACATCGCACCATCTCTTTTTAGGCCTATCACGAGTTTTTTTTACTAACATCCATTAAGATTTGATCACATCGTTTAACCAGCGCCAAGTTAGGGCGACGACATGGAAGGCAAAATTGCCAGGATCAGCCCAGGATCGCTTGATCCTGGATCAGATCGACGGTTGGGGATCCGATTCTAGGGGGAAGTCCCTGAATCGCCTAGACTTCCAGCTGGATTGGCCGGAGTCGACTAAAATCGGTCTGGATCGACCTAGATTGTTCTGGGTCGGCTGACTCTAGGCCGATTCCAGACTGATCTAAGCCTATTCTCCTACTTAGTATTTGTAGTTTCATTTACTTAATATATTACATGTAAATAAAGAAATACCCCCCATTTGAATCCAATAAAAAATCAAAAAAATAATCTCTTACTAATAAAAAGTCAAAGGACTTTTTAATCTCTCATAATTTGACATATCTAAAAATTTTATAATTCAAGTAAATTCAATAAAATATTAAAATCTAAAGTCCAGTAAAAAAAATCAAACGTACATATGACTTCTCCAAGAGAGCCACTCTCCTACTGACAGTACTTAGTTTACTTGAAACCTCTTAAAATTTGGTCAAACCTAAACTATCATCACCCAAACCTCTCAGGATTTGGTCAAACCTAAGCTATCATCACCCAAACTCATGACACTCCTGAGTTTGGGTGATGATAGCTTAGTTTGACCAAATCTTGAGGTCTCAAGCAAATTAAGTATTGTCAGTAGGAGAGTGGCTCCCTTGGAGAAGTCATATGCACGTTTGATTTTTTTTTTTTACCAGACTTTAGATTTTTATTATTCTATTAGGTTTATTTGAAATATAAATTTTTAAATTTGCCAAATTATGAGAGATTAGAAAGTTGTTATTTTGGTGGAATCATCAAAATCACGATTTTCTTCTTGGATGGGAGAGTTGACTTTTTATTGGTAAGAGATGTGATTTTTTTTTTATATTTTTATTGGATTCAAATGGGAGGTACTTCCTTATTTACATGTAATATCTTAAGTAAATGTTAGAATTTGTGGTCATTTACTTAAATGGTATTCAGGTAAATAATATACAAAGTCTTTAATATTGTATACTTTTCTTGTATTATTATAATAATAGTAATACACAGTCTTATGTTTCATATACTATGAATGCATATGATTGACTGTTTTTATTTTTGATGCAAATGCTAGTTCTTTCAATTTATCAGATTTTCTTTCATTTTTGTTGTTTTTTTCCTGATTTTTTAATGAATTTTTCTTTTTTTTTTTAAAATCCATTTTGTAGACTGGCCGATCCAAAATCGGCCAGACTTCCCTTGGATCCGTGGGATCTTGCGATCCCGATCCGATTTTGATCCTGCCTTCCATAGGCGACGGTGCGCATGTCCAAACCACTCGAGTCTATTTTCTCTCATTTTACTATCAATTGAAGCTATTCTCAGTCCTCACGGAAGCGTTCATACATAATCTTATTTTACCACACATCCATCTCAACATTCTCATCTTTGCTACACATATTTTGTTATATGTTCCTTTCATACTGTCCAACACTCGTTACCATATAACAAAGCAGTTATTCTAAAACTTCTCTTTAAGTTTTATGGATATACGGGCTCTTGATGTACTTCTTCATTTTAACCAGCCTGGATTCCTCAATCATATGCCACAAAAAGAGAGCACACATGTTCATCTCTGTTAATCTACATGATTGGTCGACCAATCTCTTCCTCCGGATTTCACATCTCTTTCTGACTGCAGAAATCTAGATCATAATGCAACCAAATTTTATTTTGCCTGTGAGTAAAATCGAGAGCCCATTTTGTAGTTCTGTTAGGAGCAGCAATTCTTTGGTATAGTCATTTCAATGGAAAAAAAATCAGTTCCTGAATGCATATCCAAAAAACATTTGAGTCCTAATAGGTTCAGAATTCATAAAGGGACCTTAAATTTCTATCTACTGCAGATTTTAAGGATTACGTTGGAATAATATTCTGAGTTGAAATGTCCTTCACAGGGTCAAAGTGGTAGTGGTGGCGGTGTGCAGTATGGAGCTGGGGCAGTTTCACATAGCTCGTATGATGTGCAGCGGAATCATATTCCTAGGTAACCATTTCCTGTTGGATGTTGTGGTATGCGCATTGGGAAATCAGAAACCAAGGGTCCTTGCTTTCGGAACAAGGGCAAAGGTCTTCAGCCATATCCCATCCTTGAGACAATTGTATCAGCTATACTAGCAACCTGCAGATGTACTGTTTTAATCTTTATGGAGAGATGACGTATGAGTTGAAGTATATTTGTGGACAAATTCAAGCACATGCATTTTTTATATTATAGAGGATGTTGCTATATGGTGTTATTAGTCTGCTTCTGATAGCAAGCAGTTCCTAGTTCGGTCTTGACAGCTGGTAATTGTGCCAGTGGTTTACCCCTTCCCTTCGAAGAATAGCTAGCTTTTGGATGCTAGATAAGAACTATTTTGTGTTCCAATACTGTTGTTTCCAAGTGACACTAATGGGAGTTGAACTGTATGACCCTCATTGCCCGACAGAAGTTCAAATTGTTTAGTTTATATAACTATGAGAGTCCGTGCAGGCCTTTGTGTCGTTTGACTGCATCGACAACTTCCTTTGGTGTAATATTGTATTGAAATCCTCTTAATCTTTTTTGATCTTTGAAACCTAAAAGACTAGGGAGGACACTGTGGTACCATAGCCTTAGTTCCAACGCAGTATATAGGAAGACGAACTTTTGGAAGGCTGGTCGCGTGGGGGAAGAGATGATTGCTTTTGAAGAAGTGGGTAAGGATGCTTATATGAGGATATGGTTGGCTGGTTTATGAGAATGTTGCATGGCTATAAACTATGAGAGAAAATTATTTAGTCATTGCGGCAAATGGTTCCTGAAGCTTGTCAGGCCCTTGGTGTCATCTTTATTGTGGAAAAGTATCATGAAGAATTGCTGATGCTAACTGAAGGGTGTGGATGGTGGTAGTCAGGCGTTCTATTTGTAAGAATGTTTGATGGTATTCGATACAGCAAAGGGAAGCATCAGGATTATAAATGCGTCAGAATTGGAGCTAGAAACTAATCAAAAGAGTTGGAATTCCATAATGCTGGTTTCTTCTCAATTCCTATGCAGTATGAAATTGAAATTGAAATTGAAATTGAATTTGGAAGGTTGCTAGCCAATGTAAGAAGCCTTTCTCTCTTAGCTAGCCTTTGTCTCAGACAAGGTTGAATCAGAGCTTATCTCATAGGCACTGCCCAATCTATTCCCCTTGGTGGGCATGGTGGCTTGGGCCACTACTAGGGTTACAAACGAACTAGTACACTTGACGAGGTAGTTTAAGTTTGGTTAGAATGTTACTCGAATTCGACTTGTTTAATAAGATAAATGAGTGAAACTAACAAAATTTTAAACTCGTTTTATAAACGAGCCGAGGGTAAGCAATGGTCGACTCTGCTCGTTAAAGCCCGGAAGTAAGTTTATTTAATTGTTTAATTATGTAAATTATAATATATTCTAAATATTATATTAAAATAATTAATTTAAATAACTTATCAAGGTTCATGAGATATGAACTTGAAATAAGATATATTTAAGTCTTATGAACAATTAATTTTTTACTTGTAAATTAGATTGAATATATATATATATAAGTTTGCAAATTCAATTGAGCTCATTAAGATACTCGTTAAGAGCTCGAGCTCAAAAGTGTTTGAATGAATTAAACTTGAACAACTATTTTTAGTATTCGATAAAGTTCGAGTTTGATTAAAAATTAACGAACAGAGCTTGAGTAGTATAATACTTGACTTGTGCACACTAAGAGTGGCCTAGTTGATTAGGTGCTCCGTCGTATACTGAGTGGGAGAAGTTCAATACTCAAGTGTGTTAGGTTTATAAGGAGTTTTTCTTAAAATTTGTAAATAGTCAATTTAGGTGCACGGCTTGTGTCTCAAATCTAGGATGTGTTCGAAAAACTCAAAAGATTAGGCCAAACCGGCCTAGCACACAAAAAAAAAAAAAAAAAAAAAAGTACTCAGCTCGTTTGCATCTGGGTCTGTTCTCATCCAGGATCAAGCTCCCTAGGTCCCCATAGGCCAGATGTTCTAGGATGCACAAATCCTAATTAGAAAAGAAGAGTTTCAAGTTCTGTAATAATTGGTGTATGGTTGGAATGTATCAAAAGTTGGATATGAACCAAATGTCTCCATTTCCTTCTGCAATAAATCATGTGGTTCGGAATGTAACATACACTGGACGTAAACACGGTGTTTTGTCATTTTGGGGGGTGAGGTCGTCACCTTCTGAAAAATATATACTGGACACACAAACTATAATCTTTTCATGCATCTCCAAATTCCATATTTGACTCATTGGAAAACAGAAATCTGGTCTTAATGGATGGACCATCTGGACCACCCTGTTCAAAAAAATCCATAAGCAGATGTTTGGGTTTGCTAGAGCATGTGCCCTACATTCTGGATCAAGTCTATATTGTATTCAACTGGAACAAGATCACTACAGCACCGAGTAAACGTGTGGCAATCTGGATGACCTCTATAGCAGGTACCAAACACCATCGGCTTGTTGATCAAGTCCTTGACCAAATATGAGCGTCACACTCGCATTCCTTCAAAAATATCCCTCGTTAGAGTTTATATCGACTGGCTCACTCTGAACGTCAATAGACATCATTAAGAAAATTGTGACTCAATAGAAATGGCATCCTAGATTCCTAGCTTGGTAAACTTGAATGCAAACCCTGCGATGACAAGGTTAGCTGTGGAACAGTATTGATATACACACAATCGTGCTAATATAATTGACAGGTTTATGCATGATAATATGTTATCGAAAGAATCTTTCATACTGGGAATTCTAGTGGGTTATGTTGTAGGTTATATTTTTTCTCAGCTTTTGTCTGCTATTGTTGCGAATTTTTCTTCACATTGAAGGGAATTTGCTGTCGGATTTTAACCTTTTATTTCCAACTATTTTCAGAGTGCTAAGGTGAGTATCCTACTAGGTAATATAAGAATGTGTGGCGTATTGGAGAAGCCTTTCTTTGTCTTGGACTGCCATATTAGGTGGCTATCTTTCGTTGCCATGTAGTCTTGTGGCCGGTTTATCCTTGTATCACGTTGTTTGAGAGTTCAGAACTACAAAGAATGCATCAATTTGATTCAGAGGTCGCCCTTAAACAGCATCCTCAGTACACCTCGTTAAAAAGATGATTCGGCCGTCCTTCACTTTATCCCACATTGCGAAGATTGACCTTCTTAGATGTGACACGTTTTGCTGCATAGTTCCTTGACTGCCGTTCGTACAAAGAATGTTTTAAGATATAAACGTTAGAAACTTGTAATTTTATCCCAATCTCAACTTTTTTCGCCTGGAAGATGGATGTTAGCGTGCCTGGGCATGGCATATGAGTGAATAGCAATGAATCCTTTCTCGCGAAAGACCATATCCCTTCTTTTGTTTTGTTTTCCGTTTTATGAGAAGCATCCCTCATCTCCTTGTTGTACTGCATAACCTTCTGAACTTAAAAGATAACTTCCTAGTTGAGCATCTAGTGTTCTACGCTGTTTATGGGCCATTGTTCACATGCAGCTGTTTGTTGCAAAGATGTCTAATTATGTTGCCTTTTTTCTTTAATTCAGTCACATTATGTGAGAAGTGATTACCTCCCCAAAAACTCATGTGATTTGGTTTTCTGAAAAGAAAAAAAAAAGGTGGACTTAAAGATAGCAAATGAGCAGGCAGGGCACATGGGTGAGCTAGCTTCAATGGCACCATCCTTTCTGGTTGCCAAACAATACCATACCTTCTTTTCTTGAGGATGTGGCTGTCTTTCTTAATGGGAAGATTTCAAATCATTGTGTATTATAATTTTTTGGGTTAATGATTACTCTAAGCCTAGATTCTCCTTATAGAGAGAAATATTCTCTCCATGTTCTCTGCCACTTGTGAAGAGTATATGGATATAAATTTTCATGAATATATGTGACAATTATGCCCTCTTATATATATGACTAGTATGTTAATGAGAGAGTTGGACCTCAAAGTACTCTCTAGAGAAGACTTTGGGGATCTAGATTTTTTTTTTCTCTTTAGAATGAAGAACTTAATATGATACTAATTAGATGGTGGCAGGGTTAAACTTCATCGGAAGCAATTTATAAAGAATTTCAAGGGCATTATAATAGTCTAGTTTTCTAACTATATAATATATATATGATACCAATTAGGCGTGGTTAGTATGAAAAACTTAAGTTCAAACTCAAATCAAATTACAACATCCCTTAAAACTAGATACTTGCGACAAAGCGACGTACCTTCATAGTCGCATTCTATCCCTGTCGTATTTGATTATTGTTGTGTGCGAACAACGCGCTACAATTTGAAGAGTTTTTGTTTTTGTCCAGCTTGGTGGACGAAGCAAACAGCCAAATTGGAATTAAATTAAGTTGTCACTTTCTTACTTTGTTATAGGAATTAAAGGACAACCGACAATTGGAACTCAGATTCTCTCACGATTCAATCAAAAAGGGAAGGGGGGAGGGAGGGAGGAAGCAAGTGAGTGAGAGGAAAAGTTTATTGCTCATAGACACATGTGGGTGAAGCCTGTAAACGTCTCTGTCGGGGGCGGGGTAGTAACTGCCCACTCTAGAGCGGGCAACAAGTCCTCCTCAACAAGAAAAATTAGTATCACATAACTCATTTAAAGCAATTGCATTGGATCGTGATAAAAATTAAATAATTTTTATAGAGGTTGAAAAGTAGTCGACGAGATTCCATCATCTGATCTCCATGACTTTTTTAATTTGCTAATGGGAATGTTGCTCGCACTTGCAGCCAACAAGAACAGTCAAGGAGGGATTATGAAGGAGAATGTTTTGACAATCAATTCAAAGAACTTGTTGGATAAGGGTAAAGAGAGGAAGAGAGTGTTGGGGTGCTTCTGTGTGCAGAAGTGGAAGTGTAGAATGTGTTATTTACCTCCCTTGTCTACAGCTCTTCTTCCTTTAAACATGTGTTCGGGTCCTCCACACATGTTCTCCAACCCTACTTAGGTCCATAATAGCCATTGATGTCCCCCCATATAGATCTGTAACAGTCATTGAGGGTAGTTGGAGGCACATGTTAGATCGACATATTGCCTTAGCCAAAAAATGGAGTGCTATCTCACTTTACCTGTGAGACATGACTAGAGCTATATTGCACCCTAGTTCTTGGAGAAGAGAGGACATGTTAGATTGGTGAAGAGGCCATCTCTACATAGAATAGAAGCATACATGTAGAAGGTGAGGCCCTACCCTGACACTGCAAAGGTGTACTTGATTGTGAGTTTAGCCATACTATTGATGCCAAAGATGTGAAGCTTAATTGTGGCTGGGGTGGCCGAGAACTTGACTTTGGCAAGAAAAGAATTTTTTTAGGGTGATGGCCGTGGGGGGTTGCTTCCACCTGTTGGACGTCAGTATCTCGAGGGGATGTGGAGATTGGGCTTTTGATGGGCTGAGGTCACCCCCTTCCTTCAACATAGGTTGATGCCAAAGATGTGAAGCTTAATTGTGGCTGGGGTGGCCGAGAACTTGACTTTGGCAAGAAAAGAATTTTTTTAGGGTGATGGCCGTGGGGGGTTGCTTCCACCTGTTGGACGTCAGTATCTCGAGGGGATGTGGAGATTGGGCTTTTGATGGGCTGAGGTCACCCCCTTCCTTCAACATAGGTTGATGCCAAGAAGTAAAGTGATGATTCACTCCCTTCCTTCAACATAGGCTGAGGTTAAGAAGCAAAGTGATGATTAGATGTTGACTCTGATCTCCTATCTTGATGGGCTGGACGAGGGGTCTTTAATGAGTCAGATCAGTCTCACCTCCACAATTTTATTTCATTTGATATACGTATTGATAAAATAACTTTTTTAATATGTAAATGTAAAAGCGGAGATTTGAACTGTGGAGGTAAAGTGTAACTAAAATAACCTGGTCTAAATTTTGTCTGCACCTATATACACATTCACGTGATAAGATTATTCTCATCCCAAAAAAAGTTGAGAGATTAAAGAGCATTTTTTTTTACTGCGCTTATAATTTAACTCGAATTATCTTCGTTCGTCTAATACAAGATTATACACTTTTGCACCTTGTCAAGAGTATATTTCTTGTTTTTAATTAGATGAATATAATGTACCCTCGAGTGCCAGTTTAACCTGCGTGGGGGTTTGGAGATCCCGGTGGGGTTCGTCTCGTGGAGGCGCGCAGAGGAGGGAATCCCACCATCTGCACGCGCCCAGTAAGGACGGTTCTGACACGGGCGGGACCTCCGCGCACAGAACTGACACACCCAGTCTGACAACCTCGACGCGCTCCTTTTCACGTGGTTGCTGCTCTCCAAACGACAGGATCGCTAAAATGTTCGCCCATTTTCGTCTGTTTCCCGCGGCAGGAACAACTGTGTCCCTCCTCTCTGCACGTGTGAGCGTTTTCTTTTTAATTACATACGTATATGTGTACATGCCATCTCCTCTGGTCTGTGTGCATGTGAACGTGCACCTCCTTTCGAAAGTGTTATAACCCTTGGCCCCTTGGTACTCCAGTAAACAAATAAAAAAAAAGAGAAATCAAACGTGAGGTAAGTTGTTCGGCCATATTTTTGATTGATCAAATGATCCGAGTTCATATATTATTGACATGTAGATTTCGACTGTCTAATCAATTAAATAGATTGCTGAACAATTTACCTGATGTTTTTTTTACTTGGTTGTTAAATAAAAAATATTTATCGAAAGAAAAAAATGAGGAGAACCCAAGATCCGATGACATGAGGTGGGCAAATGCTGTCCCTTGAAAGTTGAAACAAGGTGGTGCTTGAGCACATCGATCAATCCTTGTCATCAAACTTTGTCCTCATCTACTTTCACATCTAGAACTTTCTAAGTTTCCCTTCCCAAACCCACCAAAAACAATTTTTTTTTTCCTTCTCAAATCTTTTAGGGTTTTTTTATTAAAATAATTATATTTTATTATTTAATTAATTATTTAATCACATATTAAATTTATTTCCCAAAATAGTCACCAAGTTGCCACGTAGGCAACTTAGTGACCGGCGGGACTAGAGCAAGATAGGGTCGGCATTCACAAAGCCGACTCCGAAGTCGGCATTGAGAATGTCGACAATAGTTAAAGTCGGCATTGAGAACGCCGACATCAAAGTTGGCATTCAGAATGTCGACTTTGGTGTCAGCATTCTCAATGCCGACACCTCCCCCACTAACCCCAACCGCCGCGACGAAACCCCACTTTCCCTGCCCCCTTTCTCCCGAAACCCTCTCTCTTCCTCCCTCACCCACCCTGCAGCCATCGGAGTGATCGCCAGCGCCAGCGTCCCCTCCGTTGCCAACGCCAGCAACCGCTCCCTCGCGCAGCGCCAGCAACCGCTCCCTCGCCAGCGCCAGCAGCCGCTCCTTCGCCAGCGCCAGCAGCCAGCCTCCTCCGCCTCCTCCCTCACACCCCCCCACCGGAAGACCTCCTCCCTCACATCCCCCACCCCACGCCATCTCCACCACCTCCCACCCACCCGGTCCGACGCCTCCTTCATTAGGTATATTATTTAATTATTTAAAATTTTATTATATTATTTGATGTATAATTTTTTATAAATATTAGATACAAATAAATTTGATGTTTAATGAATTGTGATAATATTAGTTGTTTAATAATCTTTATTTGACAATTATAAATTGTTTTAAAAATGTAATTTGTTTTAATGATGTTTGTTTGAGAAATATAATTTGTTTAATAATTCTTGTTTGATAAATGTAATTTGTTTTAATGATGTTTGTTTGAGAAATATAATTTGTTTAATAATTCTTGTTTGATAAATGTAATTTGTTTAAATATTTGTGTTTGACAAATGTGATTTGTTTAAATAATTCTCGGTTGAAAAATGTAATTTGTTTAATGATTGTTGTTTGACAAATAGAATATGTTTAATTATTTTTATTTAACAAATGTGATTTGTTTGAATAATCTTATTTGACATATGTAATTTATTTATCTTATAAATGACAGATATGACTAGTTCCAACATTTCTTTAATGTGCTATTATGATGTTGTCTTACATATTAAGGATCATAAACCTCAATATGAAGGAGGTATTGTACGCATTTTGCGTGTAAAAAAAGACACAAGTTTTACTGAGTTGATGAGAAAGTTGTACAATTTGACGAAATATGACAAATGGTCATCTCATAATCATTGTAGTCATTGTGGCCAACCAGGACATTATAGAAGTACATGTCCAGGGGCACAACCCCCTCATCACAATTAGTAAGTGTTTTTTACTTGCATACTTATATACTTATAATTTCTCATGTAGAGGCCAGTATTTTTTATGATCCTTGCATATATTGGTTATATACTTATCATTCTTTTTATATGTATGTTTTGCAGAGATGGACCAGTTTGCAGGTCCTGTAGATACTTCTGTATTATATACACAGAGTTCTCATAGATCACAGTTGGTTCACGCTGGCCAGGTATTGTTATTGTTAATGTATTGTTGTTGTTACTTGTGCATAAATTTAATGTTAATAGATTCAAATTTTTTTCCAGGAAACAGATGTTCTAAAATGTTGGGAGCACCACAGGGGCTTAGGTGTATGGGCAGTTGACCCTCGCATTGTAGAGTATGTACATAGATCTGGTTTATTTCATTTGACTCAGGTTCAGTGGAACAGGGGAGGTGCTGTCCATTTTTTTTAAATAAATAGAGGTATGTTTACAACCGTATAATTTGTTATTAATAAACTACTTTGCTATCATTTTCAAAGATTCAAATTCTAATCTAAATTTTAAAAGTTGAACATGTGTTTCCAACAGAGGCAAAATTTAAAAGATTCAAACTACTTTACTATCTATAAGAACCGGAAACACACAAGTGTTTCCAATAGAGGCAAGGTCGCTCTGTCTGTGTTTCCAAACACAGACAGAGCTCCAGGCCGCGCTCTGTGAAAACATAGGGCGCGGCTTGGGAGATTTTTTTTTTATATTTTTTAACCTGGGAGTCGGCAATGGCATTGCCGACTCTAGAGCCGGCATTGGCAATGCCGACTTTAGAGTCGGCATTGGCAATGCCGACTTTGAAGTCGGCAATGCCAATGTCGGCTCTCTCCCTCTCTGGGGTTTTCACAGAGAGCCGCGCTCTGTGAAAACACAGGGCGCGACCTCTTAGGCTTTAGGCCTTTTTTTTTTATTATTTGTAACTCTAGAGCCGGCATTGGCAATGCCGGCTTTGAAGTAGGCAATGCCAATGCCGGCTTTAGAGCCGACATTCGCATTGTCGACTTTATTATTCTCTCACCCGATCTCCCGGTCAATTTGGTGACTATTTTGAGAAATAAATTTAATATGTGATTAAATAATTAATTAAATAATAAAAATATAATTATTATAATAAAAAACCCAATCTTTTATGTTCTTCCCTTTTAATTTTCGTGGCATATGGCGGAGTGAAGAATAGATTTGAAACCGCTAGAATGGAGAGGAAGGAGAGACGCGCGCTTTCAAACGCCGGCGGCCGAGGACGTCCACAAGCGGCCCGCGCCATCCACGCGCACCAGGGTTTTGATATCTTTTCAAATATTTTAGAAATGTTCTAGTATTACTTTTCTAATCAATGTAAAAAGTTAAACATTGTATTCCCTCCAATTAATGTAAAAATTCAATATTATATTATCTAATTAATTTATTTAGATCATCTAGTCATCTTTTTTAATGCAATTGTTGATAAATAGTTAATGAGAAAAACAGAATATTAATTAAAGAAAAAAGGCAGCGGAAGCGGAGACTCCAAAAAGGAAGTCGCCGGAAGGAAGGGTGAGACTTGAGAGCGTGCGGCTTCCAAGCCTAAAGGGGATAACAAACCACGAGCCCTCCACACGCACATCGCACAGGGTCTATCCGCGCCGTCCACGTGTCGTCCATCGACAGATCCAGATCCCGTCCCTGCCCAACCCTTGAGGCCTCTCCCCCTCCTCCCCATAAAACTGCGGCTCTTGCTTGCTCTTTCTCCGTCACACTTCTCCGGCGTCTTCTCTAATCCCTCTCCCACATCGTTGTTGGTCGCCATGCTGCTCAGGGCTTCTTCGGCTCTCTCCTTCCCCTCCGCCTCCTCGGAGGCCCCCGCGGCGCCCCTCGCCCACTCGTCGACGTCGTCGCCCGCCTCTCTCGGCTCCTCCGCCCTCAGGATCCCCCGGAGGGGCCCCAGGCATGGGGCGTCGCTGGTGGCCATGGCGGCCGGGGAGGCCGGCGCCCGGGCCCTCACTGGCGTGCTCTTTGAGCCCTTCGAGGAGGTGAAGAAGGATCTCTCCCTTCTGCCTCTCGGCTCCCACCAGTCGCTTGCGCGCCAGAAGTACGTCGACGAGTGCGAGGCTGCCATCAACGAACAGATCAAGTGCGTCCTTAGGCATCTTGGAGACGGGGATTCTAGTTTATCTGCCGGATGATCTTTTCGTCCATTTTCCATTTTTTTCCCCCTGGTTTTCTCGGTGATTTGGACCGGTTTCTGCGATTCTGGTTCGCTTCTTTTTTGTTCTGGGTTTTTTATCACCTGTCGATACTCTGTTTTCGTCTAAGTGTCTTCCTTGTTGTTTCGAAGAAGGATGCTATGGTTATTAGGTGTTCTTGCATCGTTTGTTTTGTCTTAGCTCTTTTCAATTCCTAGTCGCTTTGTTGTTTATCTTTGTGCAAATCTGGGGTTCTTCGTTTTTGTCCTACTAACAGTTAACTTTTCTCTCTTTTTGATGTGGAAATGTGAAGTGTTGAATACAATGTTTCATACGCCTACCATGCCATGTTCGCCTACTTTGACAGAGACAATGTGGCTCTCAAAGGCCTCGCCAAGTAAGCCTCGGGAAGCACCTAAGTTTCTATTTCTCTCGGTTTCCATGTCAGGCATTTTATGCCGCGTACTGTTTTTTTTTTTTTACTTCTTCAGGTTCTTCAAGGAGTCGAGTGAGGAGGAACGTGAGCATGCCGAGAAGCTGATGGAATATCAGGTTCTTTGCATAAATATTTCTGTTGCACATTCTTTTCCTTGCAAATAGACTTGATAATCGTTTACAAAGCTTGTTGATTCTGCAATATCGTCATTGGTACTGTTTAATGTTGTAGAACAAGCGTGGTGGTAAGGTGAAACTCCAATCCATATTGATGCCCCCAAGTGAGTTTGACGATGCCGAGAAAGGGATGCACTGTATGGTAAGCATTATACTCCTATCTGCTGTTTGATTTTATGGTTTTGCTATGTCAGTATGAGCCCAAGAGAAAAATCTTTTCTTAGGCAGACCGATGAATTGCATCTGCAGATGATTGAGCATTCTTATACGCTTAGAAAAACGATAAAGTCGGATTCCTTTTAAGATAATACATGTGACGATTAGTGCCGTTGTGGATTTTAAAGATGATACTTCTATGTAGCCTGTAGTGATATCTAGATTATCTCATGTATACTCAGTTCTTCGACTTCTTGTTATTCCCGCTTTTCTTGGTATAGTTATGTCTGCGTAATGTTGCTGAGTTTGCATTAATTTATGATGGCCTCTGAGAAATGTTCATCTGTTTCAGCTATGGAACTTGCTTTATCTCTTGAGAAGCTGGTCAATGAGAAACTGCTCAATCTACATGCGGTATGCGATCTTTATTTGCAGGTTCTTCATATTTTGATTGCATATTGTGGAAGGCACAGTTGTAACCTTTTGTTTATTCCGTTTATTTCTTCCGATGATGCAGGTGGCATCGCAACACAACGATGTTCAAATGACAGATTACGTTGAGAGTGAATTCTTGGGAGAGCAGGTGAAGTTTGCCATCTTTAGTTGCATTATATGATTCTGACAGTGTTAAAGTTATGATGATCCAATACAAGTACAACGATAAAATCATTAGACATTAGGATGTCGAGTTGGTATTTCACTGGTTAAAAGTATGCAAATGGATTCCGGTGCTTATGTCGGTGTTTGCCTGAGCGATTGAAACTGCGCATCGTATGATCTTTCCTCATAATTTGGGCAATTCTAGAATAATTAAGTTCAAGTTGAAACTTGTTGTATTCATGTGTGCTCCCTAATTTCTCTTCTGGAAATTACACAGGTGGAAGCCATAAAGAAAATAGCTGAGTATGTGGCTCAGTTGAGGAGGGTGGGGAAAGGACACGGTGAGGCATCAAAGACCCACTCCCTTTCCATCGTCCTAATCACCAAGTAGAAAGTTACAACTGATCAATTGGTTTCTCATTTTTGTTACCCCTTTTTCCCTTTGTCCAGGAGTTTGGCATTTCGATCAGAAGCTTCTTCACGGAGATGCCGCTTGAGGAGGCAAATTGCAGTGCTTATTTGGTTGCTTTTTTCTACCTTCTAGGGACCGTCAGGATTTTACCCTCGCTCCCCTGTTTGCCTTTATGGGTTAGTGTGCTAATTTTGTCCGAGTTTAATCCTCGGAGTTTGCTATCCTTAAAAGTAATGCTTTTCGTCAAAGTCTCTTGTAGTCGGACATCGTAGATCGTACCAGGAGCAGCTCAGTATGTTTCATATTTGTAAAAAAAATTTCCCTCCCTTATAGAGAAGCTCATCATCGTCTTCGTGTGTCATATAATTGAGATAATTTGTTGAATCTTATTTAAAAAAAAACCAAACAACTGACGCACGCTGTGGTTTCAGATTTCCAATATCGTTGTATCATAAATTAAGTGGCATATATTAGGCTGGTTTTGACCACACTATTCCATCCGGTCTTCAGAATCCTGATAAAAAGAGTGAACCATGACCGGATTATTTCAAAATCCCATCTTAACTCAGTGAAAACTTCAAAGGCAATGCTTTTTAAAACTCTCCGCAGACTCCCCCCCCCCTTTCTTTTGCCTGCATCACCAGCTCCGTTGATATTTTTCTCCCTTCGTCAGTTCTGTGAGGGAAAGGGGACAGATGTGCGGTCGTAGAAGAAGAGCAGGTTTCGACCCAAATTAAAAAGGATTCGACCTAATAAAATGGAAAAAGGTATTGGACTTGATGCCACGGTCGCAAATGTGTGCATGTGCTTCCCATCCTGAGCTGCTGCTGTAAACAATATATACTTATTAGCTGGGTTCTGGTCCTCTCTGTTTGCTCCTTATCCGCTTTTGGAATGCAGGCTACAACTTGTGTGTTTAAATAAGGTGACAAATAATTTAAGAGTGACAAATAAGGGTGAAATTATTTGTCACTCTTAAATTATTATTCGTTCATCTTGAGTACCAAAGATGATTGCACCAGGAATAAGAAAATTATACGAAGAAGAGAAGGGAAAAACTTGTGAGACCCGTGCAGCGTCTTAAGACAGGAAGTAAAACTTTTTGGAAAGTAAGTGTTTTTCAAAAGATGAAAAAAAACAAGAGAGCAATTTTGTGCTTGCCCAAGGATATATTTTCCTGTTGTAAATATCTGTGAGAAAGAGCGCCCCCCCTGCCCTCCTCTCCCCCCCCCAACTGTACCGAGGGGGGACGGTCTGTGCTTCGCCTGTACCAAGGTGTGCACGTACCTTTTTTCAAAGGGAAAATTAATTGCAGATTTCTGTCAATGAGAACGTCTTAATTGTAAATCTCTGTTATAAATGTCTGTGCAAATTTTTTTAAGTATTTTTAAAGGTGTTAATTTTTAGTTTATATTTTATTGGGATCCGTACTAGATAATTTTTGAGTGACGTTTTTCGTCTTCTAAAGGTAAAGAATTGTTACTTTAAATTTTTTAATTTTTATTTTAATACTTTCAAATTTATATTTTAAATTATATTAACAATTACTTTAAGTCTCATATATTTTAATTTGCTGTCACACATATTTTACAACTTTGAACTCTTATTTAAACGTCTTAGAACTTAAATTTAACCCATGTTACTAGTGACAGCCAGGCCCAAAAATCTAAAAAAATTCCCCACCGTAATTGGACAATAATTCGGCTGGTCCAATTGTCTAAATTTTTATATATTCAAACGATGTCTATTTATGTTAATATTTTAACTATAGACTAATGTGATAGGTTTACAAATTATGGTAATTTTAGTTTAATTTTTAGATTTTATTTTACACATGGTGTTAAATTATCTGAAAATAGTTGCGTCGGCTTAATCTCGAAATTCGTACGTCAAAAAATCTGGATATTTACATTTCTGATATCTCCACATTTTTCTAAAAATTATGGTGTCCTCGGATTTTTATTTCGTTACAGTTTTTCGGTGTCGCCCTGTCAGAGCGCACATCTCTGTGTACGACACTGAGGTAACGTATATGGCCACTAATTAAGCCCAAATTCTAATTATTTCAATTTAATGTCAATGATAAGATATAATGACCATATTATTCATAATTTCTTACAATTAAAATTTTCCGGAGCGTTACACATACTTACATGTATAACTGGGTAAGTTACACAGTTACAAAATTTACATATTTACATGATTACATACTTACATGTGTAATTGGGTAAGTTACACAGTTACAGAATTTACATACTTACCCAATTACACATGTAACTGTGTAAGTACGTACTTACGCAGTTACACACTTTTGATATATTACGAATTAAAATAATTAGGTAAATCTTTCTAAAACTATGTAACTATGTAATTAGGTAAGCCCTAATTATTGAGTTACAAACTTATAAAATTTCTATGTAGTTACATAATTTCATGTATAACTGTGTAAATATGTAATTATATACTTACATGTGTAACTGGGTAACATAGTTACATGTGTAACTGTGTAAGTTACATAATTACAGGATTTATATGTAACTGTGTAAGTACGTACTTACACACTTTTGGGATAATGGTTATAAAACAATTAGGTAAATCCTTCTAAAACTATGTAACTATGTAATTAGGTAAGCCATAATTATAGAGTTACAAACTTATAAATTTTCTATGTGGTTACATAATTTTATGTGTAACTGTGTAAGTATGTAATTACATACTTACATGTGTAACTAGGTAACACAGTTACATGTGTAACTGGTAAGTTACACAATTACAAGATTTATATGTAACTGTGTAAGTACGTACTTACACACTTTGGAATAATGTTATAAAATAATTAGGTAAATCCTTCTAAAACTATGTAACTATGTAATTAGGTGAGCCATAATTATAGAGTTACAAACTTATAAAATTTCTATGTAGTTACATAGTTTAATGTGTAACTGTGTAAGAATGTAATTACATACTTACATGTGTAACTGGGTAAGTTACACAATTACATGTGTAACTGGGTAACTCTTACACACGTTTGGAATAACTGTTACACCCTTTGAGATAACTGGGTAACACAGTTACATGTGTAACTGGGTAAGTTACATGTGTAACTGGGTAACTCTTACATACTTTTGGAATAACTGTTACACACTTTGAGATAACTGGGTAACACAGTTACATGTGTAACTGGGTAAGTTACACAATTACATATGTAACTGGGTAACTCTTACACATTTTTGAAATAACGGTTACACACTTTGAGATAACGGGGGTGGATAACGGGGACAAAAACAGGGACCTAAAAATAAGTCCTGCATAAAGCAAGGATTGTATGACTTGAGAAAAGCTGACAGGGACCTGAAATTAATGTCAGATCCCTGCCAGGGACCTGAAATTAATTCTCCCTACATATTAATGATATGGAAAAGTAAAACAAAAAATAAAATAAAGGACAGAAATTATCTTCCAATCCTATAATTAAAACCCATCAAAAAACGAGACTACTTAGGCTATCTTTCCTGATTAAGAGGAAACAAGAAATAAATCCATCTACTGCCAGAGGACCCAGACATGGCGATCCCCACTTTTGAGGTGAAAAAAGCTATTCTATCTGTGGGGCTTGGAGAATATTGGACAAGAAACATCGTACGTAATCACATGTGCTAACCACCCCGGTTGTGACATTATTCATTGATTAACCAAACGATGCCGTTCTTTAATTGACCAACTAGCCACAACAATGATGCATGTTTGAAAGCGCGTATTTTGCACTCAGCCGACACTACTACCACTGGAGCTTAACTTTATTGCATCTTTGCAACCCTTTTTTTCCAACCAACGAATTGCGTCTTTGCAAATATGACAAGCTTATTCATATCGTATAATAGGCCAGTCTTATCCCTATTATAATTAACTTCTGACTGCATCTATGCAACTATGGCAAGAAAGCTTGGTCTAACTGTACACTCATCAGTGGATAATAATTGCATTCCCCCGGGACCCCATGGACCAATTAACTGTACACTTATCAGGATTTGTAGCTATACGTTGTTAAATATTGGTAAACAGGCTAACTAGTGGGGGGATAGAAATGAGTGCTCCGAAAGCAAATTACTACTCTTCCCAGACATCCACTGCCACGGCTACCACCTCAAAATAGTGCAATGGTCAAAGTTATAAACATCACTTACACAGGCACAAATCCTGGAGTGGTCAGCCACATGAATTTTCTTAGGGGTTCGCTTATTATTGGTTATAAGAGAGGCTCTACAAGGGCTGCTGTTGCGTTTGGTAACACAAGGATCTTTTTTTTTTTTTGAAATCTCAAATTTCTTAAAAAAATTATCTCAACTTTTAAAGCCCAAAATCTAACACATTATTATTATATTTTTTTTCTTTCTCTCTCTCTCTCTTTTTTTTAAAAATCTATTTTTAAACAATCTAACATTTATTTTACATGTTTAATAATTATAGGGAGAAAAAAATAAATTTTCAATCAAAAATAGATATTCAATCAATGATTAAAATCTACGCTCCTGTTACCAAATGCTGAGATAAAATTCTACATGAACTCAAAACATTTCATTTCAACCCTTCTCTCTCTCTCTCTCTCATCTAATTATTCTTATCGTAATACTCATTTCTTTCCGAGTACGTTTGGCAGTGTTTAAAAATACAATGAGTTAATTTTATTTTTTCAAAAGTTAAAATCACTCAAAAAAATCATAAAACCAACTTTTGAGGCTCTAAATCCATGCCTCTTTATCACCCCTATTCTCTCTCTCTCTCTCATCTAATTATTCTTATCATAATACTCATTGTAGTTTGGTAGTGTTTAAAAATACCATGAGTTAATTTTATTTTTTTAAAATTTAAATCACTGAAAAAATCATAAACCAACTTTTGGGCTCCAAATCCATCCTCTTTATCACCTCTCTTCTCTCTCTCTCTCATCTAATTATTCTTATCATAATACCCATTTCTACGTTTGGCAGTGTTTAAAAATATAATGAGTTATTTTATTTTTTCAAAAGTTAAAATCACTCAAAAAAATTCATAAACCCAACTTTTGAAGCTCCAAATTCAGACCTCTTTATCACATCTCTTCTCTCTCTCTCATCTAATTATTCTTATCATAATACTCATTTGTACGTTTGGCAGTGTTTAAAAATACAATGAGTTAATTTTATTTTTTCAAAAGTTAAAATCACTCAAAAATTCATAAAACCACTTTTGAGGCTCCAAATCCAGGCCTCTTTATCACCTCTCTTCTCTCTCTCTCTCTCTCCACCTTTCCTCCATTTTTTTCAAAAGAAAAATAATTTGATAACACCATTCTATAACACATACATTTAACATCACTCACATGACATAAATTTCGAAATATCACAACAAATTTCAAAATGTCACATAACACTTTAAAATTTGTGACATGTAAATACTGTCAAATATATGTGTCAAATATAAATCTCACCAAATCATTATCTCTTTCAAAAAATCTACTTTTGAAAATTTCACAATCATTTTTTTTCATTTGAGAACTAAAATGCCGCTTTGAAGTGAAGAAGAAAAAATTTTAAAATTTAAAATCTCTAACACATCACCTTGTTTCTCAAATAAGATTTATTGTCCTCAACGTTTATGCGGAGGTGATTTTCGACGGAGGAGAGAGATGGACAACTCCGCCGTGCTCTCCGCTTTTTCAAAAACGGCAAGAAATTCACACCACTGTCCTTTTTTTTTTCCAACTCATTTTCACGCCGCTCGAGCGATAAAATCGGAAGCGCCGCCGTACACGCTTCCTCAGAGATATCAGCCTTTGTCAATTTCAATTTTTGAGTTGATGTTTTCAAACAGAAACTAATTAAAGTGAAAAAGAGTGGAATTCTAATGATTAGAATCTAATTTTTTCTTCTCACAACATTTCCAAACACTACAGGACCCAAAGCCCTTCATATTTGTCCCTGTACCCACCACATAACTTAGCTCTGTTTGATAACACTTATTGAACATCTTATGTTTAAAGCGGTCAGATTTTAAAAATTAAATTATTTGATAACTCTCGTAATAAATATCTACACTTGTATCTACTATCTTAGAATACCTCTTAAAAAAAGTGAAAAAATGTCACTTTTTCTCTTTCAGATCCTGCCTCGGCTGCCCAAATAACTAGCGCCCAATCTTCCTGTGCAGAATCCGTGGGTTTCTTCATCCCCACCATCTCGGCGGTTCTTAGGATTTCCGACTGGCCGAAGAAAGGCAGAGATTGGGGAAGGAGGACGGAGGGGTCATGGTCACTATCACCGTCATCATCTGTGTGCTGTCACCAGTCTCATGAATCGGAGGCCGTCGAAGCGTGACGCGTACTTGTCCTTCTCCCGGCGTGCCGCTCCCCGACCCCGCCGTTCCGGACCCTTTCCTCCTCGTCGTCGTCGTCGACGACACATTGGCGCCTACAAGAAAAAGAGCGGTAGCAACGATGACAGGCCAAATTAGCAGGAGGCAACGACGGTCGGCGGAGGTCTTGAAGGCGCAGATGAGGTGGATGTTTGGGCAGTCGTCGTCGCAGCCGCTCCTCTCGAAGATGAACTCCCCGGATGATGGAGAAGAAAGGGGTATCCGCTGCCGCCGCTCACCAAAAGGCGCAGGGGGAGGCATCAGATGAGGCAGTAGCGACTTCGGTGGTGGTGGAGCGGAACCAGTGCATATTTTGGGGGGACGCCGGGACGGTGGTGCTGGAGATGCCAATGGAGGAGGTGACATTTAACTTCAGATATTAGTTTTAGATGTGATTTACATTAATTATTAAATAACTTTTATTAAAAATCTAATATATTTTAAGTATTTATTAAATTATAGATTTAGATAATAGATAAAAATTAGACATAAAACATTTAAATAAATATTAGGGAGAATTAATTATACGTCCCTGGGAGGGGCGAGCCATTATTCCCGATCCCTGTCATGTTTCCCCTGGACGCCCGGGTCCCTGCTTTATGCGGGACTTATTTTGCAGTCCCTGGGCGCTTAACGGACGTTATCCTCCTGTGTCCATTACCCATTCTACCCCCCAGCCCACCACCCGTGACCTGTTCGACTTTAATGCCTTTCGAAGGAGGCAATGGCGAAACCTTCTCGCCGCGGCTTGCAGACCAGTGTGCCCCGTGCTTGTCCGCTGCGAAGAGGAGACCTGCTGTTTGGGAGCGCTACGAAGAGGACACCAGGGTTGCCGTTTGGGTGCGCTGCGAAGAGGACACCAGGGTTGCCGTTTGGGGCGCTGCGAAGAGGAGCGCAGAGATTCTCACTGATTCTCACTTCCTTCCTTCTATCCTCCGTGTAGGTGAGTTTTTCTTGTCATTCCGATGCATATTGGTTCCACCGATCCCCTTTGACCTCTGTATATCCACATCCCTTAGTCGCCAGATCTTTTTCTTGCCAAGAATGTTTCATCCATTTCCGTTCTTGGTTTAAAAATAGTTACATACATTAACTTTTTAATTATGTCATTACCAACTGTTTTTTTGTACATAAGTGTCTAACTATTTGTATTTCTAATTCTGAACAAGTTGTCGAGTACTTACATATCTTAACTGTGTAACTCTGTAACAACTTTGTAAGTAACTGTGTAATTGATGAAGACTTACATATATTAACTGTCTAATTATGTGATTACCAAATGTTTTTGGTATGTAAGTGTCTACCTATTTATATTTCAAAGTATTTACCATGTTCTCAAGTACATACATATCTTAACTGTCTAACTCTGTAACACTTTGCAAGCAACTGTGTAACTGTGTAACTGATGAAGAATTACATATATTAATTGTGTAATTATGTGATTACCAAATGTTTTTGGTATGTAAGTGTCTACCTATTTATATTTCAATGTTCTCAAGTACTTACATATCTTAACTGTCTAACTCTGTACAACTTTGTAAGCAACTGTGTAACTGTGTAACTGATGAAGAATTACATATATTAACTGTGTAATTATGTGATTACCAAATATTGTTTTGTACGCAAGTGTCTACCTATTTGCAATCTACCTATTTGCAATCCCTTTCTATGAACTAGTATTTGTACTGCACAAGAATGTGATCATTATACACATGAAAATTACAGGGTATAGAGAAAGTACCACTTTGGCGATGGCATCTGCTGGTTCTTGCGCGACGACAATACCATCTTTGCGATGTCCATGTGGATATGGGTGGTGTGATATATTTACAAGTCACACTACTAACAATCCGAATCGCAAATATTATAAGTGCAAAGGTGTGTATATGGTGTGGAGTTCGTGGCAGTCATTATTTCTTTGTAATGCTTAGTATGGTGAGAGGTCTGACATTGTTGAAGTAACATCTTGAATTTTCTTTGTTGTGTAGAAAGGATCATGCAAGTTCTTTATGTGGTGTGATGAATTTTTTGGCTCTTAGTCGATCATCCGGTGCAAGTGTGAATGTGATGAGGTTATGCAGAAACTAGTTGAAGAGAATGAAATTTTAAGAAAGCGAGTACAAGAACTTCAACTTCAGTTAGAGAGGAAGACTAGATCACTGCAAGCCTTGGTCGAGTAATCTCCACGTTGACAACATAGGAGGGATATTAAAGGACTTTTATGCTTGTTGTATGTCACATGTCAGTTAACAAATGATGTAATTCACAATGTTGTATTAGTGAAGGCAAAGATATGTGTACTCTCTAGAATGGGTTCCATTTTGTTTACTTTTAGAATATTGTATACATTGAGAATGTCATATTGTGTTACGCAAACACATATGTACTGACCCACATTTCTGTATGAGAAGATCATGTTTACTGGGTATGGTTTTTAGTTGAATAAATTAACATGATCCATAATGCTTGTAACTCACTACTATAATCACAGTTATACGCATGCAATCCACCAAAAAAATTTACTGTTAGTACTTATGAGAGTAATTGTGTAACACTATGGAAGTATTTTAAGCGTATGTAATTACCTATTATCTTCCTCCATACGTATTTTAGTACTTATTATTGTAAGTGTAACAACTTTCCAACTACTTACATATAGTTAATTGTAACTGTGTAAGAAGTTATGAAGTGTTACCGACAGTTAACTCTGTAACTGTGTAACACTTATGAAGTACTTACACACTTAACTACGTAATTGTGCAAAGTATTTAATTACGTATTAAGTAGTTACATAGTTAACTGTGTAAGTATATAATTACTTACTTCCTTTGTACATAAGTACATAAGTATTGTAATAGTAACATTTTTCCAACTCTCCAAATAGTTACACAGTTAAGTATGTAACTGTGTAACTATGTAATTGCAAGAAAGCAACTTCGGCTCATATTCTCAGTGGTGTCGACAGACGACGTCTGGCTGTCGACAATCGTAAACCGTTTCACTTGAAAACTTGTACCGGTTCAGTTTCAGACCATTTTTTTCTTGTGTCGTTTCACGCAAGGGGTTATAAATAACCCTAAATGTCGTCAACCACGTCCCCTGAACACCTCATTTTCCCCGTATGTTGCGAATCCTGAGTTTTGTAACACAAATCCCACCGTTTTCTGTTCAGAGAGCCATCTCCACTCACTTTCTCTCTCCTCCTTCTAGTATCTTCTCCATTCCTCCATTTGCGCCATCTCCACTCACTTCTCTCCTGCTATCCTTCTAGTATCTTCTCCATTCCTCTATTTGCGCCATATCACCATGTCAACGAGGCCGGAGATGGTTTCTGCTCGTCAAAGAAAACCGTCAGAAGAGGATGATGTTGGGCTCTTCAATCACAGCCACATGTGTGGACATTATTCATTGTCTTAATCGCAAATTCAGGTCCATCTCCCACATTGATGCATAGACCCGCCATGGACACCTTGTCCTTTGCATCTTGCAGTAACACGACTCTGATCATTCTTAATATAAAACCAGTCAAAACCTCGATGCACAACATAGTTTGTCAGTTCTGTCTGAAAGTGAGCTTTGTCGCTAATATTTGCCCCGTCCCAGTTAATGCATGAGCCCACAATTCACTTCTCAGAACTACATGTGACCTGCCACCTTCACATTCTGTGTACTGTGTGTATATTGAAGGGAACTGTTATTTGTATTGCTAGCATCTGCTTCTTTTGGACTTACTGTAATCAATGGTGGATCTGGAAAGTTAGCAGAGTTACAAAGTTAGAAATTTAAGGAGCATACACATACTTACAAATGCACATATGTAACTGTGTAACTGTAATCTTCTCAGCAGGAATTACATTCTGGTCATACATACTAACATGTGCGTACCTGTAATCTTTTTCAGCAGGATCCATTATAGTGCTTTCGTATTCTCCCACATGATAATGATAGGGTTGGTGGCATGTTTTTTATGAATGTCATACATGATGTCCACGTCCCCATCTTCACACAATGGGCAATAGGTATCTGTAAGACTGGGGAGACATACTTGATGATCCATCTTCGGCCGGATAATGACCATCGACAGAAGATTTGAGCACGAAGTGCCTCCAGCTTCATTCCGCAGAAGACATAGAACACAAAGCAGTCCTCGCCAAAGGAACAACGGGCTGGAATCTTCTCCATGTATCCCTCAGAATTTACAGTAGATGGCTGGAGGAGTAAGCAGAGGAAGGGAAATGGGGAGTGTCGTTTTTGTTGTTAAGTGGATGTACAAATGGGAGTGGTGTTTCGGCGGGAAAAGTGTTCTCTCTCTCCACTGTCGCCGTCAACAGTCCTTTCAAATTTATAAATTACCATCATGCCCTCGAACCGCCACTAGTCTTTTCGATTTCCCGTCACGTTTAAGTAACGCAAAAACTAGGTAACTCCTGCGTTACACAGTTTTCTACCACACACCACTCTGCCGTTCCTCTCCCTTCTGCACGATCAAACCAACGGAGGTAGCATTCGCGAGGAAGAGAGTTTAAAGGGATATACGAGGCGAGATGGAGCAATCAACGTCCGCCCCGTGAAACAGAGCAGGGTGGAAAGGGAAGCAGAAGCGTGTCTCGGCAGCGACGAACCGCTGCAAGCCTTCATAGATCGAACCCGTGAAGAAGAACATGCAGGTAATTTAGTTTCGTGTTTGTGGAGAAGTCTCATTTCCTCGTAGAAAGAACGCCAAAGATTTTAAAGGTTTCTCCATAGGTTATCTTGTGTATTATTTCAACTTACAAAACCAGAAAAGATTCATACATGCATCACATTTTCTCATTTTAACTCTCACCTATTGCAGCGGAAAGGGAAAGCGTGAAGACGTTGGCCACACAAAGAAGAAAGTACAACATTCTCCTACAGAACAACAACGAGAAGGAGAAGAAGGGGATGAGGAAACACAAACAGATGAAGAAGGTTAGTAACACATGGCATTTATTATTACTAATTTAAATAAATTTTCATAAACCAGTGTACATAATAAGGTAGCCTAAGTGTGTAACTGTTACACAGTTACACACTTATTTCGTAAGTGTGTAACTGTTACAGACTTATGAAATAAGTGTGTAAGAAGTATGTAAGTTAAATAAATTAGTATGAATACTTGTACTTCATCATCATGTTAGTAACACATGACATTTATTATTACTAATTTAAATAAATTTTCATAAACACAGTGTACATAATAAGGTAGCCTAAGTGTGTAACTGTGTAACAGTTACACACTTATTTCGTAAGTGTGTAACTGTTACAGACTTACGAAATAAGTGTGTAGCCCTTACACAGTTACACACTTACGAAAGACTGTAACAGACACACTTACACAGTTACACAGTTACACACTTATTTCGTAAGTGTGTAACTGTTATAGACTTACGAAATAAGTGTGTAGCCCTTACACAGTTACACACTTACGAAAGACAGTTACACAGTTACACAGTTACATACTTATTTCGTAAGTGTGTAACTGTTACAGACTTACGAAATAAGTGTGTAGCCCTTACACAGTTACACACTTACGAAAGACTGTAATAGTTACACAGTTACACACTTATTTCGTAAGTCTGTAACAGTTACACACTAAGTGTGTAAGAAGTATGTAACTATGTAAGTTAATAATAAAGAAAATTAGTATGCACATGGCATTTATTATTACTAATTTAAATAAATTTTCATAAAGGCAGTGTACATAATAAGGTAGCGTAAGTGTGTAACTGTGTAACAGTTACACACTTATTTCGTAAGTCTGTAACAGTTACACACTTACGAAATAAGTGTGTAGCCCTTACACAATTACACACTTATTTCGTAATCATGTTAGTTACACCTTGCATTGACTTAAATGTTTTATTAGTAATGTGAAATACTTTTGATACAAGGACTGAAGAGAGTAACGTATGCAATTTACATGGGCGTTCTAACTGGAAATACTATATGGACGCCCTCAAGGTGGCCGGCATTCGCCATTGCCATGAGTCCCTTATGTCGAGAACATGTTTCAATGTCTTCAGCAGTCAACAGCACATGTCAATCCCTCTTCCATTGGTAGAGGAGATTATTTTGCACTATGTTGGGGATGACACAATTTTTATTGGAGGTCAGAAACTACAATTCACTGCAAAAGATGTAAGATTGATTGTTGGCCTTCCAGATTTTGGAGAGAAGCTACAATTTTCTCAACAGAGTGCAGACAACCGCCTTCATAAGCTGCTGCCCAACAGTCACAAAGTGCACATGAATAATATTCTAAAGGCCATGCAGTATTTAGCAAACTCGAATCGGCAGCAAGACATTAGAGATTTGGTTGGGCTTTGGATAGCCTTAGTTTGTGCTAGTTTTTTGTTCACAACAACTGCATTTGCTTGTCCCATGGCAATTCTTCATTACGTGAAGAATCTAAATGAAGTCAACAAAGTTGATTGGGCAGGTGCTGTGCACCATTTCCTCATGAGCAAGATGAGTGAAATTGCCTACGATTTTGAAGAAACAAAATAGAAAAAGTCAGGAAAAGCAGTTTATATTTTGGGATGCTTTCCGGTCCTTGGTGTAAGTTTTGTTTGTCAAATACTATCAATAATAATATATATATATATATATATATCATCACAATATATCTGATTTACAACAAAGTGATATTTTCATGACATGCTTGGTTCTTGGAGCACCAGAGGAGGATTCAGCCAGACTTTCCAGAGAAGCTTCCACGTATATTCAGGTGGGTTTGTCGTCAGAGAAAGATCTATTGGCAGAATTTTGTCAAGGAAATGAACACAGACTCTGTAAGTAATTGTATCTCAACCTCAATCGACTGGTTTAAAATTTATATATTTTTATCCATGCTGGTGTACAACTTCTAGTTCAATCCTTGGTTGTCGTCAGCTGTAAAGCAAATGTCGACAACTGCTGTTTCAATCCTGGGTTGTCGACAACTTGTTTGTCGACAAGTACTGTTTGAAACCAGTAGTTGTCGACAGCTGAAACTTGTTTGTCGACAAGTAGTGGTTCATTCCTTAGTTGTCGAAAGTAAGTACCAGCACATAACTTATATGTTTGCATATCTTCTCAGATAATCTCCGATCTTACCATTTCTGAGGATGAGGAAGCCCAAATTAAAAGCAAGAAAATGAAGGTCAGAATATCAGCCAGACAAGCCACATCACAGCAGCAAGAAGAAGAGCAGAAGCCAGCATCAGCATCAATTGCAGCAACACCCTCCCAAACTTCACAAATAATCATTCTTCTCACTGAAATTAGAAGTATGCTTAGACAAATAATTACGATGAAAGATAGAAAAGAAGAGAGAAAAATACAGAAAAAATTAGAAAAATTGTCTAAGCGAAAGGGAAGAGAAGAAGAAAAAGGAGAAGGTGGGAAGAGATGAAGAGGAAAAGGAAGGACAGGTGATGGTGGACAGGACCAAGGAGGAGGGAGGTCAGGAGGTGGATGTGATGTCCACAGAGAAAGAGAAAGGAGGAGAGGAACATGAGGAGCTCTCCATCATGGAGGAGGAAGGCAGAGAAGCGCCAAAGAAGGATGTGGGCCAGGACATGGACACTATCATGCAGACCCTAGATGCATGGTTGAGAATATTGTGCCTCCCACAACTTCAAAGATGCCTCCAGCAGGGGAGAAGAAGAGAAAGGTGGTAAAAGCCATCTCACCCTCGTCGCTGACAAGGAGGGTGAAGGAAGGACGAAGGACCAGGTCACAGTCCGCTTTATTCAAGGTAGATAAGTAATTCTGTAACCTGACAATTATGTTTCTATGTGACCATTTAATTTTCATATTGGTGTAACAAAACAATTGTGTAACCAAACCATTGTGTAATCACATATTTCTGCTAAGTGCTTAAGTCATGTATATTTATGGAAGGACTTGGACTACGAATTTGATGGAAGGAAGAAGAAGAAGGTGCAGGATGTTCTAATCATTATGCCTTCCCAGGAAACCCAATTAACCCAGGCATGTCACCATCAAGCGTGTTCCATTGTTTCTGCTTTGGTTATTTCATAAACTTTCGTTATGCACGTTTGTCTCATGTATTTCTCATAATTCAGTTTGCCCAGTTTGAAGTCCGTCGAGATTATCGCGGACGAAATGAACTTTCTACAGATGAGGTTCGGGTTATTGACAACTTCCTCGATACCACCAGAGTTGATGGGTAATAAACTTTACACTATTATGAATAAGGCGACACAGTTACATCAACTACCATTATAAACATGTTTGTTGCATCATGTAGTGACAATATCTACGAACCAAAGAAGGATGGCCGGGGGGCCTATCTCAACCTAGAGCACATGATCTCCCTCTTGTTTGGAAAACAGTTAGAATCTGCTATAATCGATATGTTCCTTCTTCTATTGCAAACAAAAAAAGATGATCAACCATCCGAATATTATGACTATGATTGTCTGCCTGCCTATGGCAAGGTTTGTGGTCCATTCATACTATTCTGACTCCTTCACCATTTAAAATGAACAGATGACTGATATAATATTGTGCTCCTTACTGTTTATAATAGGGATGGATAATGGGATGGACCCGAAATGAAAAAAGGAAGGAATACTTGGAGTACATTCTAAAAACACTGCAGCCACCTGTAGAAGACAAAGACATGGTCTTCTCCCCAATGCATTTCATAAATCATTGGGCATTGCTGGTCATCAACATGAGAACTAAACAATATGAACTTTATGACTCAATGATCCAGCATCCCAAAATGATTTCCACAACTATGTAAGTGCCCGTACTCCTCCATACAATCAGTTAAATTCTGATTCATCTAATTCTGTGCAAGGGTTCTATGTATGCAGGAAGTTTGATGTTCACTTATGTATTTTTTTTTTACTGTAGGTGCAATTTCTAAAAGAAGGTTTTCTTCAAATTTTGGCCTGGATACAACAGAATGGCCAATCATCGTGCCAAGTCCTTGTCCACAACAAGGAGCTGGGGACGACTGTGCACTGTTTGTATGCAAATATATGGAATGCTTAGCAAACAAGAACGTAATCGGTTTGCCATTCTCCTAGGTAACTGTGTTCACACATGTATATAATCCACATCATAGTCTACAAAAATTGTTTTCTATATTCTCATTCATTTATATTCACATAGGTTGATATGGACTTAATGCGGGGGAAACTGGCATCGCCATTATTCAAGAGGTCAACGGGGAGAAAGAAAACAGAAGCAACGGTGAAGCTGCAGTTGAAAAAATTGTTTCATTATCGGATGAGGCATAAACATTGCCATGCCATCATTAACTTGAAAACTATGTCATCTCTTTATTAACTTTCAAACAATGTTCCTATGCTACTATATTTGTAAATGTTACCAACATCACAGTCTTTAAGTGATGATGAATTTGTATGTATGTATGTAAGTGTTTAAGTACATGTTTCTATATCTGTTTGATTAAGAAAATTCCGTTCCCAAATGTCTTGGTTGTTTGGAAATCTGTAAGCATGTAGGTCCGCCTAAATACAAATTGCATTCGGTACGTAAGTGATAATATCTATCATTAAAGCACAAATGTCTCCGTTGTTTGGAAACAATAGCAATCACAACATCATTACATTCACCGAGTACTCACTTAACAAAGTCATAACAATACTCCAACCAGTGCTTAAAAAAGAAAACACGAACTCAAACACTGTGTCCACGGGTCCCATTTCTAAAATATTGACGCTTCCGAATTCGTCGGTTTTGTACATTCTCCAAACACGTAATTGGACAACATGATACATACGCCTCTTCCTACAATTTGACGTACTCGTCCATACTGGCCTGATGAACGAACTGCTGTACACCTACAAAAAAACACATCGTATCATTACAAACAACGATGATATTCACGCATAAAACTAAAAAAGAGAACATGTACAAGCTTACCCTTCTTTGCAAGCAACCTGCATTAGCACATATTTCTCATTCCCATTCTTATGCAATGAACGCATAACCTCTATGTCATCATTCACATTTAAGCAAACGTGATATTTGACTTCTCCAGGTAACTGGTACTTAATACACCAATGAGGACCATTCAAATTCCATCTTTGGAATATCCATTCCCTTATTTCTGATATTCCCATATCATCTTCAACATAAAAATGAACGAATCGTTCCCAAATGCACATCGAGCAGGAATCATTCCCAATTTCTTGAATCAAATAAGTCTGACATGAACATGAGTTAACATATATAGTTTTTCAACTGGTTGTTACAGAGTTCCACAGAGTTCGACAGTTAAGATATGTAAGTACTTGAGAACATGGTAAATACTTTGAAATATAAATAGGTAGACACTTGCGTACAAAAAAATATTTGGTAATCACATAATTACACAGTTAATATATGTAATTCTTCATCAGTTACACAGTTACACAGTTGCTTACAAAATTGTTACAGAGTTAGACAGTTAAGATATGTAAGTACTTGAGAACATTGAAATATAAATAGGTAGACACTTACATACCAAAAATATTTGGTAATCACATAATTACACAGTTAATATATGTAATTCTTCATCAGTTACACAGTTACACAGTTGCTTGCAAAGTTGTTACAGAGTTAGACAGTTAAGATATGTAAGTACTTGAGAACATGATAAATACTTTGAAATATAAATAGGTAGACACTTACATACCAAAAACATTTGGTAATCACATAATTAGACAGTTAATATATGTAAGTCTTCATCAGTTACACAATTACACAGTTACTCACAAAGTTGTTACAGAGTTACACAGTTAAGATATGTAAGTACTCGACAACTTATTCAAGAATTAGAAATACAAATAGTTAGACACTTATGTACAAAAAAACAGTTGGTAATGACATAATTAAAAAGTTAATGTATGTAACTATTTTTAAACCAAGAACGGAAATGGATGAAACATTCTTGGCAAGAAAAAGATCTGACGACTAAGGGATGTGGATATACAGAGGTTAAAGGGATCGGTGGAACCAATATGTATCGGAACGACAAGAAAAACTCACATACACGGGGGATAGAAGGAAGGAAGTGAGAATCAGTGAGAATCTCTGCGCTCCTCTTCGCAGCGCACCCAAACGGCAACCCTGGTGTCCTCTTCGTAGTGCACCCAAACGGCAACCCTGGTGTCCTCTTCGCAGCGCTCCTCAAACAGCAGGTCTCCTCTTCGCAGCGGACAAGCACGGGGCACGCTGGTCTGCAATGCCGCGGCGAGAAGGTTTCCGCCACTGCCTCCTTCGAAAGGCATTAAAGTCGAACAGGTCACGGGTGGGTGGGCTGGGGGTAGAATGGGTAATGGACACAGGAGGATAATGTCCGTTAAACGCCTAGGGACTGAAAATAAGTCCTGCATAAAGCAGGGACCGGACGTCCAGGAAAAATCTGACAGGGATCGGAAAATAATGGCTCGCCCCTCCCAGGGACGTATAATTAATTCTCCCTAAATATTATGAAACGCCACCTTAAATATAATCGGGTCTGATGAATCCAAGATACGGATACGGTGCAACAAAATACTCTCTTTCCCTTTTGTATGGTGAGGGGAACGCCGACCTGTCAAACATCTTACTTTTGCATAACCAAGTCTGAAACTTCCGTCAGGACAGAACTTTGGATGCTTAATAACCTACGTATTTGGCTCAGTTCAGACAAGTGAACTATTAAGTCAATTCAGTTCATTTTGAGTGAAGAAAGGCAACATAGTACAGTATATTATATCCGGCATTTAGCCCTTCAATCGAAGTTAATTACATACTACTCTGTAAACACAAGACATGTAATACTTGAGATGTATGACCAGATCACTTGTGAATATCACAAGAAACAGAGTAATCAGGTAACAAATGGTATTAATCCCGTCTTTAGCTACAGCATGGCTTCTCCTTCAGAGGAATGAGTTAATAGCAAGACGCAGATCAAGATACCACTTATTACATCCACAATTAAGCACACACCCTCTCACCCTCCTCCCCTCCTTCCAAGGAGGGAGAAAGAGGAAAACCAAAACACACACTAATAATACACAAAGAAACTATGCTTTGCTTAGTGCGGCCACCTCATGACGGGATCAAAACACATCTTGTTAGAAACCTAGGTGCGCCATGAAAGGTGCATTGGACAACACCAAAAGTACTGATTAGAACTCCAACAAAATGAGCTGCTTCCGATCGATTCCCAATCCCAATTATACAAATGAGCGGAATCATACACTACCCGGCCGATCGAGACTAAGAAGAAGAAAAATGAAAACGTAGTAGGAAGTGAACACGATTAGAGATAAAAAAAAAACCTTATACAAATCAGTACCAGTTGCAGTTTGGGAGGGGGATAAAAAGCTCCCAAACTCAGTCGCGGGCAATGGATATTAAAAGTGAAGCCTCGCCAGCCTCTGGAGTATCTGAAACAGAAATTTTTTTTTTTACCATCATATATAGCTCCACAAACCTGGACGGTGTGTGTTCGTTCCTGCGCCTCTGTGTGCGTGCGCGCATGTGTAAAGTAAGTGACAGAACGAAAGGGAGGGGGGAGAGAGAGAGAGAGACCTGGAAACGAAGCAGCTGGTAAGCTAGAGATGAGGTGATGCAACAGGGTGCCCCCCGAGTCTTCTTCCTCCTCCTCCTCTGGCTGATCCCTCTCACCCTCCTCCACCTCTCCGTCCTCGCTTTCAGTACTTTCTCCCTCGGCATCTTCCTCTCTCGAACCATCCAACTCCATGGCTTCATCTTCTCTGTTATCGTCGACGGGCTCATCCGCGTCTAGGTTCGAACGAGAGACCAAGATCTCGGTTAGAATCTCGTCCACAGCGTCTTCCATCCCCAATTACTCTCTCTCCCCCTCTCTCTGCTCTCTTCTATCGGCCTTACCAGTGTCTCTCTCCAGAGTTTGATGCGTGTAGTAGCTCCGGTCCGCGGGCCTTCTAATTTAGAATGGAAGGATAAATAGCGAGAAAGGGAGGAGGCCATCGCCTCGGTCCATGCACACCCACGTGGAGGCGGCCGCCACCTTCACCGACCGCACTGGAGACCTCCCTTGCTCTTGACACGTAGTTCCTATGCCTGACCTGCCCAAGACCTACATCTTTCCACGTCCCCTTTTTCGTGGCTAGTTTCAAATGGTGGATAGCACTAAAAGCTCGCAAGATGCGCCACATAAATATATATATACTAATTTTAATTTCGTGTGATGTACGGATATAAATTAGAAAATAAATAAATAAAATTTTAAAACATTTAAAAGAACATTAAAAAATTAGAATTTAAAATTTTTATTCTTTTTTTAAAGAAGGGGGGCAGGCAGGCCAGGTGCAAGGCTGGCCGCCTTCCATTTCAAAAAAAAAGGCGGGTGGCAGCCTTGCGCGCAAGCCACCTACATTTTTCGTCCCTCCTTGACAAAAAATATACAACAGAGTTCTCTACGCAGATATTTTATTTTAGTATATAATATAGATATATATAAATATTATAATATAATGAGATTTTTAATACAATTCCACCGTCACATAGTGTGGACTTATTCAAATTTAAAGGTTGTTCTAACAATTTGTGCTTAGGTAGTCAATGTCATGGTGTCCGGTACTCCAGTTATTATAATAGTCTTTGAATTTAAATTTAAAAACTCACCCTATATTAATCGTACTAAAATACTCTACGACATTAAAACACTTAATATATATATACTTTAACTTCTATTAAGATTCGTTTGGTTGCTGGTAAAATAGTTTATTGGGAAAAATTATTCAAGAATTAATTTTTACAAGAAAATAAAAAATAATATCTATTTGGTACCCATGTAAATATTTTCTTGAAAAGATGTTCAGATGTTTGTTTACCAGTAAAATATTTATTAAAAATAAATTTTTTAAAAATAAATAAAACTTAAAAAATAAAAAATACATTTTGTATGTTGACCACCCAATTGTTCGATGTCGGGTGACCAACGTCGGTCGCTGACCACCGGATATCTAGCGTTGGGCGTTGGTTGTTGAGAATCGGACGTCGGACGTCGAGAGCCGGACGATGGGCGTCAGTCGCCGGGCGTCGGACTCCAGGCGCCAGACAGGGGGCACCGGGCGTCAGGCGCGACCGCAGGGCACCGATTTCCGGATGGCATCGGATGTCGGGCAGTGCCGGACACAGAGCGACGAGTGCCGACCGTCGGCTGCCGAGAGTCGGACGTCGGGCTCCAGACGTCGAACCCCATGCACCAAACAATCGGACACTGGGTATCGGCTGCCATGCGCTGGACTGCAAGTCGTCGGTCATCGAGTTTCAAACATCAGATACTGAGAATTACAGTGAAGATTGTAATCACACTCATGGAAATTTCATACTAAAAAGAAATCTAAGAAAATAGTTTAGATAGTCTTATTAAGAATGTCAAAATTTATAATTTTAAGTAAAAGATTTTTATAGATTAATTTTTCAGTAGTACTAAATAAATTATTATATATATATTTTTTCAAAATATTTTTCGACATGAATTTTTACGGAACCTAAAAAGAGAGAGATTGGGAAAATTGGAAACGCCTACAATGCCGCGGTGGTGACGGTTCGAGAAAGAAGGGGCACCCAGGAGGGATGTCGGGCGAGAAAAGGGAAACGACAGTATTATGCGAAAAAATTGTTTCTGAATGCTTTAACCTTGGGGGCCTTTTTTTTTAATCATTTCTAGATGTATTTTTAATTTCATTTGTAACTTTTTTACGTATGCAGCTCTAACTTTTCAAATGGATTTTCGAATACTTTTTAAAATTACTATGAATTAATACTGCAAAGAAGTTTTTTGCATTTTTTCCTTCTCATCATTTGATAGACTGTGCTCTAAACACAACTTGAAGTGATTGAAGAGGAGAACCATTTTGACTTTGCATTGTTAATAATGAACATATTCAACACCTTACTTCTCCTGTGACAATTATATCTTCATGGTCTTTCTACCATGAGAAATCTCATATCCAATATTTAAGTTGCTGGCCCCATGTCCTTTATTACAAAGGACTCACTAATTTCTTCTTCAACCTATCAATTGTAGATGTATATTTCTTAAAGATAAGTATGTTATCAAGAGAAGTAGAGAATTAAAATCCCCACTAAACCATTTGATATACAAATAATGATCTGAAATGTTATTTTGTATCCATTTCCCCATACCTGAATGAATATTCTACTTATCTACTCTCTCTGACTTGATTCTCTCTCCTATACTCTTGGAACTTGACATCTTTACTTAACTTTAGATAAGATTTTCTTTATCATTACATTGAAGCATGTTGGTTCCTCGATATAATTCCTCTAAATCATCATAAAAGAAAGTTATCTTCACATCCAGTTGTTCAACCTCAAAGTCTAGGCTAGCATCAATACTTAGAGCAACACGAATAGAAGATATTTTAACAACAAGAGAACAAATATTTTTAAAGTCATTACCTTTCTTTTGACCAAACCTTTCACAACTAATCTAACTTTGTACTTTGTTTGAGAACATTGTTCTTGAGTTTTCAACTTGAAAATTCACTTGTTCTTTAAGACCTTCTTTCCCTTTGGTAATTGTATCAAATCATATGTGTGGTTCTTCTGTAGAGCATCTATCTCTTCTTGCATAGCAACTACCACTTTTTTTTCCTCACTTTCATTCCTTCCTAATAACTCTCTAGTTCACATGCATCAGTAAACATAACATCCCATCTGTAGAGCATCTTATGAAAGTTGATGTTGTCTAAAAGATCTTCTCAATTGAGGTTTTGTAGAAGATTGCTCTCCATCTTCTTCCTACTCAACATGTTCTGCAATTAAATCAACATCAACCTCTACACTATCTTCTTGCGCATCTCCCATATCACCCTAACATACGGGAGGAGTATTTGAGTCACAACCTGCAAATCCTTTTATAGAAGTCTTGGCTAATGCCTCCTTCTTCAAATCCTCAAGGGTTCGATCGTCAAAGAAGACTACATCTCTACTTCTATTTTTTTTTTTTTTTTTTTTACTTTTTTTAGATCTCTCTGTACCATTGATCATGTGAGTAGTTAAAAAAACATTCTTTTATCTTACCATCCAACTTGGATCTCTCCATGTCTGGAACTGTGCCAATGCAAACAACCCAACCTTTCAAGTATATATTGCAACTTATATAAATATACTACAACTTAATTGTGTATTTGCTACACCCCCCTCTCTCTCAGTTAGGCTAAGAGCAACCCCTACATTAGATTGATTCCTCTCTCTCTCTCTCCTCCTCTCTCGCTCTCTCTTCTCCTCTCCCTCCAATCCTCATCTCTCTCTCTCTTCTCTCCTCTCTCTCGGTCTCTCTCTCATCTCTCTCTCTCATCTCATATGGTCTCATGCTGCTTGCGCCCCACGTAACCTATCTCTCTCTTTTTTGTCTCACCACATGCCCACCCTCTCTCTCTCTCTGCCACACCCACACACTCCCCTGTTGTTCTCTCTCCTCTCACTCATCAGTACCCTCTCTCTGCCACACCACACTCTCTCTCTCCCTCGTCGTTGTGTTCTCTCCCATCATGTTGGGTTGAGTGTGAATTTAATACTTTTCCCTCATAATTTTGATGATGACAAGTTGTGATTTTAATGCACAATAAATGGAACATGTTAATACATCACACATGTAATAACAATATTCAAAAGCATGTTTTCAAACACATTTTATCATATATATTCATGATAATACATTGGACTAATGATTTATGTGTTTATTTCTCAGGGACATACATTTCTTGCAAGGGTAGTGTCGACACACCCACTACTGGTGTCGACACAGGGTATCAAACCCTAAGGCAAAATCATGAAGAAATGGTCAAGTGTGTCGACACAGTCCAAGTGGTGTCGACACTAGACCCAGCTCCCAGAGAACCCAGTTGACAGGTTGGGACAGTGTGTCGACACAGTCCCAGGCAGTGTTGACACTAGTGACCTCTCCCAGAGGGCCAGTTTTACAGAATTGGGACAGTGTGTCGACACAGTGTGTCGACACTACCACTCCCAGAAGACTTTTTTGTGGAATTGGGACAGTGTGTCGACACACTCCAAGGTCAGGTCGACACACTCCGGCACTTTTTCACTTTAAGTCCCACCTGGACACGTGGCACTCTAGGGATCACTTGGATCGGCCTTGGATCATGTGCCCACGTACCCCAAGGGTTCTTTTGGCCATGATGGGGTATAAATACCTATCTAATCGGCCCCCAAGAAGAAGAACTCCTGAAGAGCCTTCCAGAAAGTGCCCTTTGGCGGCAAGACAGAGTCTCCTCCCGTTCTTGCTCTCCTTGTGCTGCTTCAAGCCAATTCCCATCCTTGCAAGCACAAGAAGTGAAGATTGATCCATGAAGATGAAGTGAGATCACTTCCAAGGGAGCAGATCAAGTAGAAGCAGCCAATTGAGAAGAGTTCAAGGAAGATCCAGAGGCACAAATTGCAGAGCATCGCCCAGGGACTTCAAGAGTTCAAGCATCTTCTCAATTCAGCCTTCTACAAGGGAGTTCATCTGAAGAACAAGGATTCTACATACAACCTCAATTCCCCTTAGTTCTTCTGAGTCATTCTTGAGATTGTGCATGATTTGTTGCACTAGTCTCCTTGAATGAACTCTTTATGGATCAGATCATTGCTAGAGGATCTGGATCTTGTTGTTTTTGATCTAGCAAGTTGGTTGTGAGCCTTTGTGCTCAATTGTGTTGAGTCGTCGCACTCAGTTGTGGTTGAGCAGTTGTGCTCAGGTTTCTAGAGTAGTCTTGCTCTAGAGGTTGTGTGTGAGTTGTTGAACTCAGTGTGTTGGAGTTGTCAAGCTCCAGTGTGTGGTGTATTCAAGTTGAATAGTGGAGCCTCACTGTGTGAGGGGTGGATGTAGGAATCACATGGTGTGATTTCCGAACCACCTAAAAATCTCTGTGCAGTGGTTTGATCTGTGATTTCATTTCACTTTGCGCTAGATGTATGCATAGGATTTTTCGCTTACACTTCTAATCAACTTGATCACAACTTTAATCACTTAATTCACACAATCACTCATCAGATCTGTGAATTGCTTTTCTAAGTTGACTCTGATTCAAAGCATCTTTAAAATTGGCTAAGCTTCCGCAGTATTTGGCCTAGATCTATTCAACCCCCCCCCTTCTAGATCTGGTCCATCCCTTTTTCGATCCTACAATTGGTATCAGAGCGGGTTCATATCTGATCTGATCTGAGTGTTTCTGTTTGTTCTGTGTGTTTCACTTGCTTGTTTGTAAGTGTTTCCTTCTTTGCACCTTATTTGATTCAATGGATTCTAGAGGTTTCATTGCTGAAGGCCATTCCATAATAGGCCCATTCTTCAATGGGACTGACTATTCCTATTGGAAGAATAGAATGCAAGTCTTCCTTAGAGCCCAGAACTATGAGATTTGGAGGGTAGTTGAGGTAGGTCCCTATGAAAACCAGGGAGAAGAGGAAACCTGGACCAGGGAGCAAATTAGGAGGGCCACCCTGAACTACAGTGCCATGAACATGGTTCAATGTGCAGTCCACCCAAAGGAGTACTCAAGAATCTCCATGTGCAAATCTGCCAAGGAGATGTGGGATAAGCTTGAGTTACTCTATGAGGGAACTCAAGTAAAAGAAACCAAAGCAAATATTCTTGTTTCTGAGTATGAATTATTCATGATGAAATGATGAAACAATTTCTGAAATGTTTGCTAGGTTCATGATCATTGTGAATGGACTGAAGGCTCTAGGTAAGGACTACACAGATGCTGATTTGGTAAGAAAAATCTTGCGCTCTCTTTCATCAATTTGGCACACTAAGGCCACAGTTATTGAAGATTCTAAAGATTTATCCAAAATCTCTTTGGATGAACTCATAGGATCTTTGATGACTTATGAAATACTTGAAGAGAATGAAGAGCACATAATCAAAACCAAACCAGTAGCACTTAAAGCTTCATCTAGTAACAGGGATAAAAATCAAGAGAAAACAAGTTCTGATGAGTCTGAGTCCAATGAGGATGAGATTGCCCTCATGACTAGACAATTCAGAAAATTTCTAAAATCTAGAAAAGGAAAATTCACTGGGAAAAAGAAATTCTCATCTGGGAAAAAAATACTTCCTTTTCAAATGCCAATTCAAATAGAAATCAGAAAACTGATGAAGTTGTTATTTGTTACAGGTGCAACAAACCAGGACACATGAAAGGAGAATGTCCTGAGAACAAGAAGGAAAAATACAAGAAGATCAACAAATTCAAGAAGCCTAAAGCAATGGTTGCCACTTGGTCAGATGAAGATCCAAGTGAAAATGAAGAAGAAAGGTCCTCAAGCTCTGAAAGTGAGGAAATCTGCTTTATGGCAAACAGTTCTGATGGAAAGGTAAGTACATCTTTGAAGATTATACAATTGATGATTGGCAAGATGCTTATGCTGAATTAGTTGAAAACTATTCTGAAACAAGAAAAGAAAAAAGCATCTAAAGAAGAAATTGAAAACATCCTGCATAACCAATCATAAACAAAAGAATCTCTGAATTGGAAAATGAAGTGGCTGAGCTCAATGAAGAAAAAGAAAATCTTCTAAATGTAATTGATGAGCTCAAGCTTGCATCCCAAAAGGCCAACAATGACTTTAAGAAACTGTCTGAAAAACTGGAATTGCAACAAAAAGAAAAACAACAAAGTGATGATGAAATCAAAACTTTAGAAACCAGTTGAAAGAAAAAGAACAAGTCATTGAAACCTTTACAAAAGGAAAAGATAATCTGGATGCCTTGTTAGGAACAAGAATGAAATCTGTAACACATGGACTAGGATTTTCCACACAAAAATCCAAGAAAGACAAATCTGGTGAAATGAAGGAAAAAGCACCTTTAATAAATTTTGTCAAAAGTCCTAGTCCTGAGAAAAACAAAAACAAGCAAGTGTCAAACAACACAACAAAAACTTTGAAAAACCAGAACAAAGAGAAACCAAACAGGTCGACACACTCACCTGACAGGTCGACACCAGTCAACAAAAAGATGAAATCTGTGACTGTTGAGTCGACACCAATCAAAGACAGGTCGACCTGCTCAACCTCAAAAACCACCAACCAGTCAACCAAAAATCAAATAAAAACTTGAAAAATAAGAAAAACACAAAAGAAAACATTCATGATAAACCTTGGACTTCCAACAGCACATCAAGCTGATTGGACCAATTCTTGGAACCAATGGTATCACAATCCTTTTTGGTACCATCCTCAATTCTTCTATCCAAACTTTTCAATGTACCAACAAACCCTTGGTTTGGACCTCCACAAATGAACAATCATGTCCAAATGCAAAACTCCATCCTAATGAGAAAAAGAACACTGGTGTTTTTATTCCAAAAGGGAAGGATAAATTGAAAAGGCAAAAACACCACTGAAATAAAACAAAGCAGAAAACAAGTCAGATTTGGATTAGAAAAGATTTGCTGTCAATGTTCAAACAATCTGATGGTCCCAACAATGTTTGGGTACCAAAATCTTCTCTCCACTTTATTTTTTGCAGGAAGGTCGTGCACCCAACTCAAATGTGTGGTTTCTTGATAGTGGGTGCTCACGACACATGACAGGAGATAAAGCGAAATTTTCATTCCTGATTGAAAAGGAGGGAGGTTCTGTCACTTTTGGAGGTAAAAATAAAGGAAAAATCATTGGATCTGGAAAGGTTGGTCAATCTTCCTCAAACTCAGTTGATAATGTTTTATTAGTTGATGGTCTGAATTATAATTTGCTGAGCATTAGCCAACTATGTGACAAAGGTCACAAAGTTGTGTTTGAATCAGATTTTGCAGAATAATTGACTCTTCAACTGATAAATAAAATTCTTTGGAAAAAGAGAAAACAATGTTTACATGATCAACCTTGATAAAACTTTTCTGAAAACATTTGTCTTGTTGCAAATAAAAATGAAATTGCATGGACTTGGCACAAAAGACTTGGTCATTTTTTCAGAAGGTAAGCAAGTTTAGGCTAAAATTTGGTTAAAGGTCTTCTGAATCTTTTCAAATGTAGAAAATCAAGTTTTGTGGATTTGTGCCCAAGGAAAACAAACAGAAAATCTTTTAAAACCTTCAATGATGTACTCACATCTAAGCCACTAGAATTGCTTCATATGGACCTCTTTGGCCCAACAAGAATTCTAAGTCTGAGTGGCAAAAGATATGGTTTTGTCATTATTGATGATTTTACTAGATTTACATGGGTTATCTTTTTATCCCACAAAAGTGATGCTTGCCTTGAATTCAGGAATTTTGTACCTCTGTCTTAACAAGTTTTCCTTATAAAATCAAAAATATTTTGACTGATCATGGGGGTGAATTTGAAAACAAATCTTTCTCTGATTTATGTGCTGAACTTCACATTTTTCACAAGTTTTTTCACCAAGAACTCCAGAACAAAATGAGGTTGTGGAAAGAAGAATAGAACACTTGTGGAAATGGCAAGATCCATGCTCTTGGAAAGCAAATTGCCCAAATCCTTCTGGGCTGAAGTTAAAATACAACAAATCATATTCTCAATAGAGCATTGGTCAGACCAAAAATCAGAAAAACCCCTATGATTGTTGAAAAACAAAAAGCCAACTTTGTCTTATTTCAAAGTCTTTGGGTGTAAATGTTTTGTGCATAACAACAATAAAGAAATCTTGACAAGTTTGATGCTAAAGTCATGAAGCCATCTTTCTTGGCTATTCTGAAATTTCAAGAGCTTTTAGAGTTTATTCTCTCAAAAACAAAACTGTTGAAGAATCTCCACATGTAGTTTTTGATGAAAATTCCTTTTCAACTCATTATTCTAAATCTTGCAGGGACTGTCCAGATAATGAAGAATGACTTCATTGTTGATTCTTCACCAACTGTTGAGGAGAATGAAGACCTTGGTGAAAATTTGAACAATCACTCACCTACTCCAAGTGGATCAGGTAATGTTGTTCCAATTTAAATGCACCTCAACAGGTAATTCCTGAACACAGATTTTGAGAGATCACCCAATAGAAAATGTTGTTGGCAATGTACATGATAGGGTAAGAACTAGATCATCATTCTTGAATGCAATTCATGAAGACCCACTAGCACTAATTTCCAAATTGAACCAAAGTCAATTGATGAAGCTCTAATGAATTCAGACTGGATAAATGCAATGCATGATGAACTTCATCAATTTGAAAGAAATCAAGTGTGGGAATTAGTACCTAGACCTAGTGACCAATCTGTCATTGGCACTAGATGGGTATTCAGAAATAAATTGAATGAAAATGGTCAAGTCATAAGGAATAAAGCTAGACTAGTTGCAAAGGGTACAACCAAGAATTTGGAATTGATTTTGAAGAGTCATATGCCCCTGTAGCTAGACTAGAAGCTGTAAGAATATTTCTTGCTTTTGCATCTTCATTGAAGTTTAAAGTTTATCAAATGGATGTCAAAGTGCATTTTTGAATGGTACATAAAAGAAATGTTTTTGTTGAACAACCTCCAGGCTTTGAAAATGAAAAATATCATAATCATATTTTTAAGCTTCATAAGGCTCTCTATGGTCTTAAGCAAGCTCCAAGAGCTTGGTATGACCGTTTGAGCTCTTTTCTGCTTGAAAAAGGATACTCTAGAGGTAATGTTGATCAAACTTTGTTCACAAACTGTAAATAAACAAATAATTGCAGTCCAAATTTATGTTGATGACATAATTTTTGGATCCACAATAAGAGCCTGTGCACTGAATTTGCAAATCAAATGAAAACTGAATTTGAAATGAGCTTGATGGGAGACTTACAATTTTTCTTGGGATTGCAGGTTAACCAAACCAGTGAGGGAATCTTCATAAGCCAAACCAAATATGTCAAAGAACTTCTGAAAAGGTTTGACTTCCAGAACCTCAAGCACTCAAGCACACCCATTGCAATTAATGTGAAACTAGAAGAAGATTCACTTGGTAAGTCAGTAGACCCAAAGACATACAGAGGTATGATTGGTTCTCTACTCTATCTCACCACTTCTAGACCTGATATTCAATTCAGTGTATGCTTGTGTGCTAGATTTCAAGCAAATCCTAAAGAAAGTCACATGTTAGCTGTTAAAAGAATTTTTAAATATCTTGTTGGAACATGTGATCTTGGTATTTGGTATCCTGCTGGTTGTGTAAATTAGATTTGATTGCCTATTGTGATGCTGATTATGCTGGGTGTAAACTTGATAGAAAAAGCACAAGTGGCTTGTGTTTGTACTTAGGTGGATCCTAATCTCTTGGGCTTCCAAAAAGCAACACTCAGTTGCTCTATCAACTGCAGAGGCTGAGTATGTTGCAGCTGGTCGATGTGGCACCACAATTCTTTGGGTGAAACATCAGCTTCTTGATTATAACCAAGAGTTAGGTTGTTTTCCCATTCTTTGTGATAACACAAGTGCCATAAATCTGTCTAAAAACCCAATTCAGCATTCTAGAACAAACACATTGAAATTAGGCATCATTTCTTGAGAGATGAGGTAGCAAAGAAATCTTTTGAACTCCTCTTTATTGAAACTGAAAAACAAATTGCTGACATCTCACTAAACCTCTTCCTGACAGCAGATTTTCATCCTTGAGGAGAGAGCTTGGTCTTTGCAAATGTCCATCTTCTTGATATCTCTCATTGGGTTGAGTGTTTAGGCATGTTTGAGGGGGAGTCACTGTTCCATCATTCTTCTTTGCTTCCTTGATTCATGTTGTTCACATCTCTCTCAAATCAACTTCCATTTCTTTTTGTCAATAAATTCTTCAACTCACATTGTGTTGAAATTCTTGTATATCAAATGGTGATTTGAAGAAGGACAAGTTCTGCTTGTCTGGACACTTTCACTATGCGAGAGTATATGTCTCCGCCAAGTATCAAGAATTAAATATGCAATTGTTGAGGGGGAGTCTTTGTTCTTCAAAAGAAATCATTTCATTTTCCCAATTCTTGCATATCTTTATTCTGATGAAAATTTTTTTAGAATCATCATTTCAGGGGGAGCTAATGAATTCACTACTCATTCTTTTACAAAATTCAAGATTCCTCTTGAGTTATATCAACTTCCACTCATGATGTGCTCATTAAGTTTGTCTAGAACCTCAAAATGACTTTTTGATTGATCTACTACATTTTTGCAGTCAACTCTCAACTATACTCTTCAAGACTACAGAAATTTAAATCTCTTTCAAAGACTGAAAAATCATGTGTGCTTTGAATTTAAACACCTCTTTGCAACTGATGTGAGATATAAATGATCTCAATTTTATAAAATTCTCCTTCCATTTATTATTCAACAGAGCAATGGCACAAATGCTGAGAAACTACAAACCTTCACAATGAATGAAGTGCCATGTATGTCATGAGGTATTATTGCTATCTCTGTTCAAAGGGGTTCAAAAAAAAAAAATCTATACATTTTGATGATGACTGAGTAACTGGAAATATTGGCGTCTGATAAACTCTATTTTCATGTCAAAAGGTTGTCATTTACCCCTTGAAACTGGATAATGGGTAAATCTTTAGTAACCAGGACTATGGTGTGTAAAAAGCATTAGTTCTTAGTGAAAAAGATTTACTACATTTGATAGTTTGATTAAATTAAAAAAATGTGTCCAAGGAGATTACTTAAAATCAACATCCTTGTCTTCCATCAGTGTGCTCAAAGTGTTTAACTTCATCACAAGTGATTTCAATCTAAAAAGACATTTCTATTTTTTGATTTGGAGAATATGGTAGTTTGTCATTGGCTATTGAATGTTCTATATCACTCAAACTATCATTTTAATGGCTCAAGTCAATTAATGAAATATCCTGTAGGTTGTTGTGTAAAACTTGAAGTTTGTTGGATTTTTGTAAAAATATGTCAAATGAATTTTTTTTTGTTCTCTTAAAAATCCTTGTCACATTGATTCCATCCATATTTCATCATGATTAAGATTTCCCAAAATTTACAAATTTTCCTCATGCTCAAACTTCAAAACTTCTTCAGGCCAGGTCGACACATCCACACTCCTGTGTCGACACAGTCCAAGCCCAGGTTGACACACCCATGTCTTGTGTCGACACATAGGCTGTCCAGGCGGTTCACGTCTTGGGCACCAGTTTGGGGCTTGGTGTTCCTGCGGGCTATTATACCCCAAAACCCTTTTTTCTTCTTCCCAGGTCGACCCCATGGTCATCCTTTACCTTGAAAATGGCAGCAGTTTTCATCTTCTTCCCTCTTTCCACCAATCTCTGTCTCCATCCTCTTCACACCATCTCTGAAATCCCCTGTTCTTCCTTCTTCTCCTACAACTATGCCTCGCAAGCAAATGCCTCGCCGTAGTGCTCGTTCTAGGGCAACTGCTAGACCCATTGCCGTTGAAGAACCACCAACTGAGTGGAGAAGCAAGCGTAGGCATGACCCTGCTGAGCAGCCAGGTGCTTCATCTGCATCTCCTACGCCATCCAATAGAGGTAGGGTACCCTCTTCCAGTCGAGGTCCTTCCCAGAGGACATCTGCATACCCTAGGAGGAAGATATTGGTCTCCTCTCCTGAAGTCTCTGAAGAATCTTCCTCATCTTCATCTGGTTCATCCCATCCCTCTGAGGCAACCCCTTCTAAACTGGCTAGTGAAGGGAAATCCATCCTGAAACCTAGAGCTGTTGACCTTGAAGACAATGCCCTAGCAACTACCTTCCGAGAAGTGCGTCAGTTCTTCAATTTTCAATCTTGGTTTCCCTTCATATCTGCGTTCAGAACCATATATCCAAGGTTAGTACAAGAGTTCTATCTGAATTTGGAATGTACACCTGAGGGCTACCAGTCTGAGGTCAAGGGTGTATCAATTAAGTTGCCTACTAAGTTAGCTGCTACATTATTTCGAATTCCAAATGAAGGAGCTGATTACCATGACTTTGAGTTTGACCTTCATGAAGCCTATTCTCTGCTGACTGGACTCCCAGCTGTTGAGCCAGACCTCAGCAGACTTATGTGACCAAGTTCAACACCAACACATTCCCACCAGTATTAAGACTTATCCACCACATTCTAACCACAATTATCACTCCTCAAGGTGGTGGAAGGGATAGGCTCACTGACATATAGAGGTTCATATTTCTGCATGAAGAAAGAGATAAAGGTCAATCTGCATGTGATCATGAACCAGATATTATGAGTGAAACTACAAGGAAAGATCTACATAAATCCCTTCCTTATGCAGCTCATCTCACACCAGTTTTTGAGCATTTTGGAGTATCTTTTGAGAATGAGCAAGCCCAGTCAATCCAAAGTCCAATATCTATTGCTTCAAGCATTTGCAAAAGTTCATGGGATTCAGACTTGAGGTGATCAAGTAAGAAGAGGTCCTGTAGTTGTTGAGGCCCCCAGTGGCTCCTGAGGATGTGAAACCACCATCCTGAGGTTGCCCAATCTCCTCCACATGATCAAGAGGACCAGCCTCCCAATGAGATTGGAGCACCTATGCCTCAGGATGTTCCTCACACACCTCCATTTCAAGCCTCTTCACCACATCTCCCTGATGTGGAAATTCCTTCTTTCACTCCACATTACCAAGCATCTACCTCTGCTTCCACTGGTGACCTTCTGTTCCACCAGAGCTATATTCTTTTTTGAATGAAAAGTTTGATACCATCACCCCTCTCCCTCCTCCAGATGTCAGAAAGTTTTGAGCTCAGAATTCAAGGTTGGAGAATTCTGTGAATGCTCAGTTCATTAAGCAGAAAGAAGCAGCTGATAATGCCAACCAAAGGTTTACCAGGCTAATTGGTATTTCAGCTGATTTATCTACATTCCAGTCCAACATGTATGACAACAGTCAAGGTTGGAAGAACTACTGCATACCAGACTTTCTACCATGCAAACTTAGTTGAGATCCAACCTTCAAGCAATGGAGTCAAGATTGAAGACCATAGAGTCTCTCCTTCTTCCTATTCCTCCTCCACCTCCATCCTCTGATGATCTTATCTTTTGATGATGTCAAAGGGGGAGAAGGAATATCCTTGTAATGAATACTTTTGTTGAATGAGAAAGAACTTGTTTTGGAATGTAATTGAATATCTTGTATTGAATACTTTTGTTTAATGAGAAGGTACTTGTTTGATGTGATTGAAAATCTTTGTATGAATGGATGGCATGTCAATGAATGGATGATTGTAATGTCAAACCCTGTGTACTTCATTGTGCAAAATTGTCAAATGTTTCTAAATTATGCTCAATGGCCTTTGATGAATGTGAATGAAAATATTGAACATGGGTTCATTGTCATTCAGTGTGTATGTCATTAAATGTTGCGTGAATAAATGGCTTAAAATCACATTCATTGTAATTCAAATCTTCATGTGGACTTAATGTTGCCATCATCAAAATGGGGAGATTGTTGGGTGAGTGTGAATTTAATACTTTCCCCTCATAATTTTGATGATAACAAGTTGTGATTTTAATGCACAATAAATGGAACATTTAAATACATCACACATGTAATAACAATATTCAAAAAGCATGTTTCCAAACATATTTTATCATATATATTCATGATAATACATTGGAGTAATGATTTATGTGTTTATTTCTCAGGGACATACTTTCTGCAAGGGTAGTGTCGACACACCCACTACTGGTGTCGACACAGGGTATCAAACCCTAAGGCAAAATCATGAAGAAATGGTCAAGTGTGTCGACACTGGACCCAGCTCCCAGAGAACCAGTTGACAGGTTGGGACAGTGTGTCGACACAGTCCCAGGCAGTGTCGACACTAGTGACCTCTCCCAGAGGGCCAGTTTTATAGAATTGGGACAGTGTGTCGACAAAGTCCCAGGCAATGTCGACGCTAGAGCCATCTCCCAGAAGACTGGTTTTGTGGAATTGAGACAGTGTGTCGACACACTCCATGGTCAGGTCGACACACTCCGATGACTTTTTCACTTTAAGTCCCACCTAGACACGTGGCACTCTAGGGATCACTTGGATCGACCTTGGATCATGTGCCTACGTACCCCAAGAGTTCTTTTGGCCATGATGGGGTATAAATACCTATCTAATCGGCCCCAAGTAGAAGAACTCGAAGAGCCTTCCAGAAAGTGCCTTTGGCGGCAAGACAGAAGTCTCCTCCCGTTCTTGCTCTCCTTGTGCTGCTTCAAGCCAATTCCCATCCTTGCAAGCACAAGAAGTGAAGATTGATCCATGAAGATGCAGTGAGATCACTTCAAGGGAGCAGATCAAGTAGAAGCAGTCATTGAGAAGACTTCAAGGAAGATCCAGAGGCATAAGTTGCAGAGCATCGCCCAGAGACTTCAAGAGTTCAAGATTCTTCTCAATTCAGCCTTCTACAAGGGAGTTCATCTGAAGAACAAGGATTCTACATACAACTCCTCAATTCTCCTTAGTTCTTCTGAGTCATTCTTGAGATTGTGCATGATTTGTTGCACTAGTCTCTTGAATGAACTCTTTATGGTTCAGATTATTGCTAGAGGATCTGGATCTTGTTGTTTTTGATCTAGCAAGTTGGTTGTGAGCCTTGGTGCTCAATTATGTTGAGTCGTCGCACTCAGGTTGTGGTTGAGCAGTTGTGCTCAGGTTCTAGAGTAGTCTTGCTCTAGAGGTTGTGTGTGAGTTTGTGAACTCAGTGTGTTGGAGTTGTGAAGCTCCATGTGTGTGTGTATTCAAGTGAATAGTGGAGCCTCACTGTGTGAGGGTGATGTAGGAATCACATGGTGTGATTTTCGAACCACCTAAAATCTCATGTGCAGTGGTTTGATCTGTGATTCATTTCACTTTGCGCTAGATGAATGCATAGGATTTTTCGCTTACACTTCTAATCAACTTGATCACACACTTTAATCACTTAATTCACACAACTCTCATCAGATCTGTGAATTGCTTTTCTAAGTTGTCTTTGATTCAAAACATCTGTTCAAATTGGCTAAGCTTCTACAATTTTGGCCTAGATTATTCAAACCCCCCCCTTCTAGATCTGGTCCATTCTATTTTCGATCCTACAAATCACTCTCTCTCACTAAAATGTACCCTCTCTCTCTCTCTACCACACACACTCTCTCTCCCTCCTCTTTGTGTTCTCTCTCAATCGCTCTCTCTCACTCAATCAGTAACCCTCGCTCTCTCCTCTCTCTCTCGTCTCCTCTCTCTCTCTCTCTCTCTCTCTCTCCTCTCTCACATCGTTGTAACAACCCCTACACTTGATGTAACGGACACACGTTTTTAAAAACCGTTAACCCACTAACGAGCTTGAACCCGACTCCGTCTCCCGCGAACAAGTCTAGCCTCGCAAGGGATATCATGCACATGTTCCGTGAAATACAAAAGAACACACTGATATATATAAAAGGGTTCACAATCTCATACATATTCACATTAGATTTACATAGTCAAATTTCAACAAAAGTCAAAGGAAAACACAAGCCTGGGGCTTACCCCTAGGTACAACAAAGAAAAAACTACACTGCTGGAGGCATCCGCCAACACCACTGTGATGCGGCTCTAAACTGGAAGATGATAGGGAAACGTCCTGCTCACCTTCACCTGTAGGGAGTAGGGGTGAGCCTCATAAGTCATTGGCTAGTAGGGTAATTCCCCCAAAACTGAGTAAACTACTCAAGAACGTAAGTAGGAAGCTACGCCAAGTAATTTATAAAGTAAACTAAGCAGGATATTAAAGCTGTAAATACCACTTACCACTTGCCGTTAACACAAACCAATTAAAATAAGTAAACGACAAAACACAATTCGGAGTACGGGGTAAAGTAGAGATCGCACACTCAAGCCACGTAGACGTTCACGACACCAGCAACTGACTCGGACAAACCACACAGGTCTACCTCTCAGCCTCGCAGCCACGGACGAAAGGTCCAGCTGTCGCTCCACAGAAACAAGTCAAACAACTGTGGAGACCAACCAACACCACAACCGCGGACCACACTGTCGCGGGCCCATGCCTGGCACCTTTAGGGACTCTGGCCTGAGCTCCTAGAGTGAGCACTGGTAACAGGACTAGTTGGGGACTAGTGACGTCTACTGGTGTCCGTACCCCCAACTACGAGCGCGCTACAAGCGACAAACAACAAACTCACACAAGTCACGTCCTACTGTCGTCTTTCCCTCAGCGGATGTACAACTCAAGCTAGAGTGAGGGTTCTAGGATAGAGACACAGACCTTGACGGTACAAACAAGTACTGGGACAAGCCCCGAGCACAAGCCTGGCTCACACAGAACCTGGGGCACCCAACTGAAGAGGTAGCCACTGTAGGCATCGCACTACTCGCCACACACACACAAACCACGTGCATACCGCACAAACCATGTGAAACCTCATGTCAACCACGTGAACACCGTACACTGACCACATGAACAACACGCCAGTCACGTGTACCACTTGCTAACCTTGAAAACAACACATTCCCAGAGCGCAACAGGTGCCATTGCACCCCTCTTACTTGTCATACTCAATAAATAACAGTTATCGGATAATTTTACCTTTGAAACCATACATAACAAGACCTCTCGGCTGAGGTCGCGACATAGGGTAACGTTGTCTTCAGAACGCGACGCCCCGATGTGTTGCCTTCACAACATGAACGCGACGGGTCGGCCTATCACGTTCTGAATGCGACAGGGGGCTCTGTCGCCTTCATAGGTGAAAACCCTAATCCGGGAGGAACTCCACGGATCACCACCCCAAGCCATGCAAACCACCCTTAATTCACATTTTTCATGCTTTAATGGATACCCTAACATGGTATCTACTATTCTAAACACCAAAAACTAAACATACATGCATCCCACGCAATCACACGATGTAAAATAGGAAGAATTCCCCTACCTTCACAAAGAACGCGAAGAACGACAAACCCTCGGCGTTTCCCCCGCTCCACGCAAGGTCTTCACGACGAGAACACGCCAAAAACCACACTTCCACGACGAATCGCCCCAAAAAGGCCGCAACAACCTCTCCCCCTGGTCAAACAGAGCGTGCTCTGCTCTGTCTGGCCAGCCAGGGTGAAGAGCTGCCTGCGGTTAAGAACGTGACACCGCCCTGGATCGCGCGCGACTTGTTCGCGACGGAACTGGTGTCGCCTTCTTAAGGCTGATGTCCACAGGTCGCCCAGCACGCGACACACGGCGCACATGCATACGACAACTGCCTCTGAGCGGCAACAAGAACGCGACATGCAGGACCGTCGCGTTCAGAATGCGACGTCCCTCCTTGTCGCGTTCACAAACAGTGAACGGGTGGTGTCTTGGCCCAGCCTGCTAGCCCACAAACACCCCAAACCTACCCACACACCTGAAACATGTCACATTGGCCATACACTGGCCACCACAACCACCAAACAAAGGATCCGTAAGGATCTGAAAGACGATCCACATGGATCCAAAAGACGCGCGACGTTACACCTGAACCCCCGGCTCCCACCGAGAATCCGGCCGCCGGTGCCGCCGCCCACGGGTCTGTAAACCAGGAGGGCTGACGGATTAGTCTAACAAGATATGTAAAGAAAGTAAGTGATGACAAACAAGCACTAAAGTGTACTAACAAGTGAAAGGAAGAGTCCACCACAAGTACAAATCTAGTATAGTCCCAAATAACAAAGTACGAGTACATAAATAAAAAGGGAATAATAGATCCCTTAGAGGCAACTACCACTAGCCAACTGGTCAGGTGCGCCACACGCCTTACCCTCAATCACCAGTCCATTTCTAGCACCTCCCCGTCAGAGTGAGATGCGGAACTACAAGTAACAACCACAACTGCCGTAGTCTGACCGGACTACGGTCCCACGCCTGGCCCCTCTAAGTGGTACCGGAACCAAGTAGAGTGAGGCAGTGAGAAGGACTAGCTGATATATGTCGGAAGAAAATGCCTCAACCACCTCGGCGTCCCAGACTCAGCTAAGAGAGCTCTGCAAACGAGTCTACACCACTGTCCCCACCGTTTTCCCCTCTGCTACCAGAGTCCGTAGACTTGAACTTGCCCGTTGCCAGGAGAACTCCCTCAACAGACGCACGGGGACCGGGGGTCTAGGTAACGGTAACAACCTCTCAACGGACAAGCTCACAAAGTGCCTAGCACTGGGTGAAAGACTAGTGTAGGACCATGCTAGGGAACAACACAGATGCTCTTGCTTGCGCACCTGCTGCTGCTGCTCCTGGCTTCCTTGCTTTTGCTACTGCTTGCACACCTGCTGCTGCTGCTGCTGGGCCCATGCTCCTCCTGCTGCTTGCGCACCTGCTCCTGCTGCTGCTGGCCCCCTTGCTCCTGCTGCTGCTTGCACACCTGCTCTTACTGCTAGTGGCACTTTGCTCCTCCTGTTGTTTGCGCACCTTCTCTTGCTACTGGTGCACCTGCTCTTGCTGCTAGCTCTGTCTGGGCTACACCTATCCTTGGTGCTCCTGCTGCGCCAGCAGCCCCTCCTGTTGCTGTTGTCCCTTCATTTGCTCAGGTTCTCTTGCACTCCATTCTGTAACGGCCCTGGATATTTATGCCATTAAGGCTCCATATCCAGATCCGTCTCCCGTGAATGGACCGAAGTCTCATAAGGGATAGCTCGTACACGTGTCCAGTAGGAATATAAAAGACAACCACAATAGTATAAGACACAAGAAAGTACATGGGCTCATATCTACATATAACAATTTACAACTGTCCAATACATTATTACATGTCCAATTAAAAAGTACAACTACCTGAGGCATACCCTGAGGAAGCACAAGCTCACACAACACAACTAACACTACTACTGGTGGTACAAGTTGCCACAACGCCTTCGCAAGCCATACCACGGTAAGCCCTGAAAAGAACTGTAGGGGAGTGAGCCTCACAAGTTGCAGGCTCAGTAGAGGACCACCCAAAAACAACAATATACAAAACTAAAGAGATACCTCAACCCCAAGGGTCTCACTGGCAACTCCGATAGTCAAACCATGGCATGCTCACAACATTCACAACAAATACAACTAAACATAAACATATCAATAAACATGAGGTCCTCGGAAGGAAAGGGAAACCAGGGGACTAGCACAACACACCAGTCCGCCCAACACTGCAATGCCTAAGCCATAGCCTCACAGGCACATTACTACAATAATTGGTCGCCTAAGCTACAGGCCACACAGGTAAACCTCTGCCTAGGCCACAAGCTTCACAGGCAAACCTCCAAACATGAGTAACAGGACTGCTACCTAAGAGCTGGTCCATTATACCCCGAACCTCGATATGTCGAAAGCCACGCACAAGGTAGCAGGACTGGCTACAACAGGCCAATCCATCACACACTAAAACTATAACTCGGAAGTTTACCCGACGAAGGGTAGAACACAACGAGTGGAAGGTCTCACCACATGACCTCTACGGAGCACATCTCCATCTCAACACCTGAAAAGACTAGTACATAATGTACCACGAGAAACCGATACCCACAAAGGGTACATGTACCTACCACCACGAGGTACCACCACATAGTCTCAGTACAACTATGCCTCCTACCATACACCACAACGGGTTAAACCTCAATCAATGATCATTATACACAAGCCACGACCACTGGCAAAGCACGAGTCGGAAAGGAACGACGCCACCACATGGGAACGGACTACAGGTTCATGACGCCAGCATCCAACCCGGACAACACAACACAAGAACTACCTCTCAGTCTCGTAGTCACGGACGAAAGGTCCAACTACTGCTCCACAACCACAAGCCAAAGAATAGTGGAGACCAACCAACACCACACCTGCAGGTCACACACCCCGTACGCCCATGCCTGGAACCTTTAGGGACTCCGGCCCGAGCTCCCTAAAGGAGGCACTGGAAACATGACTAGCGGGGACCCAGTGTCGACTACTGGTGTCCATACCCCCAACCACGAGCGCGCTACAAGTGACCGCACACCCACAAACACAAGTCGCTGCCCTCTGTCGTCTTTCCCTCAGCCGGATGTACAACTCAAACATAGGAGTGAGGGTGTCCAGGACAGGCGACATAGACCTCAACGGTACACACAGTACTGGGAAAAACCCCGAGCACAACAAACACACATGCCTGGCTCACATAGAACCTAGGGTACCCAACTAGAGAGGTATTCCGGAATAGGCGCCGGACCACCACACTGTCAACACACAAACTATATTGCGCACATATATTATCTTTATTACAAACCACGATATACATATAAGAGGTAGCTTGTCTCGGTCACCCTTGACTTACAAGCTAACCTACACAGACACACACAAGCACTACCTTAAGCAATAATATCCTGGCCTGTCATTGGTCATGAAGTGACCTCCATTACCACATTAAACTCATTACACATAATCATTTAATATCCATACTCATACCTTACTCGTTAATCATCTAAGATATACAATCTTTAACAAACTTTAAAGGGCTAAGGCTAGTTCACACCGGAACCTCACTGCCTAGTCACCACAAATCAACCAACCTCACACACATCGCTCAAACTACGTAAATAAGCCACCCTCGTAAACAACATGTGCTAACCACATGAACGTCACGCTACGGATGCCAATGCACCACGCCAAACTCACCATGCACACAAATACCAATAGTCGGATAATCGTTACCACAAAAGCATACACAATAGGACCTCTCGGCTGAGGTCGCAACGTGGGGTAGTGTCGCCTTCAGAATGCGCCCCCGAATATGTCATGTTCACAAGCTAAACGCGACGGGTCGGCCTGTTGCGTTCTGAACGCAACAGGGGGGTTCCTCGCCTTCACAGGTGAAACCCTAATCTAGATCCTTCCCCGGATCACCCCCACAGCCATGTAACAAATTCCCATTTTTCATGCTTTAATGAATGCCCTAGCATGATATCTAACTGTTTATAAAGTGATAGACAGTCTAAACATGCATCATACACGATCCACGCAATGAAACCAGGTGGGATCTCCCTACCTTCACGAAGAACATGCAATCCAACCATAGCACAGCGTCTCCCCCGCTCCATGCAACGTCCTCACGGCGAGAGCACGCCGAAAACCACTCGAAAACGCCAAATCGCCCAGCAAATCCGCCGCAGTAGCCTCCCTTGGCTGAGCAGAGCTTTCTGAGCTCTGTTCGGCCGCCTTGCTTAAAAATGCATTACGGTTGGGAACGCGACGTAGTCTTGCGTCGTGACC